>JAQQAC010002594.1:36084160-36124788 GCA_029783875.1 Phataginus tricuspis
TGGACTATATATAAATTCCCAAACTGTGGAAGCACACATTGCTTGTTTTATGGGAATATAACCTCCACAGGGATGGGATTTACTTTTATCCATTGTTGTAAACAAATTTCTGGATTCATTTAAGGGAAGTAGTACATGATAAATACACATTTCTTAAGGAAAGAAATATTTAAATTAGTAGATTAAGAAGCATTTTATATATGGTGTTTACTGCAAGGCACGTTACTGGTTGTCTGTGTAAAGGTATGTTTTCAAATCTGAATTTTGGTAGTTTTATGTAAAATATTTTAGACTAAACCAGGAAAAATACTTGGTGACTATTTGGTTAGATAAGCAAATATCATAACAACAAATTTAATTTACAAGTATTTTATGAAAATTGAAACGACTAAATGATAAGACCTCCATTCTTCATGAGAGTGATGGAACTTAGGGCATCAGCTGAGCCCTGCATTTCTTTACACAATGTAAATAACATGTATTGTATAACCATTTTGAAATAAAAAATAACTTTTACATTTGACTTAATTTTGCTAGTTGTAACTTACTTCCTGGGAGATTCCGGTAGATTCCTGAGAAAAAGAAGGAAAGAATGCATCTTGATTACTTGTCCACTGAAATATTGTTTTCCCACCATTTCATTATTTTCACAAATTAAATAAACACAAAGGAACAAATCTAGGTAAATCTTTTCATGATATTTAGGGTGTCTTTAGGGTTAGGTATGCAATGTGGCTCAGAATATATTTGGGAATTAGAACTTAATGTATGAACTGGAGTCCTTACTCCAGGTAGGATTCCTCTCATCCACTTCATAAAACTGAGGATGGACACTGGGTAATATGATTATTCAGTGACCTCTAGCAAAGGAAATGGTATTGAACATTTTGCTAAGGTACAAATCTGAACATATCTGACCTCGCTAACTTTGAGTGTGTACAGTTTTAGGTTGCTCACCTAAATGTTTATTATTGTCACACTTGTTATTTTTATTTTCTCTAATTCCATAACTCACTTTATACATGAAATATAAAAATTTAGATAAAAGACAGTATTGACAGAACTTAGTATCTGTTTCTGGACATCACGATCTTGTCATCACAGGAAATCCCCTTACTCACCTCACTGGAGGAGTGGTACTCTTTTCCCTACATCAAAACAAGAAAATAAGCTTCACTTTTATAGCCTAAACAAATGACCATGTAGAATATTGTTTGCTTTCTAGAGAGAACTTAGATGAATTGGGCTTCCTTGGCCAAAATCCTGTGGTTTCCTAAAGTAGCAATACACAAATGATTCAGTGCTTAAAATAAATTAATGTTCTAACAATACATTTATTATTTTTAGGAGCTGGCTTAAATGATGAATTATACATATTCAAGTTACTACATCTTAGTATGTAGAATACTATCTGTAGGAATGTGTTAAGGAATACTACAATATTTTAACAGGATTATATATTTCCCAGGTAAGGAAAGGTATACTTAGTTTTATGATAAATACTAAAAAACATTGGGCAAATATTTTCTGTTGAGAGGAGTTTGAAAGTTAAAGCTTTTTCTTGGTAAAAATAACTGACATAATAATAAAAATAACACCAACTGTGGTAAGAGCACTGGTATATTAGTCACCTATTAGTGATTGACACTGCTACCTGAGCGAAACGTTTTATTAAAGAATTGAAGTCACAAAAGAAAGATAAGGGAGAGGTTGTTAAGACAAATAGAATCTAAGGAACAAGGGATTCTTGTTCCATGTGTAAAATTAATCATTGAAACATCTTTCTTCTCTTCCCCTAAATTGTATATATAGCTCCATTCTGGGAGTATTGACTCCACAGCTCTTACTGTTTACAATTCAGTGCCTGCTTCCTCTGTTCAGTTTCCTGCTTTGCTGCTTCCTGTTCATGTTTGAAAATGTCTTGTAAGGCAAAAACAAAGTGGAGATATTAACTACACTGTTGGCAAATGGTTTCATTTCTTTTAAGGTCAGGGTTTTTCTAAAATGGAGATGACAGAGCCCACCTCTGTCTTCCTTAAGGACTGCTGTCACAATCAAGTAAAACGATATATATTTGCTTACACAGCTCAACTTAACCTTATGATCAGTGTTAATAGTGCTATTTTTATACTGTTTTGACTATAGGAGTATTGACTTAATTTCAGTCCTAGAAAATTTTATTTAATTTGCTTTATACATTCCAAATGATTGAAACATTTTTTCCCCCCTCTGGTTTATCCAATGATATTTTCTTTCAGAAGAAAGTAAAGAAGAAACAAACAAAAATGCAGAACTTACCTGAAGTTCGGGAAGCAGACGATATTCATTTGTCTTAACGTGATTCCATGGGTTCCTAACTATCTGACGCAGATTATACATCTGAAGATATAGGGGAGAACTCAAGTCCTGGTAAAACTGGTTCATTTTGTACTGGAAGGAAATAAATGTATCAATATTTACACCAGAATTGCATCTTCTCTAAGGGCCAGAGCCTACCTGGACCAACCAAATGAATTAAAAGTTTAGAGAAAAATCTAAATGATGCTAAATTCACCTAGAAAAGGAGTTTTTAACCTAAAATTCTAAATAACAGTGTTCACATGTGTTGACAAGCTTCAGCATGGAAAAGCTCATTTGGTTAATTAAGCTTTCCAGATGAAACACCTGATGGAAAAAGTAAGAGAATGTGTAAAAAGGGGCATGGAAGATTACCAAGAACACTGTCTTATTTGTAATTTCTTTTTTCCCAGTGGAAACACCTGGGATTGGAGTGGAGCCAACTCAGCTTCTGTCCACAGGCCCCAGGCTGGCTGCTTGAATCTCAGACCCATCAGGAGCACTGCAGTGTCAAATGAATTGATGCATATAGAATAGTGTTTGTATAGGACCCAGAACTACGTCCTTCTGAATGAATATTCTAGTAAGTTCCTACTTTGACTTGGCTATGGATACTTGACCATAGGTACTATTAAAATTAAAGATGGACTCTCTTAAACAGCATCTTAAATCTTGGAAAATGTTCGTTTCAAGTAGATGTCAAGTAAATAGGTGCATAGAGAGTCGATGTGTCTTTAGTTTTGCCTGGGGATAAGTGTTGGATGGACACATGTTTATGATAAGAATGGTACAAAGAAGAATGTTATTAGAAGTATTTAGAGAGACTATTCGAGCAATTAGAACTTTCTATAGATAAAATGGTAGCTCAGTATGAAGCTGTTCCTGTTATAAAAGATTTAGAACTGATTTTTCCTATGTGTATAAATTAATAATAACTGCTATCTTTTGGTGCATTTTTATGTGTTTCAGTATTCTACTAGGTAATTTCTATATTGTCTAATCTTGTCTTCATGAAATCCTGCAGAATTAGTATTACTAACTTCAGTTTTAGTTGATGACAATGTAGTTGGAAGTGCTTAAATAATACCTTCGCAGCATGGTCGGAATAGATGTCACCTAATTTGCCTGGCATTGCTACTTCTCTGGCCCCAGAGGATGGCGTACATGACCGCCTATGGTGTAGGATGAGAGCAGTGAAGTGCTTTTTTTTCCTTAACAATATTTACATATGACAGAAACTTGAATAGTATAAAGTAATTTTTATCATAAATGTGGTGGTAAATATTTCTTTGAGAAGAAATGATAAGTGATCATTTGGGAGAAGACCTTGTTGACTATATTCTTTTACTTGCAGTAATAAAATGTATGAAAAATTACCAGCTGCTTTAGATAGACCTGTTCTTCCTCAGTCAGTTCAGTTTTCTGTTAAAAAAGAAGGCACGCGTTAGGGACACTTTTTAAAAACCTACCTACCTACTGATAATTCATTCTGTGAATCATAGTTACATCAGTGAGGATGTCCGCAGTTTCCTAAAGCCACAGGTAGAGAAACAGCTTTACTGAAAAGATGTAACACTACTTGTCCGTAAAAAATTTTATAGAAAATGAGGAGCAATAAGTTGAGTATCAGAATCCAAGCCATGAGCACTGTGAAATGAAGTGTATTTATTAAGAATTAAATTGGTTAAAATATTTACCTTCAGAATGCTCCTTCTCATTTAGTCATAAAAACATGACTAAAAATGTGTCTTATTTCAAAGACATCAATTTCAACAATGATTTCGACAATTTCATAGATTTGGCAGAGGGTGGGCAGAACAAAACAGCACTACAGACCTGGAGCATGT
This sequence comes from Phataginus tricuspis, assembly GCA_029783875.1. Classification (NCBI taxonomy): domain Eukaryota; kingdom Metazoa; phylum Chordata; class Mammalia; order Pholidota; family Manidae; genus Phataginus; species Phataginus tricuspis. The sequence continues at coordinate 36,088,345 of JAQQAC010002594.1, forward strand.
GTGGCAAACTAGGTTCTGTGTCAAAATGCCAGACTAGGCGTCGCTCTCAGTTTGCGTTTTAGAATTACAAGCAGAGAGAGGAAGGGCAGGGGAGCTCCCCACGGCGCTGTGAAGAGCCCAGGAACCGCGGGAGCAAGGCCCTGACGGCGGGCTGCGACGGCCGACTGCTCTTTCAGAACGCCCCTCCCAAGTCATGGCTTTCCCACCGCAGATGGAGTTTCCTGTGCTGGCTACTTACACCATTCCCAGCCCAAACCCTCCTTCAGCCCTCTTACAAACGGGTCTCAAAATTTAACGTGCATCGGTATCACTAGAGGCCTCACTGGATTCAAAGTGCTTAGCTCCAGCTCAGATTCTCTGATTCAGGAGGTATGGGGTGGGGCCTCAGCATTTGTAATTCTCACAGTTTTCCCAGTGTCACTGGCAGCACTCATCTGGCGAGTCTTTTGAGCACCGGTCCTCTAATGATGGAGAGAGGGCTGCCAGAGTGAAGTTTGTTGAAGGTAACGAACGGCAAGCTTTTGATCTGGCACAGGCTTGATTTGGCTGTAATTTTCTAATGGAGTCACATACATTTTCAGAGAACAGGGTCGAATGAATAATGCTTCTTAGGAAGACTCAATTTCAGTCAACAAAAAGGTTTTTGAGTCACGAAAATAGGTTTCCCCACTATTTCTCTTGAATGTTTACATGTGCATTTGCTAAGGTTGATCAAACTATTGTATACCACCAATGAAAAGCTGCTGTATCTTGAAATACTTCTTTGACTTTAAATGAAAGACTGTTTTACCTCACTAGATGAACTCCTAGAAGATTCCTAAAAAATGAAAAATAATGATATAGTAATAAACATCTGATGTAGGAAGAACTTGAAATTTCAGTATTATTCCTTGAATATCACTATTTACTTCACATATGCTCCATATCAATTACCAACCTTATTGTTACTATTAATTGTCAAAAGAATTGAAATAAAATCAATAAAATGAGTTTTCAGAGGTACCTGCTATTAATCACCACTGGATTAACAATTAAATATTATCTGCTGTTTCAGTGGTAGTATCTCCAGTGTGAGCATAATGGAAAACTTGGGGGGGAGGGGGTGAAATTATTAAACATGGGATGAAATGATAATATTAAGCAATTTAAAAATTTTTCTTGGTGTTTTAATGTGAAACATTCTACAGGCTACCATTAATATTTAATATTGTATATAAAAATGTCAATTAAATATAGTTAACAAAATGTCTCACCATTTCACCAGTCTTCTTTATTCTTTCCTAATTAAAAAAGAATTAGATATATTATCCCCACATATAGTTAATAATATATTTTACTGAATATCAAGAGAACACACATCTTTCATAGAGAGAAGCATAAGGATGAATTTATTTTCATTTACAGGTTGGTATGAATTAGATCAAAATCTCTTAACTGGTAATAAATATGCTAAGAGAGGTAAGTGGAAATATCAGCACCATGAGGGAGCAATGTTGTCTGCACATTCACTGTTCTGTTCCAGAGGTGAGTTCAGTGTCTGGGGCATAGTTCTTTCTCAGGGAATGTTCTTAAGTAAATGATGCACTGGACAATTTAGGGGCAATATGGGTAAATTTTTAATGAATATTCACAGCTATATACTTATTTTACTGCATAATAAAACAAGTATAATGCAGTCATTAAACCTGAGATTTGGTAGAAATGAAAGCCTATTCCTATTAAAAGGAAATATATTTAATTTTTAAAAAGTAAATTTTGAGGAAAATATTAAATATTAGCATAACTAATTAAAATCACGGAATGGGGAGGCCTCTACTCTCTACGGGTACTAATTGGAAAAGTATTTAGTGGATTAGTTGATTCACACACAAATAAATATTCTTCAATTGAATTATTCATGAAGTTAGGACATGTAGATGTTTTTGCTCTGATTTTCAAATATTCTTGATATTGAATACATTTTTCCCTTGTGTTAATTTCAATTTTGCCCAAAATGATTTTAAACTATGCATTATGATCCGATTCAAAATCAGGATATTTTATGTAAAGGGATTTGGAGCAAGTGTGCCCCTGAAAACAAACAATTCAGGACTGATTTAAGTCTTGATTCCAGAGAGATGTACATTCCATGATTCCTGTATAAAATTTTTTTGTCATAAAGTTAAATTTATAAAATACAATGGTGGTCCAAAATGTCCAGAATCATGTGTTGGAAGTCAAGAGGATGGGCCAAGAATAGGTACTCCTTTCAGAGAAACGACTCACTGAAAACTTTCACAAATGGAACACACATGTGTTTTCCTGGAATCCTTTTCACATAATTTCACAGCAATTAAACAATGAAAACATTGCCCATTTCACAGTTCAAGATGAAAAAACAATGCTCATGTGGACAGGGAAGAAAGTAATACAATTGATAGAAAAGATAACTTATTAACCAAACAAAGGACACACTAATGAAAGAATTTTACCTGACTGGTTTGGAAGACCCTATTACTGTCCTCCCAATATTTCTGAAAAAATAAATAATATTCATTTTGCAGGCATAAGAAAATGAAACATTATTCTTAAATATATTTCAGGAAGGAAGTTATGACTTACCTCTTCAGAGATGTTGGCAGATTCCTTAGGAAAGAAATTGATAATGCATTTTTTACATAATTAGGACATTTTTATTCATCCTACCTAAGGAAATATCAAGTCACACTCACTGTGATGTAATTCAACAGAACATACTTTGCCTTTGACTGAATTAATAATTTGAGCCAAAATTTCATTCTCCCTACATAATTAACTAATTATATTTTAAATAACTTTTCCTGCACTCTCAGTTTACTTATGTGATAGCCCAATGACAACATTTTTGCAAATACCAACAGCAAAACAAGAAGGAGCAATTGTATTTGTCCTCTGCACAGTTTCTTTTTACTTTCTCTCTGATTTTTAAATGAAATCCATAGCAGGACAACAGGGCATTTCTTTGGGTGACATTAAAGGAACTTTGGGCAACTGTTATATACCCATGGGCAGAAGAAATTTGGAAATTAGCACTTAATATGGATTCACATATGCATGAGTCCCTCATTGCAGAAGCAGATAAAACGGATTCCTGTCATTGTATGCACTAGCACTGCCCTCTAACTCCTGTACTAATGGCACAATTATTGCAGGACTGGTTGTGAAGCAAAGGAAAGTGTACAAATCTAGTCTTTATATATTTGGAAGCATAGATTTCAGTTTATGATCTTCATATTTTTAGCAAAGACTGCACTTCAAATTTACCATTATTCTGTAGCTCTAGTGCTACTGATTACAAAGGGGGACTGATTCACTAGGGATATATTATGTGCTGGTAGGTGCCAGGAACTGTCTTCATAATAAAGGGCCTTACCTCACTGGAGGAGACATGCTTTATCTCCTGCATAAACAACAAAAACAAACAAATTAACTTGCATGGCTCATTTACAATACCAAGGTGAATCTCTGCTTCTAATGTTTAATGCCAAAGATATTTTAAAAACATTGATTTCTTAGGGGAATATAGAAGTAAAGGGCCTTCTTCAAACATGTATTTCCCTTCCAAATGCAATCAATAAGCAATGTACTATTGCCCTAAAGTTAATCTGTGACACAAATACTGCTGATATCCTGATCTGCTAGTTGCCAGTGGCACCTCTCTGTTTTTACTGAGTAACCTTGTCTATTAAAACGGAGATTGAGGCCAACTACTCCCTAGAAACACAGGGAAGGGATGGTGTGTCTAGTGGGACTTAAAAGACAAGATACCACTGATCCTGTCCCCTAGTGACAACTGAAGCTATGTTGTTTTTTAACTAACTTGTTTGTGTTAGAAATAGAACTCTCATTTTAGACTTATTATTAAGTCGGCTGCAAATATAAGAAGGCACAAATGCCTGTTTGTGTCTCTTGGGAACAGGATGTGTGTTATAGCAAAGGCTCTGACACCGCAACTAAAACTGCCCTCAGGGGAGAGGGAGATGCTGGGCTGGGAGGGATGTGGGTGTGGGAGTCCCTCCTGAGAACTATGGTGGTAATAATGCTGGGAGATTGAGTGATATTTACTATAACATGAATGTTAATGTGTGTATGTGTAGTTACATGTTTACAGAGCCCATTTGCATATAATTAGTTACATTCTCACTATTTTGTGAAATGAATATCATTTGGTGAGTAATTACCAAGTTACCACTCCTATCTAGACCTACAAATTTGTCCTCTGTCATGTCCTTGTTTCGTAGTTTATCATCAAGGTGTCTCAATTGTTTTTATCCAGATCAACAAATTCTGTCACTTCACTGGCAGCTCACTTTGGAATCCCGAATTACAGTGGCAGAACTTGCTCACAGTTCCAGAGACATGAGGAGGAGTGGGAATAGCTCCTCCAGAAAATTCCAACATACATTCCAACATACTATGGAGTGGAACTTATGTTTTTCCTGCTATGAAGATAGCTTCTTCAACACTACACTGAAGACACTTCATAAAATGTTTGTCCACCTTTACAGGTTGCATAAGATAAGGTTGATACTACCTTTGACCACAGATTACAAGGTTACATACTTAGTCTTTTTTCATTGCGGTCCATGCCTGCATCTTTTGCATGTAGTTAAAGTTTCACTCTTACATGTTTAAATTATGTGTCCCATTATGCTTACATGCTTTGCCAGAGCAACAGCCAAAAGGCAGGTAAAGATGAAGACCTTCATGGTTACTTGGTCCTGTGAAAACATATAAAGAAAATCACTAATGGATTTTACCTTCTTAAAGTTACATATTCTGGTGTTCATATATCTCTTATTATCTTTAGAGATATAATGGAGAAGAGACAATGAAGATCAGTCAAAGGAGAGGCTTTAAAGAATGTCATGAATATGGATCTCTCGGTTTATTTTCAAAGAGCAACTTTTATTGTTGTTCAACAGGACATGATTTAAAGCCATACTTGCTAAAATGTGGGAAGTTCACACAGACGTTGTCAGTTCACAGGATTAATTTCCACCAGTAGGCATTTTATGAAGAATGGGCTGTCAGAAATACAAAATACCACAGGAACTATCTTTTAAATCAGACTTCTGGTGAAACAGTGCAGCCTGGCTCCTTCCTAAGTCAAAGTAGCTGGTGGAAATAACCAGGTTGGGCATCAGGTATGCTACTAGCCCCAGCTTGACCCTGGACTGGCTGCTGAAGCTTTCACAAGCCACTAAAAATCACTTGGCCTCATTTAACACATGGAACAAATGTGTAATGAATGGCATGACTTCTAAGGTCTGTCAAGCCAGATCAATCTCTAATTCTATCACTATACACAAATTCAAGGTTTTTTGACCACTTATAAATTCAATATTTTTCCCTGTGGTTATGTGAATAAGTAAAAATTTAAGTATAGTTATTCTCATGGTTTTCCACATACTCTACTTATTATAGTGTACATACATAAATCTATTTTTAAAGAATAATGTTCACCTTTACCCCAACAATATCAAAATAAGTTTGTGATCCACACATACATGAATACAGAAGTTGTATATATACAGGTATTACGTTATTTGTCTTAAAATTTAAATTGTATAATTTAAAAATAATTTCCCAACCCTATTTCATAAAAAAATCTCAACTTTACACTAAATAATCATAATATGTAATTGATTTATTCATTTACTCTCCTGAGATGAACATAATATTTCAGGCACATAATATGCACAAGACATATTTCACAATGGAAAAACTGTTTAAAGTGGGAAGGTGTATTTTTTTGCTTTTTATTAAATATCTGAGGTAAATACATTTTATATAAATTGTTCTAATCAATTTTTCTTAGACATAGTATTTACAACAAGTAAAATAAATTGAACCATGTGAAACTGTTAGCTTTTAATTAAACATATACTAAACATGTTACAAAAGGAAATTTAAAATAGTAGTTGTAGTTATTAATCAAGTGCTATATTGCAAATACCATGTGGGACTTCTTATAAGATTATTGTAATCTTCAGAACAAGTATATTGTGTAAGCATTCTCATCTCCAAATCTCAGGTGAATGAAGTGGTCCAGGTGTTAGGCAGAAAGATAAGCAAGTGGAAGGAGAATAAGGCTAGTGGAACCCACTAGAAGGTACTCAAAGAGTTAACCAGATAAAACCAGAGAGCCAGAAAGGACTCATAGGGTTAATGAGTTAATTAGTTGAACTTTCAAAGGCCAGAAGCAACTTGGAACGTCCAGATATTCCCAGGTAGAAAAGTATCAGCACAGCCCATGTCTTCAGTTGCACCAATTAGTTCATGCCATTGTAAAATCTACTTAGCCTGCTAAAAAAGGCCCAGTTTATCTTTTTTCTTAATCTATATGCTGTTCTTCCTTTTCTTCCAGCCCCTCAATTAAGTAACTTTGTAACCAGGGCAGGGGATATGCCTCTGAAGTATAAATAAACCTATGTGAATAAAGAATGCTGAGATCCAGACCTACACAATCACCTAAATAACCCTATTCTTAAGACAAAACTTCAAAGGAAGAAAGAATCACCTGTATACATCATACCTTATGCTGACTCCTACCCAAAAAGCCCTATAAATCTCAAACCCTAAGCCCTTTGGGGTGCCTCCTTTCTAAGGTTGCCCGCACTCCCCTTTCTTCGAGTGTGTACCTTTTTGCTTTAAATGAAGACCTGTCACTGCTCAATTTATTACATTTTGTCTCTGCACTCTTCCAGTGGTTTCTTTGTTATTTTGCTATTTCATTCTATTCTCCAGACTTAAGCACAAGTCATCACTCTGTCTCTGTCCTACTTCAAATAAATAGGGAGGGGCTGCTGAGAGCTCTGATTCAGGCTTACAGGGTCCTGTCTTCTGGGGGACCCTTACGGGATCGCAGATGTATGATTTAGTAGCCTGCCTGAAAATCTCCTTTCTTTGCTTTGGGGAGTTCCCAGAACATAATCTCACTCCATCCAGTGCTCTGTGGCTCCCCCAAACCCTGGGGTAGTAGGGACTTAGTTCCCAAGCCATGCAAGTGGACACTGGATGCCAGGTGACCCTGGCTTTAGGAGTTTGCAAGGGATCTGCCCTATGCTGAGCAGGAGTTCAATGAGCTTCCCTTTCCCGCCTCTGTTCTTTGCTCTCTGCAACCTGTGAGGCAGCTGCCATTCTCTGCTTTCTCGCTTTAATGAATTCTTTCCTCACCTTGTACTCTGACTTCCCTGGAACTCCGAACTGAATTCTTTCCCAACACAGGCACCAAACACAAAGTAAACATTTACTGTATTTCTAGAAGCCTGCTAATCTTGGTTCTACATTCAGTATAAACCCTCAGCACGTTATGAGACACAATATCAGAGTAAAGTTTCCAGTGTTTCAATATTAATTTTAATGTTTTAAAAACTAAAAGGAAGATACATCATGATCTTTTAATTATGAAAATAAAATTTCTCTAAACCATTTATAGTATACTGACATGGGTGCATTCACAAATATTTTATTTTTTATTATGTAGAAGAGTACTAATAGGCTGTTAAATAATCTTTTGCAAGTGCATGGTGTGCAAGAAAAAATATATGAAAACATTACCTTGTTTCCCAAATGGAAGACCAGAGGATGAGGCAGTGAATGATCTGAGATGGGTTATCTCAATACTATTTAAATGTTGTTCCCCCATGCTATGCTAATTCTGTGGGTCAAAATACTGAAAAAGCCATTTGAATTCTATGAAGTCATTATGATTAGAAATTGTGTTTCTTCCTGATTTTTGTTCTACAGATTCCAAGGAGTACCTTTACAGTTTGATTAAGCCCATGATAAGAGGAAATGAGGTTGTATACTGTATAAAGATTGTCTGTGTTTTGTGTGGTGGCCTTCTTCTGCCTTGAATTAGTTTTTTGATTGAAGACAAGTTGTTGTTTTTTTCTTTCATGGTACTCTTTTTCCTGTACAAGATTAAAGTGTTGTGGACAAAAACAGAAGTTCTTTAATGACTTTCCAATTGCAAAATCCCTTGAATAAACATCTAGAATGATTTATTATCTTTTCTCTCTGGTTTTTGCCTCTGTAAAATTGTTATAATAAGAAAATAATAACTAATGTAATTTATAGTTTGTTGCAAAGTTGACAATGATGCATATATGAGTAGATACCTATTCCTATGGAAACTATGAAGCCAAAGTTACAAATTCAAAAAACTGTTTTGTCCAAGCAGGTGATAAAAAGATATGAAGGAGGGCCAGGTGAGGAAAACAAGATGGTGGGACCATGACTGCCCCGAGTGCAAACCTCTTCTCAAAGGAAGTTAATACTGAGTTCTCGTTAGCTTTGACCTATGCAATTAATGCCCCAATATTGGTACATTTTCTAATTTTTAGGAGTAGGAGAAGAGTTTGAATATGTATGTTAATCGGCTTTCTATATGTTGTCAACTGATTAAAAATGTTCTAAAATATTGTGTGAGCCATCAAACAGAACACCACTGGTTTTGCCAAAGTGCCACCAGTATGAGTTTTCTGTGCAACATGTCTAATTATGATTGTTTGTAATTTTTGGAGAATGGGCCATTTTGGAAAGCCAATTTTTTTCTGCTTAGCTTATAATGAAAGGCTTAAGCTTCAATATGTTAACCTATCATTTTGTGTTAGAATTTTTCTAAAATTACCACACATATCACTATATTTTAAACAACAAAGAACAATTAATGTGGAATTTAGCAGCCATTGACAAACAAATTTCTCCTAAAGTCAATTTTCTGTATTTAAAAAAATTGCTTTTGATTTTATATATTCTTTGTTGTTGCCAGTTGATTATTTTGAATTTTGGAACTATTTCACTAAGTTCTTTTCCTTCCAGTGGGGAGAAGCCTGACTTAACCATCTTTGTGGTTCCTACAACTGCCTTGGCACCTGGAATGTTGCGGAGTTCAACAAATTATTTAATTTTATAGTCAGTACAACTTGCCTCTATCAACCACCCTATTGACTCCAGTTTATCGCTTCTGACTGCTATGAGACTGAAAGTCATATGACCATGCTTTCATTTCCCTGTACTCCAGAAAACTTGTTTGAGTTATTAGTTACTATGAGTGTCCCTCTACTTGCTTTTTCTCCTCTAAGCCCTTACCTGGTGGTAAGGCTTTCTTTCCACTTCTCTTCTCATCGATATTGTTACTGTCTCTGTTTGCACTTCATCTACAATGCTCTGTAATTCTCTCTTGTCTTATGGACACAATTACTTCATTCTGTGCTGCCCATCAGTCATGCTTCTTAACAGACTTCTGTGGCTTCTCCTCCTCAACCTCCTCAGCCCACAACTCTGCTCCAGACATCCTCACCTCTTGAATGGGTCATTGGATCTAGCTTCATAGTTGGTCTTTCAGACTTTTATCTGCCATTTCCAAAATGTATTTTCCACAACATTCCCACAAAATATTTTAAAACAATACATATATCAAGTAACTTAACTACTTAAAAATATTTCTCTGGCTTCTACTTATCTCTAAGATAATGTTGAAAATCTTAAACACAGTGTCCAAGGCCATCTGAAATTTGCACAGCAGGTATTTGGGACCTCATTTCTTGCTACATTTTAGTGCCATTCACACTGTTTCCTGAGAACACCATGAACTTCATGGTTTCATAATTCAGCATTTTGCCTCTGAGCAAGAATGTCCCACCCTCACATTTTCGCTGGAGGTACATATGAATTCCTATGTATTCCTAATTTCAGGTTGAAATTTGAGCATAGTATTGAAAATATATGGCAAATTTCATACAGACACAATTCCTTTGTTTGTATACAATTAGTTCTGTATTTCATAAAAACAAATATGTAGATAACTGCTCATATGTAACAGTAGTTTATTTAGTAAGTAAGTATTGAGTTCTTAATATATGCCAGGAATTCATTCAGTTACTTGGAATAGATACATGAAAAAAACAGAAATCTCAGCTTCATGAAAGTTGTACTCTAAATGGAAGGAGACAAACCACACATAATAATTAAGTAATATGATTGTTTTCTGAGTGATGTATACCAAGGAAAAAATGTATTGGAGAAAAGGAGTGGGAAGTTTTGGTAAGGATGGATTTTCAGTATTGGATTTTGTGGCCAGGAAAGGTCTTCCTGACCAGAGGAATAAAAATTTAGATGAAATAAAGAAGCAAACTGTACAGGCTGGGAGAAGAGCATTCCAGCACAAGCCACGTGATGGGCATGTGCTTGCAGCTGACAGAAAGCAAAAGGACAGGGTTGTTGGCCTTGAGTACGGATGGTGGAACTGAGGTCAGAAAAGCAAAAAGAGCGTGAAATGCAGGGAGTTGAGGACACTGTAAAGACTTCCAAAGACTTTTACTTTGGAATTCAACATCAGGCCATGATTATATCAGGAACTAGATATATATCCTCCTGCTTTAAAAATCCAGAAAAAGAACAAAATAAATGTTAGTAAAATTTTAAGCTATCATGCAATGGGAAATGTAGGACTTGATCCTTGAGAGAAAGCAAATAAACAAAATAAGTCCTGTGATTGCCCCATCTTATTTCCTAGAAGGAATTTAAAACCGCAGTGCAGGAAGGTGGGGCTTAAAATGAATAGGCATTCTTCTGAGTTGAGGAGAAATAGGTGAGAGGAGCACATGCAAGTGTCTACAAGCAACACAGAAGAAAACTAATGAGGAGAAAATTACAAAGACAGGAGAGAACTGAAGAGAGAAAGGATTCTGGAGATATACCAGAGGATGCCCATAATGTTCTCCTTAGTTTTGATTTGCAAAAATTATTATGAGTAATCCCCATGAGACTGAGATAGACATTGAAAGGAGTATGTTGTACAATCCCTGGATCTCAAAGGAGGCTGAGAATAAACCATGTGACTGCCACCCAGAGTGCAAACACCTTGTAATGCACATGACATTGTTAGATGCCTTAGTAGCAGTTTAAATTTAGCTTTTAATGAAAGAGCCTGGATTGCCTGAATGTCCTGGATTGCCTAATAGAGTTAAAAGCAATCTCTCGAAGTGAAAAATTGTTTACAAGTAACTACATTGCAAACCAGAACATAAGTCAATAATATATAAAAGAATAAAAAAAAATCCTACTCCCTCAAAAAAGGTAAAAGCACAATGTATAGCATCCTATCAAAATCACCAGGCTAGGAAAAAAGAAGGAGAAATAAACCACAATAAAGGAAAAACTCAGTCAATATGAAAAGAAGTGACACATATGATAGATTTAGTAAATGTATACTTACTGTAAGTATATATTATATGTTCAAATTCAGGAAAGCAAGAGCATGTTTGAAAACTATAATGTCTGAGATGAAATGTATACTGAATGCAGTTAACAGCATGCTTAGAAGGAATTTAAGGGAATCTGAAAATAAAACCCAAAGCTATCCAAAATAACAGAGAAAGAAATTGAAAAAAACAACATAAAACAGACTTCAGTGAGCTGTAGGACAACTGTGTGATAATAAATATGTAACTATAACAACATGAGGAGATGGTAGGACAAATATTTGAATAAAGGGCTGAATATTTTCCAAATATTAGCAATACTGTCAACCATAGGTCAACAGTAGGCAGAAAAAAAATACATGTCACATACAAACATCCAACGACACTAATCAATGGTAGGTGATTTGATTTTGCAAAAAATGCAAGCTAGTAGAGAGTGGCTGTGGATAAAATGGGGTTCCTATGGCCAGGATCCTCACTGAACTTAAATGTAACTGGCCTGTTGCTATGCTACCGCTTCCATACCTTTAGGCAATAAGCCATTATTGTGTTAATATAAGGAGTTCTGCCCAGTGCTCTGCTGCAGACTGGGTGACGGGGCTGCAAGGCTGTAGGAGAGTGGAGCAGAGGGCTGGAGTGGTGGCAGTGCCAAGGACAGAGGCCCGGAGGACGGCTGTGCCGGACGGCTGTGCAGAGAGGCCCAGAGGACGTCTGTGCGGGATGGCTGTGCGGAGAGGCCCAGAGGTAGAGACGGGCTTGCTGCATCCGAAGCAGTGGTGATAACAGACTCGCTCTGAGTGAACGGGATTTTAGTGACTGACCTGCCACCTGGAAATAAAGTTGGGTATAACCTTTTCACCCCAAGAACCCTTTGCTGTAAATTTCTTTGGTCACAGTGAATCTATAGCAAACTTGCCTGTGGCTGAAACTCATTTGCAAGACAGTGGCACATATTTTTTAAGTGCTGAGAAGTAGATACCTGTCAAAAAGTTATATAGCCAGTAAAAACCTATGTCTGAAATGAGAAAATAACATTTTCACACTCTCAAAACTGAAAGAATTAATGGTCGGCAGACTGGCCTTACAGAAGTGATACCAGTTGGAAATTTGTATCTACCCAAGGGAAGCACATTGAAAATGGCAAATATGGGGTAAATGTGAAACACTTTATTTATGTTTTAAGCTCTTTAAAAGGAAAATATTTTCAAACAAAAATAACAGTGTAATGCATGGTGTGGGTTTTAAGGTATGTAGAACTAAAATAGGCAACATTACGGGAAGGGTTGGAGGGGAACACTGAAGGCTACTCTTGTCATATTTGCTGTCAGGATGGCTGCTGCGGAAAATACAAAAGATAACAAGTGTTGGTAATGTTGTGGAGAGATGGGAGCCCTGGTGCACTGTTGTAACACAAACCAGTGTAGCTGGTACAAAACAGGAAGGAGGTTGCTCAAGAAATTCACAATAGAACTACCATAAGGTCCTCAATCCTACTTCTGGGTATTTATTCTCAGGAACTGAAATCAGGATCTAGATGAGACACCTACTATGGTTTTCATTGCAGCATTCCCCACAATAGCCAAGATGTGGAGCACCTTAAATGTGGTTTGATGGGTTAATGGATAAATAAAATGTGGGATATACACACAATGGAATATTATTCAGCATTATAAAAGGAAATTGTGCCATTTGGGACAACAGAGATGGACCTGAAGGATATAATGCTAAGTGAAATAAGCTTGAAATATGCTACACTGAATGATGATTATTGTATTATCTCACTTAGAGATAGAATCTAATATACTCATGCTCAAAGAAACATAAAGTAGAATTCTGGTTGTCAGGGGCTGGGATGAGAGGACAATGGGACACTGGTGGTCCATTAATACAAAGCTTCAGTCATCCCAGAAAAACGAGTTCTGGAGACCTACTGTACAGGATAGTGCCTATCGCCAGCAATACTCTAATGTATACTTAGATTTGCTGAGACAGTAGATGCCGTGTTAAATGCTCTTTCCAAACACACACAGAAAATAATTAATAATATAATAATAAAGGGGCTGGAGGAAAGTGGGAAGTGATGGATGTCTATGGGTTTTGTGGTGATAATTTCATTGGTGTATACTTATCCCCCAAATTATCAAGTTATATAATATACATTGAACAATACAGCTTTCCATTTTAATCTTATCTCAGTAAAATGACTTAAAAACAAAAACAAGTTTCTGTTCAATGTTGGATTCTTTATCTAGGTGTAACCAGATTCAACAGGATTGTACAGGAATTTCATAAAATTCCTTGGGGGAAAGCACTTAGTCCTCCAACATAATAAGTGATAATGATTCTGGGTGCCATTTTTTAGTATTTGTTTGGTGTCAGGCATTGTAGAGGTGCCTTCTATTGTTATTGCATTACTTCTACCAGCAGCTCATTTAGTATGTCATCACAGAGGAGAACAAGAAGTCAGAAGCCGCTTCTCCAAGAATTTGTTGAACACAGTATTGTACCTTATAAAAATTATAATTCAGCATAAACTGTAGATTTTCAGCTGTCAATATTTACAACCATTGCATAGCTGAGATTTTCTTTCCAGCGACTTGCTAAAAGTGCAATCGTTTTCCTTAAAAAATATGACTAAAATCAATGGCACAATTTTGATTAGTATTCCAAAGATTTCATGCAAATTGCATAGTTGGGAATATCTTCTAGAACAGACTATTTCAGTATTAAAATGAGTTTGCTAAGATGATTTTCTTGCCCTTTAAATAACCTTCCAGCTGTGACACAAACTTATTTCTTCCAGAATCATTGTCCCATAGATTATAAAATAGCATTGCTTGTATTTTCTTTACAAACATTGACATATTAATGAAACATATGGATACTGGTATATCACAGTTGCAGAGAAATTTTATAGAAAATGAAGATGAAGATGGTGCTCTGTGTTCTTCTTCCAAAGATATACTGAAATCATGACCCCTGATACCTCAGAATGTGACCTGATTTGAACTACAATCATTGCAATTGTATTTAGTTAAGATGAGGTCAACTGGAGTGGAGGGGACCCTTTTCCTGATATGACTGGTATCTTTGTAATAGACACAGAACTAGAAGACAGTTTTGTGACAATAGAGACAGAGTAATAGAAGTGATGCATCCATAAATCAAGAATACCAAGGATGACCAGTCAATGCCAGAAACTAGATAGGGCAAAGAAGAGTTGTATCCTAGGGCTGTCAGAAAGAGAGAGGCTCTGCAGACAAACCGATGAGAGCATAGGTTTCTGTTCTTTTTAGCCACTGGTTTGGTACTCTGTTATAGCTGCCCCAGGAAAATGATACAATAGGATAACCATATATGCTTGATAGATTCAATTTATTCTCCATCAAGGTTTTTAAAAAATTTTATAATTATATTAATACAGAGAACAAATAAACTATCAAATAGTTCAGGGAAAACCATTACTATTGTTTTAAAAAATATTGATCATTGATTTTAGGTATTGTTCATGAAATTGATTGAGTTTTCTTTTTCACTTCAGGAAAACTGGAAATTACTTATACGTTAAATTATTTTAAGATTCCAATATAATGCAGAACATAATACCAATAATATTTCAATCTTGAATTATTTTATAAAACATGGTTTTAAAAATACTTTGGATGTATTTATTGTATCAAGGGCTAAAAAAGTTTCACTAGATGGGTAAGGAATTTTCGAGTAGGAAGACTCCTCAGGAGACAGAGAGCAAACAGGACTTCCTGCCAAGTCTGTGGATAAAGACAAAATATTTTTTTTGTTAAATCTGAACTACAGATTAAGTCCTGCTAATAATTTTGCTGTTCTTTGTTGTGATTGTCTAGCTAGATTCCTCAGTGACTGACCAGTGTTCACCGTTGCCCACTTGTTACCGTCTGCTTTGTCTTGACTTAGTGTTGGTCTGGCTTCTCTCGCTGCTCCAAGCCTCTGAACCCTGCTTGCCCCAAGCCTGAAAAAGCACTAAAAATGGAATGTGTAAGAATATAGGGAAAGCCCCCCTTTTTCCCTGCTCTCCCTACTGTTCTTTGAGGACAGCTGTCCACTGCTTCACCCCGGATGTGTTTGGCCTTGTCTGTAAATCGTGAAAACACCACTACTGTACCCATGAGTAAGGAGCTAGATAAGAGCCTTGAAGGCTGGACACCTGACCATGAAGGCCACAGGTATGTGCGTTTTTACTACTTATGTAACCATGAATCAGCACTATCACAGTATAAAAAATACAGCTTTGTGCAGAATAAAGCGGCTTCTTTTGAATACCTTCCATGATGACTCCCGCTTCCTCCTTCGCTCTCTGCGTGTCCCAAGACCTCAAAGTCAGCCCCCAGACCTGGACAAAGAAGCAGCTGAGCAGAGAGGACACTTTCTGTGTCAGACTGTCCTAGTCATTTCCCCCTTCTTGCTCAGCTTCCACTTAATGTTTCTGCCAATCTTTGCTGAATTCTCTTTACCTTAAAAAAAAAAGCCTTTTTCTGTTTGATGGTGAGATGCTTGCAGTTTTTTGATATTTAAGAGATCTCTCTTTGCGATGGTCTGAAAAATGTGTCTCCTCTTCTAAATTTAAATATTTTTTTTTGTTTTACATTTGAAAAGATCCCTGACCAAAAGCTGTGCTTTGCTTAAAATCGTTCATAGAAAAAAGCTCAATTAAAATGGTAGTAACTGCACTACTGGGGAGGATTTAATAATGACGGTAACTGTTGAACCACTGTGTTGTATATTTGAAACCAGTATGACTGTTTATCAACTATGCTTCAATAAAAAATAAACAAATAAATAAAATTGTTCTAAATAGTCAGGCAATCAGACTCCACTTGGTGCTCTCTATACTACTTTCGTAGTTCCAGCTCTTCTCATCCTAAATTATTTTGATATTTTCCTGTTTTTATACCCATCTTTAAGACTAGCTAAGACTGTGGCTTAGTGGCATTTATATCTGCAGCAGCTATGTCTCTGCATGATCATGATGTGGCCAATAAATATCCAATGACTGAATGATTAAAAAGTTCACATGGGGCCTTATTTCTTATAATAATGACAGAAGGAACATTATTTATTTCCAATTATTTCTTCTCAATTTCTTAAAGAATTCCTTTGTTTCCAGGTCCAACATCTCATAGTCTAATTACATACCCAGTGACCAGGATACAAACACACGTGTTCTTGTCGCCAAAGCCCATTCTTCTTTTGGAACCATTTAGATAAATAAACATATTTTAGGAGAGCTGTACCAGGCTGCATTTCTTAAACCAGGCCTACTTTTCTCTTGATATACTTTTGCTTTGTCGTGCTTTAATTGTCACCATTGATACTTCTGGAGAATATAAAATGTCACTAATCGTGGCTTACCTCTGTAATCATATCCTGTGGTTAAGGAGCAGTGTTGTAAGGATATGGAAAAGGATATAGATAATTTCAGGAAAATGATGGATACTGTGGCAATGGTGGATTTGGGTAATACCTTCCCTGTATACAACAAAAGGAAAGAAAATATTGCAAAAATGAGACAATGATGCTGCAAATATTTCACAGTAATTTCCACTTAAAAATTAGGATATTAAATTTAGTAGGACTTAATATATCATCAACATGATTGTTTTTCCAAACTTTTAGTTAGGTTTTCACTTTTTTATAAAAATCTAAAAGATGGTAAAATGATAAGGCATTTATATTTTTGCAATTTCTTGACGGTTTTGCTGTTTTACAATACATGTGGGGCCATTGATTAGAGCCAGCCACCCCAAAAGGCTTACATATTCTTTATAATATTACCTTCAAGCTATTTCTTTGCCCAATCTTGAATATTCCAGGGAGGAGGAATTAACCAATTCTAGCTTAGGTGGAATTGCTACTTCTCACCTCAACTTATGAACTTACTGTCTCTTAAAACTCCTATATTTTTAAATATTTGCTTTTGTTAATCTAAGAATCCCATCCCTCCTATATTTTATTTGATGCTCATTTTAAATTCATCTGATTATTATATTAGAATTTTGGAGACCTTATCACATTGATATGATATGTCAAAATGAGATATCAATAACTTTCATTGAAAAAAATGTTAAATAATGAAATTTTCTATCTAATTTAACACAGCCAAATTAAATTAATCTAACGATTTTATCACCTTCCAAAAGAATCAGAAAATGGGAACTTGTATCACAGGTGTTTTTAGCATCCACTATGCATGATTAGATCTATATTTTACTTAACAGAAATAGGATTTCAATTATTCTTAGATCAAGGAAATTATTTACAAAACAAATATATTTAAGTGCTGAAGGAATAATTGGCTTCTTCAGCATTGCATTAGGACTTTCCATCTAAATATTACTAGTTCACAAGACTTGGGGTCTGTTATCAATGTAGCATAAATAAATAAAATTAATGTGTAATTTAGCCATACATTATATAGATGTCTTCCAGAGATAACTATTGATACTATTTACAGAATAAATATTCAAAGAAGAAAATATGTTTTTACCATACCACATCATCAGGGGAATACTTACATGTTCATTCTCTCTATACCAATGACCATTCTGTACAAATAAAGAACAGATTAACATTGTAATTAATATTTAATTATCAAGTTTTCAAGTGAAAGAAAGTATCTTATCTCTTCAGATGAGTCAGCTCTCTTGGAAAAAAAGAAAAGAAAATGGTGAGCACCTTAATTTTATAAGTCCAGAGTGAATATAAAAATGTACATATCTTGAACAATTATCATGAAAGTAAAAAGAGGCAAAGTCTTAGGTAACTGATACACTAAACTAGTTTTATCTTTTAATTGCATTTTTAAAAGGAATAAAGGGTATTTTTGTTCAAACTAATTTGCTACATTGAAACATGATCCAAATTTCTTTTCTGCATGAAAGAGAAGAAAATCTATCATGATAAATAGAAGAATGAAATTGAAGAGCTAGACTTTGGATTTGCTGAAGAAAATGATTTTACTTGGATATGTTTTATGTAGTTTAAAAGCTACATATTTTCAAATATTTATTGTGTTGATAGAGTGGTATGTTTTCTCTGTCCTTAGATATTTATTTTCCTACTTTAAAAAAAATAATGTGATGAACTGTAATGCCATAACCAATGTGTTTTTCAAATGCTCAATAAAACTTGTAGTTGATGATTATTTTTATTTCTTGATTAATTTCCCGGTATCTAGACACAAAGAATGCCACAGTGAAAGGAACCATATATCTAACAGAAGAAGAAACAAAATTAGAGGCAGGCGAAGGAGGAGGCAGAAAGAGTTTCAGAGAGATCAAGGTTTATCTGGGATGCACAGTAGTAAATGATATGCAATCTGGAAGCTCCTGACATTTGGTAGGTAGAAGCTTTTAATATTTCAGTGTCTTTTATCAGCCTCTCAGCCCCACATCCTTATGGAGCTCATTTAAAAACTGTTCACATTAAGCTAATTAGACTTGAGTGTCTGTGTGTGAATGTGGTGTGCACTCAGGTTTATTCTAAGTACTTAATGAACTTATGTAAGTGAGTTCAAGGAAAACGCCCATCTAAAAACATTAAAAGTTATAAAATCATATTCAAGTCAATGCATATATAAGCCACAGTATAAGCCACAAGGAAATCTTTGGGTGATTACTGAGAACATATTCTTCAATATTTCCTGTTATACTTACAGTCATGATAACCATGAGAGCCATGATAAGGGCAAAGATAAAGATCTTCATATCTGGCAGCGTCCTGTGAAGGCACATGTGAAAAATCAGTAGCCCACTCACTCCTGCGTTTACAAACCAAACAGCTACTGATGAAACAGCTCCAAAACCTTGTGAAACATACTAGAAGTACAAAGACCATCAAAACACATTGCCTAACATCGTGGAACTGAGAGACTAGCAGGGGACATTGATAAGTAAAGAAAAGTGATGTGAGAAGGAAATGGTAAAGTGCTGTAAATATGCACCCCATTTGGCCAGTGTAGGCATCTCCCTGGCCTTTGGGTCCAGTCTTGTACCCACCCCACAATGGGATAGGTGGTTATTACCTTGGTCAGAGCTGTTCTGGTGATGGGCTCTGTAGCCAGCAAGGTGTGGTACACAGGAGCCCGTTGCTTCTCTATCAAGATGTACCGAATCTCTGCTCCTTTCCATAGTTGTGACCAGAATCCAATAGGCTGGCACGTCCATTCAAGCATCTGCCAAAGACCCCATCCATAACCATCTTTGGTTACATAAAATCTGGCTACAGGGCCTTGATGAGTCCATTACCCTCAAAGCCTATATACTGCCTTGACTGCTTGCTCAGCAGCAGTAAAAGCATCTGCATATGTTTCATCCCAGTCCCACCTGATGCCCTTTCATACAAACCAGTATAAGGGCTTCAGAATTTGTGAAAAGTGCAGGATAAACACTCTGCAATAGCCCAAAAGACCCCAAAACTCCTGCAATACTGCCATAATAGTAAGGATAAGGAAAGCCTGGATCTTGTCTATGACTGCTTCTAGGATAACTTTAGTTTTACACAACCAGATAACTCCCTACAACTTCACTGACAAACCGGGTCCCTGAACCTTGGTGCTGTTCACAGCCCATCCTTTCTCCTATAGATGTTGCATCAGTCTAGGAACTTCCCCTTCTAAATCTGCAAGAGAATCAGATGTGAGCATAATATCATCAATGTAGTGATACAGCCACACCATTTGCAGTTTCTTCCATGTGGCCAAGTTCTGGGCTACAAGTCCGTGACAAATGACGGACTGTGGAGGTATCCCCGTGGAAGCACAGTGAATGTCCACTGCTGGCCTTCCTAGGTGAAGGCAAACTGTTCCTGACTTTCCTGTGCTATGTCAATAGAGAAGAAACCATTAGCAAGGTCCACAACACAATGTTACGTCCCTAGTTTATGACTTAGTGTGTCCATAAGGACTGCTATAGAGGGGACAGCAGCATGCAAAAGGGGTGTGACTTTATTCAATTCCCTGTAGGCCGTGGTCATATGCCAGGAGCCATCTGGCTTTTTCACTGGCCACACTGGGGAATTGAAAAGACTATGAGTGGGCTTTATGATGCCCACCTTCTCCAACTCTTGCAGAATTTCTCCAATTTCCTTGTGTCCCCCAGGCAATATATATTACTTAGTATTTGTCATCCACTAAGGTATAGATGCTACAGCTGGGTGCTTAGCATGTCCCCTCAGAACTGCCTTTACCACATGTACCCTCAGTCTTAACTCACCTGTGGTGGTCTGTAATCACAGACCCTGCAGGATGTCCACCCCCAAACTATATTCAGGAATGGGAAAAATGTACACAATATTATTCCTTTGGGGATAAACACCCTATCCCCAGTGGGATTTGGGCTTTCTTCAGTCTAATTGCCTTACCCTCATAGCTGTCTATCACAGTAAGGTTCCCAGGAAAATGCTCAGGGTTTCCATAAATCAGAGAACATTCGGCTCCTGTGTCCAACAGCTCCAGGACACATTGTACATTCATGGGGGACCAATGATTTGCTAATTTTACATGTGGCCTCCAGCCCCCACCATGTCCCCAAGGTGGGGGCCTTGACCCTCCTCTCAGTCAACCTGAGATGTGCAATCATTGTCCCATGGGAGTGAGGGCTCAGGCAGAGCCTGAGTACTGTCCTCCAGGAAGTCTTGGAGGAATATAGGCTGGACATGGGTCTTTGCCTCCGGCTTCTGTGTCCTGGACCTCAGCAGCTGAAACTGCTGCTCTGGCTTTAATTGATGCCACAGTTCTAACAAGATCCTATTGGACTGCCCATCAATTTTTTTTTTCACTACCCTGGCCTTTATCAAATCAACCCACATCTGGGACCTTGAGATTCACGGAGCCCTTTGCACCCCTCCTTTCAGTCTTAGCCCGTACTTACTTCTGTGCTCTTACTGTTTTAACCTCCCCCAGATCTGCTAAAGTACGAGTAGCCTCACTTATGGGTTCCCCTATGTGGGGGGCAAGAATAGTTACTAGGGACCCAAAGAGAGATGGGAAAGCTGTATGGAGCACCAGATTTCTCATTCCTATGGTGAACAACTCCTCATCAGGGCCCTAGGGGCCCATATTATAGATGATATTTTTCATGCCCAGATCCCATAACACCTGCTGGGGCTCTGCATACATTTTCCAGCTAGTGAGTAAGTATGGTAAATCACCTTTACTAGGCCAAACTGCCCTGATGGCTGCTGTCAGCCAATCCAGAAGCGCCTGATCCCTGAGGTGTGACAGGTACTTTGCAATGGTTGCTGGAGAGAAGGGTATAGTCAGGGAAGCCAGTCTATCCATTTCAGAACCTGACATAACAATGTTTTCTACCCTCATATCCTCTAGTTGCAAAAGCCATGTAGGCAGAGGTTCCAACTTTCTGCTGATACTGGATGCTCATGTCCACTATCTCATCCTGGGTATATGGGAGGAGCATGGAGTGCTCCACAACCTGGGTGGGGGGGGCTTCTCCCCCTGAATTGCCTGGGGTTGTTGTGTTTTTATTTTCTTAATTACAACTGGGTTGGCCTTTAATACAGGAGAGGTTGGTACCTTGGGTGGTGGCCTCCACAACAGATCGACCCTTGGCCCCACCCCCTCATCCTCTCCCCACATCTCCTCGGCTGAAGGCACAGCTCTTTCCTCTTCCTCCCCTATGGCCTCCTGCAATGCATATTCTCTGGCTGCCTCCTCTCTCACTGCTAACAGATCTTCCAGGACCGTGATCTGTCTTTTCAATAACTGTCTCTATTTCTTAAGGAAATCCCAAAGGTCATTGCCCACCTCCTCCAAGTGATGCTGAAGTGTGTCTCTATTCTTCCAAAGTCTCTCTCTCTCCTCGATAACCTTCTCTCTCTTCTCGATAAAACTTTCCACTATCTCAAGGAAAATTGATCCTACAATCCCAGCTTCTACATGGCTACTCAGGATCTCTGAGTTGTGTTCTATCTCACAGAGGGCTAATTCCATAGTTTCCAGTGTTTACACCCTTCCCCAGTTCTGGGGAAGGTCCCACCCCTCTAGGAGGTGCTTTACCCTAGACCAATCCCCACTAAGCGCTCCCCAGTTGGAAGTCCCACAGATAGAGGGCTCCTGGGTGAAGCTGCGCCCTCCATTGCTGCAGCCACTGGGGTCTCCCCACCATCCACGGGGGGGTGGTTCCAAGTATCTCCCCACCATCTCTAGGGGCAGCCCACCCAAGGGTTACACCCTAGTGAACTGATTTCAGGTTCAGAGGTCCTGCCAACTACCGCCAGATGTAGTCCCAGGGGAGGAAATCCCAAGGCAAAATACCTTTTAAACCAAAATCAGTCAAAGTGAGAAGAAATAAAGTGGTAGAAACCCATTTATTTCTTATAAGCATTTGTCCACTTCTGCTCTCCTGTGTCTCTCATGACCTGGCTGCAGAAGAGGAGGCCCCACCCAACCTCTCTGGTCCAGATATGCCATGATTACCATTGTAATTGTCTATTGATATGGAGATGGACTACTTCTCTCCACTACCTTGGAAATGCCTATCGATATGGAGATGCACTAAGGCCAGGTGAGAGATTCTGGAAATATTGTAATTTTACCCACAGAAAGAAAATAAGTAACAACTTTACTTCATTAACATATGAGTATTTGCAACAGAATACTTTTCAAAATAGGTGCGTCTATGTTGGAAATCACCCTCACTCATAATAAAGACCTCATTTACTTAGTATAGGAATTTTTAAAGAATTAAACATGTTAAAATGCTCATTATCAGGGCCTTACTCTGGGTCAAGGAAACAACAAAACTTTATTTTAAAGTTGGAATCAATTCTACCTTGTTTAGACAATGTTTAATATCCACAGAGGACAGGTAGGTGAAATGTATGAACAAAAGGAGTTCTGGTGCAGTTGAAATGCGTGACCTTTCTCAGGTGACAACTGTTAGCCATATATGGCCATAGACTCTTGGATTTGGCCTCTAAATTAGAGGAAAGGTAAAGGTGTTTAATGATTTCTCTGTAGGAAGCCCTTATACCCAGACCACTGAGTTGGGGCCTCTCCTGAGATACTCTTTCCTGTGATGCTCAACCACCTGGCTACTTCTATTCCAGTTTGTATCAGTGGTCCAACCACTAACCTTCTCCTTCCTTCAATAGTAAGAAAGCATCCCAGTGAAGGCAATTGCCAATGGTTTGCACAAGCTTGGAGTCAGAGTTTATATATTTATTCCTGAATGGCAGTGAATAAAGCAAAACAAAAATGAGACCAAATGCTGAGAATGTAGAGCCAACAGCCAATTGCCATCCCCCAAACAACTTTGATTCTGCATGGCCGACTTACACACAGAATCAAACTTTGCCCTGATTGCAGATTTGGTTTAGGTGAAAATTAACAATATTACATGGTACCATACAGCAATAGGACTAAATAATATTTCTCTATTAATTAGTTTGTTGACTTAGAAGGAAATCTTACCTCAGTAGACAGCTGCTAGAAAATTCCTTAAATAATTATTTTCTAAAAGATCAGTATCTAATACCAGGGAATATTGAAATCTCACCATTATTTGTTGAATGCCATGATGACTTGAAATCTTTCTCATATTATGAACATAATCATATTATGAACCCAAAACACTCTGGGTCCATTAGTGTAACAAGTAAAAGGAAGAATTGAATTAACAGTTTTAGCTTATAAAATCAACAAATCTGTTTATTTACCTACTGATTATGAAGAGGTTCAGAACAGGCCTCTCCAAAATGTGCCACTTTGTCCCATGGACAATTTTGAGCTGAAGGCAATCCAGATCTTGCAGCCTCCAGAGACACGTTGCACCTCCCTTAACTACCTAGAAGAATCTAAATTGGGGGTCTTGTACCAGAGATAAATTTTATCTGAGTGACCTATCTGTACAGTGAGGCAAACATCTGATTGCTGGACATATGCTCTGCTTATTGCCCTATGTACTGACCTCTTCCCCTCTGAAGCCCCAGACTCGTATCTCCTTCCTTAGCATATATATCTTCATGTTACCTTCTGTCTGTGAACTGCCCATGTATGTGGGGTTCCTGTATGTATGAAATTAAATTTGATCCTCTCCTGTTATTCTGTCTCACATTAATTTGATTCTTCAATCAGCAAGAAGAATCTTGAAGGGTGGAGGAAAATTTTTCCTCTCCAACAATTGTTAATTACTCTTGGGAAAAAAAAGGTAGAAGAGAAAATAAATACCTTATTTTCAGTGGAAGAATCTTAACTGAAGAATTCAGGACAATTGAGAAGGCAATTTAACAGTCTTTCTCTAACTCATTAACAATATTATAAATATACAAATAGATTTTGAGAATATAAATTATATAGACTTCTAATATATTTTTGTAAATAGAAATATCTTACCATATAATCAATCTTCTTTGGCGTTTTCTTAAAAAATAGACTTATTATTCTTATAATATTCATTATAGAGCATATATTTTTATTATAAAGAGAAAAATGAATTATTTTTAGTAACTTCATTACTGCTTGTAATGGCAGAAATTTTGTCAGCTTGTGGACTGCTCTGTCTTCAGAGCCTTAGAATAATGTCTGACATGAAGTATATGATCTATAAATATTTGTTACATTAACAAAATAAATGTCAAGATGATTTTAGGCAATACATGAAGGGAAGGGTTTTTTAAGATTTTATGATTAATGTATATTAGAAAACTATACATATAACTACATAGTAAACCTGTGACTTGGGTTAAGATTATATAAAGCTTCTATTTAAAATGAACTGTTTAAAGAGTATAAGTTTAAAATATTAAATATAGCCTAGATAGGAAATGAATATAGCAAACACTTGGAATGCCAAGTATGGGAAATACTAGCTTGTAATAATGAAACTCACTCAATGACGAACTCTCCATTACTTTAGAGAATTCAAGAAGCTAGATGATTAATGGAGCTATCCAAGAATACACCTATATTAACTAAATTATGCAAGGAATTTAACCAAAAGAATGTTTTTTTGTACTCATAGTTAAAAAATATATACTTTAAGTTTACCCTTATTCCTTAGTCACCAGAACTACACTATAAAAGGAAAAAATTAATTTTTAATTGGTATGTATGTTATCAAAAAAATTATACACATATCTATATACAATAATTTACATAAATACATGCATATGGTATTATTGCCAAAAATAAGTATATCATCTTAGTTTTCCTAATTGTGAGAATAGTTTTAGATGATAACTTTTAACTTATGTGTGTTGACAAATATACACAGCTCTGTTGAATACAGTAGTTTTTCTCCTTAGAAAAAAATGCATATTTTTACAAAAAAGTGAAGTGTTTAAAAGCTTTTTATTCTGGAGTTGAATTCATCCAAGAATCTCAGTTAATAAATCTGACTGTGTCATAGAGCAAAGTCTTTTCTATATGGGACCAAACAGCAACTAGTTCAGACCTCACAGAACATACAGTCACAACGACTCAACGCTGCTGTAGCACAAAGGCCAAAGCATCACAAACAACGTGCAAAAGAAGAGGTGTGCCTGGGTGCCAATAAAACTTTTTTTACAGACACTGAAATCTGAATTTCATATGCTTTTTCACATGTCACAAAATCTCATTCTTCTTTTAACATTTTTCAATGATTTAAATATGTTTAAAAAAATTCAATAATTTCTGGCCCACAGTCTATAGTTCCCTACCTCTGCCTCGAAGCTTATGGTCAAATGTGTGAGAAGTGAACACAAAATCTAAATTCATGGGGCAGTTGGAGAACACAGGGGAAAGAAGAATGGAGGCCATGCCTTCGCACCCTGTAGAAATGTGTTTTCTAATCATGTAGACCAAATGATTAAGAAGGATTTGTTTCATGAAAACTCAAGATTCTTATCTCAAGCTCCAGACGTTCTGTCTAATATGTGTAACATCCTTGACTTAAGAGTATTGATATTCTTTCTGACAGTAAATTCAAAATCCAAGACGGCAGTACCTGAAGTTATGTAAAAAAAAATAAATTTATTAAATGTGAATAGTTATGCCTGGTTTTCAAATTTACTTTGCCTTCTATACATTTTATCCATCTTCCTAATTTAAATCCAGCCAAAAATGAGGAGAATATTTTCAATTCATGTTATGACGACATGAGTCAAGGTGCTGTTCCTCATGGATTGTGGATTGGATGCCCTTCTGAAAAGAAATAGAAAATCAGTGTTGGTTTAACTTTCATTTAAGAGAAAACTATCAACTACAGTAATGCCAGGATAGTATTTCTGGGTATTAAATAAAATAGTAGGTAAGGAAATACAAATTTGTGATGGAAAGAGTACAGCGTTGAGAAAAGCAAGTGAAGGTGGTGGGGCCTTGACACCTCCTGTCAGAGAGGCCTCACTGCGGCAGGGTGGCTCTCAAATGGCCCAGGACGACGCGCTTCTGCCGGAGATGCCGTCACGTGGGCCGGAGATTGAGGCAGTGGGGAAACAAAAGCACTTTCACATTCATTCTAGGTGAGTGAGAAAGTTATTTATAGTTACTGGAATAAGATGTATCTCATCAAATAAAAAATGAACAAAGTAATGAAAATAAATTTTACCTGACAAGGAAAGATGTCCAGTCTTGACCTGCTCATATTTCTGCAAAATAAATTATGTTTAGTATAACAATTCTGACACTATGAAAAAATTTTTAATTCTTATGTAAAATAAAAATGTTATGACTTACTTCTTGGGAGACACTGGCAGATTTCTTAGGGGAAAATTTTTTTTTAATGACCTACTTTCTCACATCATTTTCCACATACCCCAAAGAAACATAGAACCACAGACATTATTTAGAAATTCCTTGCCTCTATCTGAATTACAGTGTAAATCATAGTATAGAGTCAGAATTTTTCTATGTACAAAGTCCAATTTTCTCCAGGTAACTAACTCATATTCCGAGAGCTGACTCCTTCTCAGGCTCAGCTACAGTGGGAATGGCTGCAGCTCTTTATACAAAAACCAACAGCAACTATGGGAAGATATTTTAAACTTTTTCTTCAGATTGCTTCTCTCTTTATTAAAGTAGCTAGCAAGAAATTGAAGCAAATCCATCAGTGCTATTGGGATTAGCTCTTTAATGGAACCAGAAAAACACGAGTCTCGTTTCAGAATTCACTTTGTCTCAGTTCAAAAGTATATTTAACATGATGACTGGAGTGAAATTATTACTGCTGTTTGGTGATCTCTAGAAAACTAAAGAGGAAAGTTGTGAGGATTCCAACAATGCACAATCTAATCTGGTGCATTAGGTACGTGTATTGGCGATCCTTTCCCACGTTTGCTGTACTCTATGGCAGTTGAGGGTTGAGTCACACAGAACGTACTGTTACTCAGTGCCAGAACACTGTATTGTTAGTTCCTTACTTCACTGGAGGAGGGGAACTCCATGTTCGTCTAGACAGAAATCAAAAAGAACAAATTTTAATCTTTTGGCTCCTTTGTAAAGCCAAACTGAACCTACGGTTTTTCTTTTTTTCATTTAGTGAGAAAAGATCTTCACAAAACTGTATGTGGGGTGGAGGTGGGGGTGTGTGTGGGGGTGGTAACTGATGTAGGTTCATTTGAAAAGTCATCTACAATATAAGCATTCAAAATTCTAGATTTGGAGTTAATCATATTCTCCTAACTACATTCCCTACTTTTTGTAATTGTTTGAGCACTTGGGTATTTTAATAAAGTCAAAAGGGGTTTCTCACATATTTTAAATGAATAATGGTATGTGTGTAAATATGCCATAAGATACTAGTGAAGTACTTATAGCTATTCCCAGTATGTTGTGATTAGGAATTTTCTTTAGTGAAGTAAATCACGTTATCAAAAATTAAGTGACAAAGAAATATTCTTAAAAGATTGTATAAAAAAAGCAAAATAGCTACTAATTACTAAGAATATGCTATTTTTCTAGACACGGTGCAGGACATATTATGGGTATCATATGTACAAGAGTGGTGTAAGGAGGATATTTTTCACTATTTTTCAGATAGAGTTTCCTAAATATTTAAAATCTTCATTTTGAATGCCCTGCCATCAAAAAACAAGATTCTTATAACATAACAATAAAAACAAAAACAATATGTTGTTCCCAGTTTGTATACATCAATTCTGTCAAGAAAGACCTGGTAAAAAATGGTGAATGAGTCTTGTGCTAATAAGAAGACATTTTATAAAGTATCCTCTTACCTTTGTATCTTTAAAAAAAACTTTTTTTGCTAAATAATATTATTTAGTTGTACAGACAATTTCCATAGATAAGAAGTATGAGAGAAGAGTTCTAAGAACATAGACCTTGTTTCCCAAAAGGAAAACAAGAAGACCAGGCAGTGGATGATCTGAAATGGCTTATCTCAACACTGTTTAAATCTAGTTTTTCCGTGGTATTGTAATTCTGTGGTTCAAATACCAATAATCCTTTTGAATTCTAAGAAGTCACTATGATCACATATTGTTTCTCTGCCCAATTTGTGTACCACATTTTGTACACATGTATTAAGGAGTATTTCATACAAGATAATTTAGAAAATCATAACAGGAAATGAGGATATTATTGTGTATACTGATTATTAACATTCTGTTTTTATGTAAATTTGTCTCTGCCATACTCTAGTTCTATGGTTCAAGGACATTCTTAACTCTCTCCTGGTCTCAGTTTCTCATGTGTATAAATTTGGATGGTTATGGGCAAAAAGAATTTTCTGGATCTATTTTCTATTTTTGTTGAATATGTATCTGAAAAACATTTGTATATGTAGTAAAAAAATGCATTATTATGCTTCAACCATTGTGGAAAGCAGTATGGAGGTTCCTCAAAAAACTCAAAATAGAAATACCATTTGACCCAGGAATCCCACTCCTAGGAATTTACCCCAAGAACGCAGCAGCCCAGTTTCAAAAAGACAGATGCACCCCTATGTTTATTGCAGCACTATTTACAATAGCCAAGAAATGGAAGCAACCTAAGTGCCCATCAGTAGATGAATGGATTAAGAAGATGTGGTACATATACACAATGGAATATTACTCAGCCATAAGAAAAAAAAATCCTACCATTTGCAACAACATGGATGGAGCTGGAGGGTATTATGCTCAGTGAAATAAGCCAGGCCGAAAAACACAATTACCAAATGATCTCACTCATATGTGGAGTATGAGAAGAAAGAACAACAACAAAAAAAAAACTGAAGGAACAAAACAGCAGCAGACTCACAGAACCCAAGAACGGGCTAATAGTTACCAAAGGGAAAGGGACTGGGGAAGAAGGGCGGGAAGGGAGGGATAAGAGGGTAAAAGGGGTATTACGATTAGCAGACATAAGGTGGGGGGGCACGGGGAGGACTGTACAACTCAGAGAAGACAAGGAATGATTCTCATCTCACTACGCTGATGGACAGTGACTGTAATAGGGTTGGTGGGGGGGACCTGATGAAGGGGGTAGTTTAATCATCACAATATTGCTCATGTAACTGTAGGTTAATGATACTAAAATAAAATAAATTGTAAAAAAAAATGCATTATCATAAAAATAAATGTGCTTCTTTATTTGAATTAATGGGTAACTAATGCTAGGTAGCCATCTTTCAATTATAAAAATTTATCTACTGGAATAACAAGCCATATAAGCACAAACATATTTTTTAAAATCTGTAATCGTTTTGTACAGAACAATCTTTAAAATTTATCCCACATTGCTACATTGTAATATTACAAGATCAATTATTATTCTGTTATTTAGCCATTGACTGATTTTAGTGGTTTGCCATACAGAATTATTTTCCTGACATTAGTGTTTTTTACTGTTTCTGATTTTCATTTCATTTCAATCATATTGTTTTGCCTATTAATTTTATAACTTATCAGTCATGTTGTTTTGTATGGGCCTATTTAAAAAACCTTTGTCAAGAAATTTATTGTATTCATTTTTGTATCCCTGCTAATTAACTTGGGGCTTGACCACCATGCTTATTCATTTCTCCAGAGAAGCTCTGGATTAGTCATTTGTCTTGAGCAGCTCTGCTCTTAATGACTCCTCTAAGCCCATTACCCGTCTATTTCATCCCTTTACTCAGTGTCTTTACTTCATTTCCACTGGTCTTCCTTTAACCCAGACAAATCATCAATATTCTCCCATCCTACTTTAATAACACTACCTCATAATTCATTAAACTGCATCACCATTTTTAAACACCCTTTACCAACAGGAATGTAAATTTCTTGAAGGTTGTACCCCAAAAACCTAGATTAATATGTAGAAAAACAACCAACTAAAATATTTACAATTGTGGATTCTGCTCCATAACTTCTGCATTCAACTGACTTTGCCTTATTCATGTCACTGTCTTTTTCCTGGGTAATTGTAACTTGTTTTCTAAATGGTCTTTCTACTTCTAACCTGACACTTTTCTAGGTCATTATCCACATTATTTTCTGAATTATTTTGCAAAAATATATGTGAGAAGTCATTTTATGGCAAAAAAAATTTTTGTATCTTCATATTACATATAGGATAATATCCAAGATTTACAGAACATTCAAAACCATACCATATCTTTCCTGGGAGATATTTGGGTTTCAGTGTTTGCCTCTTCTGCTTCATCCACAACTTTTCCTGAAAACATCCTATGTATATCTTTATGACTTTCCCATGTATTTGCTGACAGTAATGTTTTCCCTTCACATTCTTGGAGTAACAACATCCTATACATTTCAAAAGGAAAGTTGAAATTTGAATATTTCTGTGAAAATGTCCTCCTTATCTCAAAAATTGTCAGGTTATCAATTATGTTATATTGTTCATAACCTAGATAATTATGCAAACCCATGCTATTTATTATATTTTTATTCTCCTATACCATTTTTTTATTAAGGTAATATTGATATACACTATTATGAAGGTTTCACGTGAAAAAAAAAGTGTGGTTACTACATTTACTCATACTATCAACTCCCACCCATACCCCAATGCAGTCACTGTCCATTAGTGTAGTAAGATGCCACAGATTCACTGTTAGCCTACTCTGTGCTACATTGTTTTCCCCTTGATCCCTCACACCATGTGTACTAAACATAATACCCCTCAATCCCCTTCTGAGACCCTCCCCAGCCGACATCCCACCCCTCTCACCTTTGGTAACCACTAGTTTCTTCTTGGAGTCTCTGAGTCTGCTGCTATTTTATTCCTTCTGTTTTGCTTCGTCGTTATACTCCACAAATGAGGGAAATCATTTGGCACATGTCTTTCTCCACCTGGCTTATTTCACTGAGCACAATATCCTCCAGCTCCATTCATGTTGTTGCAAATGGTAGGATTTGTTTCTTTCTTACAGCTGAATAGTATTCCATTGTGTATATGTACCACTTCTTCTTTATCCATTCACCTACTGATGGACACTTAGGTTGCTTCCATATCTTGGCTATTGTAAAAAGTGCTGCAATAAACATAGGGGTGCATATGTCTTTTTGAAACTGAGAAGTTGTATTCTTTGGATAAATACCAAGGAGTGGAATTCCAGGGTCAAATGGTATTTTTTAGTGAAATGGTATTTTTAGTTTTTTGAGGAACCTCTATATTGCTTTCCACAATGGTTGAACTAGCTTACATTTCCACCAGCAGTGTAGGAGGGTTCCCCTTTCTCCACATCCTCGCCAGCATTTGTTGTTCTTAGTCTTTTGGGTGCTGGCCATCCTTACTGGTGTGAGGTGATATCTCATTGTGGTTTTAATTTGCATTTCGCTGATGATTAGTGATGTGGAGCATCATTTCATGTGTCTGTTGGCCATCTGAATTTCTTCTTTGGAGAACTGTCTCTTCATATCCTCTGCCCATTTTTAATCGGGTTATTTGCTTTTCGGGTGTTGAGGTGTCTAAGTTCTTTATATATTTTGGATGTTAACCCCTTGTCAGATATGTCGTTTACAAATATACTCTCCCATATGGCAGGATGCCTCTTTGTTCTGTTGATGGTGTCCTTTGCCATAAAGAAACTTTTTAGTTTGATGTAGTCCCATGAGTTTGTTTTTGCTTTTGTTTCCCTTGCTCAAGGAGATGCATCAGGAAGAAGTTGCTCATGCTTATATTCAGGAGATTTTTGCCTAAGTTGTCTTCTAAGAGTTTTATGGTTTCATGACTTACATTCGGGTCTTCGATCCATTTCTAGTTTACTTTTGTGTATGGGGTTAAACAATAATCCAGTTTCATTCTCTTGCATGTAGCTGTCCAGTTTTGTCAACACCAGCTGTTGAAGAGGCTGTCATTTCCCCATTGTATGTCCATGGCTCCTTTATCATATATTAATTGACTGTATATGGTTGGGTTATATCAGGGCTCTCTAGTCTGTTCCATTGGTTGATGGGTCTGTTCTGTGCCAGTACCAAATTGTCTTGATTACTGTGGCTTTGTAGTAGAGCTTGAAATTGGGGAGCATAATCCCCCCAGCCTAATTCTTCCTTCTCAGGATTGATTTGGCTATTTGGAGTCTTTTGTGGTTCCATATGAATTTTAGAATGATTTTCTCTAGTTCACTGAAGAATGCTGTTGGTATTTTGATAGGAATTGCATTGAATCTGTAGATTGCTTTAGGCAGGATGGCCATTTTGGCAATATTAATTCTTCCTATCCATGAGCACAGGATGTGTTTCCATTTATTGGTGTCTTCTTTAATTTCTCCATTGAGTATCCTGTAGTTTTCAGAGTATAGGTCTTTCACTTTTTTGGTTAGGTTTATTCCTAGGTATTTTATTCCTTTTGATGCAACTATGAATGGAATTGTTTTCCTGATTTCTCTCTCTGCTAGTTCATTGTTATTGTATAGGAATGCCACAGATATCTGCATATTAATTTTGTATGCTGCAACTTTGCTGAGTTCAGATATTGGATCTAGGAGTATTGGAGTGGATTCTTTAGGGTTTTTTATGTACAATATCATGTCATCTGCAAACAGGGACAGTTTAACTTCTTCCTTGCCAATCTGGATGCCTTTTATTTCTTCATGTTGTCTGATTGCCGTGGCTAGGACCTGCAGTACTATGTTGAAGAGAAGTGGGGAGAGTGGGCATCCTTGTCTTGTTCCCAATCTTAAAGGAAAAGTTTTCAGCTTCTTGCTGTTAAGTATAATGTTGGCTGTGGGTTTGTCATATATGCCCTTTATTATGTTGAGGTACTTGCTCTCTATACCCATTTTGTTGAGAGTTTTATCATGAATGGGTGTTGAATTTTGTCAAATGCTTTTTCAGCATTTATGGAGATGATCATGTGGTTTTTGTCCTTCTTTTTGTTGATGTGATGGATTATGTTGATGGATTTTCAAATGTTGTACCATCTTTGTGTCCCTGGAATAAATCCTACTTGGTCACGATGGATCATCTTTCTGATGTATTTTTGAATTCGGTTTGCTAATATTTTGTTGAATATTTTTGCATCTGTGTCCATCAGGGATATTGGTCTGTAGTTTTCTTTTTTCTGGTGTCTTTGCATGGTTTTGGTATTAGAGTGATGCTGGCCTCATAGAATGAGTTTGGAAGTATTCCCTCTTCTCCTACTCTTTGGAAATCTTTAATGAGGATGGGTATTAGGTCTTCACTAAATGTTTGATGAAATTTAGCAGTTAAACCATCTGGTCCAGGGTTTTGTTCTTAGGTAGGTTTCTGATTATCAGTTCAATTTCGTTTCTGGTAATCGGTCTGCTCAGATTTTCTGTTTCTTTCTGTGTCAGCCTTGGAAGGTTGTATTTTTCTAGAAAGTTGCCCATTTCTTCTACGTTATCCAGTTTGTTAGCATATAATTTTTTCCATACTATATTCTCTAATAATTCTTTGTATTTCTGTGATATCCATAGTGATTTTTCCTTTCTCATTTCTGATTCTGTTTATGTGAGTAGACTCTTTTTTTCTTGATATTTCTGGCTAGAGGCTTATCTATTTTTTTATTTTCTCAAAGAACCAGCTCTTGCTTTCATTGATTCTTTCTATTGTTTTATTTGTCTTGATTTTATTACTTTCTGCTTTAATCTTATTATGTCCCTCCTTCAACTGGCTTTGGGCCTCATTTGTTCTTCTTTTTTTAGTTTTGTTAATTGTGAATTTAGACTGCTCATTGTTCTTCTTTCCTGAGGTGGACCTGTATTTCAATGTACTTTTCTCTTAGCATGTGTCCCACAGATTTTGCAGTGTTGAATTATTGTTGTCATTTGTCTCCATATATTGCTTGATCTCTGTTTTTATTTGGTCATTGATCCACTGTGTATTTAGGAGCATGCTGTGAAGCTCCATGTGTTTGTGGGATTTTTCATTTTCTTTGCATAATTTATTTCTAGTTTCATACCTTTGTGGTCTGAGAAACTGTTTGGTACAATTTCAATCTCTTTGAATTTACTCAGGCTCTTTTTCTGGCCTAGTATATGACCTACTCTTGAAAATGTTCCATGTGCACTTGAGAAGAATGTGTATTCTGCTGCTTCTGGGTGTAGAGTTCTGTAGATATCTGTTAGGTCCATCTGTTCTAATGTGTTGTTCAGTGCCTCTGTCTCCTTACTTATTTTCTGTCTGGTTGATCTGTCCTTCAGAGTGAGTGGAGTGTTGAAGTCTCCTAGAATGAATGCATTGCATTCTATTTCTCCTTTTAATTCTGTTAGTATTTGTTTCACATATGTAGGTGCTCCTGTGTTGGCCATATAGATATTTATAATGGTTATATCTTCTTGTTAGATTGACCCTTTTATCATTATGTAATGTCCTTCTTTGTCTCTTGTGACTTTCTTTGTTTTGAAGTCTATTTTGTCTGATACAAGTGCAACTCCTTCCTTTTTTTCCATATTAGTTGCATGTAATATCTTTTTCCATCCCTTCACTTTTAGTCTGTGTGTGTCTTTGGGTTTAAAGTGAGTCTTTTGTAGGCAGTATATAGATGGGTCTTGTTTTTTTATCCATTCAGTGACTCTATGTCTTTTGCTTGGTGTATTCAGTCCTTTTACATTTAGGGTGATTATTGATACGTATGTACTTATTGCCATTGCAGGTTTTAGATTCGTGGTTACCAAAGATTCAAGACTAACTTCCTTAGTATCTAAGAGTCTAACTTAACTCACTTAGTATGCTGTTACACACACAGTCTAAAGGTTCTTTATTTTTTCTTCTTCCTCCATTCTTTATATATTAGGAATCATATTCTGTACACATTGTCCCCTGATTGACTTTGGGGATAGTTAATTTAATTTTGCATTTGCTTAGTAATTAGGTGTTATACTTTCTTTACTGTGGTTTTATTACCTCTGGTGACAGCTATTAAACCTTAGGAACACTTCCATCTATAGCAGTCCCTCCAAAATACACTGTAGAGATGAATTTGTGGTAGTTAAACTGTCTCAGCTTTTGCTTATCTGAAAATTGTTTAATCCCTCCTTCAAATTTAAATTATAATCTTGCTGGATAAAGTAATCTTGGTTCAAGGCCCTTCTGCTTCATTGCATTAAATATATCATGTCACTCCCTTCTGGCCTGTAAGATTTCTGTTCAGAAGTCTGATGATAGCCTGATGGGCATTCCTTTGTATGTGATCTTATTTCTCTCTCTGGCTGCTTTTAATAGTCTGTCCTTATCCTTGATTTTTGCCATTTTAATTACTATATGTCTTGGTGTTGTCTTCCTTGGGTCCCTTGTGTTGGGAGATCTGTGCACCTCCATGGCCTGAGAGACTATCTCCTTTCCCAGAGTGGGAAGTTTTCAGCAATTACCTCCTCAAAAACATTTTCTAATCCATTTTTCTCTCTCTTCTTCTTCTGGTGCCCCTATAATGTGAATATTATTCTATTTGGATTGGTCACACAGTTCTCTCAATATTCTTTCATTCTTTGAGATCCTTTTTTCTCTCTGTGCCTCAGCTTCTTTGTATTCCCCTTCTCTAGTTTCTATTTCATTTATCATCTCCACTGTATCCAATATGCTTGTTATACCCTCCATTGGGCTCTTCAATGATTGGATCTCCGACCAGAATTCATTCCTGAGTTCTTTTTTTTTTTTTTTTTTAATAATTTATTTTATTTTATTATCATTAACCTACAATTACATGAGCAATACCGTGATGATTGAACTCCCCCCTTCACCAGGTCCCCCCCACCAACCCCACCACAGTCACTGTCCATCAGCGTAGTGAGATGAGAATCACTACTTGTCTTCTCTGAGCTGTACAGTCCCCCCC
>JAQQAC010002594.1:36130071-36209701 GCA_029783875.1 Phataginus tricuspis
TTCCACTCCCTCCCGGCTCTGAATCCTCTCCTCCCGCCGGAGCGCTGTGGGAGAGGAGCGCTCGGTCTGCTCGCGGCTCCGTACCTTACCCGCCTTGCCGAGACTCCCGCCGGAGTGCTGGGGTGCAGGGGCGCTCTCGTCTCGCTGGATCGTGTTTCCGTCCCGCCTCGCCGGGTGCCGAGTCCTCTGTCCGGCGTGTCTGGCCGCCGGAGCTCTGGTGGGGGGGAGCGCTCGGTCCCACCGGATCGCCACCGGTCCGCCTCACCGGCTGCCAAGTTCTCACAGGTGTAGCTGTACGCTGTGCACTTTCCTGTGTATTCTGGTCTCTCTTTTAGGGATAGTTGTATTTGCTGTATTTTCGTGAATAAATATAATGTTGGGAGGAATTTTTCTGCTAGTCCGTTCACGACGCCATATTCCCGGCCATTCCTGAGTTCTTGAATATCTTTCCCTACCTCCATGAGCATGTTAATGATTTTTATTTTGAACTCCCTTTCAGGAAGTGTCATGAGGTTGATGTCATTTAAATTTCTCAGGGGTTGTATTAACAATTTTACTCTGAACCAGGTTCCTTTGGCATTTCATATGTGTATATGGTGCCCTCAAGTCCCCAGAAGCTCTACTCCCTGGAGTTGCTTAGCCCTGAAGCAATGTTGGGGGTCGC
Organism: Phataginus tricuspis; assembly: GCA_029783875.1. Taxonomy (NCBI): domain Eukaryota; kingdom Metazoa; phylum Chordata; class Mammalia; order Pholidota; family Manidae; genus Phataginus; species Phataginus tricuspis. Next base: position 36,130,736 of record JAQQAC010002594.1, read on the forward strand.
AGGGGAGTGGTATTGGTGCCCAGGGGGAAGAAAGAGCTGTTTCCTGCTTCCTGGCTGCTATGCCTGTCTCCAGTGCCTGAACCAGTGGGTCAAGCACACAGGTATAAGCCTCTATGCTTTGCGTTTGTAGTTGCTGTAGACAGATCTTCCCTCTGGCTGGGCTAACCCAGGGTAGGTTTTGCTGGTTTGCGAGCCAGGTGGGGCTGGCCGGGAGAAAGTTGCAGTAGGCTGTATATCCCAGAGGGGGTCTTTGGAGCTGTGTAGCCAGCCAGGGAGCTGGAGCACCTGAAGATTGTCTAAGGGGGAAGTTTTCTTTTTCCTCCTTAAATATGAGAGTCTATGTGGCAAAGCTCCCAACCTGCTGGGCAGAGTGCATCCAGACAATTTTGTCTACCTGTCTTCTCTCCTGAGCAATAAGCTCTGTGCAGTCCTTGCCCCTTTAGCAGCCCTCTTGCTAAGGGGTTCCTTGTTAAGAAGTCTCTTAGACTGCCTGCCTTTATTTTGTCCCAGAGCTTCCAGATATGGATCCCTGCTTTCCCCAAGCTGCTGGAATCTCAGTCTCTCCAGGAATTCTGCCTGTCTTAGCTTTCCAACCCCGTAATCACGAGAGTATCATGCAAACACCATGAATTGTAGGTTTGTACTCCCAGAGCAGATATCTGGAGTTAGGTATTAAGCAGTCCCAGGCCTCTACTCCCTCCCTGCTCCATTTCTCTTCCTCCTGCCGGTGAGCTGGGGTGGGGGAAGGGCTTGGGTCCCACCGGGCCACAGCTTTGGTATGTTACCCTGTTCTGTGAGGTCTGCTCTTTCTCCAGGCGTATGCAGTCTGGTGCAGTCCTCTTTCCTGTTGCTCTTTCAGGATTAGTTGTATTAATTATTATATTTTGGTATTATATGCAGTTTTAGGAGGGAGCCTGTGTCTCACCTCTCACGCTGCCATCTTTAATGCAGACCTCTCGTCCATACCATGTTATGGACGTTATTAAACAGTTCTTCCATCAGTTTCTTCATCTCTAAAATATCTTCAAAATACCATATGGATTATATCCAGGGTCTCTTACAGTTATTTTCTGAACAATTTTTGTTCCTGTTATTTTTTGAAGTGTCCTTTGCATGGCTTCAGCTATTACCTTTATGCTCCACCCAAATATCATGCTGAATATTTCAGATTCATCACCCAATACGGGAAGGAGCTTTGGCTGAACAAAATTCTGTTTATGACAAATGGCCCTAGAACATTTGCTTTGATTATCTTACTTGTCACCTAGGGTGGTCTTATAAAATTTGTAGATGAAATTCTCATTTTACCTTTTGAAAACAGCAACTCTTAAGCTGTGCACTAGGAAAGCCTGGGCTGCCCACATGGCACTTTGCTCCTTACTTGTCACTGCGTTCTGATGCTTACCTGGTTAGTGGCACCCTGTGTTATCTTAAACCTGTGGCTTTTCAGTTTTCCCTTGGACAAACCTCTTTCTCTAGTGTATTGTAAGTCATTTCCTTGACCATTTATTTGGTCTATTTTTCTGACCCAATTGAATAATTATACTTATTAGTGTCATTCAAAATCGGTTAGAGACAAGGAAATCCTGTATTTATTGCACAATATATACAGCATCTTGCTGAGAAAATAAAAAGAAATGTTGAATGGGTAGGACATGCTTGCTTTTGTATTCCTTTTCTTAGAAACCACACTTTTTGCCTGTGGCCTTGGCAACTGAGTGTTAGTACATAAGGGCTGCTTAGTTGCATCTATGACATTTGGGTCATGTCATCATTTTTTTCCTGGCTTCCTCTTGGCTGAAAATGAACATAGACTTATAATGAACATTTGCTGCATAATTCAAATATACAGTAGTCATTGACTTGGCTTTTCTAAACAATATAAAACATATATGACAATCAGGAGTATTCCCCTTCCTCATCCACCTAGCATTATGAATGTATATTATATTATAAAGGAAAGCCATTAATTATGCCATATTCTACTTGCTTACTTTAGAAGGACATCTATCTGCTTAAGTACTGAATATATCTATTACCAGCAAAGAATAGAAGAAAAAACACTGTAAAAATTGTGTCACATACATTCAGCCAATTACATTTATGAACATCAATTACTAATGAGGTAAAGACATTTGAAGACTACTTTTGTAAATAGGCACCTATCAAGAACCTTTGATTCCAGACTCAGTCTCTATTGTGGTGCTTTGGGCAAGACCCTGCTCCTCTCTGGGCTTCAGTTTCCTTTCTTCCTTCCACTTTCTGTAGTTCCATAAACATTAACTGATAAACACTGACTCACTGCAAAGATATGAGTCCAAACCTGAGAAGTCCCATTTTAATAGATATGCACAATTCTCGTTTGTTCTATAGAAGTACTTATTCTCTAACTGTTATTCTCCATCCTAAAATCCTTTAACAAATCTCCACTGTCTACAGAATAAAACTCATGTTCCTCAGAAGCACAACACACTTTTCCCTTCATTATCTGACCCCTTTCTCTTTGTTCTCTTCTCCATCTACCGCCTTCCTTACACTCTGTGACCCAGATTCACCACTTGATTTAGTTGTAGTCGCTTTTTTCTCAAATCCAAGGAAGGCCCTGTTCTCTATTTCCTTTTAGCCTAAATTCTCTTCTCTCCCCTGGTCAATATTCTGCTTCAAGATTCTGCTCAGTTCTCATGGCTTCATGGAGATCCTCTTTCTCTCTCCTATCCATTAACTAAAATGAACTACATGTTTCCTCTGTACGTATTGTACCTTAGAACAGCTTTATTAAAATATTTATCACATTTCATAACAACTAGGCTTTCATATTTGTTTTTCCATGAAGAGTTTGCTCTCCTTGGGGACAAGAATTACACCTTTTTATTTATTGTTGCATTCTTGGCAACAAGTAAAATATCTGGAAAAACAAATACATTTAATTTAGAAATATTTCATGCCTTATCTTCCCGACTTTCATGTCCACCTATCTTCAGCACACTGCATGCATGACTATCAACATCTAGAAATTTTCTTCTTTCTAATGTTGAAATTCCCATCTGATAAAAAGCTCTAATATGTATTTATTGAGGATGCTCACTTTCATTGGGCCTGGTCTTTGCCTTTTCTCATTCCTCTAGTCATTCAAGTCCTTTTTAGCATTCTGGTTTGACTCAACTACTCGTCATTCAACTTTCTGCCCACCAAAAGCTCTCTCGACCCATTGATATTATGCTGGAACCATCTTGCCATACGTCTATCTGGGAAGGAAAACAATCTGTGTCTAATTCCATCTAGATATTACTTACTGCTGTGGATCTTTTTATTCACCTTTATTTTCACATTAAACAAAATTTCCCCTCTTAAAATATCCCAAAACCATAGCTACTTACCTCACTGTTACCTAAGAAACACATCCCCCACTTCAACGGAAAATTAAGATCATTTTATGTCAACTCCTCTACCCTGTATTTCACAGTATGTATAATTTTTACTCATCTTCTCCTTTTCGCCTGTCTCAGGAAAGCTGGTACATTTTGTGTAGGTCTACTTCTTTTGGCTGAGACCCTGATCCTACTAGAATATCTTCTATCAATTTATTCCCACCCATCTGGTGTGTTTCGGCTCTTTCTCCCCATTGGCTTCTTTCTCTTAAGCTACAAATCTGTCTCCTAAAAATACCTTCCTGTGATTCTGGTTGCACCTATAGTCATAGATACCATCCCATAGGTCTCCTTACCTCCTCTTGTAAAATCTCAGAAAAATAGTGTTGCTTTTCATTTCTCACACATTACTTACATCTTAAATCACTTGGACTGTATCTCAGTTGATACAGTGATAATGACTCCCTATGTCCAAAAATCTCTTCCCTGCTCCCTCCTTACTTCACATCTGTGTAGCATTTCCACTCGACTCCATTTGATTTTTCTAGCTACTTCCTCCCGTGGCTTCCAGACCTTCTACTCTCATCTCCTTGATACTCCATGTTTTCTCTATTTTCTTTTGCTCTACCAGTCCCTGAATAACAGAAGATACTCAAGATCTATTCTTAGACCATTTCTCTTCTCACTTGCTTCTCTTTCCCTAGGGAAGTTCATTTATTCCTTTATGTGTAAAAAAAAAATCATCTATACAATTGTACTTATGACTTCTTTGAAGCATCACAAAGCCTTTTGGACACCTTCCAAGTTACCATGTAAAATTTTAACACAGTATCCCTTGTCTAATTTATGTTTTGTTTCTTATCTTGGTTTATAACATGGCTAACTTTTCAATCACCCAGGCATATTCAGTTCATTAATTTTCTTGATACCTCACATTTCTCATATTTTAATGACAAGTTTGTTTTTCTGTTGCCTAAGATACTCAGCACCATTTGCTAGTAGAGGCCATGATAATGTCAGGCTCAGACTACTATAATAACCTGATATAACAACCTCTCTTACTGAGTTATCTGAGGTAATGTCATAGAGTCATAAAATCCAAGGAACTCCACAATCCTTCCTTCTTTAAAATTTCTCATATTTTCCCTTATTCCAGTGAATTCTGTCACACTACCTAATTACAATTCAAAGGCCTCTGTGATCTGACTCCACAGAACCCCTGCAATCCTTATTTATACTCTATACTCTTTATATATGCTAAAATACAGAATTCATCAAACTTGGTATTTTGCTCTTTAAGCTTCTGTATTTCCTTCAGTCAAAATGCTTTATTCCCATTTAATCATTTCTCAAAATTCTACTCAGTCTTTTAAGTTGCAACTGAAATAACAGATCCTTAATGACAAACCCCCCATCCGTGGCCCACACTCAAAAACCCAGTGCCCCATTCTCCCAATCCAGGAATAAATAAATTCTAATTAAAATCAAATGCACATTGACAGCTAAATTTTATAACTAATCTCAGCAGGTTAAAATATGGGCACTGCCTGTGATAATAGAAACACATATAGTCAGACAAATCTGGTTTTAAATGGTATCTTCACCATTAGCAAATTTTTCTCATGAAATATTTTTAATTCAGAAATTCAGCTTAAATATCTGGGATTGAAGATTGTGTGTCAAGGGTTTTTGGTGGCACAAACACTATTTTTACAAAATATTATAGAAGTACAACAAAACCATTTAGCACATTTTGATCAAAAGTATCAACATTTATTTTATGTTATTTGAGTAACAAAGCAAATTACTCATCTTTGTGATGTCTCAATTTCTTCAATCAAATTGTGGTGAGGTGGCTATCTGATTACGTTTTTGTGAAGACTATACAAGATCATGTCAGTAAAGTACAAAGTGCCTGTCTAACGGTTAGTACTAAGTAAAAAAATTAGTGGCTATAAGTGATTATAATTATGCCTGCAATAGAAAAAGGCAATCAATATTTATCAGGTAAATAAGTCTCCATGACATTAAGCAAAACTTTTATTACAGATTTAACAAGGACTTTAACTAAACCAGGCATTCAGATTCCTTTTCTGAGATGTTTCACCACAGAGGAAAGTTCTCTCCCTTGTAAATGATTTATTTTTTTCCAAATCAAGGAGTCTGGGAGCTTAGTGGTTTGCCTTACAGGACTAAGCAATCATCATGGATTTATCTCGTCAGTTTCTCCTCTGTGGCATAAAACACTAACAACTGCTCAGGTTAGCATGGAACTGTGGCTTTTGTGAAGGCCCTGTGTGTCTCTGGTGCTCACACAAAATTCCCCCACAGCTGAGATCTTGAGGACACACCAAATGCTAAAGAGAGCATAATAAGTTGGGGACTTGGCCAGAGTCTCACTGTCCTCTAGTCATTGTCTTTAGTTATTAGACAATTTCATTCCCTGGACAGATTTCCTTTTATCAGCTTGTGAATTGCTCCCTTGTTCAAATGCTCCCCAGAATTTCTGGGGACAGATAATAGGTAGAAATCATTTTCTAATCATGTGGACTTCTTGGAATTGAAGCTCACAATTGATTTTATTTCAAACCACAAAATTAGCATGCCACTAAATAAAGTATATAAACAGCCACAAAGCAGACAGACTGTCACTTAGCTCCTTCTTCACTTCTTGTCCTCCACCTTGGAAAAAAGGTAAGACTTTCAGATATAAATTCAATATAATCCCTCTTCACATTTATGTCAAACTAGGTTGAAATATATGAAGAAAATAATTGCTTAAAATATGATATTTGAAATAAGAGTAAAAGTAGTGCTGATACTATTTTCAACACTTTGGTTATTTTAATGCAAGGCTAGTTAATAGGCTACATAAAAAGATCTATGTCCTGAATTAAATGTCTTCCAATCTGTTTAAATATACTACAGCCATTAGAACAAAAATATTTTTTAATTCTTGTGTGGGAATAGGAATAATTATTGGGACAGCTTTCTTCAACAGGTAGTTTAGAGAGGTGGTACATTAAATCAGGAGATTGCAGGAGCTGTTTGGGGACATGTACTACTTGAAAAGCTTATAAATAATTTTTTTTTGAAGTAGAGTATATTCATCAAACTTACAACATCCAATTTCCCACTTTATCATTTAGTTTATAATATTTAAAAATATTATTAAAACAGACATAGTGAGTGTAAATGGAGGAAAACAAACCAATCAGTTCCAGAAAGCACCTGGATATGTACAACAAATAAAGGAAATGCTCAAATGAAAACCTCAGTCTTATTGGAAAAAGGGAGATATGATTAAACCAAATACTCATGAAACCGTTTTGTTTAGCAAAGGAAAGATAAAAATAAAATATGACCTTCTTCTTTGTATACATTTTCTTTGATCAGTTCCTCCTAGTAGATTTGAGTCTCCATTAGGGCTGAGACCTTAATATTTTGTTCACTGCTATAATCCCAGTACCTAGATAATGTCTGGCAATAAAAAGTAATAAATAATTTTTTTTAACGAATGACTCGATTAATCATTTTTTTTCTGTAAATACTTATAACTCTTTTTTTGTCTTTCAAAAAAAAAACCATAGTACTATGAATGAGATGAAAAGAGTGAGGTAAGATATGGCTTATAGCTGAAATAATCTGGATGGTTTTTCCAATGAAGTATGAAATTGATATATAAGAGTAAGGAGCTATGGTAGATTTCGACCTTGGCTATATGGTAAAACTTCTACTAGTATTTTTTTCTAAAATATAGGTATTTTTTATTATGCATTATATTTTGTTTCCTTAAAAGGTAAGTAACTCTACCTAAATGAGAAAATATATTAGGTGGACCATTATATTACTATTGCCTCATTTCTCCATCCACAGGACTCGAGAGCCATGAAGGTTCTTATCCTGGCCTGCCTGGTGGCTCTTGCTCTTGCAAGGGAGGTAAGAAAATCTCTAAGTATTTAAGATACAGTGGACTATCTGCTTATGCCCACCAACATCGGAAGTGTATAAATAAAGGGGAGTTTCAACATATTTTTTAACTTAGACAATTATTTGCATTACTCATTATTTCAACAATGTCCTATAGGGCCACAAAACTGGGTCAAACCCTTTTATACCACTGTGCCACCAGTCTCTAAAGGAAAAGCAAACTAACCAATAAGCAGCAGACAAAATAAGAAGAAAGGAATATGAAGAGTAATAATACATGAATATAATCGCATGCATGCCCAACTTAGATAAATATGTCTTATTCTAGTGATGAAATATACATACCTCTTATCAAGCACTGGGCCAAATCCTGTGTCTATCCAAAGACATACAGAGGATGAAGTGTCAGGGAATAAACATAATTATAAACATATTTGTAATCAAAATAAAGAGTGTTGAATACAAATTAACTCCTTTTTTGCCACTTATCAAAAACTGTTCTTCATTCAGGTAAAATAAAAATATACTACTAAAAAGCTACTAAATATTAAAGACATAAAAACAACTACCTTTCAAATCTCTTAAAAGACTTCTAACATTTTTTATTTCTCAAATTTGGGAAAGAGCTCTGCATAATTGAAGTAAAGATTAAATAGGGAAAAAAATTTTTGGAGATCTATTTGGCTTTATTAATTTATGAATTGGGCAGCAGGAAAAATGTTTAATAATGAGTTGCCTATGAAAATTATGCAGTGATCTAGAAGAAGTAGGTTTTTTTATTTTTTTGTTTTTTGTTTTTTCTTCCTTTGCAGAATGCAGAAAGTCTCTCAAGCAGTGAGGTAAGACAATGTTCATTCAGTGGCAATTTCCCAACCTAGGAAGAGTAAAATGCGTACTCTCTATTGCATCACATTAGGTAGTTAAGTCAGTGCAACTATGTTCTGATGTAAATTTCCATTGTAAGTGTTTAAGGACACAATAAATGTCTGGAGAATCAGTATTCTGGCACTTTCTAAGTTGGCTCGCTTCTTGAAATTATGTCACTGAATCCCCTAATATTTTATATATATATATTTTTTTATTTTGCTATTATTAATATACAATTACATGAGCAACATTATGGTTACAAGACTCCCCCTATTATCAAGTCCCCACCACATATCCCCATTGCAGTCACTGTCCATCAGCGTAGAAGGATGTTATAGAATCACTACTTATCTTCTCTGTGTTATACTGCCTTCCCCGTATCCCCTACCCCACCCCCATCCCTGCTACTTTATGTGCGCTAATTGTAATAGCCCTTTTCCCCCCCTTATCCCTCCCTTCCTACCCATCTTCCCCAGTCCCTTTCCCCTTGGTAACTGTTAGTCCATTCTTGGGTTCTGTGAGTCTGCTGCTGTTTTCTTCCTTCAGTTTTTTCTTTGTTCTTATACTCCACAGATGAGTGAAATCATTTGGTACTTGTCTTTCTCCACCTGGCTTATTTCACTGAGCATAATACCCTTTAGCTCCACCCATGTTACAAATGATAGAATTTGTTTCTTCTTATGGCTGAATAATATTCCACTGTGTATATGTACCACATCTTCTTTATCCATTCATCTACTGATGGACACTTAGGTTGCTTCCATTTCTTGGCTATGATAAATAGTGCTGTGATAAACATAGGGGTGCATATGTCTTTTTCAAACTGGGCTGCTGCATTCTTAGGGTAAATTCCTAGAAGTGGGATTCCTGGGTCAAATGGTATTTCTATTTTGAGTTTTTTGAGAAACCTCCATACTGCTTTCCACAATGGTTGCACCAATTTACATTCCCACCAGCAGTGTAGGAGGTGAATCCCCTAATTTTTAAATAAACTACACAGTTCTGTTTTCTGTCTTGAGCTCTTTCTACTCTGACCTCATTCACTGTTTTGACATTTATCAAGTGCCTTTTGTGGATCAGACATTGTCTAGGAGCTGTGTCACAGACTGAAAACAGGGATGCCCATGAGAAAGAGCTTGCAATATAGTGAGTGAGCAGACATGCAAATGGGCACGTTTTGTAATTCCAACAGTCACTTAGTAAATAAAAGGAATTGAGATTTATTGTAGTCATAAATCTGCCTGGAAGAGACAGGTAAGGTATTGACCTTTGTACCACTCTTCTCTAGTCGGTCATCACCTCTTAGTTAAATGACATATTATACTTTGTCTCTCCACAAAGGTTATCAGATCCTTAGAGGAGATATTTATTTCTTTTACTTCTTTTGAAGCCTAAATATAGCAAGTGAACTAAAAATAATTAAATGAATGTATCAATTGTCATTATAATGTACTATCAATAATATTATTCTTTTAAGATCAGATGTGGTATTGGAGATCATTTGTTGTCTTAGGAAGGGAGCATGGTGATAGAAATTAGCACCTATTAAATGCCTTTTTTGTACCATGTTCACCAATTTTGTTTTATCTCTTGACTGCATCCATCTGTCTTTTATACAACAGGCTTACACAGAATAGCATAACATATAAATTTTAGCAATTCTTCTGAGTTTTTAATGATATTGTCAAACAAGATGTCCACATTAACCTATTAAATACCTTCATATTCTGATTTATATTGACAAATAAGAATCATTCACTAAAACCAAGCCTAATTTTATTTTTATTTTTTTAAGGAATCTATTACAGATATCAACAAGGTAAAGCCCTCATATTTAGATGTGCATAGTTTCAAATTTTCCTACATTCAGCTTTTACAGATGATAACTTTTCTTTATATGTGGTTTGTTTTTTAGCAGAAACTTGAAAAGTTTAAACATGAGGAGCAGCAACAAAGAGAGGTAATTTGTAACTCAGGAAAAAGTGAAAGAAGTCTTAAAATCCCGAAACATTGATTTCAGTCCGATCTGTGGATTCATCTATGAAGGAAGTGGGTTAATGAGAAATCCTTCAATGACCCATAATAATTTCTTAAACAAAATAAGTAAAAGATTTTCTTTCTTCTCTTTCACCCAGTCATGCTTGTGCAAAGAGAGAAGGTTAATCTTCGTGAATGACTATTACATGGATTCAAAGATTTTTTTCCTTCTTTCCAGGATGAACGCCAGGATAAAATCTACCCCTTTCTCCAGCCACAGACTCTAGTCTATTCTTACACTGACCCCGTCTCTTACACTGTCTTTCCACAAAATGTCCTGCCTCTTGCTCAACCTGCTATGGTGCTGCCTTTCCTTCAGCCTGAAATAATGGAAGTCCCCAAAGCTAAGGAGACCATGTTGCCTAAGCGCAAAGTGATGCCCATTCTTAAATCTCCAGTAGTGCCCTTTATGGAACGCCAAACCCTGAATCCCTTTGCTCTCCAGAATATGCAATTCCCTCTGCCTCTGCACCAGCCCTTTGTGCACCAGGTCCCCCAGCTTCTTCCTCAGACTCCTATGATTCCTCCTCAGTCCCTGCCATCCCTTCCTCAGCCCAAAGTCCTGACTTTCCCCCAGCAAATGGTACGCTATCCCCAGAGAGATATGCCTGTCCAGGCCCTTCTGCCGTATCAGGAGCCTCTACTGGACTCCATCCAGGAGTTCTACCCTGTGACTCAACCACATGCTCCAGTTTCCAACCCCATTTTTGTAAGTCCATATTTACTAACTCTGTTGTTGCTGTTCACTTACAATGTTAGAAAAAGTGAGAGGTCTAGAACGAAAGAATAAATGAATAATGAATCAATCAAAAATGCACATAATTTAGATCAGTGATTCTCAACACTCACTACACTTTAGAATAATCTGTAGAACTTTTTTTTCTTGAAATCTCAATGTCTAAATCTACTCATAGAGATATAATGGTTCTGATTTTCTGGGTAGAAGATACTTAGTATTGGAAATAAATGATTTCAGAGATTCTGATTTAGTTGATCTGTTGAGAATTCAGATAAAGAGGATTAAGACTTTCTAAAGCCAGAATTAAATTTGATAATCTGATCAGGCTTGGAATAAAGAAGGCTTATTTTCTACAGTTTTGAAGGTTTTCTTGTGCACATTTATTCCCCACGTGATATTTCACACACCTTGTTTTTGGTACATGCACACATGAGGGCAAACAATTTAGATGCTTATTTCATTACTCAGAATTCTTAGGGAAATGTTTTTGCTAAAGAGTGAATTGTATATTTATTTACTTTGTACCTTTTTTTTTTAAAGGTCTAAGAGGATTTCAGAGTTAATGTCCCCTTCTCACTTTTGGTAAGCTTTGGGAGTTTGGAGATTAAAGTTATTATTTTTACAGTTAGTATCTTTTTACATTTTGTTCTCCTGTATAAGTCCAAGAGTGACAATTTCCATCAATATACCAATTTACTCATTAATTATCAATCTGTTATGGACATCTCAATGGTTGAATATTATTTACTGACTTAAAATTATGGATCTATGGTATTTCAAATAATTTTAAATTTTAGTTATGTGCCATGGACAGATTTCATTGGTTTACTTTCAAGTGCCTAAGTCTTCATGCTTGATTATCATCATTTTTAGGAAAAACTGAAAATAGTTTCTTCTACTTATATGCAAATATATTTGAACATTTTTAAAAGATTAAGGTGCATGCTCACTTATAATTTAAGCTTCACAAGATGCAATTGTTTCCATCTCATTTAAAATTTACATATTACCTTTTAATTCATGAGTCAAATAGAATTAATTAGTTCAGGTATCAGGATTAAAAAAGGGAGAGAAGACAGCTTTGAGATTCTTAAAATACAGATCCTTTTATAGTAATAATAGACTAGATATTTCACTAAAACAAAATCCAGGTGAGCTGACATTTGGTCCTAGAGGCACTTTTATATGCCTCCAATATAGGACACATGACGGTGCATTTGTAATAAAATTTTTTTATGGATTAGTAATATCAATATTACAAATGGGGAGAGATGAATAGTTACAGCATACAATATAACTAATTCTCTGTTATCTGTTCCACAGAATTGACTGCGACTGGAAATGTGGCATCTTTTCGATCTCTGTATCATGTTACCAAAAATAAGTAATTTTTAAAAGAAGAATTTTTAAAGGAAAAAAAATTTTTATATGGAAAAAGTGAAAATGTATTCCTTTATTTATTTATGCATTATCTGGCATTCCTCTTCATTTGAATTCAACTAATAAAACTGCATTTTCTAAATTTTAATTCAATTAATATCATAGAAGTTCAATTTTGAGTTGGAAATACCATAAGCATACCAAAAATGTATACAAATAGTTTCTGGAATTGTACTTATTATTATTTTTTTAAGAAATTATTTTCTAACCAGTCATGTCAATAAATTAATCCTTTAGGCATATTTAAGTTTTCCTGTCTTTATTATATTTTTTCAAACATAATTGGCCTTTTTTAATGTTAATTTAAGATGTTAAAAATAGTCATGGAAGAATTGAATAGAATGTTTTGAATTGGATATTAAAGGATATCAAAACATGGAGGAGAAGATAGGGGATCATACACTGTGTTTGCTCTAGAAAGTCTTGGTTTTTACCAATTGTACCAGTTAAACTATTATATCTGTGTCTTTCACTCTCAAAAGTACCCAGCATGAATGTTAAAGTTTATGGTCACCCCAGATTTTTAAAAAATAGCTTAAAATGTGAAATCTGATTCACAGCTCTGCAACATGGTAGCCAAGTGGTGCTGAGAAAGTTACTTAATCTTTCACAGCTTCCATGTCTACATCTACAAAATAGTAAATTCAAAGGGTTTTATTGAAGTTTTAATGTAATTGGAGCACTGCACAGTACATGGTAAGTGTTCCCTGCTGTTCCATATTATTGATGATACTTATACCAGAGCAGCAAGAACCAGTATCACTATCAGAATAAGCTGGATTGTATGGTTTTAGCCGGTAATGCCCAAGAAAACAAGACTTACATGACGCTTGACAGTCATTGTGTCTGACTGTGGAGTAACTGTTTCACTGAATGACTCATCCCTCTTACCAACTCCTGCACCAATACACTCGAGGCCATCCCCATGAGCTTACACAATGACTTGCCTCCAGAAATTATTTCATCTTTCCTCACAGTTCTCCTTACCCTCAGGATCAAGCGCAAGCCAAATTTGTGCTACCACATATCTTATCTTTAAAGAAAATATTCCATTGTTAACAGTGCATCCCGGAGGCCCTCCCAGTTTTTTAGGTTCCTCAGTGGCAACTATCATAGACGAGGTATCCATAATACTGCTATTGTCTCATATGTTATTCCCTCATTAACCTGCTACCATCAAGCTTTCGTCCCTATGGAAATCACTTTTTTCAAGGTTACCAACAACTTTCACCTTGCTAATCTGTGGTCCTTTTACCCAATCTCTCAGTGCTATTTGGTAGAGTTGACCATCTCTTCTTTTCTGAAATACCATACTTCTTTTCACTTGAAATCCTGAACCTGTTAAAACCTTGCTTTCTATCTTAACTCACTAGCCACTTTCAGTCTTCCTTCTGCCATTTCCTTTTCCAAACATTTAATGTCTAGAGAACCCTAGGAGTTAGCATTACCATGGCTGATACTGTTTAATTCCATGACCTTAAATCCATCCACAGACTGAAAGCTTCTAAATGTTTATCTTCTAACTTATTTGTTTCTGAACTCCAAACTCATGCACTCAACTTGTCTTCTTGGCTTCCACACCTGAGTATTTAATTAATATCTCATTTAAATTAATATGCGTGGCATGGCCAAACATAATTCTTCATCTGGATCCAGTCTCTGACTTGCTCAAATTTAGTTAGGCATATTCCAATAGGAAAGACAACTGATATAAGAGCATGCAGGCAATAGACTTACTTGAATAAGTGTTTTCACCAAGAGGATATCTTAATGCCAGTATACATATGAGAAAGGTGCTCAACATCATAAGTCCTCAGAAAAATGCAAATTAAAGCTAGCACATAATATCATGACACAACAATCAGAATGACTAAAATGGAAAAAAAAATCGGCAATACCAAGTGTTTGCAAAAACAAACAAAGAAATGCTAAGAAATTCTGATGTAAATGTAAACTGGCACAAGCACCTGGGAAGCCTGTGTCAATCTTTGTCAAAAACACATCTGCAAATCTTAGGACTAGTGTTTCCACTCTTAGGCACACAGCCAACAGAAACACATGTATATATGTGCACTAAAAATATACACCAATATTCTTAGGAGCATTAGTCTTAATATCTAAAACTAAAATCAACACTAATATGATTCAACAGTATTTTGTATAATTTGTGGTAAACAGTGGAATATTCTATGTAATTAACATGAATGAGCTACTGCCACACAAAACACCATAGATAAAGTTTATTTAAATAACATTTAAATAGTAGCTAGACACAAAGTATACAACCCCATAAGTAGAATCTATCAGAATCAATAAAAAATTAATTCCTGGTGGTATAACTTAGACTAGTAATTATCTGAGAGCAGGCAGAATTTGATACGAAACATGATGTAGTGCTCTCAGTTGTACTAACATTCTTTCCCTTATCCTAAATGTTGGTTATTTTTGATAATTTATTTTAATGTTTGTACTTTTCTATATTCATGTTTGTTGCTCTTTAAAATTTTTAATGTAGTTACATTTAAAATCATGTGCTTCTTCTTCAGGGACTTGACCAAGGCTTCTTTTTCCCTATATGTGGGGCCTCAGCAAAGCAAAAATCACCTCTTTGCTTTTGGACTTGAATGCAATTCTATATTAGGGCAGAGGACCTGATTTCCTTGGAGTGGCTGGATAATGCATTGTTTCACCCTTACTAGGGTGAAATTTGAAAAATGGGAAGCAGGAGTTGGGAGAGAAGAGGATTAATTCCTGCTTCATTTGCAGTTATTCTGTGCAGCCTTTGTTAAATTACATAATCACCTTAAATTTTTGATTGCCGAAAGGATTCAGAGGACTCATAACAGTTTATACCAGCAGAAAAGACCTTTATTCCAGGCAAAGGAAGGAGTACAGCAACAGCAGGAGAAAGATGTGCATTCAAAGAGGTACTGAGATCTCAGGAGCAAATTTATCTGTTCCCACTGCTTGGTAGCCTAGAATTTTCTTTATTTCTAGGTCTTAAAGCACTAATGGAGGGCATGTAAAGCACCTCAGCACCAGAAAGCTCAAAACTACTTGCTGGGAGGGTCTGTTACAAAAATCTAGTCACATTTTAGCTATATGACCAGTCTTAACCACTGGAAACCACCCCCACTCCCAGATTCTACTGTAACCTGGTACAAACCATATGCAATTATTACTGAACAATCCTGACAGGCATCCTGTCCAAAGCAACTTACAGACATCAGATTTCAGAATATTGTTTATCTATTAAATACCATAGTGTTGCCAAGGGTAGGACTCTGTGGATAAACATACAGCCAGTCCAGACCAACTGAAGGTGACTGATGTTATGTATAGCCCTTCTGGGGAATTCTTGTGTGCTGATAAAGCATATCTGCTAAATACCTTCAATCTGTAGTGAGGTGGTTCTTGCATTGCTTTGCATCTTTCCTTACCTCCATTTACTTAGGGTGCATCCTTATCCTTAATTCATAATTGCTTCCAAACAAACTTAAGGAAACAACCAACCTAAATGGAAGCTGAAGTTGTAGAAATTTACAAGTATTCATATATACACAAAGAAAATGAACTACAAAATATTGTGACAAAGTTGATACTGAACTTAATGAACACTTCAATATAACAATATGTTTTTTCTCTTTAAAAC
This sequence comes from Phataginus tricuspis, assembly GCA_029783875.1. Classification (NCBI taxonomy): domain Eukaryota; kingdom Metazoa; phylum Chordata; class Mammalia; order Pholidota; family Manidae; genus Phataginus; species Phataginus tricuspis. Next base: position 36,146,769 of record JAQQAC010002594.1, read on the forward strand.
TTTTCAATTAACTTTAGGAATTTTTGATTCTTTGAGAGAACCAATCTGAAAACCAATCTAAGTATACTACAAAAATATTGAATTTTCTGTATAAATAAGTACAGTGGGTGGAATTTTGCCCTTTCAAGTCCTAACCCCTGGTACCTATGAACATGACCTTACTTGGAAAATAGGTAGTTTGTAGATATAATCAAGTTAAAATAAGGTCATACTGGATTGCAGAGAGCTCTAAATCCAAAGATGGTTTCCTTATAAGAAAAGGGAAACTTGGACACAGACAAATACATAGTGAAATAGCCAGATGAATTTGGAAGAAGTTGGAGTGTTGCTGTTATAAATGCAGCCAAAATCAAGGAATGCCAAGGATAGAGGCAAATAAAGATCTCTCGAGGCATGACCCTACAACACTTTGATTTCAGACTTGTAGCCTCCAGACTATGAGAGAATAAATTTCTGTTGTTTTAAGCCACCTAGTTTGTAGAACTTCATTTTAGCAGCCTTAGGAAACTAATAAAATGAGACATAGAGATTGTGGTTATAATATGTTCAAAAATAAGTTGAAAACAGAAGGTTCCAGGAAGATGGCGGTGTGAACAGGGCGGCGGAAATCTCCTCCCAAAACCATATAAATCTATGAAAATACAGCAAATACAACTACTCCTAAAAGAGAGACCAGAATTTACAAGACAGCGCACAGCCTGCATCTGCACCTGAGAGGACTTGGCACCTCACGAGGCAGGTAAGATACAGAGTCGCAACCTGGCAGGACCCGAGCACTCCCCAACCCCAGCGCACCGGCGGGAGGAGAGGATTCAGAGCTGGGAGGGAGTGGAAGTACACCCCGAAATAACCAGCCCCAGTGATTTGTGCCGGGGGTGCTGACACACATCGTGCGGTGCATCGGATATTGGAGAGGCAGAAGGTGCAGGTGTTGAGCTGGTAACGCACCCGGGTCCGTGCAGCTGGCGCCCCAGGACAAGAGAAAAGTGCGCACTGTCTTTAGCGGTCTTGCAGAGGCAGGGGGCCCAACAAGGGAACATGATCGCCCTGGCACGCTCAGCCCAGCGGACTGGGAGTCCTGAGGAATTTGGGACCTCTTGGCTGGCGACTGGGAAAAGGTAGCCACACTAAAACCTTACACAGAGAACAACAGCCTCCCATTCGTTCCCTCCCCAGTCAGGGCTACAAAGAGCGGCACAGCCGCGGCTGCAGAGGAATGGAGCAACAGTGCCACCTACAGCATCCTTACAGAATCCACTCCTGGTGGGTGTTTTTTTTTTTTTAAGTCTTAAAGAGCCCAGGTGACATACGTGGCATGTACCAGCGACCCCTTCTATCAGCATGAAAAGACAGAGGAATATGGTACAGACAAAGATCACCCAGACCCAGACAATACCTGAGAGGGAAACTGAAGGGATGGAAATGCACAATCTTCCTGAAAAAGAATTCAGAATAAAAGTCATAACCATGCTGACGGATCTACAGAGAAATATGCAAGAGCTGAGGGAGGAAGTGAGGGAAGTCAGGAAAGAAAATGCAGAAATGACACAAGCCATCAACGGGTTTAGCAGCAGACTGGATGAGATGCAAGAGATTGTAAATGGAAAAGAAATCAGAGAACAGGAATACAGAGCAGCTGAGGCAGAGAGAGATAAAAGGATCTCTAGGAATGAAAGAATATTAAGAGAACTGTGTGACCAATTCAATAGGACAATATTCAGATTATAGGAGTATCAGAGGAAGAAGAGAAAAAGGGATAGAAAGTGTCTTTGAAGAAATAATTGCTGAAAACTTCCCCATGCTGGGGAAGGAAATAGTCTCACAGTCCACAGAAGCCCACAGGTCTCCTAACACAAGGGACCCAAGGAAGACAACACCAAGACACATAATAATTAAAACGGCAAAGATAAAAGGTAAGGACAGAGTATTAAAGGCAGCTAGAGAAATAAAAAAGATCACCTACAAAGGAAAACCCATCAGACTATCATCAGACTTCTCAACAGAAACCTTACAGGCCAGAAGAGAATGGCATGATATATTTAATGTAATGAAACAGAAGGGCCTCAAACCAAGAATATTGTATTCAGCACGATTATCATTTAAATATGATGGAGGGATTAAATAATTTCCAGACAAATGAAAGTTGAGAGAATCTGCCTCCCATAAACCACCTCTACAGGACATCTTAAAGGAACTTCTCTAGAGGGAAGCACTCCGAAGGCTAAAAAGACGTCACCAGAGAAAATAAAATTGTAGCAAAGAAAGCAGACCATCCGAATTCTAGCTAGAGGCAAAGAATAAAACACCTAGTATATAAGGAATTCAGGAGGAAGAATAAGAAGGGAGAGAAATAAAGAAACATCAGACTATGCTTACAATAACTCAACAAGAAAGTTAAGTTAGATTGTTAGATAGTAAAGAAGCAACCCTTGAACCTTTGATAACCACGAATCTAAAGCCAGCAATGGCAATAAATACATATATATTGATAATCACCCTAAATGTAAATGGACTGAATGCACTAATCAAAAGACACAGAGTAACAGAATGGACAAAAAAGCAAGACTCATCTATATGCTGCCTACCAGAAACTCACCTCAAACCCAAAGATATACACAGACAAAAAGTGAAGGGATGGAAAAAGATATTTCATGCAAACAACAAGAAGAAAAAAGCAGGTGTTGCCGTACTTGTATCAGACAAAATAGACTTCAAAACAAATAAAGTAGCAAGAGACAAAGAAGGACATTACATAATGATAAAGGGGTCAATCCAACAAGAGGATATAACCATTATAAATATATATGCACCCAATATGGGAGCGCCGGTATATGTGAAACAAATACTAACAGAATTAAAGGAGGAAATAGGCAGCAATGCATTCATTCTAGGTGATTTCAACACACCACTCACTCCAAAGGACAGATCAACCAGACAGAAAATAAGTAAAGACGCAGAGGCACTGAGCAACACACTAGAACAGATGGACCTAACAGACATCTACAGAACTCTACACCCAAAAGCAACAGGTTACACATTTTTCTTAAGTGCACATGGAACATTTTCCAGAATAGACCACATACTAGGCCACAAAAAGAACCCCAGTAAAGTCAAAAATATTGAAATTGTACCAACCAACTTCTCAGATCATAAAGGTATAAAACTAGAATTAAATTTTATAAAGAAAACAAAAAGACTCACAAATATATGGAGACTTAACAACATTATTGTAATTAATCAATGGGTTAACAACCAAATCAAACCCAAACTCAAAGAATATATGGAGAGAAATGACAACAACAACACAAAGCCACAACTTCTATGGGATGTAGCAAAGGCAGTTCTAAGAGGAAAGTATATTGCAATCTAGGCCTATTTAAAGAAGGAAGAACATTCCCAAATGAATAGTCTAAAGACACAATTACTGAAATTGGAAAAAGAAGACCAAATGAGGCCCAAAGTCACCAGAAGGAGGGACATAATAAAGATCAGAGAAGAAATAAATAAAATTGAGAAGAACTAAACAAAAGAAAAAAATCAGTAAAACCAAGAGCTGGTTCTTTGAATAAATAAACAAAATAGATAAACCCCTAGCCAGACTTATTAAGGGAAAAAGAGAATCTACACACATAAACAGAATTAGAAATGAGAAAGGAAAAATAATGACAGACCCCACAGAAATACAAAGAATTATAAGAGAATATTATGAGAATCTATATGCTAACAACCTGGAAAACCTAGAAGAAATGGACAACTTCTTAGAAAAATACAACTTCCAAAACTGACCAAATAAGAAACAGAAAAACTAAACAGACCAATCACCAGCAATGAAATTGAAGTGGTAATCAAAAAACTACCCAAGAACAAAACTCCCGGACCTGATGGACTCACCTCTGAATTCTAGCAGACATATAGAGAAGAAATAATACCCATTCTCCTTAAAATTTTCCAAAAAATAGTAGAGGAGGGAATACTTCCAAACTCATTCTATGAAGCTAGCCTCACTCTAATACCAAAACCTGGCAAAGACCTCACCAAAAAGGAAAACTACAGACCAATATCCCTGATGAATGTAGATGAAAAAATACTCAACAAAATATTAGCAAACCGAATTCAAAAATACATCAAGAGGATCATACACCATGATCAAGTGGGATTCATCCCTGGGATGCAAGGATGGTACAACATTCGAAAATCCATCAACATCATCCACCACATCAACAAAAAGAAGAATAAAAACCACATGATCGTCTTCATACATGCTGAAAAAGCATTTGACAAAATACAGCATCCATTCATGATTAAAACTCTCAACAAAATGGGTATAGATGGCAAGTACCTCAACATCATAAAGGCCATTATGACAAAACCACAGCTAATATCATACTTAACAGTGAGAAGCTGAAAGCTTTTCATCTAAGATAGGGAACAAGACAGGGATGCCCACTCCACTGTTATTCAACATAGTACTGGAGGTCCTATCCATGGCAGTCAGACAAAACAAAGACATACAAGGCATCCAGATTGGTAAAGAAGAAGTCAAATTGTCACTATTTGCAGATGACATGATATTGTACATAAAAAACCCTAAAGACTCCACTCCAAAACTACTAGAACTAATATCTGAATTCAGCAAAGTTGCAGGACACAAAATTAACACACAGAAATCTGCTGCTTTCCTAAATACTAATGATGAACTAACAGAAAGAGAAATCAGAAAAACAATTCCATTCACAATTGCATCAAAAAGAATAAAATACCTAGGAATAAACCTAACCAAGGAAGTGAAAGACCTATACTCTGAAACCTACAAGACACTCCTAAGAGAAATTAAAGAGGACACTAACAAATGGAAATTCATCCATGCTCTTGGCTAGGTAGAATAAATATTGTCAAAATGGCTATACTTCCTAAAGAAATCTACAGATTCAATGCAATCCTTATCAAAATACCAACAGCTTTCTTCAATGAACGGGAACAAATAATTCTGAAATTTATATGGAATCACAAAAGACCTCGAATAGCCAAAACAATCCTGAGAAGGAGGAATAAAACAGGGGGAATTATGCTCCCTGACTTCAAGCTCTAATACAAAGCCACAGAAATCAAGACAATTTGGTATTGGCACAAAAACAGACCCACAGACGAGTGGAACAGAATAGAAAATCCAAACATTAACCCAAACACCTACAGTCAATTAATATTTGATAAAGGAGCCTTGGATATACAATGGGGAGATGACAGCCTCTTCAGCAGCTGGTGTTGGTATAACTGGACAGCTACATTTAAGAGAATGAAACTGGACTACTGCCTAACCCCATACACAAAAGTCAACTCAAAATGGATCAAAGACCTGAATGTAAGTCATGAAACCATAAAACTCTTAGAAAAAAACATAGGCAACAATTTCTTAGACATAAACATGAGCAACTTCTTTATGAACATATCTCCCCGGGCAAGGGAAACAAAAGCAAAAATGAACAAGTGAGCCTATATCAAGCTGAAAAGCTTCTGTACAGCAAAGGACACCATCAGTAGAACAAAAAGACATCCTACAGTATGGGAGAATATATTCATAAATGACGTATTCGATAAGGGGTTGACATCCAAAATATATAAAGAACTCATGCACCTCAACAAACATAAAGTAAGTAATCCAATTAAGAAATGGGCAGAGGACATGAATAGACACTTTTCCAAAGAAGAAACTCCAATGGCCAACAGCCATATGAAAAGATGCTCCACATCACTAATCATCAGAGAAATTCAGATTAAAACCACAATGAGATATCACCTCACACCAGTGAGGATGGCCAACATCCAAAACACAAACAATAACAAATGTTGGCGAGGATGTGGAGAAAGGGGAACCCTCCTACACTGCTGGTGGGAATGCAAATTAGTTCAACCATTGTGGAAAGCAGTATGGAGGTTCCTCAAAAAACTCAAAATAGAAATACCATTTGACCCAGAAATCCCACTCCTAGGAATTTACCCTAGGAATGCAGCCGCCCAGTTTGAAAAAGACAGATGCACCCCTATGTTTATTGCAGCACTATTTACAATAGCCAAGAAATGGAAGCAACCTAAGTGTCCATCAGTAGACGAATGGATACAGAAGATGCAGTATATATACACAATGGAATATTATACAGTCATAAGAAGAAAACAAATCCTACCATTTGCAATAACATGGATGGAGCTAGAGGGTATTTGCTCAGTGAAATAAGCCAAGTCGAAAAAGACAAGTACGAAATGATTTCACTCATATGTGGAGTATAAGAACAAAGAAAAAAACTGAAGGAACAAAACAGCAGCAGACTCACAGAACCCAAGAACAGACTAATAGTTACCAAAGGGAAAGGGACTGGGGAGGACGGGTGGAAAGGGAGGGACAAGGGGGAAAATCAGGCACTAGGATTAACAGATGTAATGTTGGGGGGGCACAGGGCGGGCTGTACAACTCAGAGAAGACAAGTATGACTCTATAGCATCTCACTACACTGAAGGACAGTGCCTGTAATGGGGTTGGTGGGGGGAACCTGATGAAGGGGTAGTTTAATCACCATATTGCACATGTAATTGTAGATTAATGATACCAAAATAAACTATTAAAAAAAATAAGTTGAAAACCTTTGATCAAGTTATTTAAAAAATACAGAACAAAAAGTTTTTTGCTTTACTGAAATTACTGAAAACAAATCTTGCAAATAGGAAGACATTAAAATTTATTCCCTGAAGGGTGGATTTTTTTTTAAATGATAAAGCTGAAGTAGTGTTCAAGACTTAATGTTGAACTTCTACAATTGCCATTTGGTGTATTTTAACATGTAGGAAGATTTTAATGACTCTTGGATAAAGCATATGTTTCAGTCTAGGAGGATAATGATGCATAATCTTTTATTCAAAGGGAGAGGTATTTGATCGAGCAGAGCCAATTAACACTATTTTATTGATACCTGAACACTCAAGGAAGCTGCTATGTAGTCACTTCCTCTGGGATTTGGACCCGAATGACCATAAACCCTTGAGATGTAGAGGGGCCACCTTTACTATCACTTGTAAATCAAGTCAGTCCAAAGAAGAGTGACGGCGAAGGGTAAACAAAAGGGTTAATGACAAATTTCACATTCCTAAATGCAACTTTTAGTTATGTGAACAAATGAATTCCTTTCTTGTCTTTATAAATTTGAGAAAGGTTTATTTATATCACTTGGCACTGTGAGGTTCCTGACAGAATAGAATCAGGTTCCTATGTCATGGTTCTGTGCTAGTGGATCATTCACTGCTTGTGACCACAGAACTTTTTAGAGGAAAAAAAAAAATTCAAGATTGAGTCTTTAAATTACACAATGAGTCTCTTAAATCAGGCTGCCATAACAATACCATAGACCGAATAGCTTAAACAACAAACATGTAAAACATGTATTTCTCATAGCTCTGGAGGCTAGAGGCCCAAGTTCAAGGTGCCAGCGGATCCTGCATCTGGCGAAGTCTCCTTTCCCAGCTTGCGGATAGTCACCTTCTTGCTTTATCCTCACATGGCAGAGAGAGAAGGATCATTTCTCTGGTAGCATTTCTTATACTGACACTCATCTCACACATGAAGGCTCCACCCTCAGGACCTAATTTTCCCGAGACCCCACCTCCAAATGCCATCACACTAGGCATTAGGGTTTCAATATATGAATTTAGAGGGGACACACACATTCCATCTCTAGCAATTAAAATGATACAAACTCACAAAGATGGTGACTCTCATGTGAAATCTAGGAAAGTGGAATACTAATTATTGGAAAAAGTGAAATATGTTGGAAGATAAGGAATATTTAGAGAACACCCAACTCCCGTATGCTCCTGAAGCACTCATTGTGCCTCTTTTTATGATGCAATCGTGGATTCTTTGTTTGCTATAACTAATGGTTACCTTAATTTAATTTCCATTCCTCATTTTTGCTTCACTCTACCTAGGATTCAATCTTGATATGTATGGGCTAGAAGTAAGAATAAAAAGCCTAGAAAGTTCTTTCCTTACTATACAGCACAGCACATAGACTATAGTGTCTTAGGAGCTTTAGATACGGCCAACGCAGGGAAGGGAACTGTGCGCTTCGAATTAAAAAAAATAGACCATATTAAAAAATCAGGGGATTTTACACCCCAACCCACATTTCTAGTTTATCCTATGAGCCCCAGTATTTCATCACACTTGATCTGTGTATTTCTGCATGACAACAATGGATTGGGAGGAACAGCTGAAGGGGAGGCATACATTCTTCCGTTTACTATCAGCATCAGTTTTCCCCCAACTATTTTTTTACTCATTTATGTTATCTGTCAGGTTTGGTAACTATAATGAAAAGGGAAACATTATAAAACATCTGTAGATACATATGCTTAACTCTAATTACCCATCACTTCTCTATGTTTACAGATAAATCAGAAATGACTATCCTTTAAGTTTTTCCATGAAGAATAGACTTCTATAAAACTTTTCCTGCCTAACTCCAGTTAACTGAGAACTCTAGTGGGAGGCACGCAGTAATTGAAATTGCATTTCTGACCTCAAGATGGAAGGAACCTAGTGTCCCCAAACCAAGAGGTACCAGGTAAACTCTTGAAGCAAGATGATAATTAAAATTTTCAGAGATGTAGGATGGGATAATTATCGCTTGAAAAATGGCCAAACCAGAAGTGATATGTGTGTGAGGCTAATTGTTATAACCCTAGGTAAAGTTCAATGGCAGTCTCATCAGGGTGATTTTTTTATATATAAATATTAACATATTCTGGAGAACAGAATTCTGGGTCAAGCTACCATCAGAGAGAGTGATGATCCACCCCAGCCTCGATTTCTGAATAAGAATCAATATGTACATTTATATCCCTTGAATGAAGGAGAAGCCAAAGTTCTATAAGGATCCTGATATAATAACATCATATTTCCAACCCTGGTTCTTGACTTCAACCTGTGAGTTTGGGGGCATTTATCTGGGAAAAGGGAACTATCTGATCTTCTTACAGACTCTGGGATCCATTCTCTGTCTTACTACTCATAACGTGGAACGGAGAATATTCTGATTACCTGTTGCTCATATTGGGACTTCCCTTAGTCAACTAATAATTGATGTTGTCACAGAGTTTGCCTCCTTTTAAGTTTAGTGATAATCTAAATCATTCATGGTAAGTTCTCAGTTCAGAGTGTATACTTAGAAACTGGTCAATCGAATCCCCACATTACCTCCCTGGAGTAAGGAGGTTAAAAATACTGAATAGAAATCATTCTTGTATCTCCTTCCATAATAAAATAACAATCTTGCTTCTCAGGAGCGATTGTAGTGACTGTTAAATACTAAAATATACAAGGATAGTGAATGATATCATTAACTCTTTTTCTTCATTTGACCTTCTCAAAAGCTTCTGGAGAATAACGATAACTGCAGATTTAATGAGGTGGTGATACTTATTACAGGTGGCATTTTAAATGTGCTGTCAGATAAATTCCTAGGACTTGCTTTATGGCTAGTAATATGGTAGACGATTTTTTCTCCATTTTGCCTTTAAAACTAAATAAAAAGAAGAAAATAATACCAGAAATAGTGTGCTTTCATCTTATAAAACAGTGATTCCACCTCATGCGACAGTTTTAAGGACAAGTCTACTCTAGTCTTGCACCACGGTGTGGTCTTCAGGAAGCATAACCATCTTAACTTTCTATGGTTCATGGTTCATCATAATTCATTAAATTGGTGACTTTGTCCCTATAGGATTCATGACACAAAAAGTATCAAAAGTATCAAGTACTTGATGCTTTTGGAAGTGATATGATAACAGAAGCTGGGAGGTGGATTTTATGATGACACAGGGGCCTGCACCCTCCACTAATTTCCTGCAGGCCCAGCAGTCTGAGTACGTTGGAAAACCTTCTGTAGATGAAAACAAGTTGTTTCACCTTGTACTTCTTAAGACTGAAAGAAAGCAGAAGACCCAGTGCTAAATGGGTTTCTTTTGATTTTCAAGGCAAAATATTCATGTTTGGGTGTTATATATATGATCAGTAAGGTGCAGAAAAGCTGATGACTGTCTAGTTGGTTTAGGCTGTGGTACAGGAGGCCTTGTCATTTGTATGTAATGACTTGGTGGATTCAGTGGCTCATAAAGGGTCATGACAAGTTAGGTTGGTTGTGTAGCCTGGAATATACCATGAAAAGTAAGTCTCACCTGTGGCTTTAGGATATCAAAGCAAGTGAATATTGCCATTTTGAGAAGTAGCTCCTTGTTGGGCTCTGGAAGACACTGAACAGCCACGGTAGATACTAGGCTGAGACGACCCTTTAAATGGTTATTCTCTGATCTACCTTGCTATAAATACAGGTATAATCAAGTGGATTGAGGTCCTGATGGCAAAAGTAAACTGCATAATCAGTTCAAATTCCCAGTGTGCCCACGACCACCACACTGCTCTTCTCTGCCGTGTCCCCATGGGAAGCACCTACGAACAGCTGACTTCAGATGGAAGTCCTTAGACCCAGTTCATGATTGGCCACCATCAGCCATAAGTGACATTAAATTTTTTTTCATTAATGTGAAAGTGTTATACAAAATATAGTGAAAACAAAGTGTTACATTCATAAGACTCATAAAGGATTAAACATTGCTGAATGGAATAATGACAGGAACTAGGTATTGTGCCTTAAAATGTAGTTTATTGAAAAGAAAAAATACTCAGTCACTGCACACAATTATGTGAAATGATGGCACTTACAGAAGAAGCAATTCGAAGACTATTTATACAAAATATCCGTATAAGAGACTTAGTAAAGACTTGAATACACTCTGATTCGATGGCCTTCATACTGGCATGATACAACTGGAATTTAGACAAGTAAACCATCAAGAAAATTTGGCCTACGGAAAATAATGGTGTGTTATCTAATATAAAGCAGAGAACTCAAGAAGAAAGATTGCCCTCAATTTGGGATTGTCCTATTCTAAAATAACAGCTGAAGCCTTTTGATAGGATGGTTTTACATGATAGAAGAAATTTAGAGCATGGAATTTTCAATCACATCTGTAAACAGAAAAATAAATAAATGGTTATATTACATATTTTTGAGGGAAAGAGACAATCATGATATGATACATTTCAATCACCATTTTTTCTCTTTCTCTTAAGAGGAAGCTCATGATGTTATTTGTGCTTTTCTGTTCCTGGCATACATACCCATTGCTCCTGATTATTAAGTTGTAAAAACAATTTATTACTAGATAGTATTTTAATTTGGAGTAACTAAAAGATATGGCAAAGCAATTAGAAGAAAAGGTTTCCATATAGTTCAGGTTTTTATTATTTTCCTTAGTTTGATATGTTGGAAGGGAAGTATCCTCTTTTGGAAATGGAAAACACACACAATTAGAAGCTCCAATAAAACAAATCTGTGGACATCGCGGTGTGTTTGCCTGCTAAAAATCACCTCGTTTCACTTTATGACTTGCCAAGGCTTTCTATTGCAGAGAGAGTAAAGAACAAGATACCACTGCTGGGTTCACTAGTGTCTCAAAGTCACATCTACATGAAAAGTTAGTAATAGTCACATTCCTATACTTGTATAGGAGTCTCAATATTATGTATCATGATAGTTAAAATTAGGTAATTTTTAAGTTTATATTTAAGTATAGTATGAATATGAAACAAAATCTATGCCAATTTAATTATTATCTAAGTGCTAATGTGTCCACAAGTAGCTAGACCTCAGGAAAAATAGACAAAAACACAAACTTTATAGTCTCCAATATCTTTGCATTTAGTCCTTATACAGAAATAGGATCAATGGTTAGGTAATTTCCAAACTTACCAAGAGCCATAGTTGTGGAGTTTCTGAGAATTCACTTAATTTTTCTAAAGAAAGAAAATTGTTAAAATTTTTGTGTGATAAGTGATAATGTGATAAAGACAGCAATAAAAATTTTCTAAAACAGGAAAAAATGACTGCTACTTATTGTGTCTAGTTTCCCTGCTCTATATTTAGCAAATATTATCATATTGTATTTAATCAACTTTAGAGCTTTAAAATATAAGTATTGCTATATTATTTCAAGTAAGCAAAAAGGTCAGGATTTGAATTTAGGATGACAGGATGCCAAAATCTATGCTCTATTCCCCACCTTTCATCCTTAAGTACATCGTGGGTATAACCAAAAGGAAAGCAGTTAAAGGTTAGTAAAAATGCAAAGAGGGTAAAGTTGAATTATCTATTAGATCTCTTCATATTTTTAATCTGGAGAGAAGATTTTTCCCTACCCATATCACAATGAATTTCACTTATACAATAGTTAGCACTGCTCCACATGTTCCTGACTATTGGATTTTAACGTTAGCCATAGATTAGCCAAAAAGTATTACCAATTTTCCATTTCAGAAAACTCTAGTATGAAACATTAAACATTGGTTTACCATGTTCATTATAAATCTGTTTTTATGGCATGTTCTGGAAGTAAATTTATTTTATTTCCTTTGGTAGGTCATCAATATGGAGCAATTTAAATGAACTTACCACCACTCTGGTACAATGTCAGTTTTTTCAATGTTCTCAGAGACAGTGGGTTTTGTGATGTCGTAGAATGGTGGGTAAGCAATAGGCTGCATGAATTGTGGAGGATAGAACCAAACAGCATAGGGATAGGCATCAAGTTGGTAGAATTGTTGGAAAGGCTGGAAGGAAAGACCATTGAAAAGCATCAGTGTATACGCAACCACTGTTCCGAATCTGTGAAAATGAATCATTTGATTCTTTTCTGACACATGGCGAACAAGCAACACAAGAGGTGATTACTCTGTGAGATCATAGAAATAAAAAGAGAATCAGTTACGTTTTAAGGCTGAATAAAACTTCAAAGTTGGAAGAAGCAACCTATTTAAAATGCTTTTTAAGCTAGAGAGCTGGGAACTGACAGTAATTTTGTTAATTGTATTACCAGGAGACAATTCCTTCTAAGACATCAACAATCTTTACAAGACTCACTAAGTGGGAAATAGTCATTGGAGGGCTCCATGACTGGTATGGAATTGGTCTAGCTATACACAGGAATCAGGATTGTCATGGCAGTACTTATTGCTTGTAATTGGTTATTGCCTAAAAAATGAAATCAGAAGCTCCAGGAACACTGGAATGGATGGAATGCAGGGCAGGGCAAGAATCAGCATGTGTTACATATTAATGAAAATCTCAGTTCACAGATAAGAAGACAGTGTTTTGACAAAGACATTCAGTATCTCTCTAGATGGTTTCTTCGAAAGAAAAGTGTGTCAACTCACAGATCTCCAATGTGTTTTGCTCAAGAGAGCAAAACTATAATGAGTTTGAGGTTATTGAATATAAATCACATTTGAGAATCAAATTATGGGCATAAAAGATAAAAAATTAAAATTCTGTTAAAGAGAAATTAATGTAACCTTGGAGATGAACATTTCATTGTGCTTATGGTTATAAATATGATGCCTTCATCAGCTGAGACAGACAGAACAGCTCCTATTTCAAAGAATAGTGACAAGTAGTTCTCATTTCTCAGATCATTTAATATAAATTATTTCAGAAAGTTGAGAACGAGAAATAACTGCCTGAGAAGAAGCAGATCCCTTCAAAAGTGTGAGACTATTTAAAAACATTTAAACTTCACAGAATATTATTATTGTGTGATTTATCAAGCAAAATATTACCAATTGGATGGGGTTGTATTCACTCATTCTGCGAAATTGTTGCTGTAATAAAAGAAAATACAGTACATTCTAAATTATTTAGACATCATCCGGTACAACACATTCATTTTACCATGCACCAAGATATACCAAGAGTATATCATCATTCATGAAATTTAGGATAAACTGCCAGAATTACAAAAAAATATCAAAACACTTTTCTAACTTTAGAAAAAAAATTCAACTAAGGATAGGCTTACCATAGTTTGGGAAAGTAACGAATTTGTTAAGGTTAATATTCTGGGGAACTACATATTTTCTCTTTATGGCTATTAGTTATTTAAATTATTCACATTTTATTTTTGGTAAATTTTAAATAAAATATTACCAGATGGGGATGGAAGAACAAATTATCTCTTGGAGTATATTTCTGTTAAAAAAGAAGAGCACATGTTATAAAAACATAGCACATACAGGAAATGTTAAAATATCCTAGATTTAATAAATAATCTTACATAGACAGCTTACTAAGGAAGAGAAAATATTTTCTTTTAATATATTGATTTTATTCATTATGAATAATAAACATTTACTAGGTACTTTCACTCATGCAGGGGCTATGCTAAGTTCTGGGACACAACTACTATGAAATATGATGAACAATATGGACAAGACCAATATAGTTCCAGCACTTGGGAAGGTTACAGCCTAGCTATATCATAGCTAAGGTAATAAAATATATTTTTCACATAATTTCTTAGATCAATAATGATGAATCCCTAGGAGTACTGATATATTTAAATTTATTTGGATTTTAAACACAAGCAACTGGGAAACTGAAATAAGAATAACAGATGGGAGTCCAAATTAAATTCATTATTGACTTTCCTCTTCCCACACTGATGAAAAAAGAAAATGTGAAAAATATAAGTTTACTAAATTAGGACAAGGCCTTTTCCCTGAAGTCTTAATTAAGTCCAATTTCTTTGCTATAACTAAAAGCATTTTTTTGTTTTGTTCTGATTTTTTGTTTTTGATTTTTTGTCCTCCCAAGTGAAAGACTACAACACTCAAGAGGATCAAAACTAAATCATAGTACAAGGGTTGTGCTGATTGATGGTTTGGTCTATGCACACCCTTAGCACATAGGGAGTTTATGACACATAATTCAAACACACCCCAATGTAAGGCCTTCATAATACTATCAGAAGTCTCATGGGCAAATTTTATAAAAACTGGGGCAGGAACAGGAAGAGGTGGGATGGACATTTTACTGGACTGTAAACTAGACTCAGGGATAGCTGATTGGGGGATCGCTCATTCAATATTCACAATAACAACAGGAAGTAAGAATAGCTACAGTTCCTTTTCACACATTAGAAAATAGGTCCAGAGACAATAAGATCAACTCATTCTTTCTTAGAGAGTTTTGACTAAAGCAATTTGAATGTTGAGAAATCCTGATTCCTTCTCTAGTGTCTACATTGTTTCCTTAAACAGAATGTTTATTTGGCATATCTGTGTTTTTATAAGCAGGCATATTTATGGAATCCCCAACCAGGATTGATTTTGGGAAAATAAACACATGATAAATTCCTGAATATAATGTATTTTTAGGGGTGTTCTAAGAAGATTTGATGTAGAATTCAGTCAAACTAAATTTCTTTCTGGTTAATAATTATAAATATGATATACAGTATTAGTATAGGCAGAAATAGAAAAAATAGCCTTGACAGTAAATAATAGGCAATTGTATTAAAAACATCAGTTATTTAAGGTCAAGCCTATAATAAATAATTTCTTTAGAAAAATTAAAACATATTTGAGTGAACCCAATTTAAAATATAATATATTTTAGTGCAGCAGAATTATTTTGTATTACAATAAATATTACCAGCTGGAGTTGGTTATATTTGCTCAGTCTGCGAAGCTGTTCCTATTCAAAATGAAAAATATTCTCAATTGCTTGGATACTATTCAGTCCCACCCCATCGTTTTCAAGTAATGAAGTGAGAATTCCACAATGCCTTTTCCCAGGAGTAACGAATGCAGAACTATTCACCCAACTCTAATGTTATTTCTATCACAAATACAAATTGGACTAATTCAATTATGCCTTTTTAAAACATTAGAAAACTACTTTCTTAATTAATTTTTAGTTAAAATGAATTACAATGCAGTCAGGTATAAATGAGTACTCAGGCAATTTTATTACATGGTATTTTATGTCAGAATTACTAAGAAAATTGAAAACAGTTTTTGCTTTCTGACTGAAGATTTAACTTTGGCAAAATTAAATTATGGTATTAGATGAACTGAGCAAAAAATGATGATATTTCTAATACTAGCCACATTCATTGGTTGTTCACTTTGTGCAATGGATTGTATTAATTGCTTTACATCATTTAAACTTTATTATTATCATTGTCATTTTAGAATTAAGTTATAGACTTACAACAGATAAGTAAACTGTCTAACATCATATGTGTGTAAAATGTTGAGTTTATAATCAAACTCAAGTTTGGCCAAATCTGTAAAGTGCCATTTAAACATTTTGCCTTTCAAATATAAAAGCAGACAATAAAATACAAATATTTGACTGAAGTGAATTAAATGCTGGGATAAAATGTTGTTAGTTTTATTTTCTGATAGGAATCAATAAACATCTAGAGTCCATCAGACTGCTTACTATGGATTAAAGTTTAGTAGATATTGAGGAGAACTAATTTATCAATACTACATCCTTACTCATGCTTTGATACATTTGCTATTGATAAACTTTAATGAAATTTTACCAGATAGGGTTGATTGACCACATCTTCCCTCATAATATGCTTCTGCTAAAATAAAAAAATACATATGCAATATTACATATGTTTATATATGTATGTGTTGTTTTAGTAAATTGTAACATATCTTGTATGATATTAATATATTTTAAATTTAGCAAATATATCTCACCTCTGTGCTGCTGGGAAAAACTTCCTGTAAAACAGAATGTACAGTTTTAGTTTTATATCTTATTAATTTACATTTAAAGTAAGAATACTAACTAACTAGACAGTATTGCTAAACCTGTGGTAACCTGATTTTAGCCACAAATTTCTGGATAACTGAGCCAAGATAAGTAATTTGAGGCACATGTTATACTCAAAGCTCCCTTTTCTCTCACCATTTTCACTAGGAAAGTTTTTCAGGATGTTGAAGGTAGATATGAAATATTCACCATTTCTGAGTTCACAGAAACCACATAATTGAGTTAGTTTTATTTTGTAACTTGAAGTTCTTCTCCCATAGTTAAAGGAAAAACCTCATCACCTATGCCTGCTATATATTTTTTCTTTAGGTTATCAAGCTGTAAAGGATTCCAGTGTCTGATTAACCTAGATTTGGTTGATTTCTATGCAGCACGTAACATGTTTACATCATCGATTTAGAAGCATAACCATTATTATAATTTTTAATGACAAGATAGATTTCTACCAAATCTGGGAAGGGTAAAAATAATTAGGATAGAAAAAATGCTTGGGCACCTTAGATGTCCAGAAGATTGTTTGCCCAGAAATAATTCTGTAATTTTGTCTCTGACAGATAGTTGCTTTCTTACAGCAGTTGGGTTGATATTCACATGTAAGATAAGGATAGAACTACATACTTAGTGCCTTGCACAATGAGACCTTCATGGTACAATAA
This sequence comes from Phataginus tricuspis, assembly GCA_029783875.1. Lineage (NCBI taxonomy): Eukaryota > Metazoa > Chordata > Mammalia > Pholidota > Manidae > Phataginus > Phataginus tricuspis. The sequence continues at coordinate 36,164,158 of JAQQAC010002594.1, forward strand.
GCTTTCATAACATTTTCTAACTACAATTGACCCATGAACAACATGGGGTTTGGGACCCTGATCCCCCCCACCTAAGTTGAAAATTCCTCTATAATTTTAACTCTCCTGTCAATAGCCTTCTGTTGACTCAAAGCCTTGTTGATAACACAGAGTTGATTAACACATATTTTGTATGTTATATATATTACTGTATTATACACTGCATTCCTACAATAAAGTAAGCTAGAGAAAAGAAAATGCCTTTAAGGAAATCATAAGGAACAGAAAATATATTAATAGTACTGTACTGTATTTACTGAAAAAAATCCACATATAAGTAGACCCACATATTCAAATCTGTACTGTTCAAGCATCAACTGGGATTGCTACACTAGGTTAAAATCAAAATTATTTACCTCACTTGATGAACTGCTTCCAGGTTCCCTTTGCTAAGAGAAAGAAAACCTGTGTTACTGTCCCAGGAACTTTTAGAATTGGAAGGAAATTAGTTCCACACTTTCGTACTAGGTTGCTAACTCCTAGTTTCAGAACTGAAAGAAGTGGTGTGAAAAGATTCAAGGCTAATATAATGTATTTTCTTGGAGTATCAATTTTATTTAAACTATTGGTAAGTTGAATTTATTTAAAGTAGGGGGTATAACTAAAGAACATTTTTTATTAAAACAAACACAAGTATATGATTGAGTAGAATGCAAAAGTACATGGATTTTTGTGATAAAAATGAAACTTGAAGAAAGAGTGCTAGTGAGCTGGGTCACACAGAACCCTGGGTTGAGTGTTTATTCTCATTTTATTCTGGCTGCTACTTTGATGTGAATAGACTGGAAATAATGAAATACAGCAATCAATTTCAGCATAGAACCAAAATTACACTATCTTTTAAAACATCCACCCTTTGAAATGTTTAGTTTTTCTTTTAAGTCATGTATGTGTGTTCATATGTAAATATGAACATAATATTTGTTCCCACAAATGTATTTTAAAAGATTGATATTAATATTCAACAGACTTTTCATCTATCAGAAGAGTTGATTAACCATATATTATGAGCTAGCAGATCTTTTCTTCCATATTTTTAAATTAGGTTGATCCTAGGTGATGGCTGCATAGATTCTTTCTGTGCAAGGATTACCCTCAACATAGAAGAGAGTGAGCTCATACCTTGTGATGTCAGAGGCAGGGTTTTGTTGTAGTCTCATATTTCATTTTAAACATTCATGTACATTGGCTTTTTACTTTTCAATTTAATATGTAAGCCATGTTTAAATATGTAAGCCATGTTTACTGTTCACTGATAATTATTTAAATGACAAGTTCCTCTTCCAATTTTAACTTTACCTGGCACAGCACTACATTCTTGGGTATAATGGCCCTGTTTGGGAAGTTAAATCTTGCTCCAGTTGAGAAGATAGCTTTCTTAAAGCATGTAGCATCTACTATGTGTGATGTATGAGTGTGGAGTTTATTGATAAAATAAAGGCATCTTACCACAGAGTCTCCCATGATATGTTCCTTAAGAAAAAGAAAAGAGAATTAATTTTATTTTTCATGACAAGTATTCAAATGTAAAATAATAATGAGCAAATATAGTAGATGTCCAAGAAAATAGAAAAGTGAGGCAATAGCTAAGAGATAAGGAAAACAAAAAGCCTGCCTACTTTGGCCTGAGCTGACCAAAGGATTTACCTCCCTAAGCTGCATTTCAGAGTTTAATAAAAACTATTTTGGATTCTTATATGTTGTAAATCAATGTAAATAATCCTACACTCGCCTTTAAACAGCTTAACTTTTTTTCTTTAACTTGGCTTTTGAATGTTAAACAGGAGCTTTGGATTAAAGATCTGCAGTAAGTAAAACTACACAAAGAATTGGTTAAATGACACATGAATACTTAAGCAAAATGGATTTTCTTCATCTAGTACGTTGTGTTCATTCAGTGTTCATGACCATGGCAATATACAGAATAGTGACATTATCATAAACTGAGCTCAAAATATTAGTGTTGGTTTAGTTATCCAGCTAATTCTGGCCAACATATAATGTATTATTTTCTTTGAATTAGAGATATTTGCCTTAGTTTTGACTTAACAATTATTTTTTCAATGTGGGTAGGGTATTTAAAGGAAATGTTTTTGCTTTTTTCTTTTCCTTATATTGGATTTGATAATTTTAAAACAACATCTTATTTCAGTTGATTCATTCTTTGTATATTGCCAAGAAAAGACAATCATTCAGGTAGGAAGGGTAGTTAAGGAGATGTACATTTTTATCTCAGAAATTTTGAGCACTCTGTGGTCTCAACACCATATCTATTAAAAATCTACTAATCCCAGATTTTTAAAATCATGTTTAAAAAGAAAGTGGATCAACTGTGACTATGTAAGACATTCTTGGAGCAGATATATTACTTTATGTAATACCCTTAGTGAAGCATTCCATCAACCTTGGTGATAAATGCAAACAATTGGCCAATCCATAATTTCATTCATTCATTCATTTTAATATCTTGTCTCCTCACAGCTACAAAGTTAAGTCAATTAAATCAGTATTCTTTAGAATTCTCAGCAGAATTCACTAGCCATTTGAATGTCTGAAAAGTTCAAGGAAAGTATAAATGACACAGGAAAAATATGTTTTCTAAATTAAAACACTTCTTTTAATGCAAGAATACATTTTTTTGCCAGAGTATTTTAAGAATATTTTTGGTACCTTGATTTCATCACTCTGTTTTTCTCTCAGAAGTTCTCTCTGCTAAAAACAATATAGTGTAGCTTGTTAAATATACTTTTGAAAAGACAAATTTTAAGAATAATTTAAATATCATTGGTGTTCCTTACCCTGTTCAATTCATTGTGGTATTTAAAGGAATGAAAATCTATGATAGTTTACCTTACACTGTGTTGCTCCAAGTTAAAAAACAGATATGTTTTTCTTGAATGCCCTAATATTGCTTGCTATATCATTTCTAACACTGTCTCTTCGTTAAGCTTTCTTGGCTTAAACTTTATGTAAATGTGCACTTACAATATTTTAAAATTTTATTCCACTAAATGTTATTGTTATTATTAGCTTTCATTTTGTTTTAGTCATAGTTCTGAGTTCTCTGGATCTCATCTGTCTGGTTCAATAAATCTAGTGGCTATTCCCATAGAAAGACAATAAAGAATTGGACAGCACAACACTTACTGGGTAAGCACTACCCGTGTCTCCCTTTGTTCACCCTATAGTGATCTTGAGGCTTTCTTACCTCTCTTAATTCTCTTCCTGTAGGCTACAAAAAAAAAAAAAAGGAAGAAAGAAAGACATTAAAAATCATTCAGGCAAAATTGGTTTGCTCCAAATCTTTGAAATAGTGTCCTTGAAGTGAAATTCCTATTTGTGTTCTATTTGACAATAAAGGCCCAAAATTATACAACATATATGGGTTATTATTTAGAGACAGAGAACATTCCATCTTAATGAGCATGGAAGTTGTTTGTTCTACACAGATTATGCAAAGGAAAGCACAAGTGTTGTGCAAAGAGGCAAAGGTACAAAATTCAAATTTAAAGCAGCTCTTTAATATTTGCATCTGTGGTTTCAGTATTCTTTGTGGGTGCCTGGGTGACTGAATGAAGGGAAAGTTTAATCAAGTTGAGTGAAAAAACATTTATGAGCTAAATTTAAATTAATTTTCCTGGAAAAATATATTTGTCTTTTAAGAAGAAGTGGATGACACTCACCAGAACAAACGTGGAAAACTGTCTTTCTTTGCGGATTTCCTATAGAAATTAAGTTGTGAATTATAAAAAGGAAAGCACACCAAAAAAGAGGATCATGTTTTTCCATTTGAACCCAATGTCTCCATTTAATTTGGTAAACCAGCATATTTCTTAGGTAGAAGAAAAGATACTTAAGTTTAGTCTTACGGTCTAATTTTAAAATCTAAAGGAGATGCCCTATTTGGGTCTTTGTTCACCAGACCTGGAGATTTAATAAATCCATGCCTATCAAAATGTCAAAGGAGGAATTGAATAAGGATTTAATCAAAAGAGAGAATTCAGAGAGTTATCCCTGTACCTGAGCACATGAGTATATTTGAAGATAAATAAAAACTGAAATGAAGCAGACATTCAACATTCATCATAACTAACTGAAAGAGAGAAGGAAAAACCTTACCTCTCTGCTGTCTGGTTCATTCTACAAAGAATAAATAAAAATAAAAAGGTATTAGTTAATTTGTGGACAGAGTGGAGGATTAATAACTTATAGAAAGGTGTGATCGAGGTTTCTAATTCAAGAGACAATGTGTTAAGTGAAACCAAATTGTAAATCATATGTTTGAGTTCAGGTAAAAGAAGTAGTAAGAAACAATACATTAAAATAAACCATATTAAAATATTCTGTCTAGGTAACTATATCTCTTGAATATTAAGATTTTTATTAACCACAGATGCTTATTGAAGTCCCTGTGCCCTCCTCTCCAAGAAGATTTATGAGAACAAAACAACATTTATCAGTACTTGAACTGAAGTTATTATACCTCAGTGAATGTGAAACTGGCTGTTCAGAGAGAAAGAAGGAACAGGTCTAGGGTCTATATGCTATCAATACATTATCACCTAAGTTGCACAATTAGAGGAAGTTCTTGGAACATAGAATAGAATACTCACTTGAATGAGTTCTGGGTGTCTACCAAGAAATTTCTGTGAAAAACAATGCAAGGATTGTAAAACAAAAAAACAAAAAGCAGTCAAAATATAACAACAATATACATACAATATTATGAATTTTAACCTTGCTTTTTAAAAAAGGTTTGTATTTTAATAGCTAAATCTGTCTGAGACCAAATTTTCCTGACAGCAAAAACAAAAAAAAGAACCATAATTACTCTGACAAATATCAAAGAAAAATAAGTTAATTATTTCCTATCTAGAAAATGGCAGAGAATTGAGAAAACTGGGTAAAGAGGCTAAGAATGAAAGTTTGAGTTTGAATTCCAAAATGATAAAGAAGTTATTTAGATTTCTGAACTATTTATATTACCTGATAGTTCTAAAGGTGATTTTAAACCATTAGAAATTTTTGGAGCAAAAGGTGTATTTTCCTTACCATATGTTGTTTGTCTGGATTTTATTTTTATCATCAATTAAATTATATAAAATTTTATCTCAACTTGCATTTTGACTGTGGGGATAAGACTTAGGTTTGTTAAATTATGTCATGTAAAAAACTGATGTGTTTTTGAAATAGGAGTGTAGCATCTGTTTTCTGGGCACTTTTATCCATTTCATTTGTGAAAGGGCAAGGTAAGAACTAATCCAATGACACATTTCTAAGAGACTTGAATCCTTTTTTGCAATGTTCAGTCAGATATTTCTTTCTATGGGTGCTTAGGGTGTAGCATAACAAAACTATAGGTTAAAAAGTGGTGGTGATTGTGACTGGTGATTCTGCATTCTACAAATGGGGATTTTGAGAATAAGAGTCTCACCAATAGAATATCTCAGCATACCAGAAACTTTTGCTTCTGTTGATAGTTTCAATGGCCAAATATCCCAGATCATTATTTTATCTGTATTGATTTGTCCTCAGGTGATCCCTGTTTATTCCTCTCACTTTCATTAGATACACATTACATGGGGACAGAATAACATTTTGCTTCGCATAACTAATTGAATAGTTTGTTTTTAAGAAGAAAGATTCTTTTCATTTACATTATCTAACTTCACTCTCTACAGTGACCGCAGTAACTTGATCTCTGAATCAGCAGATCAGTCTGGTTTTCTATAACTTGGAAAAAAGTGATGGACACAAGCCATCTCAAATGGGGGTCTGACTTAGGCTTCAAAAGTAAAATACACTGAAACTTGTGGCTTTATGCTATACTTGGTAAGAAATACTGGACACCTATTTATTATATGTCTGCAAATATTCTAGTTTTGTAATGGACCCAGGGAAGAACCTAAATTCTTTTGATTTTATTATATTGTGCAATGCCTTATTTCTCCTTTTATTTACTTTTCATTTTTAATTTGTGTGTGTATGTGCGTGTGTGTGTGTGAGATGGTTGTATTTCAAGTGAGACATTTATTTTTAATTAAGGGTCTGAATGGGCTACATAATGATGATCAAATGTGAAGCATTACCATAACTTTAGCATCAACACATCAGTAGCTAATTAGAGATCATCCCATACTTTAAGATTAATATTCTCAGTATTTTGTGTTTAATGATATGTCAGGTCATGTCTAACAAGAATGTAGAACCTTCCAAATTCTCTACTTTACTCACAGGCTTGGCAAGAGCAGCCACTACAAGGCAGGTAAGGATAAGAAGCTTCATGATTTCCCAGGCCTATGTAAGAAAACAAAATAAAAAAGAATTATGTCTTACAATAAAATTTGTTTCAGGAAAAACTAAAATAATAAAATTCTTGGTTTTCCAACAAAGGAGCATCTTATGATAAAAATAGTTTAATTTGAGAAGTAGCATTTTTATTAAATTATGATTTTAAATATTGCTATTCAATGTAAATGTTCATCATTCTAGTTATCTCGCTTAATGCTTATATTAAGAAATGCCAAGTTCTTAACCAATATTTGTATTCACTAACACTCTAAAACAAAACATTTGATCTTTGAAGTGGCAATATGGTTTTATCAGAGGACTGGAGAAACATCTATCAGTATTTAAATACAATTTAGAGAAAAACATTTTCTCCTAGATCATCAGATTTGTAAAAGTGGTTAATAAATAAATCTATTGAGAACTGGCATTTAAATTATTTGAAATTTTTTTTAAATGTCTTTCTCCTTTGTCTATGTTAGAACTTCTTGTTCTTTAAGAGTGAAAACTGCTGCCAGTGCATCATGTAGAACTATTAACCTCCATCAGTTATTTTTTAAAAGGATGTAGCTATCACATCCTATCAGGATGATGGCTGATCTCTTTGCTTCACAGTTATTTAAATCTAATGATTAGTAAAATGTTTTGCTATAATGATATATCCTTGGAGATGATTGAATTGGACAGAATAATAAGATTCAGATTTCTTGTCATGTTTGATTTCTAGAGTTCCACCAAACTGCAAGAATCTTGAAATACTGACATTTATGTGTTCTGGGGAAATGGTTTCCAGAAAAGTCAGAAAAAAAATCAGGTTACACATGCAATTTGTTTATACCTTAGTCAACAAATGAAGATACATTTTATATTGACATATTTTATATATGCTGCTTCAGTTTACAAACTTCAGAATCTAAGTGCATTTTTAAAGAAGGTATATTTATGAATATAAAGTGAATTTACAAGCTTTATCCATTTGTATCTTTCCAAGTACCCAAATATAACCATCTTTACAACAGTTGTCATTTATCTCTATCTTTGTTATGTCTATAATTTATACACCCTACATAGAATTAATTTTACTAGTCAAATAACATGGAATAAAAATAGACTTGAAATATTCTACTGGGTATAGTCTTCACTATGGTAATTTAAAAAATCAGAAATTATTTTGCATAACAACTTTCCAAGAATTAGCCCAATATTTCCAGTTACCTCACCACAAATCTCTACCAAAATTATATATCTAATTTTTCAATATATATATGATTTTAATTATCAATCATCAAAAATGATTTAGTCTTTATAAAACTATACTGATTTTTCTCCTAAAGCTCTGAGATGGGTGGTATCAAAATTTGCAAGTGCATTTTTAAGCTATCAGTATATATCACAAGGAAATATCAATATTTGCAAACACATAGAAAAGGTACAAATGCATCTTAATGAAGAGTGAAAGGTTACACAATGTGAAATCATTGCCATATATAAACACAATACCTTGTACCCAAGAATGGGAAGAGGAAGCAAGCTGGATTGCTGATCAGGACGATGGCTGATCTCTTTGCTTCACAGCTATTTAAATCTAATGATTAGTAAAATGCTAATTTTGTGGCTTCAGTTCCACCAATAGATTTATTTAAATTCTAAGAAGACTCTCAAATAGGAAATTAATTTTCTGGCCATTCCTTTCCCAAGAAATTCTGAAGAGAGTTTTTAACAATAGAGTGATTCATGCTATAATAAGATGATACAGGAAATGGAATGGCATTATTCAAAATTGAAACACAAGCATTTCTAGATTTATGGTTATTATGGGGATATGATTTTATGTTAAATGGGTAATTGGAAAGACTAATATATCAATAAAATTATTTTTATTTCTTTGGAAAATTTGTGTCTATAAAGGAAATACTTGGGACAAAATAGAGTCTTCAGAAATTTTCAGTTTTTATCAAAATTCCAGACCATGAGAAGAATTCATCATTTATTTCACCTTTTAAAACTCAATTTGTCCTCTATTATTTATTTTAATTATTTACTTTATGGAGTAACTTATACTGTAGGTGCTCTGATCTTTTCTTTTTCAAAAAGGAAATATAATTGTCCTACAAATTTTGGTGGTATGTTAACTACTCCAGGCAATATTTTGTCTGCTTTGTTTCAGACATACTAATTGTAAAAGCTTTAATTAATTAAATTATTAAATTGTGTAATTAAAAATAATAATTATTCAATAATTAAACTTCAAAATGTTTCAATAAACAACCATGTGTCTGATTTTTCATCTTTTAAAGTAAATAAAAGGAAAAACTGAAAATCTCTGTCTTTACTCCCAGTTCTATTCCTAGGATTAATTGGTATTGTACATTTTAGAAAAAATATTGTCTGTTGAAGAAAATACCCATACATAATGAGGCTTTTTAAAAATTACTGTTGATTGTGACTGCTATTTTAAGAAGAAATCAATTATACCATATATTTTAAATTTAAAAAATCTATAATGACATTTGTAGCCTATTCACAGTCCTATGACAGTAACATTACCCTGAGTTTAAAAAAATGCAGTGTTTAGGCTCTCCATGTTAAGGATCAGAAGAGATTGTGGTCTTCCACACTGAAGTTCTTTTTAGACTGTATCTTTCTTGTTGACTGCATCACTTCAAGTTCAACAACTTACTAGTGTTCCCTATTTACTTTGATTCATTCAAGGGGCTGAAGACAAGCACCCTCAGCTTCATTATAATACCTTACTTTTGGCTTATTCGGGAGTGTATCCAAGATGATTGACTCATTTTACTCTGAACTCAGAATTGCAGTATATGAAAATCCACTGTAATTTGTGAAAAACAATGATACCCTTATCTGTTTATTGTTTTATTCACTTATGGTGGGTCATTAACACAGAAATAGCAAAACATTTTATTATGTTTTATTTTCATATTTTTGGTAGTTCAAAAATAGAGATGTGACCAGCACTTCTGGAGTACTTATGAACAGCTTAATCTCAGGATCAAACCAGACAGAGTTTCTTATATAGATTTGATACTAATAAGTCTTGTTATCAAAAAGGAACAGACTTTTTAAAGTACCTAATTTGTATCATAAGACACTTTGTGAACTTGTACAAATACAATAGGAATTTTCATGAACTCAAAATCCAAATTTTTCTTTCTATAATCTCCTATGGATAAGAATCAATTTCCACTTTGTCTGAATTAGGTATTGAAGATAGTTAATTTAGTTTGTATTTTAAAAAATAAATCATTCTTTTCATTGTAAGATATAATTAGTCACTATAATTTGAGAAAACATGATTTTTTGTGTTCACTGTATTTTGGTACAATGCCAAGTCCTGCAAACTTTTGTCTTAAGTTTACTTAAGTTTTTTATCTTGATATTTTCCATTTGCTTTCATCAGTTAAATTTGGTCAGTTCCAACCATTAAAACAAAGGTGAAATTTATAACACATATTTAGGTCATTTATAATCAGATGGTTCTTTGCTTCATGAATAAAGAAAAAAATGAGATTATTACCTCAATATGAAATTCTGATGTAATAGAGTTATATGTAGAGTGGACACAAAATTGATCATCTAACAATTAACATTCATGATAACAAAAGGGTCTGTTTTTCATAATTATAATAAAACAACAGACACAAATCAGGACGTTTTTTAGGTAGAGTAAAGTATGGGTATGATAATGGTACCACACAATAGGTTTTAAAAATCCAACAGAATTTGTAAACAAATGAAAGTGGAAATAGGTCAGATACAGGACAACTAAATAGAAACCTTCCTTCTTGTCCAGCTTTCGATTTGGGAAAGAGTATTTCTTTCTTGGATTCGTACTTATTAGAAAACCAATCACAAAAATGAAAGGAAATATATCATTAGCAATAGACAAAGATTTTGAAAATATTACTATGAGTTAAAAGGTCAAGTTTACTATACAAGGTTATGTATATTGTTGCTCATATGCTGGTCCAGACTCAATCGTCCTTTGGACGTCATTTTGTATGTGATAGTCAAAGATTCAAACACGATGTTTCAAAGCTAGTTTGTCACAGTTCTTCCAGGAACATTTGGTTCTTTGGCTGGTAAGTTTTCTAGGAAAGTGTTCTTTATTATGTAACAAACAGCCAATCTTCCAGAGGAAACTTACTGAGAAATGTGGAAGACTTTTTTTTTCTAGAAACTCACACATTGTTTGGAAATTAAGAAAGTATTCACAACGGATGCTTAGTAACTACTCTTAGGTATTGTATGAATAGAACCTTGCACCCAGAACGAAAATAGAGTTCTTTTCAGGAAGTTGTTGTCTAGTGTGATTAGATTATAATACTGGGAATAATGAACCTATCCTTAATTTTGTGCTTATTTTTTGAAAAATGTCCCTTTAAATTTTTTGGTTGTCTGTCAATAGGCCTTTGGAGACCCAAAATGAAACACATAATCTGAGTAAAGTGGTATAATATAGTGTTGCAAGGCAGAGCTCTGGGTTCAAATTGTAAATTTAAACCCTGGCTCTCATTAATGTTGTATTATCTTGGGTAAATCACTATGCCTTAATGTTTTCATCTGTTCAATAACATCCACTACCTATGTGAAAGGAAAACATTAGATCACACACTTAGAAGTGTTCAGTACTTGAAACAAAGTAAATGCTCATTTAAGATTATCCATTATTAGGACATGATTTTTTAAAGCCTCAAACAATTATTTTGTGCCCAAATTATCTTCATACTTAATAGATTTGTAACCTGTTGAGAATTCATGATTTGTACTTTCATATTTGCATAGAAAGGTTAAAAAAGTGCCCAATAGTGACAACTAGAGAAGATTTGGGATGGAATAAGAGAGAGTAGTAGAAAGGAGAATTTTGAATTTTTATTAGTGAAATATTGTACTACTTGATATTTTCCCAGAACAGTGAACTAAGTAAGACAGTGCTTCTCAAACTTTAATGTTATGACTCACTAGGGTGTCTTGTCAAAACTGGGATTCAGTTCAGTAGTCTGAGGTGTGTCCTGACATCCTGCCTTTAAAAAGCATGTAATAATTGTAAAATCATGTAATATATATAGCAAAAACTAAGATGTTAAAATTGCTGAATCATGTTTCTGTGAAATTGTTTACCTTCATAACAATGATGAAAATAAACATTTCCTAGATTCTTCTGCAGGTAGGATGTCCTACTAGTAACAATTTATATGCCTATATAATAACAGCACTACTACCTCCTCTTACCTCCAACCCAAATTCACTCATGTTGCCACTGAGGCTTTTACCTACTTAAGAGATCTAGAAAAACTGAGCTAAATTTAACAATCCTACCTAGTTAGTTCTTTCTGAAAAACCATGTAATGTGATGGGTAAAGAGATTTTTGCCTAACAGAAATACATCTTCTGACTTGACAATATAGCTTTCATAATTCAAATTCTTTTTCTGGGTATAATAACTGAACGTTCTTGTTATTATGGTGATATAAGGTATTCAACAAACATTATTAGCCCTCAGGACTTTGGTTTACCAGATAGGTCAATAAACATCTATCAGCAGAATGGAATGTATTCGTATTATAATGTTGAAAGTCTTCTTCAATTATTATTCCATTGCTTCCTCAAGGACAATATAATAGGGAAAACAGGCTTTAACTTCTCTCTTATACATAAGGAAACCAAACCTTACATAAGTTAAGGAAACTCAGTTCCATATGAGGCTGTGCATCAGCTAAGTAAGTGGTGGCTCAGCTCTTCCAGTATCAGAGCCTGTGTTGTTCCTAGCACAGCATGCAGCTCACTCTCTCACTTAGCAAGAGCACGTAACAGATCCAAGGTGTTGTATCTTGGTGATAGAGAAGGTAAAACCACGGCAAGGGGAGAATGCATAACATGCATAGAAGATAAACTGATTTAAGCCATGAGAGGATAGGAGAGTAAAAGGAGCTAGTAGAGTAAAAAAAATGTCACAGCATTGCTAAAGAGAAACTTCACAATATTCCCACAAAAGTCTGCAAACTGGTAGATATGCAATTTCCCAAATCTACCATCATCCAGCCACAAACTTCATATCCTTCCCCCTTTTGATAACTACAATACCAATAATAACAATGTTTCTTCATTAATGCTAATTTAATAGCTCGTAAGAATGTTTGGCACTCATGAAGTACTGAAATGCCTACAAGTAAGTATTACAGCAGAGAAAAATTTTAGAATTGAAAAATTTTAAAGAAAAGTTCTTGCTAATAAGCTAACTAGTGAAGTGAGGTGAAAGGTGAAGGTTCTTTAAATTAAGAGGTTCAGCAGTTGAAACCATTGTGTGATCACTGATAGAGCCCAGGAGCCTGACAAGGAATGGAAAAGAAATCTGAACAGGATTGCGTTAGGGACCCTGAAGGGCAGCAGATGGCAGCAGTGAGATGAGGACGAGGGCCAAATTTTCCAGTAACAGCTTCAGGAGGGAGGCCCCTGAATAAAGATTGTTCAGAAAGTGGAAGTAGAAGAGTATTCCTTCCCTTTCTTCTGACCCCCAGATGCTGGTGGTCACAGAGAAAGGGTGACTTACCCTGCTTGAAGGAGTTATAAAATAGAGTAGTTTTATTTGGGGAGATGCAAGTCCAAACTTGTCCTTCTTAGAAGTAAAGGAGATAAAAGGGGAACCTGAGACAGTAACTGAACTTTCGGACTCAGTAAAGGAAACCTTGAGGAGGCTGTGAAGTTGGAGCGCCTCAGAAGGAGAGCACTGAGGTAAATGAGGAACAGGACATAGCAGGCTAGAGAGTTTCTTAGCATGGAGGGTGATTAGAAGTTACAGCAATGAAGGATATAGAATAGTAGGAAAGATTTCACAGAGACATGAAATGTTATACAAATACTTAATCAGCAGCAGTTATTTCAGGATTTAATTTCTAAATGGCTAATAAGTGAAGTACAACAGAAGTCCAGAACCATATGATAAGATGAGGTGATCAGAAATTTGAAGGGATTATTAACATTTGGGTAATATTTGGAAAGTCAAGAAATGAGAGAAGTTTACAGAGGAGGGAGGTGCTAATGGCAAATGTGTGGAAGCATGAAATTAAAACTCCAATATAGTTCTGTTGGGGAAATGAATCTATAAATTATATATATTGAAAGGTGCTGTAGTTGTTGAGGAATCCAAGAACTTTGAAAGCACAAAAGAGGATGTGTTAATCTCAATATGAAAGGATTAGGAAAGAATTCTTGAAAGATGAGCAGAAGTGAAGGTGCTGAGGAATTGAAGAAGGGCGAGGAGATCCCTGTGGAGCTGGAAAGGGGCTTTGATGCTCCTGGTCTGAAGTGAACCAGAGCCAGCACGTAGCCCTAACAAGGAAGTGGTGAGGGGTGTCGCTGCAAAGGAAAGCAGCCAGCAGGACATGGAAGACTGGGCAGTACAAAGAGGATTTGGACTTGATATTGAGAATTGGAAATTATCCTTCTCGCAAGGACGGTGGAAGCCTGGCAGGCTGGCACTCTCCCCTTGGGCTGGAGGCGAAGCTCTGTAGAGCTCTTCACCCTGGCCCCAGTCCTCCCCTCCAGCTCTTTCCGGGGTGTTGTAACTTCCTCCTGTTGTTTCAAATCAGGATGGTCACCAATTGTCTGGCCCAGATATCTCCAGGATCTTCCTCTTCCTCTGCCTGGAAGCTCTCTGAAGAGGATGTGGGAGTTAGGTCCCTCCCTGCTCCAACAATTCGCATGCTGTTTCTGAGTACTCAGCAGAGGACAGAGGAAGGACATTCAAGCGCCAGCCGGCCAATCCAACAGTAATACAAGCTGACATTTGTTGAGCACTTTTAATAAGCCAGGCACTCAGGAACTGTGTTAGCACTCTTTTTAAGGGTTTTTTCATGGCCGTAAATATTAATTTTTATCTCAATCTTAGAGATAGAAAAACTAAGGCTTATAGTAATTACACTTTTCCATGTTATCCTATAAATGGCCAAGCTGGATTTGAACCGGGCCATTTTATTCCAGACACCCCACTCCTAAGCACTGTGCTTTATTTTTAAAAATACATCCAAACAAACTTTTGTGCCTCAGTAAGAGTCCAACAAATTGCTTTATTGTATATCTGTGCTTTATTATTTAAATTTTCATACCCAAATAGATTAATGAAACATTGAAGTCAGTCTTAAAGGTTTCTGACATCTAACTTGTAAAATGAGGTATAGGGTTTGAGTCACAAGCTTTCACTTATTGTAGAACATCTGTAGATTTGAGTATAGTGATATTTAAATATTTATAATGTGAGACCCTGGAGTTAGCATAAGAGAAGCCATTTTAACAAATCTGACTGTGTGAACCTAAATGAAGGACAGAACAGGACTGACTCTGTTTTTTTGTGCCTAATCTCCATCTGAGGCCTGGCTCTGGAAGAAACCTTGAAAAGTTTCCTAACCACAGGAACTGATATTAGAAGAAGGTCTTATCTCAAGGCCGGCCTGTGCCCAATGCTCCCAGGCATACGAGATGTATGTATCTTGAGAACATGGAAAAATGGCCACCGGGCCTATAAACCCCTAGCCCAGATAGTTCCCCTAGCAATGCTCCTGCTACATCATCATAGTCAGGCCAGCTGAACTTAACCAATAACAATTGTTTAACTTCCAAAATCCCCAATCAGCTTATGCCAAGTTAGAATCCCCTCTTCCTGAACCTGTAATGCATAAAAACCTTGCCTACCCTGACCTCAGGGCTCACATTCCTGACCTGCTGCATCGGTGAAGGGTGTGAGTCCAAGCTCGAGCTTGAAATAAGTGACCCTTTTGTGTTTGCATCGGAATTGGCTCCTTGGTGGTCTCTTGGGGACTCCTGACTTGGGCACAACAATAAAATCTCTAAAAATCAGTAAGAGAGAAAAGAAAAAGAAAAAGAATTTATTAACCCATGACCCAAAGATAGCCCATCATTGGTAAAAATGTGGAGTACGTTTTTTAGCTATGTAATGAGTGATTATATATAGTACATCGATTTTGCAATTAGCAATATTTAACAAAACTTCAGCAATTGATCCTGTTCTTCAGAGCTCAAAACATAAATTAGGTAAATATGCATTTGGTTGGAATAGTTCCCCTCCTGATGGAATATTGTCCTTTTCCTTCCCTGGGGCTCTTTTCAAGCTCTATGGACCATAGATAGAAAAACCATAGCTCTGCATGATTTCATAAAATGGTTCTACAACATTCCATCTTACTAGTATTACAATTCATGTAGGTATCCTTAAAGGGACATATATTTTATTTTCAGAGTTTGGTTTTTGTTTGTTTCCTGCTGTTACATACATGGCTGTAACATGCATATGTGTGCATGAAGGCTGCTGCCTACTCCCTAGCAATGTCTTCCACATACATTTCTAGATGAGGAATTGGAAGTTCCTGAATGAATGAGTATAAACATTTATGATCTTCAATTCAGATTTCAAAATGCCCTTCAGAAATCACCATTTTCAATTTATAAAACCAGAATACATATTTGAAAGTGCCTGTTTGTCCAGGAGGTTTATATCAAATATTTTTCATCTGGTTTTGTCTTGCAAATGAGTTTCAGCTCCAAGCAAGTTCGCTATAGATTCACTGTGACCAAAGAAATTTACAGCAAAGGGTTCTAGGGGTGAAAAGGTTATACCCAACTTTATTTCTAGGTGGCAGGTCAGTCACTAAAATCCTGTTCACTCAGAGTGAGTCTGTGTTATCACTGCTGCTTCAGATGCAGCAAGCTGATCTCTACCTCTGGCCCTCTCTGCACAGCCGTCCTCTGGGCCTCTGTCCTCGGAGCTGCCACCACTCCAGCCTCTGCTCCCCTCTCCTCCAGCCTTGCAGCCCCGCCACCCAGTCCCGTGCAGAGCACTGGGCGGAACTCTTCATATTAACACAATAATGGCTTATTGACCAAAGGTATGGAAGTGATAGCATAGCAACAGGTCAGTTACATTTAAGTTCAGTGAGGATCCTGGCCATAGGAACCCCACTTTACCCACACTCCATCCCTCCATGATTCTTGCCTTACAATCTACATGCCTTCCATCTTCCGCAATGGTCCCTGTGCAAGAAAGCTGGAGCACTGTAACCAGATTCCACAACAGCAGCAGAGGCTAACAACAACTCAGAGATAATAAAAATTAAGATACAGGTAACAAAAATTATAATAATCCTCAAGCCAGAGGATTCAGCTAGGTTCAAAGCCCCATGCAGATCAACTCCAAAGCATGTCCATTCCAGCCATCATGTGGTCTCCAGTTCCCCCCTGGTCCCTCAGGGCAGATACCTTGACCTTCCCCTCAGTCAAACCGTGTTCCCCAATCATCTTCCTGTGTGGGTTCGAGTGAGGTTGGCTCGCTTTCCAGCAGGAAGTCTTGTAAACACACAGGCCGGACTCATGGCTCTGTCTCTGACCTCTGCCTCTTTGGTCTTAATGGCTTGAACTGGTGCTCTGGTTTCAGCTGTTGCCATAGCTCTAGTAAGATCCTATTTTACTTCCCATCTAATTTCCTTCCATCTGCTCCTGCCCATATTAAATCAACCCACATCTGGGTCCTCAAAACCTTCATGGGGCCCTGTAAATTCTTCTTGTGAGCAATTCTTTCTGAATTTTCGTGGCTTCAGCCTCTCCTAAGTCTGCTACTGTACATGTCACCTTGCTTATGGGATGCCCTAAGGGAGGGGAAAGAATGGCCACTAGAGACCCAAAGAGGGATGTAGGAGCTGTTTGACGTACAATATTCCTTATCCCAGTAGTGAAAATCTCTTCATCTGGGCCATAATTCTCTGGACTATAGATGGTATTTCTTATGCCTAGCTCTCATAGCACCTATTGGAGTTCAGCATATGTCTGCCATCTAACAGGAGAGGATGGTAGATCACCCAGATTGGACCACACAGCACGAAGTGCAGCCGTGAGCCAATCGAGGAGGGAGTGACTCCTTGGGGTCTGAGGTGCATTTTGTAATTGCTGCCTCAAGGAAGGCTGCACTGTCAGGAAAGACAACACTCCCATCTCTGACCCCGACAGAACAATTCCATCCACCCCTAAGTCCCACAGACACAGGAGCCAAGCTGATATTGACTCCAAGGGCTTCTGCCTAAACTGGGAGCCCACATCCACCAGCTCAGCCTGAGTATAGGGGTGGACCAAAGAGTGCTCCATGACCTGGGGAGGAGCCTGCTCCTCTCCTTGGGGAACCTTCAGCTGCTGGGTCTTTATTTTCTTTACAACCAAGGGGCATGCTTTCATTACAGGAGGCACCAGTGCCTCTGGCATCACCCCTTCATCTTTCTCCAGCTCCTCCATTTCTGGGGCTGATGGCACATTTCTCTCCCCTCCCCCGAGTGCCTCCTCTACTACATCCCTTACCTTTTATACTGTACCTCGCAGCAATGCTACCTCTGTCTTCAGAAGGTCTCTCACCTTCAGCTCAATGCTTCCCAACTGACGTTCTCACACCACCTCCGCCTGTGCTTCCCTCAGGAGTTCATCTTTTTCCTTGATGGCCTCTTCCTCCTTCATAACACCTGGCAGCACTGCAGTCTCATCTCCAATGGCTACTTGCTGCCGGCGCTCTCATGCTGCCTCCTCTGGCATCAGAGCCATCTCCTTCCTCAGGGAATCCACAGAAGTTTGCAGTTCACGTTCTCGTGCCGCTATTTCTTGGGTCTCTTCTGTAGACCTTTTTAATACTGTGAGAAGCAGCCAACCCATAGTCTCCACTGCCTCACAGGCACTCTGTTTCTCAAAGGATCTACTTACTATATGAAGGGCCACCTCTATAGCCTCAGGTGTCACCTCCATTTGCCTCCAGCCCTGGGTGGGGCCAAGTCTTCTAGAAGGCAAGCCACCTCAGACCACATACCCATTGGGGGACAATCCACTGTCTCCTCATTCACAGGGGAAGCCGGCTGAAGCACTCCTCCCATAAGGGCAGCTTGTCTTTTTCCTTGGTCAACAATGAATCCTGCCGACTATGCCAATTGTCTTGCAAATGAGTTTCAGCTCCAGGCAAATTCGCTATAGATTCACTGTGACCAAAGAAATTTACAGCAAAGGGTTCTTGGGGTGAAAAGGTTATACCCAACTTTATTTCCAGGTGGCAGCTTAGTCACTAAAATCCCGTTCACTCAGAGCAAGTCTGTGTTATCACTGCTGCTTCGGATGCAGCAAGCTGGTCTCTACCTCTGGGCCTCTCTGCACAGTTGTCCCGCACAGCCGTCCTCTGGGCCTCTGTCCTTGACACTGCCACCACTCCAGCCTCTGCTCCCCTTTCCTCCAGCCTTGCAGCCCCGCCACCCAGTCCCGTGCAGAGCACTGGGTGGAACTCTTTATATTAACACAATAATGGCTTATTGCCTAAAGGTATGGAAGCCGTAGCAACAGGCCAGTTACATTTAAGTTCAGTGAGGATCCTGGCCATAGGAACCCCACTTTACCCACAGGTTTAGAGTATTACATCTTTGTTCAATTATTTTTTAGGCAAAAATATGTATCATTAATATTGAGTTTCATTTTTTGTGAGTCATTAATTTTGTAGATATGTTTTCATAAATTCCATTTGCCTTTTAATGTTATGCTGGGTTTGATGTTCAGATGGTTTTAATATTTAATCAAACAAATCAGATTTTCATTTTAGGGCTTTTTTTTCAGTATTTATTGCCTCTGAAATTAAACAAAATAATTATAATTTTATATTGTTTTATCAACGGATATGATAATTACAGTTTAGTGTAATGGGTTAAATGATTTTTTCCCAAAATTCAAGGGGAAAAATTCTAAGCATTCAAATCTTCAGCGAGAGAGTGTCTTTTGACCTAATACCTGGGTCCGATCCTGCTCTAATTTTTAAATTACTGCTTATAATATCTGTTTCTGCTTTTTGGTTTCATTCTTCACTTTTAATTCTAAGTTATTAATTTTTCAGACAAAACAGAAAATCTAGTCAACTCTTTGTTTCAGGCAACATTAAAGACAGGTTGTTGGGGAGGAAGAATTTTCCTCTACCCTTTAAGGTTCTAGCTGGTTTAAGAATTAAATTGACATGAGACAGATTAATAGGAGAAAAATAAACTAAGTCTAATTATGTAAGTACAGGAAATCATAGACATGAGATTCCAAAGACAATCAGGGAAAATCAGGTATATATGTCATCTTAAACTAAGGAGAAGGGGGCTGGGGTCTGAGACTACAAAGGAAAGGAAAGCAATCCACAGGAATATGAAAGCGTAAATGTTTGGTAAATAATTGTTTCCTGTGCCACAGAGAAACAATGAGACATATGCCCCTAGTTCATAATATACTGTAGTTATTTCTGGTGATAACTCCCTTCCTGGAGCAGGTCATCTATCTAAATTCTTACTATGCAATTAGCGGGAAAGTCAGTTTCTTTCTGAATTGTTTGGGTCTTTCTTTTGACTCTAACATAATTTGCATACCAAATGGCACGTCTCTGGGCAGCCTGCCTTTGCATAAGATCAAGGGCATTCCATTTACCCTAAAGCGATGGTATCGTCTTGGATACTATTAAGACAAGTCACTCAAAATAAGAGAAGCATCGATTATCTACAAAACAATGGCTTTTCTGTAGTAGACCCAAAATAGGTCTTAAAAATGCCCTGTCTCACAAGTAGGTTTATACCGGTTATGCCAGAAGCCTTTGAAACAATTAAATATTTAAAGTCTGAGAAATTTCTGCTTTGATATAAAAATTAGAATATAGCCTTTTTCTTTTACTCAGAAAAGGAGTAATGAACAAATTTGTATACTACATTATTTAAATGTATATTATTAAAAGCAAATAATTTGGGGTAATTTCATACCTGAGCTTATAGGTCTGAAGGAAACGTGGTAAAACTATGCGAATATAGGGACCAAGGTCAGGCTGCCTGAAATGCGCCACTTTGGCATATTGATTACTCTGAAGTAAAATGGCTAGAGATACAATAGAAGCCAAGAGGGATATTCTGACCCACCTCTATCCCTCTTGCCTTGAAACCAGGAAATAAATTTCCCATGGGAAATGTGCCCTCCCTGCAGCAGGAGGTAAAGAGACAGCCTTATTGTCAGAGACCGGGAATCAAGGGCTATAGAAGCCCACATAAACAAAGCTTTTACTAATTTACTACTCAAGCCCAAATGCTGCTTATAATTCCTTACCAATGGAAGCTTCCAAACCTGTTTTCTTTGTCCCATCGATCCCTAACAGATGTATGTTTCTTTGTCAAAAATGAATAAAAACTGGCTGCCTTGGTCATTTCTTTGTGTCTCAGTTTCATTACTGGGCCTCTGATCATACATAATTAAACTTTTTTTCCTTCTGTTAATTGTCAGTTTGATTCTTAGTCCAGCTAGAAGAACATTGAAGAGTAAGCTTGGTATGTGTGCTAAATAATGAAGAAAGAAAACAAGAAATCAATGTTAGAAGAGATGCAAAGAATATAGGAAGAGAATCCCTAGTGACCTTATAAAGCTCGAGACAGCTCTATATGGGAACCATTTAACTATGTTATACAAAGTTGAACTACACAAATGGACCTAACTGATGATATAATTATAATCTGAATTGAGTTATTGGCCAAAAAAATTGCCACTTAAGATTAGGTTTTAAATGATGTTAATATGGCATGTTAATAGAGATAGTCCTTTAGCATTTATCTAAAACAAATATTGTTCCACACATATGAACTGAATCCTAGAACTTGGAAATAACAAAATAAAAGTGGTAATCTTCGAAGTAACAGTTCATGTGAAAAAATCTATTCTTTTAGAAAACATTGTTTACACTGGTGTTAGGTAGACCTAATTTTACAAAAATACTTTGTTACCTGAAATCATACATACATGGGTAACAGAGTTACATTTATCACTTAACAAATGCTTCCATGTGGGGTGCACCTGATCCTCACAAGGAGCCTTACACAGCTTTCTTCCCCCCTGATCATTTTACCATTCTGATCCCCTTTAGCTTGCTTTGTTCTTTTTTTTTTCTTTTCTTTTTTGACAGTCTGTGCCATCTTCTAACAACATATAATTTTTAATATGTCTATTGAAAGTTTATCTTCCACTTACATTCCTCCAGAGGGTACCACAAGACAGACCTCTTTGACAGCGCTGTTCACTAACCCTAAGTACCTAAAAAAGTGCCTGACTCCCAGTATTTGTCCAATAAATAGAATTTCAAGTTAAAAGAAATAAAATGTGATTACCAAATACTAATTTATAGATTCTTAAATAATACAAAGGTTATTATGCATCATACTGATATGTTATACTTTATAGGGCTATTCTTATTTTAAGTCATCCAATTTCTTTTTCTTTTTCTAACTTCTGCTACTTCCACCAATTTAAAGTTAGTGTTTGGAAGTGAACAAATTCAGGAGTACATGTATTGCTTTATGATCTCTAAACATGTTAAGGCTATGGATATTTCATTGTAAAATTATATGAGCTTTGTAAAAAAAAGGGGGAGGTCAAAATATAGATAAATGATGAAAATAGTTTATTTTCGGCATATCGTCATTCATGAATTTGAAATAATAAAGGGTTAAAATGATATATTAGGAAACTAAGATGTCACAGATAGAGTGCTCAGAAAATAAATATAATGCACTTCCTAGAAATGTTCTGAACTCATTGACAATTATTTAAAGGCAGACTGAGAACTAGGAAATTCTTTGCTAGGCTTATTTTAGTTATGACATAGGTCTCCAGCGTCATTATTTTTCAGGCAAAATTAATGTGTAAATGTACAAAGAGTAAACTACTCTTTGAATCTATAACAGTTTAATTATATCTTAATCTAGATGAAGACTGCAGTTACCTCATTGTGTTCTTTCAGTTTGGAACCTCAAAATATGGGCGAGGAAAGGACTAGAAAATTACCAAATCAAATTATATTGTTTAATAGAATTCAATTCTGCTGACTTGCTAATAATGATACACCAATTCTCACATTTAAAATTATAATCAGCCAACTTTATTAGTGCTTATCCTTCTCAGGATTTGAGGCCAGAAATAAAAATACGTTCGTATTTCTAAAAGAAATAGAGGCACAGAAAAATGATTATCATAATAGATAATACTGTAATGCCCAGTTATATGAATATAGGCATGGATCAATTCAAGTTAATGAGAAAAAGTGATTTGATTTCCACTTCAAAAATGTAATTCTAAAAGTGGTATTTATATATAATATTCATAATACAAATATGATTGTAAATTTGGCTGAAATTTCTTGTTAGCCGCTATAATTCACCTAACCTGTATGGAACTGCAAATGGCTGACGAGAAACTACAGCAGCTATTAAGGACCCTGGCAAGCTCATCAGAAATCAGTTTCGTCAGGTTTTTGCTTTTGCACCTCATTCTTCCATTTTAACATGTATTTTTGTCCTGATTTCACTGTGTGGCTCACGGGGTTCAAACCTGTCTTTTCCCTTCACCGACCCTGACCAGATGAGTCTGTACTATGCCTCACTCTCCCCGTCACCTGAGGAGCCCAAATCAGTGTGGATCC
This sequence comes from Phataginus tricuspis, assembly GCA_029783875.1. Classification (NCBI taxonomy): domain Eukaryota; kingdom Metazoa; phylum Chordata; class Mammalia; order Pholidota; family Manidae; genus Phataginus; species Phataginus tricuspis. The sequence continues at coordinate 36,187,010 of JAQQAC010002594.1, forward strand.
CTGGGGCGCTCATCCTTAAATTCTGCTTTTAGAGTCAGTCACCTGTTTGCAGATTAGGATTTGGTTTTGTAAGTAGCTAAACGGTGATGACATTGCTAAACAGGCTTCTCTACGCCTTTGTGCCCAAACTCAAAAATGTGAGAGATGGGAGTAAAAGGGATTCAATATGTGAGAGGATGTAGAAGTTTAAAAGAACATCAAGAGGAGTTGCAGGGGTAAGAAAGAAGGAGGGGAAACAGAGAAGATAAACTCTGAGTGTCTGGCTTACTCAGCACACTTTACAGTATTTGATGGCAGTAACTGGCACCACAAAGGCTGAATATTTTGTTTGTCCTAAAACATTCAAATGTTTGTGACATTAAAAAATTTCATACGTAATTCAGTAATTAAAGCCTTTCTTGATAGATCCAACAGGACCTGGATTCTTACAGGGCTACATTGGCACGGGTTGACTCGTGAGTATGTGCTTTATACAGATTACGCTTTCATTTAACACATTTACCACTGGACTCTTTTAACTTATACTGACCCTGCGCCATTGATTGCCTTTGCTGTTAAATGCCTGGCCCCATAAGAATTTGAATCTGCACAAAACCTAACCACGAAAGTAACATTTACTCATCCATTCAAAACTACTTGTTAATAATCTAGAGTGCACTAGCTGATACAGATTATACAAAGATACCCTAAAATAGGGACCTTGTCTTTAACAAGCTGGAGTGTAGAAAGAAGATAGATGAGCACAATATCAACGCTAATAAAAGTAGAAAAAAATTAGCATTCCAAGAGATGTTACCACTACATAAAAAATAATGTATTACCAGTTAGACCCAACCATATATGGTCAATTAATATATGATAAAGGAGCCATGGACATACAATGGGGAAATGACAGCCTCTTCAATAGCTGGTGTTGGCAAAACTGGACAGTTACATGCAAGAGAATGATTATTGTTTAACCCCATACACAAAAGTAAACTCGAAATGGATCAAGGACCTGAATGTAAGTCATGAAACAATAAAACTCTTATTTCCAGTTAGAATATTCAGGAAAACTTGATGAGTAGGGTAGAATTGGAACAATAAATTGATAGATGCTTAGATGGCAGGTAGATATATATTTATAGAATTGTGTTGAGGAGGTAAATCCTACTATCTTTCTATAAAACTGTCAGTACTAGGCATTAGATTGAAGTTAGGGTTTTTTATGATATGTATATCTTACATTTATATATGCATATAACATGTGTATTATATTTATGACATATTTGTGTGATCTATACATAGAGATTGTATTGATATTGATCACTTATCTGTGTATACATATAAATTTATTAGGAAATTTATTAGGAAAATATCCAACATTTTTAATAATTATACTGTATCCTCTTTTGTGCATTAAAAAAAAAGTATTAGATTGTCTATTATAGTAATAATGACTGTTACTAAATAGTTATGAAGCTTCAAATACTTACATAAATTATGTTTTTTAAGCCTTACAAACACCGTGTGAAATTATTTCTAGTTTACAAACATGAAACCCGAGTCTAAGAGAAGTTAAACAATTTGTCCATGGAAGGACTGAAGGGGAAAATGAGGATCTGAACCCAAATAGGCCACCCAAGGGCTACCACTGCAAAGACCCATAATGACTGCATTTGCAATAGTGGCTTTTTATCAGTGGAAAAAGAGAAAACATTCAAACAAAGGGCCATCACAACTTCACTAGTCAAAGACACATACCTGTCTCATCTGTTTTATTATTTTCTCTTGAGCCTTCTTCCTAGAAATGAGGAACACAACCACCCCATCCCCTGAATTCCCAGCGGTTGTGCTCTATTACGTGTAACAGCTTGAAATGTTCTGGGACCTACCTGCAAAACGTGCAGCGTGTTAAATAAATGAGGACTTAAGGAAGAAAATAATGTGTTATATTAATCAGTAGGATTAGCAAAACTGTGTCCTTCATGACACTATTCTTAATAATGAGTATCACCAGGAACCAGAAGTCTAGGCCATGTGATCTCTGATTCATCACTTTTCAGTAACTCCTACATTTGAATAAATACAAGTTTCATCAAATCTACGCCTTTAGTCTCTTGCCAATCAACCTTGTCCCCAGAAATTAAATCTTCACACCGTCTCCATCGCTCTCCATTTGCTGGAATAAACTCTTGATTGGGCTTGACTTTTTCATACTGCAGCTTCAATGATGTTTCTAAAGCTTAAAGGTGAAAATGTCACTCTCCTGCCTAACCTTCTAAGCCTTTCCTAATCTCTAAGGCTAGTCAGGTGCCTATCCTTATCACAACACTTATCTCACTATATTGTTCATTTACTTGTTTTTTCCAGGACTGTAAGCTCCTGAAAGGGAGGAACTGCAGGTGCCTGACATTGTCGGCAGTAAACAATTGTTGAATGAGTACATGAATAAAAGATGCAAGTTAACAAATATGGTATTTAAAACATCACATGAAATTCTTTAAAAAAGACACAGAAATACATTATCAAGCTAGATCAAATTTTAAGATTCCATTTATTACATGCTCAAAAGATTACTCCAGGAGCTGAATTTGTTTTCTATAAAATACTTTATAGTCTTCATTGTATCCCAGTTGGAAAAGGATGAATAAGGTTACCTCTGACCATAAGTGGAAAATGATGTAAAATAAAAGTGTCTTTAGCATAACTAGAGCCAAGTTCTAATTTGAGATCCATTTTTATTGAATTTTACTCAAACAAGCCATGTTTTATCCTTTGATTTCCTTACTTCCAGCAGGTGCTCAATTTTTTAAAAAAAATTGAACATACATAATTGAACATACTATAATGATGTGATGTATTTTAAACATATAAAAATATACTTATTGTATTTCTTTTAATTCAATTAAATTAACATTTTTTGAATATTTACTGATGAGTCTTGGCACTTGGGTTTTGAAATACTTTATATTAAGATAGGATCCCTTAATAAGGGTTAAGATTAGTCATCTCTTGGAGATATTAAAGAAGAATCCTGCACATAAAGTGATTGGCCTAGAAGCCATTTATAATGTTAGAATACAGAACTACCTCCGGACATAGCAAGCCCCTCCCTTTGTATCACCTACAGCAGCTGCACCCCAGCCTTGAATCCCCCAAGGCCTCAACCCCAACCTAGTTCTAAGAAAAATGTTTTCTAGTTACTGGAAAACCCACCCATTGTTCAAGTGGCCCTAATCCTAGATAGTTTCCCTAGCAACGGCCAGCCACCCCACTGTAAAGGGCAAAGGTAACCTGCCCTTACCATAAATGATACCTACTTCCCTTAACCTACATACCTTCTAGATTACATCAGCCGGCAACTTGGCGCCAACTGAGCTCAACCTATAGAAAGTGTACATGACATACTTGTTTTAAACCATCCAATCGGCACCCCCTCTTCCTGAACCCGGTAATGCATAGAAGTCACGGGACCAACTTCCCGCTCAAATTCCTTTATAAGCAGCTTCCCCCTTGCTGCTGGGGCTGCTCTCTCCTTTAGAGACAGCCATAAACTTCGCTGCTGGCAATCTCGTGTCCTCCTTTCCTGAATGAGTGAATCGGGTAGCTGAAGAACCCCCCTTTCATATAATTCTTCCTGAGACTGACATTTTGTGACTCAGCCTGTATATATATTGTAATCTTTCAATAAAGCTATGGGGAAACTTCTCTTAGAATCATCCTCATTGTAGCAAATTCTTATGTACTATAATTTACAGTAGAGCAGAGAGTAATTCTCTTCAAATGAGAATTCTAATGTAGATGCATAGCATTCCTCCTTAACAGTTCTTCCTCCCTGGTTTCCATTTACTTGTATACATGAAGAGGACTGTAAATAGTTTGGAGATATGTTCCAACAATACTACCACTTGCATAATCTATTTTATGATTAACAATTACAAGTAAGGTTACTTACCTGTGTGGGATGTGATCTTGTGGCTGGTGATCTTAAATTGCCATTGACAAGTATGTCTCCAGACAGAAGGAAAATAGACCTTGGAAACCATAAATCTGGTGTAGGAGGAATCCTGCAGCTTCAAGCAGGACTCATTCTATTTAAACTCAGAGGACTCACATTCTAGCATGATTCAAAATAAATAACTCAGTGGCCTAAGTATGTATTTAAGACAGACTGATTCAAACAAAATGAATTAGGAATGGAAGAGAGTAGTCAAGACAGAAAAAATTCTGTATTTAAGCATCAACCAGGAAGGGTTGAATTATCTGTTAGAATTTCTCCCAACAAAAAATATTCAAATTCTAATTCTAAATAATAAAATTAGATTTTAATTGGTCTATAAAATCTTATATTAGAAAGTCTCTGAAGTATTTGATTCATCTTCTTGTATTAATATGAGAATTTACCTAAAGGAAGGGTATTACCTTTTGTTAAGTTTAAGCTTCTGTAACTCTGGGGGAAAATCCCAGGGCAAAATACCTTTGAAACTGAAATCAGACAAAGGTTGAAATAAAGTGGGAGAAACATGTTTATTTCTTATAAGCAGTGGTTCAACATCTCTCTCGACCTGGCTGCGGAAAAAGAAGCCCCACCCAACCTCTCCGGTCCAGATATGCCCTTGCTCACCCATGTAATAACCCATTGATATAGAAATGGACTACTTCTTTTCTCCCCTTGGAAACACCTATTGATATGGAGATGTACTAAAGCCAGTTGAGAGATTGTGGAAATCCTGCAATTTTGCCCTTTTCCCTTTCAAGTTTCTGTGGAATTCTCCAAGGAAAAGGCTAATAAATTCTGGAAAATTTCTTATGTTTTGGTTTGTTTTTTTCAAGTCTGTTTTTATCTTGTTGGAAATTTGTCTGTATATGATAACAACCACTTGCTTTATTCCTTTCCTAAGTTGGTAACCAAGCTTCTAATCAGAAAATATTCTTCAAGTATTGCCTGCATGTATGAGTATGTGTGAATGAGGTTGTTGGCTATTTTTTGACTTGTGGATAGGAATTTGTATTTGCTCTTTAAATTATGAGTACCATTGTAAAAATTTAGCCTGGCTGCAAACACCCACAGAAGACCGATTGAACCCCAGCCACCTGACCATTCTAATCTGTATGTTTTCTCATATACTCAACCCGATTTAACTTTGCATTTCCTTTCACCTACCCCATCTCTCATGTCTTTCTTTAACTCCTGATAACTGCCATTTCATTTTTCTAAATGTGGCCTTCAAGTTTTTTCCACATCTTTAATCTTTTTCCTATGTGAAAATTTTCACTTGCTAGGTTTTGTTTTGGAAAAACTATGTAATCCATTACACACAGTTTTACATCAATATCAAATATTTTTTCAGAAGTTGAAATAGTTGCATGAGATCTAATTTTGGCATACTATAAATATGATTTAAAAGAAATGGTCATCTCTATCTTTTAAAGTATTCAAAGAAATTAAAATACTATTGCAGTTTGATACCTGCCATCACTTTTATGAAGTCAAGAACAAGCTGTTCTTTAACTTTCAGAAAATTTTTGTAATTCATTTTCCTACCTTCCTTACAGAATTTTATTTCAATATCATATGTTTGAATCCTGGAAGTCTTCTATTAATCATGCTTTCATGATTTCATTAATCATGCTTGATGATAAATATGAATACATTGAAATTTAGTGTTTTTTAAAAAATTTTCAATAAGTATAAATGCTTTTCTAAATATTAAAATGCACCATGAATTATTGTCACATATCTGATCAAAACAACACATATGTATTTACTTTTTATGTTAATAATTATTGAAAAAGTTAAAATTGTGTTGGAAATGCTCCTCTTTTAATGATAATAATAGTAATTTTTATGGTGCCTTTATGTTTAAAGGTGGATTTGCTGACACCTAAAGCTTCAATTGATCCTTTGCACCCCAAAGTTAGTTTTCTCCAACTTGGAGAAATGAAGTATGGTTAAATTTGGATTAAATGAGGGGTATGCCTTTATTTTCCTTTAAGCAGATAGAATGTTATTGAGAAAGAGTAGATGAGAAAAGAATACCAGCTTGGTACCTCTGGCATGTATTCTGAGTACAACAATATAGGGAAGAGTATGTTTGGAAGCTAAGCAGCTGTAAATTGATTTCTTTGATCTCTGTGTCTCATAGCCCTAAGAGTATCTTCAGGAGCTTCTATGGATGTACCTATAAATTTGAAGACTGCTACTCTATGCAATTATAATTTTATATTAAATATAACTTTCTTTTAGTGTAAACCTCTTATATGAATCCCTTCGAATACTTTTCATCAAAGTGCTCTGTTCAGTAGTGTACCTACTCATCATTGTGAAAAGTTCTATTAGACATCCCTAGCCTGAATTATCCCAACAGCTAGACTACTGAAGCTTATGGAAGAAAACTGCAAAAGCACATGCATTGATGCCATTACATGTTTACATACTCCAAACTTACCTGTACCGTGATTGTTGTCCATAAAAGTGCACACATTTCCTGTCTTCTGCTCTATTTCAAATGCTGTCTACTGGGCAAGCACAGGACTGAAGCAGATCTGCCCTCACCGTTGCTACCACCAGCCCCGACACTTCATTTGTGCTTCCCTTTGCTCTTTCCCTCCTTTTTCAGTAAGACAACTGCCCTCCTTCCTCTTTCAAGTCAGGTCTTTCACCTATGCTGAGCATCACAACAGGAACTTTGCTTTATATATTTAAGATATATTTATAATAATATAATCTTTAACTTTTTTCAAACTTTCTGTTTCTAATAATTCCATTTAACACGTTGAATGCTCTCCTTCTGGAAGAAACAGTAACAGCTATGGGTAAAATTGTAATATTTCCAGAATATCTTGCCTGGCTTTAGTGCATCTGCATATCAATAGGCATTCCTCAGGGGTGGATAGAGATAGTTCTTCTTCATATCAATGGGTAATTACCTGGGCAACTGAGGGCTTATCTGAATCTGAGAGGTTAGGGGGAGGTCTTGTTTGCTTCTGCCAGAGTGGGAGGTAGAGACAGCCCCGGACTTCAGTTTGTAAGCAATAAATGCGGTTTTAAACTTTATTTCTCCCTTTGACTGATTTTGGTTTTAGAGGTATTTTGTCCCGGGAGTTCCTCTCCCCGGAGTTACAACACAAAGGCTTCTAGAATTCCACCTTCTACTGCTAGGTCTTCCTTAAAAGTTTCTTGAAATAATGCCATGTACTTACTCTCTTTACATTTGTGCCTCACACTTACTCCCTAATAGCCTATAATTTGCCTTTGGCACCATCAGCTCCAGAAAATTGCCTCCTCTGGGATCTCTAAATGACCTCTTTCTGGCTGCTTCCCAGTGGATACTCTTCAAGGTGTATCCTAGAAAACATCTCTGCAGCATTTGATATCAACAATCCTCTTATTTTCAAGGGATACTCTCTTCATATATTGTCCCTAATAAAACATCCTCCTGATTTTCCTTTTATCTCTGGTTTCCTTAGCTAGCTCTATTTCCTTAACCATCACTTATGCATTGATTAATTTCATGGATTTCGTCTGAGCTTTTAGTAGGTATTCATTATGTGTGAGGGGTATTCAGTTCTTTGAATGCCATCTCCACATTTCAGTAATTTCCCATTTTATGACTCCTCATCTTCTCAAGGGAGAAACCTAAAAATTTACTTTTTGAGCCTCCCTTGGTACTAGAGTGAGGCATGCAACCTAGGTTCGGCACATCAGATTCAATCTTAAGGGACTACAATTGGAAGTTCAGTTAACATGGGAAGTAGGTGTCTGGGGCATTCACTTGGTGAGTGTGATGGCTGAGGGCTGTGCTAGCAGAGTGGCAGACTTGCTGGTTTTGATTCTCCAGGATCATCTGTATGAACTGCAAGTCCTCAGGGGACAGCAGAACCTGCGTGAACTTCAGTATTTCTCTAGAATTGCCCCATCCATCGTGGGCTCTACCATTGCTCCTGTCTGGTTCCAGACCTGAATACCTGAACCAGATGCTATAAACTACTGAAAATCTTTCAGTAAATTCCTTTCCTGCTTAAATACAGAATAGGTTTTTAGTTTAGCCGCTGAGAACAGTGATTGGTACAGCTTTGATTTTTCTTTCTTCCTTTCTTTTTCATTCTACATGCATTTCTTAAGTGATATGATTCACTCCTATGACTACAGTTATGATTTTTATTTTTAAAGCACCTGAATCAAAGGACTCACCCAGACCTATCTTTGTAATTTAGATCTGTATATAAAGTGCATATACTGTATTTTTCTGCTTACATTTATTCATTCAAAATGTAAGAAGTGTGTGTTCCCATTGGCCAACATCACATTAGGTTCTAGAAACCCAAAGATGAGTAAAAATCAGACCCAGTCTTGTCCTTATGAAACCTGAAGCTTTAGTGAATCTGGAGACTCTATTACAATCACATAAACATATGCAAAATGCAACGTTGATAAATGCAGACAAGAGGTGCATGGTGCTATGGATGCTTTGAAGGAGGTCAGACAGGTCAGAAAAAGCTTATTTTCTGAGGAGCTGTTTTTCCAGGCTGCAATCAATAGAATAAAAAAAGAGTTGAAATGGGTATGGAAGAGCATTTCTGGCAAAAATGGCATGATATACCAAGCGTGGTGAAGGAGGATCAAGATACAATCACATGACTAAAGGGGCCTGGTGTTTGCTGGAGTGGAAGAAAATGGGGGATGTGGAGGGGAAAGGTGATATCTTGGAAAGGTAGGAGCCAGGCCATTCAGGGATTTGTAGACCAACTTAAGGATCTGGTCTTAATCCTGAAAACAGAGGGGAGCTTTTGAAAGATTTTAAGTAGAAATATGGTGGGAGATGAGATGAGATTTATGTACTAAAAGCTCTCTCTGGCTCCAGAGTGGAGAACAGCAAGCAGCAGGGGAAGACGGAAGCAGGAAGACCAGTTCAGAACCTTTTCAAGTTATTCTAATAAAAGATGATAATGCTTAAATAATAGGGTTGGTGGGGATGGAGATTAACTGGACAGAGTAAGAGGCTTTGGAAAGGAATGTATACACTGAACTTTGTAGTAATTTGGATATGGAGGGGAAGAGAAATAATGCCTGCATGGATGTTAGTTCCTTTCACTGAAACAGACAACTCAGAGGAGGAGATCAGGGAAATCTTACAGGCATCTCAAACTTGCTATGTCTAAAAGAACATATCATATATCACCTTCTGCCTACTTCTTGTTTCCCTACATCATTCCTTCAGTTGCTCAGTCCAGACACCTGCACCCCATCTTTGAGTCCTCCTTCTCTTTCCCCAATAGGCACTCTAGCATCACAAGTTTTTGAGTCCACCTACCAAATGTCCCACATCTGGGGAAGCCACCTTCATCCTATTGGAACAATCTGGTCTCTTCACTCCTTTTACAGACCTTGTATTGTTCCTATCCAATCCGTGTTCCATACTTTAGCCTGAGCAATCTTAAAAATGCAAAGCTGATCACAGCATCTCTCCTTTTCAACTCATTTTTTCCCATTGATGGGATTGATTATAGAGTAATAGTTACCTAATCTCACCTACAAATCCCTCATTATCTGAGCATTGCTGACTTGTTTAGCCTCACTTCTCACTACCCTCCACACCCATCATTTCCACATGGAAACAGCCACAACAAACATCTTTCAGTTGCAGAATGCACGAGGCTTACTCCTCCATCCCTACACATTATTTTCTTCATCTAGTGTTGGGGTTTCTAGCTTCTCCCCTGGCGGTCCTACTCACCGTCAGGATTATTAGCTCTTTCTGTGACCCTCCGAGCCACCAGAGGGAAAGGAAGGGAGGGAGAGTCACGCCCCGACAAGGTGAAGCAAAGGAGGCAAGAGTCGCCTGTCCACCCATTCCGCAGCCTCCGCCACCCCTGGAGACAATAAGACACGACAAGGAGCCCAGTCGAAGCAGGAACTCTATTGCGGCTCAGAACACGGAATATATAGGGTATGGTCTCTTCTGATTGGTTACACCTTATGCTAACAAGGCGACTTTCAAATTTCCAATTGCGCACAGAGTTGTGCACATGTGCAGTTGTCTCTGATGTAAGCAGTGGACCTGAATGAGAACACTCGGCGGGGAGCTGTGGCACAGCAGAAATTCAAAGGGTTCTCAGCGGCTATCTTTGCAGCGCAGCTGAGATTTATAGGTAGTTCCCCACAATCTAGAATATTCCCATTTTATATTACTCCACTCTATGCAGGCCTGCCTCTGCTTTGTCACTGCATCCCCTCCACTGTTTGTTAAGTGACCCTTCTCTGAGGTCTTTTGGACAGTGATTAATTTCCACATGATCAGCATTGTATCCTATCAGTACCATACTTTGTCTATTTATATTTTTGTCTTCCCCCTCAACTGTAAATTCTTTGAGGGGAAGGGTAGGCATTGCTGTATCATTAACAACTTGCAGTACTTGAAATATACTTGGTCATAAATTGGTAGTTTTTCATTGAATTGAAATTAAATTAGCTATTCATCCTTAACACCATAACCTTTACGTAAACTCAAATAATCAAATAAGGACATGCATATAGGTAACAAATTTCTTTGTGTATTTTGATGTCTAGTTCCTAATAATATTAAATATCCAGTACCTGATCCATTGATAATAGAAATGTCTAGGCAAATGAAATGAATAATGCTTATTTTCAGCAAAGATAAAATAATTCATATGATAAACTCATATACTAAATTGTAGAAAAAAATTTTGAGCGCCACATGAACTTTATTTGCACAATCAATGTGAGATATTTCGGGATTTGTCCCAGTGAGGGAAGCAGGGCTTTTTCTCTCACACCTGTTACTGACATGTAAATGAACACAATTGCAAACTATTAAAAAATATTTTTTAACTGTAATATGTGAGGCACTGGAAGGCTGCGCTCTGAGAGATGAGCTGCACACCGAGGCATTCCGAGACCTCCTGAGCCCTACCATCCAGCCATCTAAGCGGTGCTGCGCTAAATAGCAACCACTTCCTCTTGCCGGGGTATCCTCCATTTTGTTGTTTACTTCTTCTTGGTCAGTTTCCCGCCACTAGTTCCCGCTAGAGGTTCCCACTCCGGTCGGGTGCTTACGTCAGAAACTACTGCGCATGCCCCCCAACTGAGACAGGATTGCTTCCCCTAGAATCGCCACCTTTGCATACCATTCCCTGCCTTCCTAGCCCAGTAGGAATATAAGCCTAGCCCCTGTTCAATAAAGCAGACTGCTGCATTGTGATTATAGAAGATACGTGTCTGAGTCTTTCTTCAAGCGACAAGCCTTCCGTTCCAGTGCACGGGTCGGCGCAGGCGCTGACATAATATTTTTAGTTGAAGTATTTTATTATGATCTTTAATGATTGACAGGTTATATTTCAGGATATTTTAATATATCTAAATCTGGTTACTATTATTTCAATCCAGATAGAGAATCCCTGCCCAGCTAATTAAAAAAGATAATTTATTGCAGGCCCTATTTAGTTTTAGTTTTACTTTACATTTAGCCATCTAAGCAAATATGTTGCTCCCTGATGCCACTTAGTGATCAAAGGTGACATTTCCCTTCTGAAGAGAAAAGGAACCAAAGTCAAATAGAACTGTTGTCTCTTCGCAAATCTACAGTGTAGAGAGGGGCTTAAGTCTCCCCTGGTGGTGGGTGTATGTTTTGGCGCGGCTGACAGGGTGGAGGGGGGATAGGTGGCAATTTGTAATTTCCTTTAGTCCATTCATATAACACTCTTTGGCCACCACAACTCTTCCCCAGACACAAAATCCAAACATTTTCACTTGGAATGGTGAAAAAAACCACACAAAAAACCAGTCTAGAAAGCAAAACCTTGAACTTTCTTAAGATTTGGAGTATGTCTCACAAAGGTGTTTGGAGTTAAAAGAAATACTGAAGTAGAGGTGTCTTCTTGTCTTTCAACAGCTGTTCTTTGCTGCTTCCTTTGAAAATCCTTAGGTTTTACCTCCTCCTACTGGAACTAACGAGAATATCACTTTTAACATCTCAAATGAAAAACATCAATTAGTTTTTCCTTGACTATTTAATAGACCTCTCCTGTAAAACCACTGAATCTGGTATTTATTTTCTGTATAGTATTAAATTGATTACTAAAGTCTATAGTATTATGTAATTCTTATTAAATTATTAAATGTGGTAGTTAAATTCTTAATGTAGTAGCGTAATACTCAATAATCACTAAAGAAAGTAATCAAAACATAATGTTTGGGGGGTTTTTCTTTGTGCTTGTTATTGATTAGAACCATATTTTGTCAACACTGTCTCCATTTCATATTTTTTAAAATATTTGCTGGAAGAAAAAGTGTTTCAGAGCTGTCTCATAATTTTCATTTTATACATCATTTGTTCACATTTCCAATATTGTTTATATGTGTGATATTTTTTATCTTAGTCTATTTTCTTGCATCTCCTCAATTTTCATCTTTATTTCAAAGAAAAAAAATTGTTTGACTTTATTTTCCCTCTTTAATCATTCTTTCATTTCCTACTCTTGTTGGTAATATTAAGTTCTGCATCTTTGAGTTTATTGTGATTTTTACTATTCTTTTATCTAACTCTTAATTTGAGTCATCTTTTTTGGAAGAAAAAAAATTGACTTTATTTTCCCTCTTTAATCATTCTTTCATTTCCTACTCTTGTTTGTAATTGAGTTCTACATCTTTGAGTTTATTGTGATATTTACTATTCTTTTTTCTAACTTAATTATTATCTCTAAGTCTTTTAATTTTAGAACAGTCTTATATATTAACAGAAAAATTGTGATGATAGTATATTTTTCATGTACCCTACAACCAATTTTCTGTACTATTAGTAGAGAAATGTATCATCTTATATTGGTATAGTGTACTTGTTACAATGAATGAACACTATGATACATTATTATTAACTTAAATCCATACTTGATTCAGATGTCCTTAGTTTTTATTCATCTTTTTTTCCTGGTCCAAGACCTGTCTAGAATACCAATTACATTTAGTTCTTATGTCTCCTAGGCTTGTCTTGGCTGTGACAGGTTTTTTTCTTTTCTTTTTTTATAATATCGATAATTGTCAGTTCTTTTGTAGAATGCCCTTCAGTGAGAATGTGTCTGTTGTTTTTCTCACCACTAGACTGGAGTCATAGGTTTTGGGGAGGAAGAGCATATCGGTAAAGCACCATTTTCATTTTAGCATATCAAGAGTGTATACTCTGAGCCTGATTTGTCACTGCTGTTGTTAATAATAAATATGGCATATTCTCGGGATCTCATCCCCTCCTGAGTCTCTGATTCAGTAAGACTTGGGTAGACTAACAAGCTTCCAGGTGGTGCCACTGGCCTGGGGACCCCCACTTTGAGAGGCATGACTGTACAGGAAAGGAATATGAATAAGGGCAGTGATGGGCCATGAAAGATGGTGAATTTTATTCTATTTATATTACACCTCAACAAACTGATTTAAACAAAGAAACAAACAAAAGAGAATTTATAAGTATTCCTATATAGAGAACTAAAACGGGTTCTGGGACAGTCATCCTGGCTCTCTCACCTCCTAGGTGAAGGAGGCGGGGGACATTCCTTATCACCTCTGGCCTCTGTTTCCTTACAGGCAAAATGCAAATGATATTTTGTTGAATTCACAGAGTTTTCTGAGGATTAGAATAGTACTTGACATATGGTAATATTCAATCTATGTTAGATATTCATATAATACAATGTCTCTCTCATTAAAATAAAACGAAAAACTTTTATGAGAGTATGTTTTCTCAATATGCCTCAAAAAAAAGAATAAATCTGATGCCTGGTTTTTTCAAGGACTACCAGGGTTAGTGAAATGATAGGCCAGATCATTGAAGCGGTTCTATTATTAATAGAATGAGATTTGGAGAGTGTATGTAAGATTCTTTTTCTAACGGAGTTGTATTTAGGGAATCAGTTATGCCTGAAATTGCAAATGTAAGCATTACTTAATCTTGTCCTTTACAGAGCTGTGTTATGTTGTGTAATTTGAGTTAATGTATGATACAGACATTCACAAGTAATAGTAATTGTGGTATTGCTGAAGAATATGTAGTATCATGATGCCTTGATAGGATTGATATTAGGTCTCAGTTTCCCTGCTTAATTTATTATTATGATCTTTGGAATGGGTTAGACTGGTAGTTCTCAAATTTAACACGTTTCAGAATCATGTCAAGGCTAATTGAGACACAGATTTTGGATCCCACTTGAAAGTTTATGATTCAGTGGGTTTGGAGTGGGGTCCAAGAATTTGCATTTCTAAAATGTGTAGATAATATTGATGCTGCTGCTCCAGGGATATCGCATTTTGAGAACCATTTGGTTAAAACTAAATGAGAAGACTGTATTGGAAACCTACGGTATCCACAATCCTTTAACAACTAATGGAGGTCCTTTATGGTATGTTCAGAATCTTTCAATTAGATGCTATATCTGTGAGTTGTAGACTCATTTCCTATTCATATACTACGATATTCTACTGAGAGAAAAACTCAAGGTAACCATCTTAACACCTGTGACTATATGTGTATGGGTATCAGCTTCTCCAAGCAAAAAGCGAGTCACCTCTATTCACACACTTCTCAAGCTTTGCCCAGGGGCACCTCTTGCCAGTCTCCAACAAAGGCTACCAGTGACCTCACATCTCTTCTCCCTGAACTCACAGTCATCTTACAGATTAGTAAGGGTCAGGTGATTCTGCCTCCTGCTTTAAACTTCTCTATCTTGACACTGGTGTCAGAGCCATGTAAAATGTCCATATGAACTTTCAGCTTCTTGCTTAAAAGCCATCAAACTCTTCTGAATCTCCCCATTGCCTAAAGGATACAAACAGACCACTTAGCTTTTTGTCTATTCCCGGAAGACTCTCTTTCCTTGTCTTCAATTATACTGAGCCAATTTGCATGAAGGTCCCTTCACGCCCTGGTCAGTTTTCATCACCGCTTCTTTGTTCACACTGCCTTACTACCTGGGATGCTGTTTCTCTCTCATCCTACATCTCATTGTTGATAGCCTAGGACTCTGATACTTAGGCCAGGCCTCATCTCTGCGTGATTTCCAAGCATCTGAGAAGGTTTTCTAGATAAACTTATGTCTGGGCAGGATGAACATACATCTCAAGTTGATTTCAGAGTTCTGGGAGAAATGATTAAGGAGGTTCAATAATGTCTAATAGATGAACAAATCTCTGTTAACCAACAGCTGTTAGCAGTCTACTCCTGATACTCTAACAGAAGCCTAAATAAGCCCAGAAGGGCGTTCTAGAATATTTGTAAAGATCTCAAACATAGACATAGAATGAGGACAACACAAGCCATGTGTAAAACTAAATAAACAGCAAATTGGATGGGGCAAAGATTTTTGGAAAGTGAATTGGAAGTTAAGATTGAAACATGTTACAAAAT
This sequence comes from Phataginus tricuspis, assembly GCA_029783875.1. NCBI lineage: Eukaryota > Metazoa > Chordata > Mammalia > Pholidota > Manidae > Phataginus > Phataginus tricuspis. The sequence goes on from JAQQAC010002594.1 coordinate 36,202,405, forward strand.
GCCCAAGATTTTTAAGAAATATTTAATATGAAAAATTTAAAGCATAGTCAAAAATACAGAGTGCAACAAAATCCATCTACCCATCACCCAAACTCATTTTTCAAAGCTTGTTTTATTTATTCCATTCCAATATGATTTTTCTTGGACTGTTTTAAAGCAATTCTCAGATGTTGTACTATTTTGTCCCTAAACACTGTAGTGTGTCTCTAAAATGTATTTTTAATATAACCATTGCTATAGGCTGAATGTTTATGTGTGCCCAAAATTCTATGTTGAAATCCTAACCTCCAGTGTGATGATTTGGGGAGTAGCATTAGTGCCCTTATAAAAGAGACTCCACAAAGCTTCCTTGCTCCTTCTGCCACATCAGGACATAGCAAGAAGACAGCTGTCTGCGAACAAGGTAGAGGCCTCTCACCAGACACCAAATTTGCCAGCACCTTGGTCTTGGACTTCCCAGCCTCCAGAACTGTAACAAATGAATCTCTCTTTTATAATCCACCCAGTCTATGGTAGTTTGTTATAGCAGCTAAAGATGGACAAAAACACAATCACATGTCATTTTTACACTCAACAAAACTAACAATATTTTACTAATACCATTTAATGTTACATACATATTCAAATGTCCCTGATAGTCTCTAAAAACTCATTTTGGATCTTTTATTAAAATCAAGATTCAAATAAGTTTCATTTTTAGTGTTTTTAAGTCTTTTTAAATCTAGAATAGTATCATCTACTTTTGTCATTGTTGTTGAAACAGAAAAATTATTTTTAATTTCTCTATGCATTTTATTACATAGGATACATTTTTTCCTTAAAAATATTAAGAGTTCTGTAATGGACAACATGATTGAAATATTTATTTTATATATTGAAGATTTCTTATAAGCTGATAATATTTGGCTATCCCAGTAATGAAAATAGTTTTAGGAATACCTGTATTTACACCAACTAGTATAAGTCATACATACATGTATAAATTATATAAAAGTTACATATTTATTTTAGAATAAGGGCATTGAAGATGAAATCCTTTCATCACATTTTTGGTAAGACAATGGCAAGAAATATTTTGTGGAAAAATAAAAATCAAAAGAAAAACTACTTTCAACTTAGATTTCTAATGTGTTTTAAAAATAACAACTCTACAAATCACATTGCTCCACTTCCGTATCTGTTATGCTGGTAATAAAAGATAGAAATGACTCTGACCATGCTAAATGAATTTCTTACATTTTATACCATTTTCTTAAAGAATAATGATTGAAATCCTATTTTACATCTCTACTTAAGTTTACATTGCATTAAAGTAACTACATGAAAGAACTTGTATCATGCCCTAATACATAAGAAACATTCTTTAACATTCATATATCTACATTAATGGGTATTTCATGGTTCACATAAATAAATCTTCTAGCGTACACCAAAACTTCTAACAGTAACAACAGCTATTTATAATGTTAATTAAAAACACATATAAATCACTCAGTAATTGGTAATAACATTGAGCAATATCCAAAAATTCATCACTTGTGAGTAAGTCTCTACATGGCTACTTTTTGTTTGTTTAATAGACAAGTATTAAAGAAAATGTGTAGATTACAGAAAAAATGCAGGAAAAGTGCACAGAGTTCCAATATACTCTCCTTTCCTACCCTAGTTTCCCCTATTATTAACATTATGCATTAGCATGGTACATATATTACAACTGATTAAGTAATATTGATACATTATTATTAACTGAAGTTCGTAGTTTATGTTGGGTTCACTCTGTGTTGTACAGTTCTATGGGTTTTGGTAAATGCTTGTCATGTATTCACTATCATAGTATCACACAGAATAGCTTCATTGACATAAAAATGTCCTATGTTTCACCTATTCATTTTTCCTTTGTCCCCCTGAACCTCTGATCTTTTTACTGTATCCATTGTTTTGCTTTTTTCATATAGTTGGAACCATACAGGCAGCATCCATTTTAGACTAATTTCTTGGAATTAGCAATATAAATTCAAGATTCTTCCATTTCTTTTCATGGTTTGATAGCTCATTTCTTTTTATTGCTGAATAATATTCAAAAATAAAGCAGCTAAAACATTCATATGCAGGTTTTTCATTTACCTACTGAAGGACAGCTTGGTTCCTTCCAACTTTTCAAGATTATTAATAAAGTGGCTATAAACATTCATTTGCAGGTTTTGTGTTGGACATAGTTTTTAACTCATCTGGGTAAATACCTGGGAGCACAATTGTTGGATCAGACGGTAAGGTTATGTTTAGTTCTGTAAGACATTGCTGTATTCCAAAATGACCTCATTGTTTTGTATTCTCATCAGCAATGGACAAGAGTTCCTAATGCCCCACCTCTACACCGTTAGGTGCTGTCATTGTTTTGGATTTAACTCCTTTAATGAGTGTGTAGTCGTTTCTCATTATACGCCATCAGAATATTTTAAAATTCATGACCGAAATGAAAAGCTTGGAACAACATCATCAAGCTAATGGCAACGCCTTGAAATTAGTTCTACTTCCAAATAACACTTTAAAACTCTTTCAAAAAAAAGCTAATTATCCAGCATCAGCTTAAGGATTTTTCAATGTTCTAAAATACAACTTTTGGAATAAAAAAAGTATGGTAAGTACTTTTGATTTTTGAGGAAGACAGACAGAAAAATGAAAGGAAGAGAGAGGGAAGAAAGAAAAAAAAAAGAACTAAAATACCAGTGGCTCCTGTAGCCTGGTAAATATTCAAAAGTTCCATCCAATATTAAAATAACATCTTGTTTCTCTCTCTGACAGTTTATTAAAGGGGGTGAGAAAGGGATAGGATTTTTTTTTACAGTCATGGTGGAAAAACTGCTTTATAATTTCATATTTTGTAAAAGCTAGGCTTATGAAGGAATGCCATAAATGTAATTAAGAGACAACCAAGATATAATCTTTTTGAAATTCCACAGTGTCTACAGACACAGTTCATTTGTTTCCCTCATGGTAAGGTACTTCAATCCTGCAAAACAGGTCCTAATTGCATTCGCCCACATTTTATCTCAAAAACATAGAGGGTAAGTTCAGTTGAGATTGGCCAGATCTGAGAGTGAAGAAGTAAAGAGAAGAAGGGCAGGAAGAATCCTCATTGGTGACCACTTAGTAAAATCATCAATGCTCTCCCTTTTAAAGGCGAAAGACTCCTCTGAAATGCAACTGTCAATGTAAGAACCTGCCATTAATCATGGAACCACTTGTTAGAAGAGATAATGAAGAAAACCAACTATTCACAAAATCAATAGTAATAACAGAACAATAACAACAACAAAGAACGAATATCACTCCCCATATTGCTGGAATCATGCAAGGCATATGAAGAAATCATGAAACCAACAGAAGTATTCAAACTGACTTGAGTAATTGAAAGAGTCTGTAATTTACATAGAAAGACACAAACTCATGTGTTTAACAGGTCTTCCTAAATTAATTAATAAAACATTGAATCTAAAATAATTCAGACCAAGAACACAACTCTTTAATGGTTTTGGTTTGACCTTAATTCAAGGGTAACATTTTAAATCTCCAGAAGAACAGGTAAAATTCATTCTCTTCAAATAACTTTCCATAAATATTGTTTATCATAACTAATTTTTGATAAGTACCGGGCCATGGAGAATTCAAAGTTACTATCTCTGGCAAGATAAACCTAATTTTGTTCTTTCTTACTTGGGCAAGATGTGGAAGCAAGTATGAGGCAGAGAAGCAGCATGTTCTAACGAAGAGAACAGTGAGCTCTTCCTGTCCCCTGGTGCCTCTGTACACATTCATTTGTTCAGCCAATGTTCACTTGACACATGTTAAAATAACATGTATGATGTTTCACAGTTTACATAGCATGTTCACAAAAATTTTAGAATTTGTTCCATTCCACACAATAAGAGGAGATAACTATCATCTTTTATATTAAGAAACAGTAGTTAAAATGATTACCCTGCATCTCTCAGTTAATAACAAGCAGAGCAGGCAGCCTCACTGTAGGGTCTATTCTTACTCAGTAACCTGTATTGTTTTGTATTCTATGAACTTCAAGGGGAACAGATAACTATATTTGATTCAATGTATTTACAAGTTTTTGACATTGCTGGCAATGTTGAGATTTACCTGAATCCTGTGTTCCCGGAAAAAAAGAAAATGAAAGGAATCTCTATGCCATTTTGTGTTCTGGAAAAGGGCTTACCACAGAGGAACACCTTTCCCCAAAGGGCTTGGACAAGACTCATGATTGTCCCCTTTTTTACTGGTCACAAGGCCAGGCACAGACTCTCCGGGGTCCATTCTTTGCCTTGTAAACGATTAGTTGAACTGCTGGTCTGGAAACAAAAATCCTTATTAGCTAAACTTTAGATAAAATTCGCCCTTTTTCAGGACCCTGGGCTATGTCTTGTCTTCAGACTAAATCAACAAATAGCCCCTCCTTAACAGCCCAAACTGAGCATAGGCTGGCCTCAGGATTAAACATTCTCTGATCTTCTATTCCATCATGCCACTCTTTTATCCCACTACTCCATGTATGTTTCATGTTTCATTCTCATCTTGTTTACTTCTTTGTATGAAATAAAAACTCTTGTGTCTAACTTCACCCCCTACCCTCAGCTTTATTGAAGTATAATTGACAAATAAAAATTCCAATTAACTGTGTATCAGCTCACATAATTACCTTTGTGTGTGTGTGTATGTGTGTGTGCATGTGGTGAAAACACTGTAGATCTACCCTCTTAGTAAATTTCAAGGCTACAGTACATTATTATTAACTCTAGTTACCATGCTGTACATATTAGATCCCCAGAACTTTTTCATCTTATTATTGGAAGTTCATACTCTTTGACCAACATCTCTCAATTTCCCACCTTGCCCCCTGGTAACCACCATTCAGTGCTCTGTTTCTATGAGTTTGACTTTTTTAGATTCTGTTAACCTGAAAATAAAGAGGGGCAACAAGAGGCAAATGAGCATATATTTGGGGTCAAAGAAATGCAGTTGAAGAAACATAGATTCGGGTAGAAACAAAATAGTGTTCCACTTTTAGGTTGAAAGCAAGGGGTTTTTGTGAGGAAAAGGAAAGGTGGGCAATTGCATAAATTGAAAAGAAAAAAAGTTTTGTATTGGTGTTAAGTAAACTGCTCTGGGCTATATATTGACTGACTACTGATTCTTTCTTCAGAATGTCTACAAACCAGGATGACCATTCTCTTGCTGACTTCTCAAGCCATTGCTTGAAACGTTTGCCATTTGACCCACCCCAAAGGTTTTGGCCTAGTTCAGAGATGGGTAAGGCAGTTTCTCTTGTTAAAAAACAAAATTCAGTCAAGTAAATTTCAAGATCAAATTGGTTTTATTAAGGGATTATGAATGGGGCACCATCCCACCTATCAAGTAGGGAGATGCTCTGAGGAGTCATACAAATTGGAAAGTTTTTATAAACAGGGAGGTGGGGCAAAATGTTATTAGCAAAAGGAGAAATGAGGGATTGTTTTAGGTCAGGTCACCCTCCTTAAGAAGGGTGAGGGTGTTATGCAGATTCCCTCACTAGAAATCAGGAAATTCCAGACTGATTGGCTTAAAATTCCACTCCTGGGAGAGGCTGGAACTGCTGTTTGGTAAGGCATTTTGCCCTAGTTTGGTGACTTGGTCCAGCAGAAGTGACCCACTGTTGGGTCTGTGTGCTTCTTTTTAACAATTCCCCACTTTTGATCACACTCTCAGCTTAACTGGGAGATGCAATAAAAATTTAAGGCATTAGCACTGCTCTGAAGTTCTCACAGTTTTTGCTGTTCCTTTTGTGTGGTGTCTGTAGGTCATGATATTTTTGCTTTACCCCTGTGATACTCATAGGTCATGGAAGTCAGTCATTTTCTTCTTTCCTTTTTGACATTCCAAACTTAGATCACTTGCTTGGTGATAAGTGGCTGTAAGTATACATGTAAAGCCTTTCAGAGACTATAACACACCAGGGACATTATTAGGAGAACAATAACAGGATAATTCCCAGTGTTTGCAACTGAAGATTGGTCCTTTGAACTATGGCCCCCAAGACCCAAACCAGTCACAGGAAGATCCCATTGCAGGAGTCATCCTTTTAAGCCAAGTAGCTTGCTCAGTGATCTTAACTGAATTTCAGCTTTCCCAGAAATGTTAATCCAGTTGCAGCAGGTGATTTTGGCCACAGCACAGACATATCCTTGCTCAGTTAAAGGCTAATCAGGAGCTCTTCTATTATCAACTACTTCCACCAGGAAGTCTAAGGATCTTGTTTGGGCAGCTATTGCTTCAGCAGCAGATTCTTTTGTTACTTCAAGAATCAAGTGAAGTTCCTGATCATAACCTCAGCTACATTAATCCCTAACCAGGGAAGTAGGGACCTGCCAAAGAATGAACACTGAATCATGAAAGCTTCCTGGTATATCCTTTCCAACTTGATGATGTAAATTTAGGGGCTGTAGGGAAAATGGAAGTTCCTAAGTTCAGGATCCTCACCTGACCCTAATCTACTTGATGATGTAACTGGCCTACTGTTAGGCTAATGCTTACACACCCATAGGCAATAAGCCATTATTGCCTGTGTCACTATATAGAGAGCTCCATCCAGTGCTCAGAGCAAAGGTTGGAGACAAAGGCACAGCCTGGAGTGGAGGCACAGCCTGAAGCAGAGGTAGAGATTGGAGCAGAGACAGAGCTGGAGATGGAAACAGAGATAGATTTTCCAGATGCAGATGTGACTCTAGCACTCCACCTGCCACCTTGAGAATAAACCCAACCCCCAACAGTGTTCCGTTCTCATTATGCACTCTCACTGAATCCAGAGTAAACTTGCTCAGAGCTGGGAACCCCCTACAGCCTGGAGCCATAGGGTCCCAGTTAGACTTTCTTCTTTCCAGAAATAAATGGTGGTTCCAAATTTCAGAAGTTACACCCCTTAGTGATGGTCTGAGAGAAACAGATGAAAGTATTATCTGTTTAGGCCAATGCCAAAGTAAAGGAAAGGAAAAGGAAAAAGGATTTCATGTTTTGTTAAAGCATGAATTCTTGATCTGTCATCTTCAGCAGAAGCAGTCTACCTTGATGTCCACATTTACCCTTTCTCATCAGTTTGATTCAGAGGTCGCCATATCTGCACAGGACCAGTTCTCAGATGGAGCTTTCTTTAGCTTTGAAATGTGTGCCCAAAGCTCAATACTTTCTAGTTTTCCAGAAATTTCAGAGATCAGGAGCACTTGGTAAGGTTTCTTCCAATGGGGTTTGTCTTGCCAAT
>JAQQAC010002594.1:36209711-36443616 GCA_029783875.1 Phataginus tricuspis
AGCGGCCACCCTCGTGGCGAGGCTGGATGCAAAGGCAGTTCCCCACAGGCAAGTTTGCTATGGATTCAGTATGACCAAAGAATATGACAGCAAAACATTTTGGGGGTGAAAGGGTTATACCCAACTTTATTTCCACGGTGGCAGATCAATCACTAAAATCCCCTTCACTCAGAGCAAGTCTGCATCAGCGAGCCAGTCTCTGCCTCTGGACCTCTCTGTCAGCACAGCCATCCTCTGGGCCTCTCTGCCTGCACAGTCGTCCTGCACAGCCGTCCTCTGGGCCTCTGTCGTCTGCTCTGCTCTCCTGCATCCTTGCAGCCATGCCACCATGTCACCCAGAGCACTGGGTGGAGCTCTTTATATAACATCAATAGCAACGTATTGCCCACATATGTGTAGTGAGCTAGCCAACCAGGTCCAGGTGAGAATCCTGGCCACAGGAACCTTCACTTTATCCACAGGGTTCAAGGGCTCTCTTCCTCTGATGACATTTCCAGAACACTCAGTCATCAGATTCTAGACTGTGACCAAAATAATCCCTTGAATTGGGATCCAGGAAGGCTTTTTTAGCCTGCTGACAGGCTTTTAAATAAGGCAACCAGAGATTGTTAGAGTAGGCAGTTAGATAGACATAAGTAGGAGGGGAGAAAGGAGGCTGGCAGACCACCCCATCTCCACCCAGAGGCCGCCCTGTCTCCCTTAAATCAACCCCATGTGTGGTTCAGCACAAACTGATAAGCAGAAGGTCCTGGTGACCTTCCCCAAGTTTGGATCATGTGCAATTAAGAAAGACCTTGTCACTAATAACCCTGAGGCCATCAAAATATCATCATTTTTTAATTTACATTATGGTTTTGGCCCCACCATGGGTTTCTCTTAGGTGTTCATGGGAAGAATGATGAACACAAACTTGCACAAAGGCTGAAGGGAAGGAAATGAGATGATACAAAAGATAATGTGAGAATGACAAAATGGGGGGAGGAAACCAAATCAATCCCCATAAAAGACACATTGTAAAACCCAGAAAAAGGCTACCCACCCTTGGGGTCAGTCTGCTCCTCTGTCTCTGGAGCTTATTTTCCTTTTGTTTTGCTAAGTAAAAAGCTGTTGCAGCTTTAACTTTCTATTAAGTGGATCTCTCAATTGAATTCTTTCCTTTCAGAAGCAAGGACCAAGGATTTCTATGGGCCATTGTCTGGTTACAGGATCAGCAGGTTGTATACCAGTAGACATTGGTCTGCTAATCACTGCCTCATGTGGAGTGAGTTTGTTTTACAAAGCGGGTACCGCAAACAGGAAGCAAGACTAAAGGCAATATTTTTGGCTAGGGAAGTCCAGTAGTTTTGTTACAAGTTGAGTTCATTCTCCTATGTTCTCGTCCCTGCTGCAACAAAGAATTGAAAGGCAGAGACACAGTAGCAGAGAATGAAAGTTGTAAACGAGTACACTCCAAGGAAGGAGGAGGCCAGAGTCAAGGTAGACAAAGGCAGGTTTTTATTTTAATACATTCCAAGGGATAACTGGGCCAGAGTCAAGGTAGATAAAGTCAAGCTTCTTATTGTGAGGCTTCTTTTATGGGGTTTTTGACAAGGCAGAGAAGCCCTTGGTTGACATCCCTTGGCCTGTGCTCTGACATTTTTATCTGGGGAATTCTTGTCATCTGGGGAGTCCTGTACTCTGAGATTTCTTATCTGTGCCCTTCAAGTCATTCTTGGTCCCTGTGGATTTATTTAATTAATTCTCTGAGATATCTCTGGCTCTCTGATATATCTGATTAACTCCCTGAGTTTTTGGTGGGCCCTACCCTCTTTTCAATCCATTCATATCTGTCTTTCTGCCTAACAGCTTCAGTTAGTTAAGAAATTTTTGTTTTTTTTAAAGCACAAGATGAATAGCTGATTATTCTTTGAGCCTCGGCTATGACATAAAATACTGATACCATAACATTATATTTTCGTGCTACAATACAACTTTAAAGGCAGAATAACAACTATCAGTATAAAGAGTATCCACTATCAGATGCCTATTTAACTTTTTAAAATTAAAGTATGGTTAATATACAATCTTATGTTGGTTTCAAATGAACATCACAGTGCTTCAACAGTCCCATGACCAACTTATGTTATGATTGTGAATTACTGGGCCTTTTATTCCCCTCTACCCTCCACCTGCCCCAACTTCTCCCCTTGGTAACCACTAGTCACTTCTCAGTGTTTATGAGTCAAATGCTATTTTGCTTTTTTTTATATTTCAAAAATAAGTGAAGTTATATGGTATTTGTCTTTCCCCCCCTGGCTTATTTCACTGAGCATAATATCTTCCAGATCCATCCATGTCGTTGCAAACGGCAGAATTTCTTTTCTTTTTATGGCTGAATAATATTCCACTGTATAAGTATATACCATATCTTCTTTATCCATTCATCTATTGATGACACTTAGGTTGCTTCCATATCTTGACTATTGCAAATAGTATGGCAATAGACATAGGGGTGCATGTATCTTTTTGAATCAGAGATTTTGTTTTCTTCAGATAAATTCCTAGGAGTGGAATTACTGGGTCAAATAGTATTTCTATTTTTATTTTATTGAGGAACCTCCATACTGCTTTCCACAGAAGTTGCACCAATTTGCATCCCCATCAACAGTGTAGGAAGGTTCTTATTTCTCCATATCCTAGCCAGTAGGTTAAGAAATCTTAAGTTTTAGGATCCCATTAGTTTTCTTCACCTTACCTGATGATTGAGGATGATAGAGACAGTGATAATTCCAAGAAGTTTGTATATCTTTCATTAAGTCTGGTATAATTTGCTCAGTGAAGTGGGTACCTCTATCACTGGAGGTTACAGAATATATACCCCAAGTGGGAAATACATTATCTAATAGTTTCATTTCTACCATTGTAACAGAGTAAAAAAGCTTGGCATATCTGCCTTTATACTGTATCTGTCTCCTTTGCTGCCTTAATCTTTGGGTCAAAAAGCTTCTTCTTAGCTCTGCAGCCCTGCACATAGGCTTAATTATCAAAGGGAATTTTTTCTCATGGCTTATAACTGATGCAAACAACCATTACCCAAAACTCCCCTCCCCTGAGGTGATAAGGAAATATGTACAAATATGATTGACTGGGTTGTCAAGGACTTAGGAACATAATTGCCAGACTCACATCAACAAAATGACTAGAATCAACTAACCAAAGTCAAGGAATCTTACAATCCTGCTCAGATCCTGGCTGACTTCCAGATGTCTGAGTTCAACTGTCACCTCCTGACCTCAATCCCCTCCTGATACCCCCTTCCTTATATAAAACAGGACTAAAATCAAGCCTGAGTTAAGACAGTGCTTTAGGACATTAGTCTACCACCTTCTTGGTCTGCTGGCTTTCCAAATAAAGTTGCCCTAACACCTTGTCCCTCAACTCACCGGCATGTTATACAGTAAGTGGAACAAGTTTAGACTTGGTAACACCATGTAGGCATTAGCCTTGTGATAAGTGAATGCTTCAACTCATCTGGAAAACATACTTACAGGACATAATGATAACCCATATTAAGCGGCAGCTGAATTAAGCTGCAGGTGTTCAAAAGCCCAGAGAGAGAAGGCCTAGGGCCTCTTGGGACAAAATAATTTTTCTTAAATGCACTGAGGTGGGGAAAGAAATGTAAAAATTGAAAAATGGGGTTTATCAGGGAGTTGGGAAAAGCCAAGTGACCATCTTGGACCCATAGCCCCAACTGTTCATTTGATTTAACAGCCATTGTTTACCTGCCTTAATTCTTCTTATTCAAGAGCAGAGTGCTGCCATTTTTCAAGGACATCACAATGACAGAAGTCTGGCAATGAGGGGTCATTTTTTTTGCAGAAGCAGAATGGACTTCACTCACATGTGCCATAATCTTTATAGATTCTCTGTTGCTGGCTTTGCATGAAAGACATTTTTCTAATACTCAAGTTTTGGTAGACAGCAATTTCAGAAGACAAAAGAATAATTGCAAGTGATTACATTATATTATAACACTTTAGATTCCTAGGAATTTCACATAATTTCTAGAACATTGTATACCAATGGAATATCTGGAATCAGACCCGATACAAATAATATAGAAGGCTTTGTATGCTTATGTAAAAATGCTTCCCATACAATTTAACCTATAAAATTAATCTAGTAAGTTTAATAAATCCTTTGGAATATTTGTTTCTCCAAGGTTAAAACAGGCTGCATTTAGAATTTCATTTGGGGAAGTTAATTATCTGTTAACAAAACTTAGCCCTTTTAATATTAATTCAGTTTTCCTAAATAATAGTGAGACAGGGTGTAGTCAGAGTAGGGGTGAGGGCCTCTGGAAAAAGCAAGGCAAGAGATTTACAGTTACTAATGTAACCCCATGCAGGAAAACCCCCTACCCAAACTCCGTGTTAAACATTGGGCTCTAGAGTCATTCTTCAGTGAGATCAGTTGATACTCCCCAGAAAAAGGAAAGTAGCCCATGTTTTTATTATGCTAATTATTTGTAATCATGTGTAAGATTCACTTTATCTTGCTAAAAGGGATTTAATATTTCATCAGGGACAAACATCCTAAGGTCACTTTTAACAAGTCCACACCCTAAGCCATTTATCAGTTCCCAAAAATGTTCAACTGCCTATAAATGCCCTAGACAATGCCCCACCCACACCCCGAGCTCTCCTGTCCCCTCCTGACATGAGCCAGGAGCTATTTCCTCTCACTTTATTTCTAAATAAAAGTCTCTACCCTGTCTCTCCTACCTTGGGTGTTTGCTAAGTTCATTCTTCGACTCTGCAAATAAGAACCCCGGCATCATCTTTGGGGGCTCATCTGGGATATCTTCGGAGGTGAGTTTCGGCATCTGAGCCTGCCTTTTCTTTCACTGTCCTTATGGCAGTGAAGCCGTCTATGGCACACAACATTGGGCGCTTGTCAGCCACTTAAATGGGACTAGCCAGGCTGCCATTCTGAAAGTGATGCCGGGGTTCTTATTCACGAAGCCGGAGAATGAGCTTAGCAAACAGGCAAGGTAGGAGAGCAAGGTACAGGCTTTTATTTAGAAATAAAGTGATAGGACAGAGCTCCTGGCTCACACCAGGAGGGGACAAGGGAGTCCCAGGGTGGTGCATTGTCTAGGGGTTTTTATAGGCAAATGAGGATTTTTCCAGAACATGAAGAAAAAGGCTTAAGGGTGTGGACTTGTACCACTTGCCCTGCCCTCAAGGTGGGCTGGGTTGTTCTCTGCTTGCTAGGGTTGTTTACAGTGAAGTCACGGGTTATGCTGTGATACCTTTCCCTATTTGTAAAACCACTCAAACATTCTAGGCCAAGTTGCTCCAGGCCTTTTGACTTTTAACTGACCTTACTGAAGATGTCTACATTCTTAATCTGTTATCTTGATCCTAGAGAATTAGTGTGACCTTGACTTTGCATAATGCTTAACACAGAGTTTCAAAAGGGACTTCTTTGCCAATTGTTATATTGCTGACTGTAAGTATCCCACCCTGCTTTTTCTGGAGGCCCTCACCCTACTCTGACTACACCCATGGTCCCCGTCTCAAAAGTCTGGAGCGACAGGTTCCTGTGTTTCCCTCAGTGGATCACCTGTTTCCCTTGGGAGCTGGGAAAGTCACCTGAGTGGAGGCCAGGATTTCCTTTCAGAGGCATCTCCTTGGATGTGAGGGACTGAGGAAAGCCATAGGCAACTGCAAGAGTCTAGGCTGAGGCTACACTTCAGCGGCTTCTCAAAGGTCTGCGTGTCTGGAATCAGACCCCGACAGCCCGACTGGGTATCCATGAGGAGAGTCTCTCTGTCTTTCTGACTTCCAGCCTGGTTTTTCAAGCTGCCCCGGCCTCTGGGTGAGACAAGGATGCTCTTTACTTCCTTCACACACTCTGTGTGCCTCTAATTTCATCAATTTCATGGAATCCTATGCTCACCACCGCAAGGTAGGAGATCCATGCTTTGCTCTTATTCCTGAGTAAATGCTGTACTTTTTATCTCATAAAATGTGTCTGGGCACCTGTTAGCCACTTAAAAGACAATTAGTGTTGGCTACGTTTCCCGGTGTCTGCCGCTCCTTGATCCCCTACCTCCACCTCTGGACAGATGGGAATGTCGGGGAGTGCCTGAGCTGATTTCCTACTTTCCTATTCTAATCTGCTGACTCCAAGGGCAGACAGGACTAGTAGACAGTGGTCCTTGAATCTCAGCTCTGGCTGATCAATCCGATGGCGCTGAATGAACCTCTGGCTAGGCTGCTGCCTAAGCGAGAGTCGCAGATGACCCCTGCCCTCTTGTCTCACAGATCAGATTTCTTACAGTGAGTGACTAGCAGGATAATTACCATGCAGTAGCAGAAACTGGTGTTTTTAATAAGAGTATAGACCCCCCCCATAAAAGTCCGTGGCAGGTTCTGAATAATCTCTGGCCTTGGAAAAAGTTCCCCTGCTCCCCAGTCAAGGCAGTCCTAGCCCATGCCACTTTCTCCTGTGTAATGTAAATGAAGTCTGTGAGGTAATCAAGCTGAACCCTGAGCCCAACATGTAAATGGCTCTATTCTATTGATCTCCCTTTCTTAGAGGCAGTCATCCTGGAGCGAGGCATTTCCTTTTCTGCAGTCCCAGGGAAGTGAAACAGGCTTGTGACTCTGACCAAGGCTCTGGCAGCGAGAGGTCACACAGTCCCTGCACTTACTGGACAGGCAGGGGGCTCTCAAGGAATGACTAAAGCTCATGCAGATAAAACTAGGAAAACTCCCAAAAGGCGTAAAGTAGGAGCACACTGGTAAGGTCCCACTAAATCCAGAGCTCTGAGGCAACTCTTGTTTAGTGGGAAGGCAAGAGGGAAATCAAGGCAAAGTAGAGGCCATGCTGGTAAAGAGTGGTTAAGTTCAGTAGGCCTGGCAGAGGAGGTGATTGACCACTGTCACCCAGGCTCCAAGGTGAGGGGATGCCCTCACACAGAGAAAAGGCCAACCAGGTATCGCACACCTGTCTTTCTTTCTTCCAGGTGGGAGCTTCCTCTTCAAGTTTAAAGCCAGACACGCCTCTGGCTTGCATTCTAAATAACTAGGAGCAATTTTGATGCCCATACCATGAAAAAGAAGTGTCTTATCTTCTGCACACAAGCCTGGCCTCAAAACAAACTCTCTAATGGAGAGGCTTGGTCCCTGAGAGAAGTATACAATATAATAAGATTATGCAGCTAAGTTTATTTTAATGCAAGGAAGGAAAATATTCAAAAGTTCCATGGACTACTACAATATGAGACTAGTTTTCGAAAATTTTTTGGTGAAAATCTATTCTACTTATTGGGTTCATTATCTTAAAAAATTGGGAGGTTTTTAAACTAGACTCCCTGAAATTGAAGAAATGTATCTTCTGAAATACAGCCTGACTTTAAATGACTGGTGCTAGAATTGTACTTGCATTTTATTTCCAGCCCCCTGGACACACACAGTCCTTGTCAGTTCAAAGCCTTCATCGGCCCTGTTAGTCTGGGGCCATCTAAACCTTAACCCAGTTAGGTAAACTGCTCGCCCTTAGTGTGTATTCTTGAAAACTGAGATATTTTTAGTCAAATAAGCTAAAGGAAAGAAGACAATTGGATATCAGTAACTCAAATCTTTGTATCAGTTTGTGTATGTGTTATTGTCTATGAAAAGTGTTACTAATTGTAGTCATTATGTCTCAATCTGTATGTTTTTGTGTCTAAGCGTGTAAATGAAAAATATTTTTCTACCTCCAGATGGCATTAATAAAATTGATTTAAAGACAAGCGCTGTGAAAATTGGGCATTCTAAAACTTTCAGAAAATTCTAATAAGAGATATGAAGCATTAATGCTAATTTAAGTTGAACTGAAATGGACATATCCTTATGGTTATCAGCTGCCAAGTTTGCCTAAAGTGATTTAAGTTGATGTTATCTGTTAAATCTTTCATGAATAAAATGCTTAGAGGCTTGACTTTGTCTAATGTTCAGTAAAGGTTTTGTAAGTAATCTAGCACAGTTTTTAGGAATGAGTAAACTAAGTGTAGCAAGTGAACCCCTTAATAATTGTGTTACAGTGTTTATTCCTACAAACAGCCTGAGAATTTTTGTAGTAACCTAAAACCTTAAAGTTTTGCTAAGTTAAGTAGACATAATTTGTGCTTAGTGAGAGACTGTGCTATAAAGCACATGGTTCCAGAAATTAAAATGTGTTAATAAATTTATAAATCTAAAGAATGCTAGTGTAATGATTTACAATAGCCTAGTTCTCAGTGTTCACTGAAAATTAAGGTTCCTAATGGTTTTAAGTTCTAATTAAAACTACTTAAAGGAATAAA
This sequence comes from Phataginus tricuspis, assembly GCA_029783875.1. NCBI lineage: Eukaryota > Metazoa > Chordata > Mammalia > Pholidota > Manidae > Phataginus > Phataginus tricuspis. The sequence continues at coordinate 36,218,050 of JAQQAC010002594.1, forward strand.
GAAAATATTTCTGCATGCTAAAAAAATGTGTCTTTTGATAAAAGTAACTTTGTTCTAAAGTACAGCTGTTTATTTAAGGAGGGAGAGCACTGAATGTAAAAGGAAAGTTGTAGAAAGTTTCTGGAAATTTTTATATAGTCATGCTATGTGAAATTAAAGCAAATGAGTCTCGATATCAAGTACACAGAAAAATTAGAATTTTGTTTTCAGTTAAAAAGACAAAGTTTTCTTAAACTGTCTGCCCTTAATATTGAAATATTGCAAAGGGGTCTCTAATTGTTTTATCAAAGCAGTTTCTCATGCTTAAAGTCTCAATGAGTTGTCTGGGTATTTAAGAAAATGAGATCTTAATATTAAAAGAACTAAAAGCTAAACTTTGCTAACAACTGTAACCTTCTGTATTTGTCTTTGAGGTATTTTGTTGTAATTCTGGTTAAATGGATAAGTATTGCTTCATGGCAACCTATAATTCTATTTAAGCAAGTGCCAAAGAAACGTTTTTTTGATAACTTCCCAAAATCAAATTCAAAAAGGTGCTTTTACCTCTAGTTAACTCTGATATTTTCCAGAGGGCCCCTGGGACATGTCAGAGGAATTTTCTCCTCATTGGGGGAAATATGTGGCTAATTCAGCTTATTTATCTGATATATAATTACTTGCTTAATTACCTGGAAAGCACTGTCAAAGGGAATGATGCTAAACTTTGTTACTAAATGTTTTGTGTTGCAGAAATATCCAAGTTTCCTTATGTCAACTGTAGTATAGTAAGCTCTCATCAGATCTTTAGCCATTGTCATTTACAAGTCTTTTGTCATTTATAGTCACTGTTTTATTACTCCGAAACTAGTAAAGAACTGGATTCCAGCAGAACAGGCATTGGTTACATAGAATTAAGTAAACTAAAGATGATTTTGTGGCTTTTTGTTTCAAATTTTGCTGCTAAAGTGTTTTAAGCTTTTTCTCTTAAGCTGACAACAGTTTAGTAAATGACAATATCTTTATAAGCAGAATTGAAACATTTATCTTTCTCTCTATCTAATCCTTCCAGAATTTAAAAACTCTCAGTGACTATTTTTGTATTTCATGGCAGGATGTTTATTTGCATAAGTTCAACAAGAACCTGCTTTCCTTGTTAGAGGACCAATTAAAAATACTGGTTATATTACCAAGGCTTTGACTGGAATGTTATACCTGAGAGACATGTGTGTAAACTCAGATATGAACAGACAGCTTTAAGGAACTAAGGTTGACTTTATAGAGCCAACAAAGCCCCTTGGAAGAACTGGCCTGGTACCTTGCTTATAGAATTCCCAGCAGTCTTACGAGGTGAGTAAGGAAGGTCACTTCCTGGCAGGTGCGGGAACCTCAGAATGTCTTGGGGACCTCAAAAGGAGAGGAATTCACCCAAATCTACAGGTACTGAAGGCAAAACCTGATGACAAGTCTGGCTTGGCTTCCTGGCCTTGAGAGGCCTTTAAAAGTCCAATCTGAAATTCCTTATAAAAAGTACCAGCAAAGCACATTTAAAAGAGCCTATGTAATCAATTGCTCTTCTTGATGAACTTATGCAAATAATCAAGCCAAGTGTTAATTATTTTTTTAATCTGGTTACTTCTAATAAAAATGAGGGTAATGTTAGAGAAAAGTATTGTTTCAATAATGCAGCCTTTATCTATACTAAATCCTAATACTAGTCATTGGAACATAAACTAGATCCAGAATTCCAGTTTCCCTAAAATACCTGGCTTTGATTCTCCAGATGCGTTAGTTTTCTACCCTCATTTCAATTAAAGTTTTACCATTTCTAGTTCTCATATTCAACCATGTATTCTTAATCTTGTCAAGTTTGTCTTTCCAGAATGGAAAATTCAACTCCAGATGTTGCTACTTAACCTAATAACACGATTTGTTCTATCTTGCCTAGAAGACACAAAACTACAAATAGTAATAGAAATGGAAGCTGGAATAGAAGTGTCCATCTTCCAAGGCCTGCTCAGCTTACCACTGATAGAGACCTAACTGCACCTTTTACTGCGCCCCTTCTAAGCGTGAAACAGCCAGAGCAGTCATCACCCCCTTTCCCTAGCAGCAGCTAGGGTTTTCATTTGTAGAGGGGGGAATGAGACAGGGATCATGGGTGTAGTCAGCAGGGGTGAGGGCCTCTGGAAAAAGCAAGGCAAGAGATTTACAGTCAGAGCGATGTAACTACATGCAGGGAAACCCCTACCAAAACTCTGTGTTAAACATTGGGCTCTAGAGTCATTCTTCAGTGCGATCAGTTGATACTCCCCAGAAAAAGGAAAGTAGCCCATGTTTTTATTATGCTAATTATTTGTAATCATGTGTAAGATTCACTTTATCTTGCTAAAACGGATTTAATATCTCTTCAAGGACAAACATTCGAAGGCCACTTTTAACAAGTCCACACCCTAAGCCATTTATCAGTTCCCAAAAATCCTCAGCTGCCTATAAATCCCCTAGACAACAACGCACCACCCCAGGCTCACTCTCTTGTCCCCTCCTGGTGTGAGCCAGGAGCTCTTTGCTCTCACTTGATTTCTAAATAAAGGCCTCTACTCTGGCTCTCCTACCTTGAGTGTTTGCTAAGTTCATTCTTCATCTCTGCAAACAAGAACCCCAGCATCAAAAGGAAAATACATTTCCTAAAGATAGCAAACACAGGAAATCTTTTGGATAAAACACAAAATCCTTTTTTTTAAGGGAGATAATTTAACAGATAAAGAAACTTTCACAATCAATGATCAAAAGTAAACCGAAAGTCCAAACTTTGTCCTTTTAGCAAAGAAAAACAAATTCTAATTTTGTACCAGCTTTCTTTTGATATTAAAACTTACTCATTTAAATCTTAGTCCTGACCACACATAAAAATTCCTTTCTTGAGATTCCCTTTCCCCAAACTTTCACTCTCCTCAGAATAAACTTCTATTCCTTTTATTCTTCCCAACTGAAAACACTTCATTCCCTCCTCTACAGAGATGTCTCCACTATCTCTAGCAGCTTCAGATACATACATTAATGAGAACTCTTACTCCCAGAAGTCCCAAACTTCAGTGAAAAATAAGAAGCAAACAACTGTAAACAGTATTAGTGTTCCATAGCCTGACAAACCCAAAAATACCCTTTATGATTTCCAGAAGCATATGTTTTCTCATTGTAGATTTCTCAGCATAGCATAAAAACTTTTACTAATAGAACTAAATATCTTTAGTTTCTCTGTAACAAGAAGCCAAAAGTGAAACCTACATTTAACTCAGGTAGAATAAAGTTATCTGCATTACATTCAATATTAATAATTCTAAAGACATGTCTGTTTTAATTAATTCAAACTTAAACTAGCTTTTATTTACCAAAGATTGTCTGGATTTGATGAAATTGGAAAACATTTGAGTTAGTTTCTTTTTTTCTGAGAGATTTAGAGTATCCTATCCTTATAAGAACTTGTCTTAAGGCCAACCAAATAGAGCTCTCTTATAAACTAATTTTGGCACCATATCATCTGGAGGTGGGAAAGTACCACACATTCAGAATGTGGGTAAACTGGCAACATTTCCATAATCTCTCGACTGGCCTTAGTGCATCTCCATATCAATAGGTGATTACATGGGGGAGTGAAGGCATATCTGAACCAGAGAGATTGAGTGGGGTCCATTTTTGCAGCCATGTCAGGTTGCGGGAGACATGGGTGAGCAGAAGTGGAGGACTGCTTATAAGCAATAAACGGGTTTCTCCCACTTTATTTCTCCCATTGACTGATTTCAATTTCAAACGTATTTTGTCCTGGGCTGGGAAGGTGTATTCCCCTCCCCCACACCCCTCCCTAACCCTGACATAGACACATACATTTAGAGACATACTTGGACATGTAAACAGACCCAAACGTAGATGTTATATAGTGTAACTCCGGGGGGAAATCCAGGAGCAAAATACCTCTAAAACTGAAATCAGTCAAAGGGAGAAATAAAGAAACCTGTTTATTTCTTACAAGTAATCATCCTGTCTCTCTCCCGACCAGGCTGCAGCAGAAGAGAGCTCCACCCAACCTCTCGGGTTCAGATAAATCCTCCCACACCCTTGTAATTACCTATTGATATGGAGATGGCTTACTCTACACCCCTTGGAAGCACCTATTGGTATGGAGATGTACTAAGGCCAGGTGAGAGATTCTGGAAATACTGCAATTTTACCCACACCCATTCTGTGTGTTTTAATTTGGGAAATTTAACTTTAAAAATTCTTAAATGATCTTATCTAATTGGCACATTCCCCATAATGGCCATCGTAATTCTAGCTTGCATTTAATAGATTGTTACATCATGCTAGACATATGCAACTCCTGGAACTACAATTCTTATACAAAAATTAGATGGGTGTGCCAAAATGCAGCACACTCAACTCTCTAGATGGGAAGGATATTATTTATTTTGGATAGCAAGGCCTTTTGATTATTAAGAGCCACATCAATAATCTAACAAAATTTTGCGCTTGTGAAATCACTTAGCAATAACTTTACATCATGTGCACATTAACAAAGAAACATCAGTAGCTAAGTTAATAGAACTGTGGACACCAGCCTTAAGCAACAAATGAAGGACTGGGGACAGGATTAAACCAGCAGGCCCCGTAGAATAGGGACTGCAGACTAATTCCAAACAAATGGAGAACTGTTTCTACCACCAACAGTTCTAGACATAAAACCTGGGGAAATATTACAAAAAACTGGGGAATCACAGACCAGGCCATCAGCAGTTCCCAGCATGTAATCCAAGGGAAAGATCAAGGGTTGAGGTTTAGACATTACTGTTTACTGAGTTGAACAGGGTCATGTGACAGGCATTATTATGAACTTTTCTTGCCTATGATGAAAAATGCTGAGATATAAACAGTATATGTAGTAATAACAGGAGGGACTCTATCTTAAGGCTCAGATTCCATTTTAAAAACAAGGGAGTTAAGAGGTAAGACTCCTAACATATTTTATGGTAATTAGCCAGCAACTGACCATATCTTAAGGCAGGTCAAGTAGTCATAAATAGTATGTTTCTGCTGCTTGAGGGTAATCACTATCTTGGAGAAGAACAGGATCAAGAAATTCCTTGTATTAAGTATATCTTACAGAATATCTAGAGGACTAGATTGTGACATAATGTCTCTCACCAGAGCTAGACATAATGAGGCCATAAGTCAAGCCTATACCATTACCGATTCTTGAAATCCTTAAAAGACATGAATCCCAAGCCTTTAAGCGTGCCTCCTCTCTGAGGTTGCCCACATTCCCCTTTCTTCAAGTGAACTTTGCCTTAAATAAAACCTTCTTGCTGCTCAACTTACTGCGTTTTGTCTCTGCACTCTTCCAAGTCCCTGAGAAGGTTTATTAAGAGACTCCTTTTCCAGTGGTAAATGTCTTTGTTACTTTGCTACTTCATTCAGTATTCTAGACTTAAGCACAAGTCTTCACTTTCTCTGGTCTACTTCAGACAAGTAGGGAAGAGCTACTAAGATTTCTGATTTGGGCTTGCAAATTACTGTTGCCTGGGTGACCTGCACAGGACTGCAGCTGTAAGATCATAGTCTTTAGTAGCCAGTCCAAAAATCTCCTTTCTTTGCTTTGTGAAAGTTTTCAGAACATAATCACACTCCATCCAGTGTTCTGTGGCTCTCCCAAATCCTGGGATGATAGAGGCTTAGTTAATATGATATGCAGTTTCTAGTGGGCACTGGATTCTAGGTGACCCTGGCTTCAGGATTGTCCCTACATCAAGCAGAGTTGAATGAACCTTCCTGTCCTCCCTCTGTTCTTCCTGACTCTCTACTGCCTGCATGGCTGCTGCCATCTACTACTACTCTCACTTTAATGAATTCCTTCCTTACCTACACTCATCTGACCTGTTCAAGAATTCTTTCTCTATCAGAGACCAGAACCCTCCCTCTTCTATGTTTAGGTTTCACTTAGTTCACAGGGAGAGACCTCCCCAGATGCAGCTGCCATACAACAATACTAGTCAATAGAAGGCCTTGTGTGCACCAACAGCGAATCCCAGTGTGGTCTAAACCAGCAGGCTCCCTCCTACAGACTGTGGACTGGATTTAGGAAAGGGATTAAACCAGCAAGTCCTTAATTAAGCAGTTCATGAATAGGGCAGCATCCCGTCTAGCAAGTAGAGAGTTGCATGAGGAATTGTACAAAATGGAAGGTTTTTACAGGAAGGAGGGTGCCGCAAGAAAATTGTTAAATGAAGGGAAGAGGTTACTTCAGGCAAAGTCACTCTACTGTGAGGGAAAGAGCAGTGGAGTCTAATCATGTAGATTTCCTCAACTTCTTCTGGAGGATAGAGAGGCCCCATAGGACAGATTACCTCATGGTTGCAGACCAGAAAGTTTCTGGCTGACTACATTGCTCAGGGAGGTTGAAACTGCAACTAGGTTAGGTGTTAAGCCCAGGTTTGATGACTTGGCCTCACAGAAATGATTCCATTTTGGGCTGTGGTTTTCTTTTTTGACACTGACTACATAAAACCAAATACTGTAAAATCTAAATTTCATCCCCTGGCTACTTCTGCTCTACCTTGATTTTCTATTATGAAAAGACCCATTTCTTAGAAACCACTTAGCTGTTCTTTTTTACTTTTGGTAGGGCTAGATATTAATGCTTTCTATAACTAACACCTATGATTCTCTTGAACACATTATCTGCTTTCATTCAGTTAATATGTATTACATGTTTAGCCTGCCAGATGTCATGCACTGTGCTAATTACCAAGACCTTGTTTTTAAGCTTTATGTAGTTTAATAAAGAAGCTGGATAGGCAAATTTTTATTGCAGAAGAGTGGTGATGGTTAGGAGAAAGTTCAAGTTTGGAAGCTCACTGAGGGGTCTATAAAATCTTGTGAGAATCAGGAAGGCCTTTTAAAAGAAGTGTGATCTAATTCAAATTGAGAGAAAAATGCACACTAATCAGGTTTGGAACTAACTGGGTTGGAAGTATTGATGGGGGTGGATGGTTGGGAGCAAGGGAGAATTTCAAGGAAGACAGAGTAGGTGCAGAGGCATGAAAAGAAGCAAGATGGAAGATTCATGGGTTCCACAGATCTTTGGTCTTTTATTTTTCTCTTTCTCTTATCTAAAGTCCAAAGGTATTAATGATTTACTTCACCTGGCCATTCCACACTGCACCAGTACACATGTGACTGGGAGCAGAGAGAAGTGAGATTTTAAACACAGTAATCCAAAAGGGAGTCACATTTACATTATTTCCTTAGCTATCATCTCTTTTTGATTTTCAGGGATGCTGAAGAGTTAAAGGCAAAGATATTAAGTAAAAGGTGTTTCCAATTGACTTGTTAGGACACAAGCAAGCACTACAAAGCCTTCTTTGACAGGTTTCTGTACATGGAACTAGGTCTCCCCATCCAGGGTCCTCACTGCCCTCCTGTTTGTTCTGTCATTTTCTTCCCTCCTGTCACTCCTCCTGCAAGTCTATTCTTTTGAAAGTCAACCTCATCCATTTTATTATTCATTGGTGGGTAAGGGACTCTCCCTTCCCAAGCTTTCTTCTAATTTACTCCAAATTCCTCCTCCCAAATCTTCCCCTTCACTTCCTCGCTTATGGGCCAAGAATGAAAAATAGCAGCAGAGGCTTTCTCTATCTCTATATGAATGAGCATGACTGTGTGTGTCTAAATGCATTTGCAGGTATGTATCCATATTTGTGCTCTTCCACTGAATCACCGGCTCCAGAAAGCCAGTCCCCACAAATTCATCTCTGCCTCCTTCTCTGGAAGTCAGAATAAAAGCTCACCAGCAACAATCTAAACCCACAAGTAGCTCTCATCTTTTTCTGAAGTTTAAAACTGGCATGAGGATTTGAAGAAAACTAAACTGGATCACGTAGTTTCTTTTACAGAATCATCTGGATAGGTTGTATTTTTATTATTATTACTAATATTAATATTTAGATTTTTAGATATAGAAAGTATAAATGCAAATTATAATCACAAAGCTGCTAAAAAGGAAATATAGAAAGAATAAAGGATCAATATTTTAGTTAATCATGTGAAACATTTAAAGCCTTTTTAAATCACTGTCATTAAAAATTAATCTTGCTTTTATGGAGTGCTTTGCTGTTCAAAGAGTTCTAAAATAAAACTACAGTATCATAATTACCTTATATGTCCTGCACATTGGACATATTCTCCTTTTTAGTGTTGAGGAAACAAAGCAGGCCGGGTGCAGACAGGTGGACACTGACTTACAGCCTGGTGCTCACTTCTGTGAAGTGTGTCAGAAGCAACCTATTACCGTGGGACTTGCAAATATTACTGTTACTTTCCAGTGAGACTTATCAGATAAATAGAGCAGAAATCCAAGTCCTGGAATCCTTGACAAGTAGATCATTGGTAGGATAGTACCTATTTCTTCTAGGAGTCCTTAGTTGATACTAGAGAGCCCACAGATATTTAATCTAACAATTAAATTTAATGAGTGTATTGGAGCATCTACTTTGTGATACAGTGCTGAGGCCTGGGATGGAAAAATGTACAAAAGGATGTTCTCTGTTTCAACCATTTTTCCCAAATCCAGGTAAACCCAAGATGGGGAGAACTAAGTGAGCCTTATGCACCTCTACTCACCATGGTATCCCAGCACCTAACATTTCTCCTGGGCACAAGGTGAGCACTCACACAGAGGTAAGACTTGCTGGATGAAGGCAGACTGAACATGGAGGAGAGGAGGAGGGAGATCTCTGAGAGCAAGAAGGTGATTTATTAATAAGACTGATATGTAATCAAATCTCATAATTTTGTTAGGATTACATCTCAGATACCTGAGAGGGAGGTACTGAGAGTTGGATTTGCCCCCAGGGACTGAGATTTTTTCCTTTTGGTAAAAGCATCCATAAATGCTAGCCCTGCACTTTCCAAAACAAATGTCAAGCCATTCTTTGGTTAAGAACAAGCAAATGAAAATCTCTCATTGTGCTTTTCTTCTGGCGTGCAACCTGGGGTCCAAATGAAATGAATGTCACAGTGAGTTGTCTCCGAGAACTTAACGTAATCACAGAGGAGCAAAAGTCACACTGGGCATTTATAGATTTTATCCTTTCCAGTGAGAAAACAGATTATTGACTATGAGTTTCTCCAGACAATTTTACATTTCTGAAATATATTCTCAGGAACTTTTGACAACACATATTTCCCCTGCTTTGAACAGAGACATTTCTGTGTAATGTGTACTCTTACTAAATGAGAGTTCAAAGTGTCTGATTCCTTTGTATCATTGTGTGGACTTGCCATAATAAAAATATAAGTTCATACTTATTAAGCATTTATAATTGATCAGGATTATCCTCTCATTCCTAGTAACTATTTCAGGAAGTATTATAATTATTATCATTCTCAATTTGTAGATGAGAAAATGGAGCACAGTCCAGCTAAAGTACTCTGTCAAGATGATACAATGTCAAATAGCAGAGATAGGATTTAAACCAAGATGATCTGCTTTCGAGCCCATGCTCATAATAACTAGACTCTACTCTCTACTGTGTGCACAGTGAACGTCTAAATTAACCTGAATGTATAAATTTTTAGGACATAAGTACTTTTCATTATGTAAGCACATTTAAATATTTAGGTGCCCATACCAACTCGAAGGCAGAAATTTGAGACATTTGATTATATGAACAACAAACTTTTGTATAGCATCATTAAAAAACTTAAAAGGTTAAAAAACTTATCTAAATGGCTATAATTTTAAACTTCTAATTCTCTTTAAATTCTAATCCTATCCTCAGGAGACAGCTTCTATTATCTTATTTTGTGATGAGGAAACAAGCTTAGAACAACTAGTCAGTTTTTCCTTGACCAAGCAGTATTTTTCAAGATTGAGGCAAATGTCCAAACTCAGCAAATTGTACACATTAAATATGTACAATTTTTTATATCAATTATACCTCAAAAATCCGTTTTGAAAAGACTAAGTTTTAAAGCAGTTTGGCAAATATGGCTCTGTGAAACAAAAATATCAAAATACAATGAGGTGATATTCTATTGGAAGGATGCAGGATCAGATGAGAAATAGTTTAGAAATCCAAAGGCATGTAGGATATGCAGAGAATTGGGACATCCAGTTTACCGATACATGAAGCAGAAACACAATAGGGAAAAATCTTGCTCTTTGAACCAAATTGTCAGTGAGAGGGTCAGGGATTTTTTAAATAATAGGAAGACAAACCTTCTACTGGGTGAAGAGACGGAACCCCTGAAAAGAGTTAACATGCAGATTATATTTCAATTACTATTCCTCAGAGTATCTCAGTCTCCTTTTCCATAATGTTCACATATATTCTTAAGATAAAACAATAGATTTAAAATATATGTCGTGCTTGCAAAGAGCTGCTTACTGCTATACCTTCAGACTCTACCTGATTCTCAGGACACACACTCTCTATTTCTGCTTTTTGGGTGATTTCACTGGGAAAGTTGAGATCTCCTTGAACCTAGTTGGCAAGTGAACTACTGACAAATTTAAAATACTTCCTTCTTCCAGGGGAGGATTATATCCAATGGAAAGCAAAAGAGAAGGGGCTGCTAGACTATTGTGATAACACAGGTGGGGAACGCTGAGGAGCTTCTCTGTCAATGGCAGCAGAAATGGAGAGGAGGCAACAGACATGAAGAAGGCTTGAATATGAACAAATAATTAGATGTCATGGTTGAGGAACAACTTCCAAGCTTATGCCTTGGATACTTGGTGTTGCCCTTAACCAGGTTATGGAAAAGTACACAAAGAAGACAGAAGTTCATGGGGAAAAATATCGATTTATTTTTTAACTAGTTGAATTTGAGATATTCATATGGAATCCAGGTAGCAATGTCACATAAGCAATGGGATATGGAGACATAGGTCTGGATTTGAGTGTTATTGGCATGAAGATGATACTTGACATGTTGGGATTAGGTCAAACATGGATTTCATCTTAGGAGCCCCAATATTTCAGAGGCTATTGGAAAATAAAAATTCAATGAAGGGTATATAAGAGGGAAGAGTCAGAGAAAGAAATTTGCTCATTTTTTTTAACAATTTATTTTGGTATCATTAACCTACAATTACATGAGCAATATTATGATGATTAAACTCCCCCCTTCATCAGGTCCCCTCACCAACCCTATTACAGTCACTGTCCATAAGCGTAGTGAGATGAGAATCACTACTTGTCTTCTCTGAGTTGCACAGTCCTCTCCGTGCCCCCCCACCTTATGTCTGCTAATCGTAATGCCCCTTTTACTCTCTTATCCCTCCCTTCCCACCCTTCTTCCCCAGTTCCTTTCCCTTTGGTAACTATTAGTCCATTCTTGGGTTCTGTGAGTCTGCTGCTGTTTTGTTCCTTCAGTTTTTTTCTTTGTTCTTATACTCCACATATGAGTGAAATCATTTGATACTTGTCTTTTTCGGCTTGGCTTATTTCACTGAGCATAATACCCTCCAGCTCCATCCATGTTGTTGCAAATGGTAGGATTTGTTTTTTTCTTATGGCTGAATAATATTCCATTGTGTATATGTACCACATCTTCTTAATCCATTCATCTACTGATGGACACTTAGGTTGCTTCCATTTCTTGGCTATTGTAAATAGTGCTGCAATAAACATAGGGGTGCATCTGTCTTTTTGAAACTGGGCTGCTGCATTCTTGGGGTAAATTCCTAGGAGTGGGATTCCTGGGTCAAATGGTATTTCTATTTTGAGTTTTTTGAGGAACCTCCATATTGCTTTCCACAATGGTTGGACCAATTTGCTTTCTCACCAGCAGTGTAGGAGGGTTTCATTTTTTTTTTTTAACATTCAGGAAAAATCCTTCTTTGCAAACTCAAATATATAAATATATTCTTTATGGCATATATTTTATTTCCAAAATAGAGGATGACAAGAATAAAATTTAGCTGTTAATGAGGTGATGAATATTAGAGAATTTCATGGTTCTGGCTGGAAGACATAATATTTATTGTCTTTTTCTCTTTGTTACAGGGATTGTAGGGAACTGGAAGAATCACTTTACAGTAGCCCTGAATGAAAATCTGATACGCACTATGAGAAGCAAATGAAGGATGTGCACTAAAGTTACGAACTGAGATCTAAGAAGGGTTTTCTTAACACATCTGAGACTAATGCTTTCCTCTCATCATTCCTTACCTTTGTTTATTTTAGTTTGGTAAATAAGGAGTCATGTGAAAGATGTTAGGGTCACATGGTTGTTGAAATCTTCACATGAAAAAGCAAGAATGATTTTTCCCCTACTATTATCTTTTTTAATTTCTTATCTTTTTCTTCTTTTACAAATTTTACAGATCTATAACCTATGGGGATGATGTAGGAACACACAGATAGCTTGAGTTTTCAGTCTCATTAAAAATAGCCAAGCTTTCTAATTCTTTATTTTTGTGTGGTTACTTTTTTTTTCCACTTTAGTAGTATATATATATACATACACATACACGTAAGTATATGCATATTAACAACTGTCAATGGACTAAAGAATAAATCAAAACAAATTTACAGATGTCTATAAGTAATCCCAATAAGTGTTTGTTATGCTTGAATGTCTCCAGGTAATTTAAAATATTTATGCTTAGAGTTCTTGCTGTTCTATATACAATGCAATGAACCTAAATTCTATAAACTAAAGTTTTAAAGAATGTGATATTTTAAAGAATGTAATAAAACAAAATAAAGTAAAAGTAAAAGAATGATTATCTTTTATTTAAACAATATATTTTGGCTTAGGCTTCTGGTTTTCTGTGTTCCAGTGATGATTTGTTTTCTATGTTTATTGTAAAAGTCAATACTTCCTTTCTCCAAATCATAAAACACAAGATGATGAAAAGTTCATATGGGTCTCAGTAGAATGCTATATCCTTAATTCCAAAACTGAAAAGTCAAATCTAGGGAACAATTAATATAAGTTTTTTTCCTTATATTGTTGATAGATATCTGAGTATAAAATTTTTTTACAAACATGAAAAAATTAATATGAGATTTTTTCCTTATATTGTTGATACATATCTGAGTAGAAAATTTTTTACAAACATGATATTGTGAATATTCATGTACATGTGTTCTGAAGAAATTCCCCAGTCGTTTCTCAGCATATGAGTCAAATTGCAGAGTCTACACATTTTCAATTTTCTTGATATCCCCTTATTTTTCACATCTATGTTAACAACTATTATTTTTTTGCCATTTTTAAGGTATTATATACACTCTTATGAAGGTTTCACATGAAAAAAAATGTGGTTATTACATTTACGCATATTATCAAGTCCCCACCCAAAGCCCAATGCAGTCACTGTCCATCAGTGTAGTAAGATGCCACAGATTCACTATTTGCCTTCTCTGTGCTACATTGTTTTCCCCTTGATCCCTCACACCATGTGTACTAAACACAATACCCCTCAATCCTCTTCTCCCTCCCACCCCTCCCCTTTGGTAACCGCTAGTTCCTTCTTGGAGTCTCTGAGTCTGCTACTATTTTGTTCCTTCAGTTTTGCTCTGTTATACTCCACAAATGAGGGAAATCATTTGGCATTTGTTTTTCTCCACCTGGCTTATTTCACTGAGCATAATATCCTCCAGCTCCATCCATGTTGTTGCAAATGGCAGAATTTGTTTCCTTCTTATGGCTGAATAGTATTACATTGTGTATATGTACCACCTCTTCTTTATCCATTCATCTACTGATGGACACTTAGGTTGCTTCCATATCTTGGCTATTGTAAAAACTGCTGCAATAAACATAGGGGTGCATATGTCTTTTTGAAACTGAGAAGTTGTATTCTTTGGATAAATTCCAAGGAGTGGAATTCAGGGTCAAATGGTATTTGTATTTTTAGTTTTTTGAGGAACCTCCATATTGCTTTCCACAATGGTTGAACTAGCTTACATTTCCACCAGCACTGTAGGAGGGTTCCCCTTTCTCCACATCCTTGCCAGCATTTGTTGTTCTTAGTCTTTTGGGTGCTGGCCATCCTTACTGGTGTGAGGTGATATCTCATTGTGGTTTTAATACGCATTTCCCTGATGATTAGTGATGTGGAAAATCTTTTCATGTGTCTGTTGGCCATCTGAATTTCTTCTTTGGAGAACTGTCTATTCATATCCTCTGCCCATTTTCTAATCGGGTTATTGGCTTTTTGGGTGTAGAGGCGTGTAAGTCCTTTATATATTTTGGATATTAACCCCTTGTCGGATATGTCATTTACAAATATATTCTCCCATACTTTTGGATGTCTTTTTGTTCTGTTGATGGTGTCCTTTGCCATAGAGAAACTTTTTAGTTTGATGTAGTCCCATGAGTTCATTTTTGCTTTTGTTTCCCTTGCTTGAGGAGATGCGTTCAGGAGGAAGTCGTTCATGCTTTATTCAGGAGATTTTTGTCTATGTTGTCCTATGTTGTCCTCTAGGAGTTTTAGGGTTTCATGACTTACATTCATGTCCTTGATCCATTTAGAGTTTACTTTTGTGTATGGGGTTAAACAATAATCCAGTATCATTCTCTTGCATGTATCTGTCCAGTTTTGCCAACACCAGCTGTTTAAGAGGCTGTCATTTCCCCATTGTATGTCCATGGCTCCTTTATCATATATTAATTGACCCTATATGGTTGGGTTTATATCAGGGCTCTGTAGTCTGTTCCATTGGTCTATGGGTCTCTTCTTGTGCCAGTAACAAATTGTCTTGAGTACTGTGACTTTGTAGTAAAGCTTGAAGTTGGGGAGCATAATCCCCCCAGCTTTATTCTTCCTTCTCAGGATTGCTTTGGCTATTCGGGGTCTTTTGTGGTTCCATATGAATTTTAGAGTGATTTTCTGTAGTTCGTTGAAAAATCCTGTTGGTATTTTGATAGGAATTGCATTGAATCTGTAGATTGCTTTAGGCAGGATGACCATTTTGACAATATTAATTCTTCCTATCCATGAAGTCCAAAAGCACGGGATGTGTTTCTTTTTATTGGTATATTTTTTAATTTCTCTCATGCGTGTCTTGTAGTTTTCAGAGTATAGGTCTTTCACTTACTTGGTTAGGTTTATTCCTAGGTACTTTATTCTTTTTGATACAACTTTGAATGGAATTGTTTTCCTGATTTCTCTCCCTGCTAGGTCATTGTTAGTGTATAGGAATGGTATAGATTTACGCACATTAATTTTCTATCCTGCAACTTTGTTGAATTCAGATATTAGATCTAGTGGTTTTGGAGTAGATTCTTTAGGGTTTTTTATGTACAATATCATGTCATCTGCAAACAGGGACAGTTTAACTTCTTCCTTGCCAATCTGGATGCCTTTTATTTCTTTGTGTTGTCTGCTTGCCATGGATAGGACCTCCAGTACTATGTTGAATAGAAGTGGAGAGAGTTGGCATCCTTGTCTTGTTCCCCCATCTTAAAGGAAAAGCTTTCAGCTTCTCACTGTTAAGTATAATGTTGGCTGTGGGTTTGTCATATATGGCCTTTATTATGTTGAGGTACTTGCCCTCTATACCCAATTTTTTGAGTGTTTTTATCATGAATGGATGTTGAATTTTGTCAAATGCTTTCTCAGCATCTATGGAGATGATCATGTGGTTTTTGTCCTTTTTGTTGATGTGGTGGATGATGTTGATGGATTTTCGAATGTTGAACAATCCATGTATCCCTGGAATAAATACTACTTGATCCTCATGGATGATCCTTTTGTTATACTTTTGAATTCGGTTTGCTAATATTTTGTTGAGTATTTTTGCATCTATGTTCATCAGGGATATTGGTCTATAGTTTTCTTTTTTTGTGGTGTCTTTGCCCGGTTTTGGAATTAGAGTGATGGTGGCCTCATAGAATGAGTTTGGAAGTATTCCCTCTTCTTCTACTCCTTGGGAAACTTTAATGAGGATGGGTATTAGGTCTTCACTAAATGAAATGTTTGATAACATTCAGCGGTGAATCCGTCTGGTCCAGGCATTTTGTTCTTAGGTAGATTTTTGATTACCAAGTCAATTTCCTTGCTGGTAATTGGCCTGTTGAGATTTTCTATTTCTTTCTGGGTCAGCCTTGGAAGGTTATATTTTTCAAGAAAGCTGTCCATTTCTTCTAGGTTATCCAGTTTGTCAGCATACAATTTTTCATAGTATTCTCTAATACTTCTTTGTATTTCTATGCTGTCCGTAGTGATTTTTTCTTTCTCATTTCTGATTCTGTTTATGTGCGTAGACTTTCTTTTCTTCTTGTTAAGTCTGGCTCGGGGTTTATCTATTCTGTTTATTTTCTTGAAGAACCGGCTCTTGCTTTCGTTGATCCTTTTTATTGTTTTATTCTTTTCAATTTTATTTCTGCTCTAATCTTTATTATGTCCCTCCTTCTACTGACTTTGGGTCTCATTTGTTCTTCTTTTTCTTGTTTCATTAATTGTGTGTTTAGACTGCTCATATGGGAATGTTCTTCTTTCCTGAGGCAGGCCTATATTGCTATATACTTTCCTATTAGCACGGCCTTCACTGCGTCCCACAGATTTTGTGGTGTTGAGTTATTGTTGTCATTTGTCTCCATATATTGCTTGATCTCTATTTTTATTTGGTCGTTGATCCATTGATAATTTAGGAGCATGTTATTAAGCCTCCAGGTGTTTGTGGGATTTTTCATTTTCTTTGTGTATTTCATTTCTAGTTTCATTCCTTTGTGGTCTGAGAAGATGGTTGGTACAATTTCAATCTTTTTGAATTTACTGAGGCTCTTTTTGTGGCCTAGTATATGATCTATTCTTGATAATGTTCCATGTGCACTTGAGAAGAATGTGTATTCTGCTGCTTTTGGGTGTAGAGTTATGTAGATGTCTGTTAGGTCCATCTGTTCTAATGTGTTGTTCAGTGCCTCTGTCTCCTTACTTATTTTCTGTCTGGTTGATCTGTCCTTCAGAGTGAATGGTGTGTTGAAGTCTCCTAGAATGAGTGCATTGCATTCTATTTCCCCCTTTAATTCTGTTAGTATTTGTTTCACATATGTAGGTGCTCCTGTGTTGGGCACATAGATATTTATAATGGTTATATCTTCTTGTTGGATTGACCCTTTTATCATTATGCAATGTCCTTCTTTGTCTCTTGTGACTTTCTTTGTTTTGAAGTCTATTTTGTCTGATACAAGTACTGCAATTCCTGCTTTTTTCTCCCCATTAGTTGCTTGAAGTATCTTTTTCCATCCCTTCACTTTTAGTCTGTGTATATTTTGGTTTTAAAGTGAGTCTCTTGTAAGTAGCATATAGATGGGTCTTGTTTTTTTATCCATTCCGTGACTCTATGTCTTCTGATTGGTGCATTCAGACCATTTACATTTAGGGTGATTATGGATAGGTATGTACTTATTGCCCTTGCAGGCTTTAGATTTGTCATTACCAAAGGTTCAAGGTTAACTTCCTTACTATCTAAGGGTCTAACTTAACTCACTTAATATGCTATTATAAATGCAATCTAAAGGTTCTTTTCTTTTCTTCTCCTTTTTTTTCCTCCTCCATTCTTTGTATATTAGATATCATATGCTGTACTCTTTGTCTATCCTTTGACTGACTTTGGGGATAGTTAATTTAATTTTGCATTTGCTTAGAAATTAGCTGTTCTTTCTTTACTGTGGTTTTATTACCTGTGGTGATAGTTATTAAACCATAGGAACACTTCCATCTATAGCAGTCCCTCCGAAATACACGTAGAGATGGTTTGTGGGAGGTAAATTCTCTCAGCTTTTGCTTATCTGGGAGTTGTTTAATCCCTCCTTCAAATTTAAATGATAATCTTGCCAGATAAATTAATCTTGGTTTGAGGCCCTTCTGCTTCATTGCATTAAATACATCATGCCACTCCCTTCTTGCCTGTAAGGTTTCTGTTGAGACGTATGATGATATCCTGATGGGCTTTCCTTTGTATGTGATCTTATTTCTCTCTCTGGCTGCTTTTAATAGTCTGTCCTTATCCTTGATCTTTGCCATTTTAATTACTATATGTCTTGGTGTTGTCTTCCTTTGGTCCCTTGTATTGGGAGATCTGTGCACTTCCATGGCCTGAGAGACTATCTCCTTCCCCAGATTGGGGAAGTTTTCATCAATTACCTCCACAAAGACACTTTCTATCCCTTTTTCGCTTTCTTCTTCTGGTACCCCTATAATGCGAATATTGCTCCGTTTGGATTGGTCACACAGTTCTTTCAATATTCTTTCATTCTTAGAGATCCTTTTTTCTCTCTGTGCCTCAGCTTCTTTGTATTCCTCTTCTCCAGTTTCTATTTCATTTATCATCCCCTCCACCATATCCAATCTGCTTTTAATACCCTCCATTGTGCTCTTCAATGATTGGATGTCTGACCGGAGTTCATTCCTGAGTTCTTGAATATCTTTCTGTACCTCCTTGAGCATGTTAATTATTTTTATTTTGAACTCCCTTTCAGGGACAGTAATGAGGTCGATATCATTTAAATCTTTCTCAGGAGTTGTATTAATACTTTTCTCTGAACCAGGTTCCTTTGGCATTTCATATTTGTGTATGGCACCCTCTAGTGGCAGGGAGCTCTACTCTCTGGAGCTTTTCAGCCCCTGAAGCAATGTCGGGGATTGCAGGGTAGTGTTATTGGTGTGTGAGGGGAGGAAAGGGCCTCCCAGCTGCTATGTCTGTCTCCACTGCCTGAACCAGTGGGCCGAGTGCACAGGTATAATCCTCTATGCTTTGTGTTTGTAGTTGCTGTAGACAGAGCTTCCCACTGGCTGGCCTAACTCCAGGATAGGGTGTGCCAGTTTCTGAGCCAGGTGAGGCTGGCCAGGAGAAAGGCGCAGTAGGCTGCCTATCACAGAGGGGGTTCTTGGAGCTGTGTAGGCCCCCAGGGAGGTGGAGCACCTAAAGGTCATGAGAGGTCCCAACCTGCTGGGCAGAGTGCACCTGGACAATTTTGTCTACCTGTTCTTTCTCCTGAGCAGTAACTCTGTGCAATCCTTGCCTCTTTAGCAGCCCTCTTGCTAAGGGCTTCCTTGTTAGGCAGTCTCTCAGACTGCCCATCTTTCTTTTGTCCCAGAGCAGCCAGATATGGATCCCTGCTTTCCACAAGCAGCTGGAATCTCAGTCTCTCCAGTAATTCTGCCTGTCTTAGCTTTCCAACCCGCTAATTATGAGAGTATCATGCAAGCACCATGAAATGTGGGTTTGTGCTCCCAGAGAAGATCTCTGGAGTTAGGTATTCAGCAGCCCCAGGTCTCCACTCCCTCCCTGCTCTGTTTTTCATCCTGCTGGTGAGCTGCAGTGTGGGAAGGGCTTGGGTCCTGCCTGTCAATAGCTTTAGTAAGTTACCCTCTTCTGTGAGGTCTGCTCTTGTCTCCAGGTGTATGCAGTTTGGCCCAGTCCTCTTTCCTCTTGCTCTTTTATGAGTAGTTGTATCAGTTATATTTTTGTATTATATGCAGTTTTAGGAGGAAGCCTCTGTCTCACCTCTCATGCCACCATCTTTAATCCAATCTCCTACCCTATCATCTTTAAAGAATTTCCTTATTTTGTTGTTTATCATGTATTTCCCTTGCCTCAACCTGTGAACCTGCCTAATAGGCATTTGAGTTTCTTCATTTAGTCCTGGGTACTTTGTGTGCTCACTGTTACTAGACTGTCATTGTTTCTAGGCACAGCTATTCTGATCTAGTTCTCAGTCTCCTGAGTCTATGTATATATATATATATATATACCTTAAAAAAATACTTTACATCAGTACTTACAATTCCAATCCAAAACCTTTATCTATGTTCATTCTCCAAAGTTTTTAATTAGTTCTCATTATCTTTAATAAACTTATTTGCTTAATCCCCTATCCCCACCCCTACTGTAAATAATCAACCTCAAGATCTTGCTGGCCACATTCTGTACCCTTCATTTACTTGACCCCTGGCCTCACCACTACTTTCTCATCCTCCAGGTAGTCTGTTGCCTGCTAGGCCTCAATAACCCCTTAGTCCTTAAGAGTGCTACCACTCCAAGGAAAGAAAGGAAAGGAAAAAGAAGAGAAATTTGCATTTAACTGCTATGGTCTAAGGTCTTCACAATCCAGTTAAAATCCCAGGGTTATACAAAACCTGCTCTCCCCATCTTATCTTTTTCTGGAACCTGGAATCTGACTTTTATCTGCCCAAACCCACAAGGCTTTCAAAAGCTCTGCTTAACTTCTCAGACACCTTGGAGGAAATGAGAAATAGACCCCATAGGAACAGGAGGGTTAAACTCTCTAGATTTCTGGATTTTAGCTCAATATTTTAAAGTCATCATTAGTTTGCCCAAATAAAATAAATCCAAAAGAAGCAGGAGGAAAGAAAAGATATAAATTAGGATCACAAATAAATGAAACTGAATACAGGAAATCAATAGACAAAATTAATGAAACCAAAAATCTAGTTCTTAGAAAAAATCAATAAAATTGATAATCCTCTAGCAAGAGCAATGAAGATGAATAGATAAAAGATATGTCATCAATATCAAGAATGAAAACAGGAGATGAAAATGAAACAAATACATATTCTACAGCCAAGAAAGGATAATAGTAAAATACTACAGGTAATTTTATGCTCATAAAATTAACAAATTAAAAAAAACAGTTACTTGAAAATCACAAACTATAAAATTCAAATCAAATGACATATATAACCTGAATGGGCATGTTATCATTTTTTAAAAATTGAGTTTTTAATAAAAATACTTTTAGAAAAGAAACTCCTATTCCCTAGGTGGCTCCAGGGCAGAATTTTTCCAGACATTTAAAGAAAAGTTAAGATCAATTTTATACAATCTCTTAAATGATATAAAAGAGGAAAGAATACTTTCTAATTCTGTATCAACTCATACCCTGATACTGAAATGAGACAAAGAATACAAAGAAAGAAAGCCATAGACCAGTATCTCTAATGAACTGATGCACAAAAGTCTTTAATAAAAATATTAGCAAAGTGAATCCACCAATATATGTAAAGAATTTCATACTAAGATCAACTGGAATTTTAATCAGACATGTAAAACTGTTTCAACATTTGGAAATCTAAAAGTATAATCTGTCATATCATATTATCATACCAATAGATGAAGAAAAACATTTGATAAAATTCAACATCTGTTGATGAGAAAAACTCTCAGAAATTTGGAAATAAAAAGACACTACATCAACTTGATATGGAATATCCATACAAAATTTACTGATAACATCATACTCATGAAAGACTGAACACCTTCACCTTAAAATCAGTAACAAGGCAAAAATGCCTGCTCCCATCACTCTTATTAAATCTAGTAATAGCTCTGGCCACTGCAATAAGACAAGAAAAAGAATAAAATCATACAGATTGGAAAGGAGAAATAAAGCTGCCATGCAAACAAATGTTGTTCTGAAAAACTGGACAGCCACATGCAAAAGAATGAAACAGGACCACTATCTCCATATACAAAATTAACTCAAAATGGAATACAGACTTAATCATAATACCTGAAACCATAAAGCTCCTAGAAAAATACAGATGGTAATCTTGACATCAGACTTGGTAATGATTTTATGAATTTGACACCAAAAACAAAGGCAACAAAAACAAAATAAACAAGCAGGACTACATCAAACTAAAAGTCTTCTGCACAGCAAGAGAAACCATCAGTAAAATGAAAAAGCAACTTTCCAAATAGTAGGAAATATTTTCAAATCTTATATTGTATAAGGGTTTAATACCCAAAATACATAAATTCATACAACTCAATGACAAAAAACAAATACAGTTAAAAAATGGGCTTAGGATCTGAATAGACATTTTTGCAAAGGAGACATACAGGTAGGCAATATGTGCATTAAAAGGTGCTCAACATCACTAATCATCAGAGAAATGCACATCAAAATCATGATGAAATATTACCTCACACTTGTTAGAATGACTATTATCAAAAAGATGAGAAATTACAAGAGTTGGTGAGGATGTAAAGAAAAGAGGACCCTTGTGCACTGTTAGTGAGAATGTAAATTGATGCAACCATTACGTAAAACAGTATGGAAGTTCCTCAAAAAATTAAAAATAGATCTACCATATAATCCAGCCAATTCCTTTCTGGGTATTTATTTGAAGAAAAGAAAAACACTAAGAAAGATATATGCACCCCCATGTTCATTGCAGCATTATTTTCAATGGCTAAGATATGGAAATAATACCCAGGTAAAGAAAATGTGACTCAGATCCAGATCTGCTCTCCACCTTTTTCATCTTATCTCTGCTATGGGAGGTTCATGTGTATGGGTTACACCAAAAGGATTCTGGGCCCTCCAGTTTCTATTTGGCAAGAGATCTGAGGGAGGGAAGAGAGTGAAGTTGGCTGTTTCCCTGACTCTTTCCCAGGAGGTCAAATTACGTGGGCTGCATCCCTCAATTAAACTAATTTGGGGCATTTTATCATGTAATTCCTGGTTTTCATTATGACACATTTTCTTCTGCTCTATCTAGTGACTCTAAATCATAAATTCCTACACATTGTAATTTTTCTAGAAGATATATCTCCAGTCTCCTATAAGGGGCAGAATTGGGGACATGCTGAGAACCTTTTCTGGCTGCAAGGCTTATGCCGAGGAAAACTAGAAATATTTTCCCCCTCTTTTTCACCTTAATCTATAAAAATACCTAATTGCCTCCAGTTGTTTTGCCTTCCTATAATTATTTAGCAATGTGATGTTCAGGTTTCTTGTTTTTTTCCCTGAAGCAGACTATGAGAAAAAAATCTGAATCAAGATTTTTCCACTCAAGTCAAAGAAAATATTTATTTGGGATGTTCACAGAAGATGAGAACATAAAATAATTTCAGCTTCACAAATTTGATGAATGAGAGGTTTAAACTTCAATTTCCATTATATATCAATTGATAAATTCACAGATTTGAATAACTTTGCCCTTTGTCAGCTGCATAGATGTACAATTTCAAGACCTAGAGACAAAAAGGAATCACATATAGAAAATATTTCGATCATATGGAACATAACAGGAGATACAAACCAGTTTTTTTTTTTTTGAAAGAGGGGTTTTTTTTTACTACTCACCACTATTACCAGGTGACTAAAAAAAGTGATATAAGACCTGCCTCTAGAGGGAACAGTCATCATGTAAATGTAAGAAAATGCTCCAACTTCTCTTGGCTTCACTTCTTTTTCCCTTGGCATCCACACAGGGAACATGGTCTTGCCTGTCTAACTTGCCCATGCAGATCTAGAGGTACTTTAACTGAGGATTTCTAACAGCAATACTAGTGACATGAAAGATCTGTGTTTTGTTTGGCTTTTACAGTTAAAATCAGAAGCAAAAGTGAAAGTAAAGGGCCTCTACTTACTATACATAATTATTTGACAGTTAACTCCAGACTCTAAGTTTAGCAGATTTCCACGGTCTTCTTATTTCATCTACCACCACAAGCAGCAATAAAATGCTTTCCTGTGTTAATTCCGGATTTAAAAGCTCAGCAGATTTCCATGGGTTTCTTGTTTCATCTACCACCACAAGCAACAATACAAAGCTTTCCCTTAAGCCTTTAATACTTAATTCAACAGCGGACTTTGTGCAGCTTAATCATCAACCTCACACAAATCTATAAGACTTTGTCTTTCACCTGCCTAATACCTAAGACAGGTAATCTTGGCTGACTTAACAATTTACAGAGTGAAACTTCCATTAACCAAGTGCTGTAGAAACAAAATCTAGACTTCTACTTCCTCAGGACAGGCACCTGGTAAGTGATTTATGCACTTTGTCTTTAAAGTGCCCATATTTTTTATAAAACTAAATTCAACAGCTGAAAAATTAGAGACTGAGAAATGGGAAATTTTAGTATGTATGTTTTTGCCTAAAAAGGGAAATATTTAGGAATTCTTAGGTCCAAACTTCCTATTATAAATTCACAGGATTTTTTCATATTTAAAATTGTGTTAAGGTAGTCTGTTCTACTAATTTTAAGTTTATAAAACTAAAAAATTTTTTAAAGGCTATTGATCTTTCACCTTCTCAGTATTTCTACTTAGTTCCAAGGAATATTCTTGTATGCTACACTTTGAGTTCTTCAAATCTCTGTGTGTGGGATATGAAAATCAGATCTAGGCAAAAAAACAGTTTTCATAAGTCTACTTTTGTGCATTTCTTCAGATTCCCAAAAACAGTGTATCATAGACATGTTAGATAAATGTATTTTCCATTGATGACTTATTTCCTTTTTTAAAAAATATTTTCACTACAACACATATATGATTTCTTATCGTTAAATCAGGGAGCCACTACAATGATATGTTATTCAAATTTCTTGATATTCATTACTTCTTAAAGGGTTTTATAACAAAATTACATCTATGTTACTTTTTTCACACGTACCTTCCTACTGTCATGTTAATGAATAGCCACTTCAATACAGTCTCTTATACAGCTCTTTAAACTTTTACCTTGAATATATTACAAAAACGATATTCTAAGAAACCCACATTCATACAAAAAGTCCTAATAAATGAAGTCATGTGATATCATTGTTTATTGTAGTAATGAAAAAATTTCATATATTTTGAACAACAAAAAGAAAAGGCTTAGTACATTCTAATCCAAATATTTAAATTCAAACAACTCTAGTAAGTCAGATTCACTTATTTAGGCTAATGCCTGTGACCTATCAACACAAGATTTTTTCAATGGATAAATGTTTTATGATGTAAATATTTTCCTAAGATACATGAAAATTTATAAATTTGAAATTTGCAAACCAATTTTCTGAAAATGTTTCAAAATTGTGTTTTTACTTTAATGGTATAGATTTGTGAGCTATCAACATGCTTAAAACTATACTAGATAAAATCATTATATCCCCAACTTAAAATGTGAATAATATAGTTGAAGTCTTATATTTTAGATATCATGTGATATCTAAATTTCCAGATATATTAAAAGAGGTTTTTATGTGGTACATTTGGGGTCACATGTCTGATTTAGTGTTTCATAATGGCCCAGAGTATTTAGAGGGTGTTTTCCAGCATCAATTAGATTCTTTGTTCTCCCTGGAATGTTAACAAATTTATATCTTTCTTCATTGCCTCTAAAAGGAACTTCCTCTTGTGTTCTGATATTTGATAGAAATAATCCTGAAAGAATTTGAAACTGATTTTAAAAGTTGTTAGGAAATAGCTTTCAAAACCCTTTATAAATTTGCAGAATACTTTCAAGAACCTGTGAATAAGCAGAATTTAGGATGTTCCAGTCTAAGATATGCACGTGAGCTCAAGAAGACCGCTATCTATTTCTATGAAGATTTGAAGGGCAACTTTATTAAGTTTCACAATGTACACATCTCATCCCATCTTATATCCTCACATCCTGAGACTAGATGTTAGAGAGGAAGAGTGAAGACAATCTTTCCTAGAGAAGAAAAACTTATTGTTTGGAAAAAGGTTTGACAAAAAGGATCTGACATTGCTCAACTAATTTTCTTTAGCTTTCATTCAGCCCCATGGATCACTTTATCCTTGGAAATGTGGATTCAAGGCTAATCCTAACTCTAGTCTTCTCAATTTAGCAGACATGATCAACACTTGTAGCCTAAATAAATACCATTATTTCTCAAAGACACAGGACTTTGTATCCTATCTTCAAAAGAAACGTGTGTTATAAGTTACAATACTCATAGAAGTTGTAGGTGGGCAAAGAAGAAGAAAAATATTTTAAGGAGAATAATGATATGCTTCTGTTAGTAACAGTAACCATATTGGTTTAAAAATCAAAGCTAAAATTTATTTACATATGTCTGTATGTGCATGTCTGTATACATTTATATGGATTTCTTAAAGGAAGACTTGAGAAACAGATATAGGTTTAAAAAGGTAACAATACTATTATTTCATAAGATAGAATTCAAAACAAAAAGGACTGAGTGTGAGATGAATCTAGGATAATATATATACTCCATAATAAGCATACAACACTCAAAACTTTAGCTTCAAATAGCATACTTTCAAAGTAAAAAGAAAAACTCATATACTCATATTAAAAGTTTTGAGAGAAATTGACTGAAAGATATGTGCAGAGGGAAATATCACATATTAATCTATCCAGAAAATTAAACTTAAACATTTTTTTGAAGATTTTAAAAATATAATGATATTGAATTTCTAGGTGTGTATGTATAAATAAAAACATTCATGTCTTGTACTACCAATACATAATATAGGTTGCAACAAAATGATCATCTATTGGCACAAGAAAATCACGATCAAATCTAAAATATAAAATCCTAATCTCTTACTTTCCAGGTAAAATCATACAGCACCATGGTGACAGGAAAGCAAAAGTATTAAAAAAAGAAACAAGGCAAAATAAAGTTTAAAAAAACCCATGTATATAAACACACACATATTACACAATTATATTTTTAAAGAAGATGCATGTTACCCACAACCCAACATGTATTTCACTAAGGCTGACAAACAAGCAAGGCCTTTATAAAGCAGAGTTGTTTATGTTTTCAGAAACTGAGATAATGATCTCACCAATCCCTTCCATTGCTTTGGTACTAGACAGGTGTTTTCTGGATTTTGTTAGGACTCAGGGATCCCAAATGAAGAGTATAATTAACTTCTTATCATCACATACCTACATTAAAAGACCTTGACAATAAAAGAGTGCCTAATTGCAAATGGCATCTGGTAGTTCCTGACCAGGTACAATTAATTACCTGAGAAACATCAAAGAATAGGGTATGTCCAACCTTGGGATATCTGTATGACATGGAGGAGACAGGTAAGTGTAAATATCTCCGTTTAAAGACTAAAGTTGCCAAGCACTTTTAAGGTTAATTACTTGTGGAAGACTGATTATAAAGCAGAGATTAAGTATAAAAACTTAGACCCATTATTTCTTTGTGTGTGGGTCTAGAAGAAAGAGAATGTACTTTTCCTCTGATTTGAGACAGTGTTGAGATTTAAACAGAGAATGAACTTTGAGATTATGATGGTATAAATTGTGATAATATGATAAAGAATTTTATAAACATTTAAGTTAAAATGAACAATTTTTGCATGCCAGGTAGTATGGTGCAACTATTATAAACATTAAATTTTTCATTTATGAGGTTATAACAATGACAATGACACAATGACAATGATTCTATGAAATGGGTGCTATATGCTAAAATGAAGAATTCTATTTAAAAACAAAAATCACTTGCCCAAAGCTACATAGTTTGTAAGTTCTGGATTTTTCTAACAGTTACCTTTCCAACAACAAAAGCTGAGTGCTTTCACCTTTAGGTGTATTACTTCCCAAGATTTGAAACCTAATTTTACCATTTATGCTTTGTGTAGTTGGGCAAGTTGTATAAATCCTGACAATTTCTAATGACACTATGAATTTCAAAGCTATTATTATTAGCTTGAAGTAGAAATATATGATATAGAAATTATAATGCCTGTAAGTATTCATAAGTATTAATTTTCTTTGTAGCCTATTCTTTAATGTTGATCCAAGTGTTTTGGCCAGTTAAATTTGATAATCTTAATATAAACTAAGACTGTTTATAAGATACAGGGTGTGGAAAGGAACAGCCTCATTTCTAGGCATATAGCAAACAAACAAACAAAAAAACAGCAATCAAAAGCTGTGTAATTGGATCACTTATTACAGAAATAAAGTGCCAGATGTCATATGAAAAATACAGAATAATATTTGTATTACTTATGAATTTTAACAAATGCGGAGCTTTTATAAATGTGAACTTTGAGTTTTTATATAAAAATGTAAAGCAGCATTTTAATTAGTAGTATCTTAATAGAATTTTTCAACAATAAAGGAGTGTTCTGTTGAACAGTTCATTCTTTTCTTGGTTCTACTCTGTGACTTAAAACGTATAGTTTGGTGATCAGAGAATATTAATTTTATTTAGAATTGTATAATGTTAGAGATGAAACAAACTGGAGTGACTATTTTGTACATTTCCCATATTTTTAGGCAGGGAAAACATGGCTCAGAAATATGAGCTCAGAGTCATACTGCTGGTTGTGGAACAGCTGTACTCAAATGCTTCTCCAGGTTCCCAGCGCTGTGCTTAGAGTCCCACAAATACTGCATTCCTATCACGGAAATATTTTAACTTCCACATGTTTAAAAAAGAACTAATAAAGCTGTCCTTTTTAGGTCAAGGACCTGTTGAGTATCAAAATATCACTTTCTAGGAGAATAATGTATTATTATCAGTTTAATATTCTATTTTTCATGATTAAGGTACATGATATCCTTAGGTACAATGTTACATTATTTTAACTCAATGGGCATGGGAGTCAATAGTTTTGTTCAGGTTAACATGCACTAACACTGCCTTTTATTAGTGTGAAGAGTGTTAGTTTCCAAGGCCTTATAATTATCCTCCAGAGGAAATTATATTTCAAGGGACATTTTCAGAGAAGTAAACAAAACAGGCCCAAGGGATATAATCATCTTCTTTCAACATTTCCTGAGCTTTCTCCAACTCAATTTCTCTCACATAGTAAGTTCTATGCAACTCAAGGGTGTCCTTTTAATGATTTTTTGGCTCTGATTCTTAACTTGAGGACATTCTTTTAAAGCTCTCAGGAATTAAAGGTAAGTTAAATTTGCATTTTTTACACGAATACTTTTGTTTTGGGTTATTTAGGAGTCATACTGCTAATTTAGAATATTGAGCTCATGGAAAATTTGAATCAGGTCCAGGAAATATTAAAATACAATGATGTGATTATTTTATCTCAATGAATGATCTCTAATAATCAAATATTGGCAAAAATGCAGATATTCCCAAAACTTCATAAAAACTATGTTAATTAAATGAAACATATGGTAAAAAATATCAAATACCACATATAAGTCAAATTAAATATGGATTTAATCATTCACTTTGTGTGTGAACATGCAAAGGCACTGGAAAACTATAAGAAGAATTATGCTTATTTGTATTCATCCTTTCTTAACCCATCCTCATATTTCCATACCAGTTCAATTATGTCATTCCCTTGTTCTAATTTTAAGTGGCCTCTCGTTTCTTCATTAATTGAATACAACTTTGGAACCCACCATTCACAGCTACCTACGATAGGGACAATTTTCTTTTGCCATGTCTTTCATTGCTCATCAGACAGCAAATTTAATGTAGGTAAAAGGCTTTTCTGTCTTTTCATGGCCAATTGTTGGCAAATAATGCCACTTATGTGCTACTGTTGAAGTAATTACTGGGTGAATGAGACACTTTCCTAAAAATGTAGTGACTTTCAGTCAGTGTGATACATTTCATCCTCTCCTGAACACATTTCATACGTTTCTTCTCTTTTACCTTTGTTCATGCATTACACACTTTTGTGAATAAATGTGATGTCTATGCTTGTTAAAATAGTGCCAATCCTATACATCTTAGCTCAAATGCTGTCATTCTCCAGGCCTTTTTTAATATCCCTAAGCAGATGCCTTTATTTTTTGAATCTTTATCAAAGATTCTATTTTATTATGTTTATATTCATTCAGGTTTAGATTAGAAACACCTCTACCTTTAAGAAACTTATGTTTGTTAAGATAAAAGCTAATAAAAATAAGCAATATCTGTACATATATTAATGCATTGTACTTAGTAGGTACTTCAACAACTTTTGACCAAAACACATAGAAAACTAAAGTTGTAATAAAGTAAATGTATCAATCAGTTTGTCTTACATGTAGATACATACATTATATATGTAATTTCAAAGTAAATGTACCATAATGTAATTTCTTGAAAAGTAACCTGATACATTTGAGTACTTTTCATCTGTTGGGTTTAAGTTTTTCATTGTTATAAGGTAAATCATAATCTGATTCTCATGCCTGCCAATCCATGATTCAACATTCAAAAATACAGATTCATAGAAGGATAGATTTGGAAAGACTCTCTGCCCTAGTATATTTTAATACTCTCATTTTATAGATGAGAAATGGAAAGTTAACTGAATACTTAATATACTATGAGAACATTATGTTCACATAAGATGGCAAATATGGTTAACCAAGGAGGTGAAGTAAAGGCAGTTTCCACCCTACAGACAAGAAAGGCTTTTCTTCTAATACATCTTTGAGATAAAGTCCCCCAAAGGAGATTTCAAACATGTCACTTAAAATATATCTATTTAGATATTTTAAATAGTTGAAATCTATGTCTACCATTGAAAAGAGCAAATCTCATTTCAGAAAATTACTTTTCCATTTCTTATAATTAGCAGAACATACGTTAAAATTCAAAGGAAATGTTTTAATGTTGTTTTCTAAACTAGTGGGTTTTCTAAAGAGATTTATAGTTAAGTTAGGGCCTAGATAACACAGTAGGAAAAGCAGATTTGGGAGGAAGGAGACAACCTTAGTTTTAAACATTTTTAATATAGGGAGCAGTTGAGACATTGCTGGAAATGTTCACGAGGTAGCTGAATATGTATGTCTCCGTCCAGCTGGTGATAATGATACTTATATGTGTAGCTCAACATATAGAGAGTATATAAAACTGAATTGGATGATACACTGACGGAAAACTTAGAGAGTATGTAAGAATGCTAAAGCTGTATGTGAGGCTTATCACATTTAGGGTGTGGGCACTCACTTATCTATCTTTTATTATGAATTCTAGTTATTTGGCCCTTACCATTGAACTCTTTATTATTTACTACTTTACCATGTTTTGTTTTTCTTCATGGCACTTTTCACTATCTATTTTTAGTTTGTTTATCTAACACCACATTATCAGCTCCATAGTTGTAATTATTTTGCCTCAGAATTTTCCTGTACTATCCATAATATTTTGGGCCACACTGTAGTAAAAAAAAAAAACCAAATTATTGATAGCTTGACATAATAAAGAATTATTTTTCACAGTCACAGTCCAGAGAAGGGTGAGGTGATCACCTCAGTCTTTTAAAGAGGCCTCTGAACACATAGACTCCAAGGGCTCCATGTCAGTGGAAGAGAGGACTGGAGGGTCACAAAAGGTTCTACATCACCCACAGCCCATCAGCCAGAACTCAGTCACATGCTCCCAAACTAATTGCAAGGGAGACTGAAAAATAATATTTGTGTTCAAAGAAAATAGATATTTTGTATGCAAAAAATTTTCTCTACCTCAACTCCTGCTATCACCAGTGCCTGCAAACAGTGTTTGCTACCCAGTAGTTTTCAGCAAATAGTATTTCAAAAAATAATAGAGTTTGTTCTTTAGAAGGGGATAGGTAATGTCTGTGAACTTTTTAAACTTTATATTTCTTATGTTTGCTTTTCACATGTTGATATTAATGAAAATTAAAAAATATTAATAGGAAATGTACTGAATATAATCAAATCACAGCCCAATGCTGTCATAAGATTAATTTTCAGTAAACACAAGAGCCAACTTAATATTGGTATTGAAACTTTATGGTATTTATAAATCCCAAGATTTTGATAAAGGAAAAAACCCTAATATTTAATTATGTACTCCTCTCCCAGTGATGCTCAGAAACTTCCCAGAACTACTGGTGTATTAGCATCTTCTCTTATTAGGACAGAACTATTATTGAAACTGCATAACAGCAAGTGAGTGGACACCCTTGTTCTTGTGGAGACTAGCCAAAAACCCAAACACACTAAATTACAAAGAAATAACCCCAAAATTTATACTTTCCTACACATAATTAAGCTCAAAATTATTAGAAGGAAGGTAATAATAAAGATTAGAGCAGAAATAAGTGAAATAGAGACTAAAAAAAAGTAGAAAATATTAAGAAAGTCAAGAACTAGTTATTTGAAAAAATAAACAAAATTGATAAAGCTTTAGCCAGAGTCATCAAGAAAAAAAAGAGAAAGCCCAACTAAATAAAATGAAAAATGAAAGAGAAATTACAACCAATACCACAGGTACACAAAGGATCATAAAACACTACTACAAACATACACCAACAAATTAGACAATCCAGAAGAAATTTGTAGAAGCTTACAATCTTCCGAGACTGAATCAGGAAGAAATAAAAAGTCTGAACACATTAATTACTAGTAATGAAATTGAAACATCAAAACATTCCCCAAAACAGAAGTGTAGGACCAGAATGCTTCACAGGTGAATTCTATCAAACATTTAAAGAACTGTTAATACCTATCCTTCTGAAACTCTTCCAAAACATTGAAGAAAAGCTGATTCCATGGTATGGTCCTACAAGTTAAGCATTATACTGATAACAAAGCCAGACAAGAAAAAAATGAAAGGAAATTATAGGTCAATATTCATGATGATCATAGATGCAAAAATTCTCAACAAAATATTAGCAAACTGAATTCAACAATAGATTGAAGGGATCATACACTATGATAAAGTAGGGGATGCAAATATGGTTCAATATCATAAATCAATCAACATGATACACCACATTAAAGAAATGAAGGATAAAAATCATATGATCATCTCAATAGAAAAAGTGTTTGACAAAACCAAAACAGTTAACAAAGTGGGTATAGAGGTAAAGTACCTCAACATAATAAAGAAGGTACATGACAAACCCACAGCTAACGTTATACTCAGTAATGAAAAGTTGAAAGCTTTCCTTTCAAAATCAAGAACAAAAAGAGGGTGTTGATTCTTGCCACTTGAATTTACCATCTTCTTGGAAGTCCAAACCACAGCAATTAGACAAGAAAAGGAAATAATAGACATACGTTAATTGACTGTATATAGGAATTTATTTCTGGCCTCTCTGCCTTGTTCCATTGATCTATGTATCTGTTTTTATGCCAGCACCACACTCTTTTGATTACTACAGCTTTGTAATATAGTTTGAAATCAGGAACTGTGATACTTTCAGTTTTGTTCTTCTTTCTCAAGATTTGTTTGACTATTTGGGGTCTTTTGCGGTTCTATATAAATTTTAGGATTGTTTTACTTTTGTGAAAAATGACATTGGTATTTTGATAGGGATTGCATTGAATGTATAGATTGCTTTGGGTAGTATGGACATTTTAACAATATTAATTCTTCCAATCCAAGAGCATAGTTTATCTTTCCATTTACTTGTGACTTCTTCAATTTCTTTCACTAATGTCTTACAGTTTTCAGGATAAGATTCTTTCACCTTTTCGATTAAATTTATTCCCAAGTATTTTATTCTTTTTGATGCAATTATAAATGGGATCATTTTCTTAATTTCTCTTTTTTGGTAGTTTATTATTAGTGTATAAAAATGCAGTATATTTTTGTATATTGATTTTTTAGTCTTCAAGTCATAACCTTTTAAAATAAAATATATTTGTAGGTGGTAGCGTAGGGGTTACATTGGGAGAACTTTAAAATAAAAAAGTGAAGATAAGTTATTATATTTCTGAAAAGTTATAGGTTAAATAGTGTCCATTGACTCCAAAGACTTCTGATTTTAATTCTTGAAGAGAAGTTCAGAAGCTGGTTAGAGGGCTTCAGGAAGACTTATAAACCTGAACTTATTGGGTAGTAGTTGTTTTCCTAAGAGTTCTTTAGAGAAAGTAAAACAACCACTCATCTAATGCTAAATTGGGAAAACAACATGAACATGTTTTGGACTAGGATTTAGATTATATTTCAAGTTCTTCCACTTCTTATGTATAACAGCTAAAGAGAAGTAAAAGAATTATTATAGCCCTTCTCAGAATATAAAATGACATCTTATGTCACTAGTGTTAAAAAGTTCATTAGAGCAATGTATCTCAAGCTTGTTTCTTTCACACAGTCCTGTACTTTTCTTCTTGACTGTCCCTCTCACACAGAAACCTTCATTCTTGTAGTCTGTTGTAGATAATTTAGTTAGAATAATTTACCATTCCATCCAGTAATTTGAAAGAGGGAAGTACTAACATAGACCACTCCTGATTTACAGTTAAGAAGATCCAGGGCAGTTATGGCCTTGTTCAAATTCTCACTGCAAAGAATTGGCTACACTGTGGTTCAGATACTTTCTCTTGACCCCCAAATCTGGTAACTTTATTACATATCCCAGAAATCTTTGTCTGAGGAAATGTTGTATACAGTTTAGTACATGAATTAAAAGTATTGATGATATTTCACATGTAAGTCATATTTATGAAATAAATTATATAACTAATTGAACCTTATTAGTTCTAATATCTTCTCTTCTTCCATTGACTCATAATGCATAGTACTGTTAGCTAATGCTGCTAGATCTCTAGTAATGAAATGAAATTTATTTAAAGAATAGTAATTTATTTTTATAATTTGATTGATGCTATTGAAATGAAGACTTTATAACATGCTCCCCTTTGCTTAAAATCTAGTCTCTCAAAAATGGACAACAAGCTGGATGTCTTCAGGAGGGAGTTAGTGGATGTTCAGGGCATCCCCCTCTTCTGGAGCATTGCTGAAGAGTGGGCCCAGGTGGAGTCATTTGAGACCCGACCAGATGATCTACTGATTTCCACCTACCCCAAATCTGGTAAGATCTTTTTAATTTATTTGTAGTTGCTGATTAGTGATTGACCCATATGTTAAAACCACTCATCTGCAGATCACTAGTTAAGGGAACACTGTAACAGTTGCTGGGACAGTTTTGGCTCAGTTTAGATAGATTCACTTACTATACTGAAAGGCCCTCTTTTGAGTGGGACCTATATCTGAGGGGAAATTAATGTCTTGTTTTCCTTTTTAAACTCAAAATCAAATTATTAAATGGCATAAATAAGTGATTTGGGTTCATTAGAATATATATATATTTATATACCTTTAATGCATTTTAATGTTTAAATATTTTGTTCATTGTAGTATTTAAGTATAACTTGAAAATATCAATATTTTATTACTTTAAACATATTTTACAAATATATAGGAATATTTTGTTATAAATTTAAACAACTGCTGACCTAGGTATATGATACCAGGAAGTAGAATTTAAGGATGCCTGAATAAGAATCAATAAATTTTATTTCTCCTGATACTTTTATGAGCGTTCTGATTTATCCAATGATAGATATACAGAGAGAGAGTAAACAATGACTCTGTCTCTTGCCTTTTATCTAATTAATTTGCTTGAGGCCATAGTCAGTCAACTATTCTAATTATAAACTATCAACATTCTTTTATATTCCTGCCTCGTTTCTTTTATTTATTTATTTTTTATTTTTTATTTTGGTATCGTTAATCTACAATTACATGTGCAACATTATAGTTACTGGACGCGCCACACCATCAAGTCCCCCCCACATACTCCATTACACTCACAGTCTATCAGCATAGTGAGATGCTATAGAATCACTACTTGCCTCCTCTGAGTTGTACAGTCCTCCCTGGGGCCCCCCCCCCCCCACATTATGTCTGCTAATTGTAATGCCCATTTTCCCTCTTGTCCCTCCCTTCCCACCCATCCTCCCCGGTCCCTTTCCTTTGGTAACTGTTAGTCCATCCTTGGATTCCGTGTCTGCTGCTGTTAAGTTCCTTCAGTTTTTTTCTTTGTTCTTATACTCCACAAATGAGTGATATCATTTGATACTTGTCTTTTTCCGCCTGGCTTATTTCACTGAGCATAATTTCCTCTAGCTCCATCCGTGTTGTTGCAAATGGTAGGATTTGTTTTCTTCTTATGGCTGAATAATATTCCATTGTGTATATGTACCCCATCTTCTTTATCCATTCATCTACTGATGGACACTTAGG
This sequence comes from Phataginus tricuspis, assembly GCA_029783875.1. NCBI lineage: Eukaryota > Metazoa > Chordata > Mammalia > Pholidota > Manidae > Phataginus > Phataginus tricuspis. The sequence goes on from JAQQAC010002594.1 coordinate 36,253,776, forward strand.
TTGCTTCCATTTCTTGGCTATTGTAAATAGTGCTGCAATAAACATAGGGGTGCATACGTTTTTTTTCAAACTGGGCTACTGCATTCTTACAGTAAATTCCTAGCAGTGGGATTCCTGGGTCAAATGGTATTTCTATTTTGAGTTTTTTGAGGAACCTCCATACTGCTTTCCACAATGTTTGAACTAATTTGCATTCCCACCAGCAGTGTAGGAGGGTTCCCCTTTCTCCACATCCTTGCCAACACTTGTTGTTGTTTGTCTTTTGGATGGCGGCAATCCTAACTGGTGTGAGGTGATATCTCATTGTGGTTTTAATTTGAATTTCTCTGATGATTAGCGATGTGGAGCATCTTTTCATGTACCTGTTGGCCATTTGAATTTCTTCATTGGAGAAGTGTCTGTTCAGATCTTCTGCCCATTTTTTAATTGGATTATTTGCTTTTTGTTTGTTGAGGTGCATGAGTTTTTATATATTTTGGATGTCAACCCCTTATCGGATATGTCGTTTATGAATATATTCTCCCATTCAGTAGGATGTCTTTTTGTTCTATTGATGGTGTCCTTTGCTGTACAGAAGCTTTTCAGGTAGATATGGTCCCACTAGTTCATTTTTGCTTTTGTTTCCCTTGACCAGGGAGATATGTTCATGAAGAAGTTGCTCGTGTTTATGTCCAAGAGATTTTTGCCTATGTTTTTCCCAAGTGTTTTATGGTTTCATGACTTGCATTCAGGTCTTTGATCCATTTTGAGTTTACTTTGTGTATTGGATTACACAGTAATCAAGTTTCATTGTCTTACATGTAGCTGTCCAGTTTTGCCAACACCAGCTGTTGAAGAGGATGTCATTTCCCCATTGTACATCTATGACTCCTTTATCGTATATTAATTGACTGTATATGTTTGGGTTAATGTCTGGACTCTCTATTCTGTTCCACTGGTATGTGGGTCTGTTCTTGTGCCAGTACCAAATTGTCTTGATTACTGTGGATTTGTAGTAGAGCTTGAAGTCTGGGAGCATAATTCCTCCTGTTTTATTCTTCCTTCTCAGGATTGCTTTGGCTATTTGGGGTCTTTTGTGGTTCCATATGAATTTTAGAACTATTTGTTCCAGTTCATTGAAGAATGCTGTTGGTATTGTGATAGGGATTGCATTGAATCTGTAGATTGCTTTAGGAAGTATAGCCATTTTGACAATATTTATTCTACCTAGCCAAGAGCATGGGATGAATTTCCATTTGTTAGTGTCCTCTTTAATTTCTTTTAGGAGTGTCTTGTAGTTTTCAGAGTATAGGTCTTTCACTTCCTTCATTAAGTTTATTCCTAGGCATTTAATTCTTTTTTATGCAACCGTGAATGGAATTGTTTTCCTGATTCTCTTTATGTTAGCTCATCATTAGTGTATAGGAATGCAACAGATTTCTGTGTGTTAATTTTGTATCCTGCAACTTTGCTGAATTCAGATATTAGTTCTAGTAGTTTTGGAGTGGAGTCTTTAGGGTTTTTAATGTACAATATATTGTCATCTGCAAATAGTGACAGTTTGACTTCTTCTTTACCAAACTGGATGCCTTTTATTTCTTTGTTTTGTCTGGTTGCCATGGCTAGGACCTCCAGCTCTATGTTGAATAACAGTGGGGAGAGTGGGCATCCCTGTCTTTTTCCCGATCTTAAATGAAAAGCTTTCACCTTCTCACTGTTAAGTATGATGTTCTCTGTGGGTTTGTCGTATATGACCTCTTTTATGTTGAGGTACTTGCCCTCTATACCCATTTTGTTGAGAGTTTTTATCATAAATGGCTGTTGAATTTTGTCAAATGGTTTTTCAGCATCTATGGAGATGATCATCTGGTTTTTGTTCTTCTTGTTGATGTGGTGAATGATGTTGATGGATTTTCGAATGTTGTACCATCCTTGCATCCCTGAGATGAATCTCACTTGATCATGGTGTATGATGCTTTTGATGAATTTTATAATTCGGTTTGCTAGTATCTTGTTGAGTATTTTTGCATCTTTGTTCATCAGGAATATTGGTCTGTAATTTTCTTTTTGGTCGTGTCTTTGCCTGGTTTTGGTATTAGAGTGATGCTGGCTTCATAGAATGAGTTTGGAAGTATTCCCTCCTCTTCTATTTTTTGTAAAACTTTAAGGAGAATGGGTATTATTTCTTCTGTATATGTCTGAAAATTCAGTGGTGAGTCCATCTGGCCTAGGGGTTTTGTTCTTGGGTAGTTTTCTGATTACCAGTTGAATTTCATTGCTGATAATTGGTTTGTTTAGGTTTTCTGTTTCTTCCTTGGTCAGTCTTGGAAGGTTGTATTTTTCTAAGAAGTTGTCCATTTCTTCTAGATTTTCCAGCTTGTTAGCATATAGATTTTCATAGTATTCTCTAATAATTCTTTGTATTTCTGTGGGGTCCATCGTGATTTTTCCTTTCTCATTTTTGATTCTGTTTATGTGTGTAGATTCTCTTTTTCTCTTAATAAGTCTGGCTAGGGGTTTATCTATTTTGTTTATTTTTTCAAAGAACCAGCTCTTGGTTTCATTGATTTTTTTCTATTGTTTTTTTCTTCTCAATTTTATTTATTTCTTCTCTGATCTTTATTATGTCCCTCCTTCTGGTGACTTTTGGCCTTCTTTATTATTCTTTTTCCAATATCAATAATTGTGACTTCAGACTGTTCATTTGGGATTGTTCTTCCATTTTTAAATAGGCCTGCATTGCAATATACTTTCCTCTTATAACTGCCTTTGCTGCGTCCCACAGAAGTTGGGGCTTTGTGGTGCTTTCGTCATTTGTCTCCACATATTGTTTGATATCTGTTTTAATTTGCTCATTGATCCATTGATTATTTAGGAGCATATTGTTAAGCCTCAATGTATTCGTGAGCCTTTTTTTTTTTTGTACAATTTATTTCTAGTTTTATACCTTTGTCATCTGAGAAGTTGGTTGGTACAATTTCAATATTTTTGGATTTAATGAAGTTCTTTTTGTGGCCTAACTTTGAATTTAGTGAAGTTCTTTATGTGGTCTGTTCTTGAAAATGTTCCATGTGCACTTGAGAAGAATGTGTATCCTGCTGCTTTTGGGTGTAGAGTTCTGTAGATGTCTGTTAGGTCCATCTATTCTAGTGCGTTGTTCAGTGCCTCTGTGTTTTTACTTATTTTCTGTCTGGTTCATCTGTCGTTTGGAGTGAATGGTGTGTTGAAGTCTCCTAGAATGAATGCATTGCATTCTATTTCCCACTTTAATTCTGTTAGTATTTGTTTCACATATGTCGGTGATCCTGTGTTGTGTGCATGTATATTTATAATGGTTATATTCTCTTGTTGAACAAACCCCTTCATCATTATGTAATTTCCTTCTTTATCTCTTGCTACTTTCTTTGTTTTGAAGTCTATTTTGTCTGATACAAGTACTGCAACAACTGCTTTTTTCTCCCTGTTGTTTGCATGAAATATCTTTTTCCATCCCTTCACTTTTAGTCTATGTATATCTTTGGGTTTGAGGTGAGTCTCTTGTAAGCAGCATATAGATGGGTCTTGCTTTTTTATCCATTCAGTGACTCTGTGTCTTTTGATTGGTGCATTCAGTCCATTTATATTTAGGGTGATTCTCGATAGATATGTACTTATTGCCATTGGCTGCTTTAGATTCGTGGTTACCAAAGGTTCAAGGGTAGCTTCTTTACTGTCTAACAGTCTAACTTAACTCTCTTGCTAAGCTATTATAAACACAGTCTGATAATTTTTTATTTCTCCCTTCTTATTCTTCCTCCTCCATTATTTATATTCTAGGTGTTTTATTCTGTACTCTTTTGCATTTCCTTTGACTGTTTTTGTGGATAGTTGATTTTATTTTTTGCCTTTAGGTAGTATTTTGATGGTCTGCTTTCTTTGCTATGATTTTATTTTCTCTGGTGACCTCATTTTAGCCTTAGGAGTGCTTCCATCTAAATCAGTCCCTTTAAGATATCCTGTAGAGGTGGTTTGTGGGAGGCAAATTCCCTCAACTTTTGGTTGTCTTGAAATTGTTTAATCCTTCCCTCAAATTTAAATTATAATCTTGCCAGATATGTTTTTGTTGGTTCAAGGCCCTTCTGTTTCATTGCATTAAATATATCATGCCATTCTCTTCTGTCCTGTAAGGTTTCTGTTGAGAAGTCTGATGATATTCTGATGGGTTTTCTTTTGCAGGTGATCTTTTTTATTTCTCTGGCTGCCTTTAACACTCTGTTCTTGTCTTTGATCTTTGCCATTTTAATTATTATATGTCTTGGTGTTGTCTTCCTTGGGTCCCTTGTGTTGAGATATCTGTGGGCTTCCATGGTCTGATAAACTATTTCCTTTACCAGGTTGGGGAAGTTTTGCTCAATTATTTCTTTGAAGACACTTTCTATCTCTTTTTCTTTCCCTCTTCTTCTGGTACTCCTGTAATGTGAATATTGTTCTGTTTGGATTGGTCACATGGTTCTCTTAATAGTCTTTAATTTGTAGGGATCCTTTTATCTCTCTCTGCCTCAGCTTCTCTGTACTTCTGTTCTCTGATTTCTATTCCATTAACAGTCTTTTACACCTCATCCCATCTTCTCTTAAGCCCGTCAATCGATTGTTTCATTTCTGTAATGTCCCTCCTGACTTCCTCCCTTAGCTCTTGCATATTTCTCTGTAGGTTCATCAGCATGGTCTTTTCCAGGAAGATTGGTTAAATCTATCCCTCCTGGCCCTCTATCTGGAGTTGTCTGAGTGATTTTTGACTGGACCAGATTCTTCTGTCTTTTCGTGGCTATAGAATTGGTTGCTGGCAGGTGGCACGTGTCAGCTGGGAAAATAAAGTCTCTTCCTGCTTTTTGTTTGCCTTGCCCTTCTCCACAGCCTGTGTCAGTTACCCCACACACTGGGAGGCAGTCCCTTAGCTGCCATGGGCAGGGCTGTCCTCAGGCTAGCCTAGAGCACTGTGGGGGTTTGCAGCCATGCTGGGTGCGTTCTGTGCACCTTGGTGCCTTCTGGACCTTGCTCTGGTTTCCGTGGCCCTTCCTGGTTAGCTGCGTGCTCTCCGGGAGGAGATTCTCTGTGGTTGCTGTGGGTGGGGCCGCTCTCCCGCTGTTCCGCAGCTGTGGCGGATCTGCCGGACCGTTTGCAGCCCCGGTCTGGGGGAATGAATGGCAGGCTGCTTATCGCCATGAGGGGCTTTGGCAGGGCTGCTTTACCCAGCAGCCAGTTAGGGGGCCCGAAATTCCTCAAGATCCCCAGCCTGCTGGGCTGAGTGCGCTGGTACAATTTTGTTCAGCTGTTCAGCCCTTGTCTCTTTAAGACTTTTAAAAAGCACCCACTTTTCTTTTGTACAAGGGGAACCAGCTGTGGGGACCCATTCGCCGTCTCCATCTCAGATCTGCCCTTCCATTTCTCTAATCTCCAGTACACCATGGGATGTGTGTCTGTGCTCCTGGTGCAGATCACCAGGGCTGGTTATTTAGCTGTGTTATTATCCTGTGCTTCCACTCCCTCCCCACTCTGATTCTTTTCCTCCGCTGGTGAGCTGGGGTCAGGGAGTGCTCCGGTCCCGCTGGGTCACGGCTTTGTATCTTACCCTCTTTGCTGAGTTCTCGCAGATGTAGCTGTAGCCTGGTTGTTGTATTGTATCTTCTCATCTCTCTTTTAGGAATAGTTGTATTTGTTGTATTTTCTCAAATATGTATGGTTTTGGGAGGATATTTCCACCCTCCTGCTCACACTGCCATCTTCCCAAGAGTCCCTGCCTCATCTCTTAAAGGAACTGATGAAAAGAAGTGTTTAATAAGTATATTGATTACTTATCTTTTTAGGTTATAAATACTAAAATTACTTCAAAAAGATATGTGACAAACCCTGGGAGGAAATCCCTGAATTTGGGGAATTCTAATGTGGAAGGGTCTCCTACCAGAAAGTAAAACAAATGTACAACCACAGACTTTTATAGATAGTTCATTTGGGAAATGCTTGTTTTTTTTTTCTTTTGTTACTACTTGCATTTGCTCTCTTGATGAACTTACAGAATGGTTCTCTGATCCCAAACTGTTTAAGACCAAAACTGATTCTAATTTCCTTGTTGAAATACAAGTTTAACAAAGGTAGGGTAGTCACTGAGAATATATATGCTCTTTTGATTTTGTCATTATTTGATATATTCATAAACAAAAAACCATTAAGATAAATCTTTGGATGATACCATTGTACAAATAGTTCACCTACAAAAGGGCCCTTGAAAGCTGAATTTTTTCTGATATAGTAAAAGCTAGATGGCTACACATAAAGTAATTGTGTGCTATTTGGTCTTTTTTTTTTTTCTTTACTTTTACACCCACTGTTAGGAAACAAAATGTGTTATAATATATTGTGGAATTTAGGTCTCTTTTTCTCATGAATAATTGCTTAAGCCTAAGCCAGATCAGGCAACAAAATATTCAAGGTTAGTATTGATTCAATTCACTTTTTTCCCAGCACTGTAACTGTCTGTGTTAGAAGAATAGGGGAGATAGTCTCATATCTCAGATTTAGTGATGAGTAGGGGGAAGAGTTGCCAACAAGTTGCTAAAAAGGAGGTTAAAGCACTCTAATATCTGGAAGCAATCCAAAGGTGCATTGATGTGCAGATCATTGTTCAAAAATGTTGCTTTGTGCATAGATTATTTAATTTTTTAGTTTCCACCCATGATTATTCCATTTAGAGACTATCATTACATGTTTAGTAAAGAGGAAGAAGATGGGAACAGCTAAGAATGTACTTTTCTCCTGTCTTATTATTGCTGTTGTAGCAGAGCCTCAGTAACTTAATCACTGAGTGCCATAGGTATTAAATAGACCATATCCTCATACACATATCGTGCTTGACTTACAATGGGGTAAGAAAGATAAGATCTTCCACATTCATCCTGTGTTCAAGATAGATGGATATCTCCTAAGGAAAGAGAGAAGAGAAAAGGGAAATGGAAATGAAGAACACATTTTTAATTTTGATATTACACAACTTCTCTACCTCTATTGACTCTCTCATACTCTTTTTGACAGAAAAGTTTAGAAGTCATTCCATTGTTTTCCCCCCTCAGGAACAACCTGGGCCAGTGAAATATTGGATTTGATTTATAACAATGGAGATGTGGAAAAATGTAAACGGGATGCAATATACCATCGAGTGCCATTCATGGAACTTATAGTACCTGGAATTGAAAATGGTATTTGCTTCTAATATTCCTTTTCACCATAGGAGTATCTTTTTGTTGTGTCTGAAGGAGTTATGACTGAAAATGATACAGACAGAGTTTGGAAAGTTGAATCATAAGTATGTATATAAGAAGAGTAAGAATTTGCTTATGATAATAACAATATTATACTTTCATTCAAAGATAATATCTGCATGAGAGAAGGGTTTAATGAGTATAAATTTTTTTTTCCTAACAGGACTGGTAGCAGTCTTCAACATCTAAACACTGTGTGATCATTATATTTAGAAAATTCAATGTTTGATTCAATATAGAATCATATCTACTGCTAGTTAGCTGTTGCTCAGAGACTCAAAAAAAGGACTGTGGGATTTTATGGTCTTGCATTATTAAAATTTTTTAAATTACCCATAAGCCTTCTGGCTTAATTTGATCTAATAATTTGAAAGTAAAAATGCTGTAAAGAGATTTTATAATCCTCTAATTCAGTTTCCCCTTATTATAAGCGAGAAAAAGAAGAATATAAATGAAGGAAAAATTACATCTTGACACTTGACTGTCGTTAAGGTGTTATATTTGAGGATTTTAACATTTATGAATTAAACCTTGCTGATCATAGGCAACGAAACACCCTAAATAAACAGAATTTATCAGTTTTTAACTCATTGTAGATTTTAGAATATATGAAGTCATATAGCCATATAGCAATTTCAAGCCAAACAGTGTGATTAATACTTACAAAGTTTTAGATTATATTGTAATTGACTTTTACAATTTAAATTTATAATGTAGTTTACTTTTTTGTGTGTGCTTGTAGGTCTTGAGTTGTTGAAAACAATGCAGTCTCCTAGGCTAGTGAAAACACATCTACCTGTTCAACTTCTCCCTTCTTCATTTTGGAAGAACAATTGCAAGGTAGCAAATTTTAAAGAAAAAGAATATTTATTTGGGTTGTAATTTCTTTTACTAATTATGCAGAAATTAAGATGAAGAATTGAAAGCCTCTGGATAAATCTCTGCAAAAATAACAATGTGTCCCCAATATCCCAAGGATCAAAATAACACTCATGGACACCAATGCTATCCACAGGGGATTATATATAGTGCCCTAGCACTGAGACTTCCTCAGGCTTTCTGTTCTCTAAAATGCCTTTTTAAATTTGTTCACTCACTATCTTCATTAGAAGAGAAGAATGAAGCTCTTATTCTACTTAGATGAAAGGAGATTTCTTCCTGAAAGAATTTTCCCCTTCAAAATATATCTACTGCCTGGTTGGCTGGATCCTCAATAGTATTAGGTGTCCTCCAGGGAAGAAGTGGGCTTCATGGATTTCAGTGGACTTGCCTTAAAACCTAATTACCAATGAGGCATGAAATGTCATTTCTGTAGGAAAATATGTTAAAAATTTCTGCCTTCTAGCAGACTTTAGAACTTCATAGATAAAATAGGTTTAAATCTCACTCTAATCATTATAAACAGCAAATGAATGTTTTATAGCCATGGTTAGCCTTTATTGATTAAATGTACCCAAATAATGATTTACTTTCAATGAAAATAGTCATTTTTTCAGCTTTAAAATTTTGCTTACATTAATTCTAATACAGTATTCTAAATTTGAAAACAATATTATGTGATTTATACTAATTTAATATTTATTATAAAACTGTTATTATACTTGGTTTCACATGTTTTAAGAAGCGTTCTTTTCAAAGTCTAAAGAGAAAGCAAGGGAATGAGAGATGAGAAATCTTTATGTTAAAACAATGTGTATTTATAAATATTCTATGTCAGATCAGGAAATAGAAAAGAGAAAATAAGCACTCTGTCAAGGTAAGCAAAAATTTACAAACTATTAAAGAATATTAGCAAAATGATGACTCTCCATATCTCCCCACAGATGGTCTATGTGGCACGGAATGCTAAAGATGTGGCTGTGTCTTATTATTATTTCTACCAGATGGCAAAATTGCACCCAGAGCCTGGCAAGTGGGAGGAGTTCCTGGATAAATTCATGACTGGGAAGGGTGGGTCCAAAACTTACTTTAACCCTGGAGCTCCATAGTGAAAAGTCTTTTTTCAAGGAGATAAAAAGTTCAAATATAAATCTTGTGTTGATTATAAACCTACTCTGTGACCAGCACTAATGTATTAGGGGGGTAGAAATAGAATACAGAGTTGTCTCTTCCCTTCAAGGATTTTTGGGGAATATGTGATGCCAATTGTTCAGTCCTTAGTCTCATTCTTTCATCAGTGCTTAGTGACTATTAATATGTGTTCTTCTCTTGCTGTCGATGCCATTGTATTGTTTTGATTTGTTATATATTCCTTGAACTCTCCTTCCTTTACCATTCCTTCCTTTTTATTACATAAAATGAAAATTCTTGAGTGAAGATTTTATCTTCAAGACTCTGTTCTTCTACATGTGTCTTTTCTCTAGGGAAATGTATTTGTGCCCCTAGTAGTAACTCTACCCTATAATTCTCATGTAAACATTCTCCTATAAAAACTCTCTTTTCTAGGCAAATACATCTCCATGGGACCTTGCAAAACACTCTGACCATTGTTTGGGCTATTCTCTCTCCTCAGAATGTCTACTCATTCATATTATTATCAAAATCCATCTTCACTTAGATCCAATCACACTCTACTTCCCACCAAAGCCCTTCTGAACCTCTCCTTCCCTATGGATTTCTCTCCCTCTCCTCTTGTGTGAACTTTCAAACCACTTATCTTCTGCATTACTCAGTATCTCCCATCTTGCTCTTCAAGTTCTTGTATTGTTTATTAGAAGTTGTATTCATTTGCCAGGAATGCCACAACAAAGCACCACAGAAAGATTGGCTTAAATAACATAAATTTATTTTCTTATAGTTTTGGAGGCTTAAATTCCAAGATCAAGGTGTCCTCAGGTTGATTTCTTCTGAGGTCTTTCTCCTTGGCTTGTAAATGGCCATCATCTTCCTGTGTCTTCACAAGGTCTCCTATCTGTTGAGTGTTTGTGTTGTAATTTCTTCTTCTTATAAGGAAACTGGTTAATTGGATTAGATCCATCCTAATGACCTCATTTTAACTTAATTACCTGTTTAAAGACTATCTTCAAATATAGTCACATTCTGAGGTACTGGGGTTAATTCATCCCATAACACTCTGCTCTCTGGCCTTCCAAAATCCATGTCCTTCTCATTCTCATGAAATGTTAACTTCACCCCAACAGCCCCCAAAGTCTTAACCTATTCTAGCATCAACTCCAAGTCTAAAATCTCATCTAAAAATATATGCTGTTTATCAAGCATGGGTGAAACTTAAGGCCTGAGACAATATTTCTCTCCAGCTCTGAACCTGTAAAATGAGACAACAAGTTATCTTCTAAAATGCAATAGTGGGACAGGCATAAGATAAACATTTCCATATGAAAAGAATCAGAAAGAAGAAAGCTTGAGGTAGCAGGACCAATTCCATTAGATTTTAAGGCTGGAGAACGTTAAATTTTTGGCTTGATTCTCTGTCCTTTGGGCCCACTGTGGGGGGTCCTGCCCTCTGGGCCCTGTGTGTCTCTGGTGACAGTGGCAGCCATGCTGACCTTGAACCTCCTTTGGGGCCATTCCTCCCTTTCCTTGAAAGACAAAGCATGTTCACATCCAGATAGTTCTTTTGGCCCATTTCTTGCCTGTTAGAATCCCAGAAGTCTGACAATCTTCTGTATTTTGTCCTGCTACTGTCCTCTTCAATCCAAACTGGCAGTGTTTCTGCCAAGATGGTTGATTGGATCCACAAATCACATAACTAATCTCTTTATAAATCTTGTCCAGCCATACTCGGGTGTTCTCTCTAGAACATACTCTCCCATTTTTTTGCACTATGGATAAGCTGGGAATTTTCTAAATCTTCAAGTTCTGGCTCCTTTTTTGCTTAATAATTCCTTCTTTAGTTTATCTCCATATTTAGTTATATTCTGAAGTACTGGGGGTCAGGACTTCAACCTAACAATAAGAATTTTATACAATTGTATAAAATTGTATCTAATAATTCATCCCATGAAATATTTCATTTTTTTCAAATAGATTGTAAATTCAGTGAGAACAGGTGTTATTTGATACACTTCTCTTATCCTACCACCCCTCTTTCTTGAACTAATAAGTAATCAGTGTGTGAGTATTGGTAATGATGACTTTGAGTAATGTTTAACATTTCTTTGTTTCATATAAATACTTCTAACTTCCAAACATTTTATATTTCAATTTAGTGGCTTTTGGTTCTTGGTATGACCATGTAAAAGGCTGGTGGGAGAAGAGGAAAGATTATCGTATCCTTTACCTATTTTATGAAGACATGAAAGAGGTAAGAGGCAACTATGATTTCTTCTTTATTTTTTAGGAAAACTAAGATTCATCTTCTTGGTATCAAACTTTCCTTTCATCTTGATCTATAAATATGACTCATCTACTATCCTATGAACACTGCCTTGAAAATTGACCTTTAACTCAATCCACTTCTTTCTACCAGTATTGTCTCCTATCCCTTTTCAGCCAAGTATCTTGACTAATGTGGACTACCTCATTTTTGCTTCTATTATCCACTCAGATGGAAGTATCCTCTTGAAACCTAAATCAGAGTATGACCTCTCCTTTCAAGTCTTAAATGGCTTCTGTCCCTTTGTCAAATATAAAATCACTAAGATAATTTATAGAGTTCAGCATTATTTAGTCCCTATCTCTCTAACTTTTCTGGTGCCATCTTTCCCTTTCTCACTTAGTGAGCCTACCTGAAACATTTTCCCCCAGTATCTAGATTAATCTCTTCTCATCTTTTATGTCTTCACTTAAATATTACCTCTCCACAGAGTTCTTTCATGACCACACTGTCAAATATTCCACTTTGTTGTTATCTATTAAAGCCTCTTTTGCTGCTATTATTCTTTTTCATACTGTCTACCACCACTTCTAATTATTTTATATATGTGTTTCTTTATTTATGTTTTCTTGGTCTCCAGTACTATAGAGTAAGCTCCTTAACACTACCTTGACTGTGGTTGTTTCCCCAAGTGGCAAGCACAGTTGGGGAGTTATGTAATTTCCTTATTTAATCTATAAAACATCTAGCTTTTATTTTCTCATCTTCCATATGATTATTAACAAGAAATATGATTCACTATCCAATTTGATAAAAATCTGTCTTGAATTGGTTATTTAAAAAGTCCATTTAAGAAATGTTCCACGTCTCTTAAACTGTGTGTCTCTTAGAGCACCTGTCCACACCTAAGTTCTTTCAGATAACTGTGACTACCATTTGTCTCTTATTTGGGAAATCTACACAACAATCTCTAGGAAAACCACCTTACCCAGCTAAGGTGACCCCTTCTGGGAGATTCCTTAGTCAGATTCTCAGCTTCTTCTGCATATTGTTTAAACCACTCTGCACCTGCCACTCTGGATTAGGAGTAATGTATTATCCTAATTATGGGTCTAGACGCAATAAGCAGTGGTTGGAGTGGGTTTTGAAGAAGATATGCATTATTTTGAAAGGAAACTTCCCACATTATGTCACAATAAGGTCTCCTCAAATATGTGAGGAGAATCTATATCTGCTCACAGAAGAGGATCAAAATTGCAGTAAGGGTCCAGAGTCTCTGGGTTCAGATCCACCCCCAAATGTTCCTATTCCAAGCTTGAGTAGTCAGCCCTTTTCCCATCACTCTTCTATTTAACTTTTACCTGGTAGGCTTTGCACAACTGATAATTCAACTTTCATTCGAATTCTTCCACTTGACTAACTAAAGTGTGTGTATAATTTCCAACACATACAGCTCTGTAGCTATGAGAAACAGATTCTTTTAGAGCCACCATAGAAACTCTATGGTTCTGCTTTCATGAGTTGAGATGGGGAGTTCAGGAAAGCTAAACCTCAGTTTGCCTTTCTGCCTGATCTCACCAGGTCACTAAGATTATGACTCTCTGCCTCAGTTTGGTTTGGACCACAAAGAAGAACATCTCCAGTGGGTAGCAGAGCACCAATGGTTAGTCCTGAGTTCCACCTATCATCGGATCTAACATGCTATCATAAGTGCAACCTGAAGCACAGAGAAAGGGAACCATAATAAATGGATCTGTGCTCTTCATTGTTGACTCTTTCTCTTCTCCCCCCTTTCCTTAGGCTGAAAATGGATAGGCTTCAATTTTACTTTCTTCCTCGTACACTCATATAATAAAAATATCTGTGTAGTTGTGAGAGACAGAATTCATTCTTTCCACTAATAAATGTCTGTGAGATAGGTAATACATTTTTAAAATTGAGGTATAGTTTACATATGACACAATATTGTTCAGGTGTATAGAATAATGATTCAGTATATGCATATATTGTGAGATAATCACCACAGTAAGTCTAGTTAACATCCTTTCCCACACAGTTTCAATTTTTTTTTCTTGTGATGAGAACTTTAAATCTACTCTCTTAGCAACATACAATACAGTACGGTGTTATTAACTATGGTTAACAAGTGTTCCTGATCTTAAAGGAAAAGCTTTTGTTTTTCACAATTGAGTATGTTAGCTGTGGGCTTGTCATATATGACCTTTATAGTGTTGAGGTATGTTCCCTCTATACCCACTTTGGTGAAAGTTTTTATGAATGTACGTTGAATTTTATAAAATGCTTTTTCTGCATCTATTGATATGATCATATAATTTTTGCCCTTCATTTTTTCAATGTAGCATATCACATTTGATTTGCAGATGTTGAACTATCCTTGCATCCCTGGAATAAATCCCACTTGATCATGATCCTTTCAGTATGTTGTTGAGTTTTGTTTGTTAGTATTTTGTTCAACATTTTTGCATCAGTGCTCATCAGGGATTTTGGCCTGTAATTTCTTTTCTTATGTTATCCTTAACTGGCTATCTGGCTATTATCCTTATCAGGGTAATCCTGGCCTCCTAACATGAGGTTGGAAGTGTTCCCTCCTCTTCTGCTTTTTGGAAGAGTTTGAGAAGGATTGGTCTTAATTCTTTTAAAAATTTTTGATAAGTAATCTAATCTTGATGTTAAATATGCTTAAAAAAAGGAGATCAAGTGACTTTAAAAGTTTACCTTATGATAATAATAACTTGTTTATCACCATCTGTTATTCTACAAGTTAATTCTACTTTTGAATGTGAAAGGTTAAATATTAACCCAATCTTTCTCTTTTAAGTTTTTTAGAACAATTTTAATCTTGCTTCTAGCAGATGGTTGTCTTGTATAACCAAGAATTAGGATATGTACTCAGAAAAACAAAATGAAAAGTGCACATAAAAATGTAAAATGATTTCCTCCACAACACTGACATATATAGAATTTTATTAAATGCATTGCCTACTTCATGACTAAACATACCTAATCCTTTTTATAATTTCTTTAGAATCCGAAGCGTGAAATTCAGAAATTGTTAAAATTTCTAGATAAAGACCTGCCTGAAGAAACTGTGGATAAAATCCTCTACCACAGCTCTTTCAATGTGATGAAGCAGAATCCATGTACAAATTATACCACTGTACCAAACTCTGATATGGATCATTCTGTGTCTCCCTTCATGAGAAAGGGTGAGAACTTCATATACTAGTTTCTATATAGCCTACCAGTTGCATCATAGAGAGTATAGGTCTGCAGATAAGAGTGATATGTGGGAAATGGAAAGAAACTGAGTATGCTAGGGAGAAAAAAAAAATTAGAGGAAAGAATTTGTGGCAAAAAGCCCCTATCATTTTCGTAAGCCTAACATGTAAAACATGACTTCTAATGAGAAATCTTTCCTCAAGAACCTGTGCATTGTTAAAGCTGAATCTCGGCACCCATTGCTATATTAGAAAAATTATTTTCATTTGTATGAATTATCTAGATATTCTTCATATTCCTTAGGTTTTGCTATGATAGGTAGCTGGCTTAAATGATTCAAGCATACTAAATTAACGAGGGAAAGTGTCAACTCCTTGAGGTTGTTGAAATGATTGTGGTAATCAATGTATCCTCAGCATTGAACTTAATGTATAACTAGTATCTTGCATAAGAGAGCCCTTTAATACGTATGTGTTGAATTGAATCATGTGTGCATGTGTGAGAGAGGGATTGATTCTGTTACCTGTGTGAGTATTAGTCATCAACTTTGCTATTAAACAAACAACCGCAAGAATATCAGTGGCTTGAAACCAGATTTTTCATTTAATGTTCGTAGATGTTGGCTACCTGTGGCTGCTGTAATTTTGTTCAAGTATTTTTTGACTCTGATCAGTTTTGCTTGGCTGTCATGGTCTCAGCCTCTTGGTCTTTTTCTGAAACATGGGTTTGTGTCATATGCCCAATATCATGGTAGACAGGAAGAGCAAGAGAGGTGTTGGAAACTTACAATGCTTTTTAAAGTTTCTGTTCAGATGTGGTATATATCACACATATTCAAATTCCATCACCAAAGCATTTAAAAATCCAAGCCCAAAGTTAATGTGGCAAGGAGGAATTAAACAACACAGGATAATAGATAGAGATGTAAAATCTTACAGTGAATGAGAAAGTGCATAGTTACACATGCAGTGTGAGACAGTTTTGGGGGAACAGTGTTTTGATGAGAGCCTATAGAGGGACTAGTAAAGGTAATTTTAATTATAATGTGTCTTCATATATCCTTGAGATTTTTTCTTTAGAAAGTAAGGAAATTTGCCATGGACAGGTGTTGCTGGGAATATCTGGATCTCAGCCAGGTATGATCTCGCCTCCCAGGAGATGTCTGGTAACATCTGGAAACACTTTTGATGATCATGTCTAAGGATATGCTATTGGTGTCTGATGTGTAGGGCCAAGCATGCTGATAGATATCCTATAACGCACAGGGCAACAGCCCTCCCGACCCAAAGAATTTTCTGGCTTTAAATATCAACAGTGGAGATGTAAATAAAATTAAATACCAAACCTGATCAATCTGGGTCACATTGACATCGTTATTTTGGCATGTTTACTTCTCTTTCTCTAAAACTAGGTTTCCAAATTTGCCTTCTGGGTTATGAAAGATAAGCTATGAAAATGTCATTGTTTTTATCAGATATTCTTTGCAAATGCTGTATCCTATATCCTTCCTTTAGGGTTTTAGGCATAGTTAGTATTTTGAAAATTAAGCAGTCCTATAGTAAAGAAATATGTTTAATTACATTTAACACAGTAATTTCTAACTTGATCATAGAATTTTTTTCATAAATTATAGACATTGGAAAAATGGCTTTAAAATGACAGGAAAATTCTCTTTATCTTTTGTTAACAAAGCTCATGAAGCCAAAGAATGAAGATTTTGAGACACTGGATTTTCTCCTGGGGACATTTCTTGAAGCTATTAAAGGGATTATTTCTTTACATATGATACTGGAAAGATCTATGGGGAGTTCTGAAAAACTAAGAAAATCTAGGAGACTGGGTGCGGGAGTAGGAAGCAAGGAGGAGAGTTAGGGAGTAGATATGACATTCTAAAGGTTAAGGTTCAGAAATACAAGTGGTAATTCAAATTAAAACAGACTTTAGAAGGAAATTTTACAGTAGTCTCAAATTTACCATCTTATCTTTCTTTTCAGGTATTTCAGGGGACTGGAAGAACGAGTTCACTGTAGCCCAGTATGAGAGATTTGAAGAAGATTATAAAAAGAAAATGAAAGGATCTACACTGCAGTTTCGTTCAGAGATCTGAGAAATACCTGCTCTCTCTCCAACTCCTTAGCTGGCACTTAAATTAAAAGAAAAAGCCCTCAAACGTTTGCTGAGAAAAACTCTGTATTTAATATTTCCTTATTTACTAATATTAGTGCTTTGTAATAGAATATTCAAAGAATGTCAAAGTCTATATATAAAAATCAATACTGTCTTTATGATTTTAACTATCCTCCACAATATTTTTACTATTCTTAAAGACTAAATATTAAAATGAAGTTTAAAATCTATACATTTACCCTCTTTATTAAATTCAAGTTCTGGGTCAATGGACTTCTAAAAAAGTTACATAGGGGAGTCTTCAAAATGGATGGTTAGAACCAAAACATCCCCTTGAAAAGGTTTTATATTCTCTTAGTTATAGGGTTAGAATGATACCAATATAATGTAAAATTAATGACATTTTTGCGCAAGAAGTTTGCTGAAGTGTGTTGCCCTAGAATGTTTACTATAGGTTAACTTTTGGATAGCTTATTAATTATTGTCTCTGTGACTCTGGGGGGAAAAATATGTTTCCAGACTGGGGCAAATAAACTTTGAAGCCAAAATCAGTCAAAGGGAGAAATAAATTGGGAGAAACCAGTGTATTGCTTACAAGTAGTTGTCTGCTCCTCCTCACCTGTGTCTTTCCAACCTGGCTGCAAAAAGGACCCCACTAAAACTCTCTGGTCGTCCAGATATGCCCTCATTCCCACCCTCCTTTATAATCACCTATTAATATGGAGATGGACTACTTCTCTCCACCTCTTGGAAATACCTTTTGATATGGAGATGCACTAAGGCCAGGCGAGAGATTCTGGGAATATTGCAATTTTACCCTCAGAAATCCAAGGGATCATGACATGATAAAGTAATATATGAAGACGAGACCATTTTAAATGCTCTTTTTTCTTTTTTATAGAACAGTTTTTTAAAAAAGTGATGGTAACACAAGCCTGAAATAAAACCCAAAGAAAATAAATTATTATGCAATTTAAGCTTGATAAGGGGGTATGATAAGAGGGGGCTCCAAGGTGGGTTACCAACATGGCTACCTGTTCATAGGGTTCACTTAGCTTAGAGCCCTGGGGATAGAGAGATTAATATGTCGCTCTCTTAGATTAATAGTCTTGTGATATCACTAGATAAGTATTAAAAAATAAATTTAGAAATTTGCTCTAACTGCTATGATAACCTTTACCTAAGGAAGGCTGGGTCAAATATTTTTCTCAATAGTTTGACTTTTCAGTTATAGTTTATAGAATAGCAAATATATGAAAACAATACCCATTAACATTCCAGTGATCTTTTAATAATGGCCTCACACTATTCAATTATATATGGAGTAGTGATGGAATGACTTATCTGTTAATCTCTTATCAAAAAAGCAGTTTAATCAGTTTAAGTTGATTAAAGAGATTGAGTTTGGAGGGGGTATATACATATACACATATATTCTCATACATACATATGTATATATATATATTCTCAGACTGTTCCAAAAGGAAAGAAATGTAACCATGCTGTAGAGTTGATACTGAGTCTTTTAAGCCAGAGGGAGTACATCTTTTCCTTCTTTCCTGGGGCAAGGTTCATTGCTTATTTGTTCTTTATTGTATAATTCCCTCAATGTATAATAGAACTAGGATTTGAATCTATGCAATTCTGCTTGGTTCTACAATCCTGCCACTTCCTAATCAAAGTCAGTGCTTTACAAACTAGAAAATTGAGACTGGAGAAATTAAGGGATATTTCCCAGGCTATACTGATAGCAAAATGGCAGAGACCAGGTTGGAAAGTATCTTCAATTCTGACCTTCAGCCCCAAATCTCTAACATAACTGGTTGAAAATGGTACAAACCTTTTTCAGTGAAGGGGATTTAAAACTGAAGTCATGATAAAACAAAACAGAATAATTGCTCCTGGAGAAAGGACACATGAACTGTGTGCATGAAGTGGCAGTGAGTTGAAATATACCATTCTAAGCTTTCTGTACCTTTACCCCTTATGAATTTCCAGTATATTCAGGCTTTCTCAGGAAGTTATAGTTCTTCAGGAAGTTAAAAATGATACCAAGAATAACAAATAAATGAACCACCTATATTTATGAAAGTCTGAATCACCACTTTGTGTTTATTTCCTGGTTAAAGTTTTATTATTTTATGATTTATATGTACATGAAGATATGTATAGGGTGTGTATTCAATCAAGTATGTCAGTTCAAATACTTTATAGCCACGTGATATGAAATTAACCCTATACTCAACTCTTTATTTCTTTAAAAACATACAAACTTATAGGGTCTCATAGATCTCAAGTTAATATAAACTTTGGAACATATAATAACTATAATATATAATGCCACCTTAATTTTACTAAAACCAAAATGAAAATATTATTATCATACCTTTTAAAAGAAAACAAATGTTATTTCATGCAAGTAAAATAGAAGTAATCATTTGTTTTGTATTTAAAATAGTCATAAAACAACCATGTGTTTACCTCATCTAGCTATGAAAGCCAAAATTCTCAAAAACATTAAGAATACAACTTCTTCTAAAGAACTAAATGATGGCAATTATCTGTGAAAGCAATTTGAGTAAAAATCTAGAGTGTAGGTGATTAAAAGGCAGTAGAAAACTCTTCTAGGGACATGTTCACCTATGAAGTCATTATTTCTAAATAATCCTAATTGGTTATATGGTATTTTGACTCAGTTGTTGAGATGTGTACAAAGAACTACTACTCAATCTACAATACAAGCAATTAAATATTCATTTTTTTAATACTTACAGCAAGCAATGTATTCAGTAGGGACTCTGGCCCAATCACACACTTCATCAGGCTGAGAGTAGATGAGGTTCAGCTATGGAGTGGACATCTCCAAAGCTGTAGAAATCAGGGAGGAAGGAATGATGGGGCAAAGGTTGGGATATTAAAGTACAAGTTGCATGTTAATAGAAAATATCACTTTACATTTTTATTTCAGTTTTTTTTAAATTGAAGTAGAGTTGACCTACAATATTACATTAATTTCCAGCGTACCACCTAGTGACTTGACAATTAGATACATGACAAGATGCTCACCGTAGTAAGTATAGAGACCTTCTGTCACCATATAAAGTTATTACGATATTCTTGACTATATTCCCTTTGTTGTACTTTTCATCCCTGTGACTTATTTGGTAATTGGAAGTTTGTGCTTCTTTATCTCCTTTACAAATTTTCTTGAGCCATCTTATGAGGTCTCAGGCCAAAGACACACTTCCTCCTGAGGGCTTTTGTTTCCTTTCAAGGAAATGGAAACCACAGGCCAAAGAATGGGTGTTAGGGGCCTCTGCTTACCAAAAGAGCCAGCTTGTGTTCCGCTTGCCTCTTCCCTCATCTTGAAATAAAAGGAGGGAAGGTCTCCAGCTCAAGTCCTTTAACACTGTGATGACCGAGTGAGTTACCCTCTTTTGTATTTCTGTGAGTCAGCGTATGTGTGTTTGTTGGTCTGGTTCCCAGGCAAGCAGCTACCTGTCAGTGTAACCCACCTTAAAAGGCGGAAGTAGATTCATCACCATCCTAATCCTGCAGGTAGATGAGCTATGATGACACAAGGAATTTCAAGGAAATGACTCTTACCATTATTTCTACCACAGGAAGAAAAAGATGGCCGTGTGCTTGGGGATTTACAGGGAAGCAAATAGTTGCAAAAAAGACTGGCTTCTCCCTTAGACTCAAACATTCATAACTGAGAAAAATATTATCCATGAAGACAGAGACCACTGATACAAGAAAAGAATATAGATAACATATATATATATAGATATAGAGAGAATATAGATAACAGGATATTAAATTGCTTACTCTTAGGTAAAGAAAATAAAGACAAATGTCTTCTAAGTGTAAAAGCAACTAGGAAAAACAATAAAACCTGGGACAAACTGTCGTCACCTTTGCCTTGAATTAAATACCACAGAAATAGCATTTCTAGCTCTGTTTTTCCTCAATTCTAGTTTTTTAACTTAACTTTTGAAAAAATTTAGAACATTTATTCGGTATTACTAGGGTCAGAACTTGATATTATTTTTATATATATGCAGTAAAAAGTAATATGTAATAAAAAGCCATTATAAATGCATGTGGCTAAAATTTAGAGGCCCTTTTCCTCACCAATGCATATTTTAAAAGCAAGTATGTATTCAGTGTTTTTTTAATATGCCTTGCATGTGCAATTTTTTAAAGCATAAGATATATTCTCTGTCTTCCAAGAACCTATCTTCTTGTAAGATAAATAATAAATACAAAATTTATCAATAAATATCAGACTATTATGTAAAGATAAACTGCATACCACAATGAAGAAAATAAATAAAATTAAAATCACAACTGGGGGAAATATGTGCTTTATAGAAAAAAATTATTATTGTCTTTAATATGTAAAGAGCTCTTAAAAGAACATAAATATTTTAACAGAAAAATAAGAAAAGGCTAATAATAGTTTACCTACCCCCTTAAAGAAGGCATTAAATTGGAAGAGCATACAAAAGTCAGTCTGTGATATAATTAAAGGAATGCCAACTAAAACAATGAGATGATGATTTTTGCCTGGAGTATACACTCCACAAAGGTTTGCCATATTGAACGTTGGTCACTTTGATGATAAAAAATAATGCACTGATATTCTGCTGATGAAAATTTAAATTAGTACAAACTTTACAAAGTACATATCTTTGATTTAGCAATTCTTCTCATAAATTTTCCCGAAGTAAGAAATAATTTTTCTTAATGGCAAAATTCAGCATAAAACTTGTATGTATAATATAATTCCTTTTTGGGGGAGAGGGGAATTGTATAACAATTCTTAGAATACTCTGCAAATACCCAACTGTTAAGTGCTGGGTGAAATTTAGAACAAATTTAAATCCATATTTTCTCTGACATTTATAATTGTTTTGCAATATATACATATTGTTTTATGAATAGGAAAACAAAATATTTTTGAATATTAAGTGCCTCTCAAAACTTATCTTTCCCACCTGCCCTAATAATTTCTTAAATTTTACTTAACTCCTCATAGAATTTATTTTACCGGACACTTAATGACATTGAAAGAATCCAAACTTCTTAAATATTTCTGTTCAGACCGGTTGATGTGCCCACAGGACTAATTTCAGGGAAAAAAAGTACATGTAAGTCTTTTCTGTAAATCTTTCTTAATCTCTGTTCTATATTTGCTATTTTCTTTGTTAAACCTACATGACTTGGAAGTCACAGTTATATTCTGAGCCTGATTTGTTACCTAATATTTATAAAATCTTAGTCAAATCATTGGGAATCTCTGAATCTTGTGGATAAAGTTTCAATTATTAACAGATTGAGAATTATCAATCATTATTTATGAATCAGCAAGACAAACACGATGCATTCCATTTTTCCTAGTGTAGTGTCTGAAACATGACAGGTTTGGTGACTGAATGAGTAAGTAAATGCATGAATAGATGGATTAATGAATGAATTAACATAGAATATCAATACCTCCTTTAAAGCAAGAGCAGATTTTTATTCATTATTCACAAAGTGTGGTCCTCAAAGCAGTGGCATCAACATCATCCGGGAGTTTGTTTAAATTGCAAATTCTCAGGCTATACCCTAGATCAACTGAATCAGAAACACTAGGGACTGGGGCCCAGGAATCTGTATTTTATCAAACCTCCTAAAATTTAAGAATCCCTGATTTAGGTTGTTTTTCAGTTAGTACATACTGATTGGAGTTTGATAACTTAACTGATAATATGATTGCCAGGCAACCCATGCATATCTAAGTAGAGTTTTTCTGAAATCAACACCCTATGCCCAAAGTTTGCAAATTGCATTCCTTGGCATGTGCCATACAAAAACACTTATTTTGTTTAATACATCTAGTTGGTTGTCGACACTTAAGCATTTAGCATTTGGACACTTTTCACAAAAATAATAAAATCTCTAAAAATGTAGCCCTCTTTTCCTGCATGGCAAGAATATGCTGGACATTACACCTCCAGCATCGTCAGCCCATTATTCTCCCATTACAGAGACAGGGTATTAGTTTATTATCTTGCTTGAACTGTTGCTTTCCTTAGTCTTAAACTGTTTCATGAATATATGTGTGACCCATTTTTCCAGTTTGTCTGGGAAAGACTCATTTTATACCTTTTGTCCCATGTAATTATTTATAGCTCCTTATCCAGTCTCTAAAGCACCCTAGTTTGGATGATAAATAGGTTGCCCTAGTCATAGGTATTAGTTTTTGCATCTCCAGGCTCATCAACCCTCCTCAAAGTTAATACTGAAAATCCTCTAATGAAAGATGAAAGTAAATGCGACCCTAAATATGGGCAGAGGAAAGAGGGCACTTCAGGGGCAGAACCCAAATCACATATGCCAAGAATAACATTTCTTTATAACGCTATGGTTTGTTTTAAAATTTATGTGAAATTTTCATTCTGCAACATAACATATATTTTAAGATTAAAAGAGATGCCTTTAAAACGACAAATATAAAAAGAAAAGTGCAATCTGTTTCAATCAGTTGGAGAAATACTGGTACACTGGGGTATGACTCATAGCATTGAGTCTATTTCAGAAATTTGACCGAACTGAATTGCAGAACAATGCATATCAAACTAAAACTTCCAACCAATTTAACTCCCATATTTTGACAATATAATATTTTGGGAATCCAGGCTTTCATGAATATATCTATAAAAATTTAAGTATTGCTTTCACTGGCTTGGCAATTAAGACAAAGCCTAAATATAACTGTCCAAAATTTTGCCAAAGGTGGTGCATAACTCTGGATGGAGGCCTTTCAGGCATAGTTTTGTTATTACCAAAGGGTTGTCCATGGGTCAGTTTTTATTTTCTTTAGAAATATTCCTAAGAACGTTTTTTTCAGGGAGGGAATATTGTTGATGAGAACATTCTTTATTTTACATAACTCTGTAATTTTAATCTCAAACTACTCACAGCTTCCACAGTTTTATTTCAAACCTCTAATTTAATTAGTTTTGCAGTGATTTTCCCATGCATGAAACAGAAACCAATAAACAACAACATTTAGGTTTGCATTGCAGCAGTTGATTGAGATTTTATCCTTTAAAATTTCAATAAGCATACTTTCCCAAGACAAATTAATTCTCAGAAATGTGTTATTTGTTAGAACATTATTTTTTTCATGAAAAAAATCCTGACAGTTCAACCCACATAAAGAAAGCTTACCAAACTAACATTGGTGCAGTAAAGGTAGTAATGTTTATCTCGTTTATAGACCAACACAGGGAAGCAGCTGACGCAACAGATGTTTGTGCCGTGTGCACACTGCCTTGCTGAAGGTTCCCACCCCAGTGCCTGGTCTCTTTACAAAATCTTCTCATAATGTCAGTGTGTACGTACGCACACATTTATTGGTTTTATAATTTTATGAAAACAAATAAACAGGTAAGAATAACAAAAGCTCACTTATTACCTAGAAGATTTCTTCATCAGTACTCTTCTTTTCATATATTTGACAAAACAACTTAGCTAATTGGCATTCCTTTCTCTTTGCTACTCCAACAGCACAGTCCATATCGACAAATTGGGGCCTCAAACTTCCCTTAAGAGCCTATGAAGCATGAACTCATCTTAGGAGATGAGTTTAAAGTTGACTTCAAGGAAGTCTTATGCAGTTTTTAAATATTTCTCTTAGAATTTGCTTTTTCCTATATTAATCCTAAGACTGAATTCCCTCTTCTGAGTTGCAAAAAATTCAGGTGATTTTTTTTTTTTATACTTTGTATGATTGGGTTTTCCATGCTGCTGCAAAGATGATTTTATTAGGTATTATTTAGAGATAGATGCAAGGTTTCAGCTCATTCATATTTTTGTAGTAACAAGAGCGTTAAAAATATTAGAGTTTTTTGCAAAGATATAATGGCTAGCATATTTCTAAACACTTTATTTATATTAGCTCATTTAGTAATCAGAACAACTATATATAGAAAATTGAAACCTTTGTTTCTTGTTGGTGGGAATGTAAAATGGCACAAATACTATTGTAAACAGTCTTGTGGCTCCTCAAAATTTAAAAAATATTTATTACAATATGATCTAGCAATTCCACTTCTGGGTATATACCCAAAAGAATTAAAAAAACAGAGTCGTGAAGAAAAATTTTCATATGCATGTCCCTAGCAGCACTATTTACAACTGTCAAAAAATAGAAACAAACCAAGTGTCCATCAATGGATAACTGGATAAATGAAAAGTGATATACACATACAATGGAATATTATTCAGCCTTAACTAGGAAGAGAATTTTGACATATGCTGCAATATTAATGAACTTTGAAGACATTATCTAAGTGAATTAAGTCAGTCACAAAAAGGCAAATATTGTATGATTCCATGTATATGAGTAGTCAAATTTGTAGAAACATAAAGAAAAAGGATTGGTTTCCAGGATCTGGGTGAAGGGAAAATGCAGAATTGTTTTTTAGTGGGTACAGAGATTCAGTTTTGCAAGATGAAAAGTTTTGGAGATTGGTTGCACTATAATGTGGATCTTAACACCTAACACTACTGAACTGTACATTTTATAATGGTTAAGATGGAAAAATTTTGTGTTGTATATACATTCCATGTACAAAAATAAACTATATAAAAAAGATGCTTTCCTGCATCTCAATAAAGCAGTAGAGGCACAGAGAGGTTAAAGTTATGGCCGTCACTGATGGAACTGGTAGATTATTGGGGTTGGGATTTAAAGCCCAGGGCATCTGGTTCTATAGGCCGCCATCGTGACCACTAGGCCCCTCCCACCATTGTCAGGGCCCGCGGCTCTCTTCCGCGGCTGCATTAAGTGTAGTTGGGACAGTGTCATCACCTGTTTTAGTGAGAAGTCTAAGAAAACCTGAGCTTCAATCCCACAGGTCTTCACACATTGCCTGATTCAAGGCTGTCTAGATGTCCATTATTATCTTGTCTATTTAACTGTTTTTTAATAAAAACAGAAAAAATTCATTTTCAATGATAGATCTGCATACCTAATTGAAAATATAATTTCCTGGGATTTTGTTTTTGAGGGTCCACTGCTGCAGGTGGTAGAGCTGTACTGATCCTGTGTCTTTGGAACATGTTCTTGGATTAGATAAAGTCTGGCAGGAAGAGGAAGCAATTTTGTGGGGGCTTTATTTATCACCAAAAGGAAAAAACACAACCTGTTTACAGAGTCATAAAATCATACCAAAAAATAAAATAGCTTAGAGAACATCTCATAAAAATCAAATGTTCCAGATCCTCAAAGACAACCACGGTGGCATTTGTATGTGCGTCTCAATGTTCTCCAGATTCGCTGATGCACTGACGACCATGTTTCCTGATAATGGCAGCAAAATACAACTATACCAGGTGCATGGAAACATTTTTTTCTCTGTTTTCTCTCACACACTCCCACCTTCCACACAAACCAAAAATGAAAGAACACTAGCTGGCAAAGAAAATTAGAAATCAGTTGGCAATATCTTTTAAAGACACAAATATGTCTAAAAATTCCTTAAAGATCTTTAAGTAAAAGGGATGGTCCAAGAGAATGCAAAAGTTTTTTCTGGGCTTTTTGACTTTCCCAGGCCTACTTAGGTGTAATCGCCAGGGCAAGACCTTGGCCATTGTACCTGTACCTAAGTTTGAGACAGGTGCGCTTAACAAAAGGATTTGATTCAAGCAACTAGACTATAAGAGAATCTTACAGGTGGCTGAAGTACTGAGGATGGAGGGCACAAGCATATTTGGGGGCCAAATTTCCTCTCCTCCACACATAAGCTTCTTGGTTACTCCTTCTCTATGTATATATGATTAGCTTATAAAAAAAGGAAAGGAGGGAGAAAGGAGGGAGGGAGGGAGGGAAAGAAGGAAGGAAGGAAGGAAGGGATGGAGGGAGGGAAGGAAGGAAGGAGGGAGGAGGGAGGGAAGGAAGGAAGGAGGGAGGGAAGGAAAGAAGGAAGGAAGGAAGGAGGGAGGAGGGAGGCAGGGAGGGAGGGAGGGAAAGAAAGAAAACTGCTGAGAGGTTGTAGAAATCATTATAGTAACAGAAAGTAAGCAAATCCTAATTGTGTTTAACATGTTTGTTTATGTTTGCTCTTTCCATGATTCTGAAAACTCAAGTTTCTTCCAGATGAACACACCCACACCCACACATACATGACTTTTAATCATGACCAAATTATTAAAAGACATTCTTGTAAGTTGTAGAGAAGAAACAGGTTCTCATCCAATGAGCCTTCAGGTTCTTTCCTTATGCATTTCTGTCAGACCCTTTGAAGCCTGGTGAAAACCTTCAAATCTAGGCAAATTTGGCCATGCTTACTCTTGGCCACTACCCTATCCACTTCCTTCTTGGGGCTTCCTGGCTCTGACAGCTGTTGAAACAGCAGTGCCTGTCTCTCTGTGTGCATAGTTCAAACCTTTTATATCTTAGCTGCCTGTGAAGTCACTGACTACCATATTCAGATAGTCCTTGAACTTACTTTTTTCCCCGGGTCAGGGGTAAGCCTTGCCCTGCCCTTCTGGAACTACTGCCAGTTCCCAGGGAGCCTTTCAGCAGCAGCACCATTGGCTGAAAACGAAAACTGAAAGAGGGGACTTAATGGTAAGTAAACTTGCTTTTTAAATCTTTTTTCCAAAGTTTTTGTCTTTCATCCAGAGTATTATGCTCCTTGAATGATTTCCATTTTAAACACATGTTTGTAATTTGAACGTTTTTATTTAATTCCAATTTTCCCACAGGCAACTTAGTGTTGTTCTCACTGTTCAGAACCTCTCAGGCTTTGAGAAATCACTTCAATTTTTCTTGGGTCAGTGGGACTCATCTAAGTGGACCAGCATTGGGGAGTCGTCTCATGAAACTGTAATCTTCATAAAGAAAAATGGAATCCACCTCAAGTCCTTGTTCTCTGCTTCCATCTTTTCTCCACCCCATACACACACACACACACACACACATACAAACACAAGCACACACATGCATAGACACCACTTTAAGGTACTTTGAATGTAGTATACATTGTTTACTACATTCATTTCAGTAGCTGGGTTTTGATGTGGAAAATAGAGCTGGACTTTATTAGGGTGAAACAGATAAAAGAAATTATTCTTTTCTCATTAGAAGAACCAGTCAGCTTTCATGTCAGATGACTCAATTTCTCCTAAGAAGGGCATTGTTTTCATGTTTTTCTTTTTTTCCATTAATCTTTTTTGAAGCCAACTTTTATACATTTTAATTTTCAACCCATGATTCAACTTAATTAGGAAGACTTGCAGTGTCATGTTGTTGAAAATATATCTCTGCATACAACTGTCGTTTTCTGGTACAACTTCAATATTTTTATGAACTAATTTTTTTATAGTTTAAAGTAAATATTATTCATAAACCATCTTCCAGGGTACCTGGCTCAATGACATTAATTATATTATGTCTCCAGCTCTACCCTGCATCTATCTCCCATATATATTGAACTCATATCATCCATTGGTCAGGATGAGGCAATGCTGAGTCAGGACTACTACTTCTAGTTCCCTGAACTGGTTACACCTACTTTGCAGATGTGACTAGTATGTATTCAGAATCAGCTGCCTTGTTTTCATCTTGTTACTCATGTCCATGCTTCTCTGACAACACTTTTGCAGCATGAGGTGTGAGAGCTTTTTGTCAGAAGGAAGCTCACTTTGTCAAAGGAAAATTCCCTTACAAACCGTGAAAACCCTTATTTGAATGAGATAAATCATGAACAGGTTTTTTACTCTGGGTCAGGCCCACTCACAGTAGATCTGCAGAATGACCAAGTGAGCAGAGCTAGGAAAACTGAAGTCTATTTCTGCTCTACTCACTTACTTTGTATCTTTGAGCAGATTCTTTGAAGCTCTGTTTCCTAATCTTATCTACAAAATGAAAGGAAGAAGTAATCAGGGTGGGTAATGACTAGAGATAATACACAGTAACCACGATCAGTACAATTTATTTTCTAGAAGGCACTAATTCATTTTGGTAAATCATTCATATACACCCTGTTTTCTTAGATAGTAGATTAAAAGTGGCTTAAAGTCATGCTTTGTGCATACAGATTACTTCAGGATTTTGGTAAAATGCGGATTCTGATTCTGGACTGGGTCCTAAGAGTCTGCGAGCTCTCACTCGAACAAGCTCTCAGGTGATGCCAATAGTACAAGGCTCTTGTACATGGACTATATAGGAGTAGCAATTGTGAACCAATTATATAAACACAGAACAATAGTACAACTAAAGTAAATAATTAAAAAATGAAAACGCATGAGTTAAGACATGAAATGAAACCAGGAATGCTGCTATAAATGTATAACATAAAGTTAGCTACCTGCTATGTGGGAAACAAATATGTCTATATGATTCAAAGCAGACAGTATAGAAAGGGAGTTAGTGTTCTTAGTTTTCATTCACTTTCCCATAATCTTTACTTTTGTATGCATATTCATTAGTTATAGGATATAAAATTATGATATATAATGCATGTCTTAAAATGTAAATTGAAGAAATATTTGTCAAGATTTCTCTCTTCCAGACATTCTTTTGGGAGGGGTGGTGGTGGTGGACGAGTTACCTCTCAAACACCAGGCTGTTACAAGTTTTTCCTGAATAAAAGCATACCTCTTTTTCAGAACAAAAGCACACCTGATTTAAAAAAAAATATTTTAGGCACACCAGTTTCAGAAGCAGTTAGCTTTTAAGTTTGTGATTTTATTTGTAGCTTCCATTATAAAAGTGAATATTGAAAGTTTAATAAGTGCAATCACTGTTTAAACTACCCTCAAGGAAGTTTGGAATCACAAAATATTTGCCTGATAAAAATTATGTACATCAATTAATTTACTAACCTCTTATTAGCAGTCCTTCAAGTCTAGTTATAGTTATTTTACTAGAGGCAATACAAGCTCATCTAAGATATTATGCAATTCAGACTGTTAGTAATTCAAACTCTAGTCATGTGATAGCATATATTAACTTATTATTTATTGACAAGAGTCTCAGAAATAAATGGAATAATAGATTATGAAAGACCCTGTAACTTCTATATTCTATATTTCCTTCTATTTCTGGAATGTTTACACTCTGTGTGGGGTGGGTCTGTTGGGTGAGTGAAGGGGATAACGGGGTACAAAATTTCAATCATAATATAAGTTGGTCATGGGGATGGAGCATGGAGGAGCATGGAGAATATAGTCAATGGTACTGTAATATCTGTGTTGACAGTAACTGCACTAGTGGGATGAGGATTTAATAATGTGGGTAATTGTTGAACCACTGTGTTGTATACTGGAAACCAATATAAACAGTGTACCAACTGTAATTCAATTAAAAAAAAACTTTCTGCTATCCTGGGTCTCTTGCCAGACTATTTTTGACCTGGGACATCAGTTTTTTTCCTGCCTTCACATTTGAGCTGGTATATTGTTTCTTCCCGGGTCTCAAGCCTGCTAGTCTTCAAATTTGAACTATTCCAAGCACCCAACCCCTCCCCCATGGTAACCACCAGTCACTCCTCAGTGTCTATGTGTCTACTGCTATTTTGTTCATTTTGTTTTGTTTTGTTTTTAGATGCCACATGTAAGTGAAATCATATGTATTTGTCTTTCTCCACCTGGCTTATTTCACTTAGCATAGTACCCTATAGGTCCATCCATGTTGTCATGTTTTCACAAATGGCAGGATTTCTTTATTTTTTATGGCTAAATAATATTCCATTGTTTATCTGTACCACTTCTTTATCCACTCATCTCTTGATAGATACTGTGGTTGCTTCCATATCTTGACTATTATAAATGGGACAATAAACATGGGAATGCACATATCTTTTCAAATCAGATTTTATCTTCTTTGGGTAAATTTCTGGAAGTGGAGTTTCTGGGTTGTATGGTATATCTGTTTTAAGTTTTTTTGAGGAACCTCCTTACTGCTTTCTATAACAGTTACACCAATTTACATTCCAACCAACAATGGAGCAAGGTTCCCTTTTCTCCACATCCTCACCAACACTTGTTATTTCTTGTGTTTTGGATGGTGGCCATCATAACTGGTGTGAGGTGACATCTCTTTGTGGCTTTGATCTGCATTTCCCTGGTGATTAGTGATGGTGGAGCATCTTTTCATGTGCCTGTTGGCCATATGTATTCTTGCTTTAGAAAAATGTCTTTTCAGGTTCTTCCCCCATTTATTAATTGGGTTATTTGTTTTTTTGGTGTTAAGTCTCATGAGTATTTTATATATTTTGAATATTAACTTCTTATCCAATAAATCATTAAAAATATGTTTTCCCATACTGAAGGTTGCCATCTTATTTTGTTATGGTGTCCTTTTCTGTGCAGATGTAGTCCCACTTGTTCATTTTTGCTTTTGTTTCCTTGCCCAGGAAGTTATGTCCAGAAAAAAGAAACTGCTGCTCACATTCTCATGTTCAAGAGATTTTTGCCTATGTTTTCTATTCTTCTAATAGTTTTATGGTTTTATGTCTTGTATTTAGGTCTTTAATCCATTTTGAGTTTACTTTTGTGTATGGAATTGGACAGTAAGCCAGTTTCATTCTCTTGTATGTCCAGTTTTCACAACACCATGCATTGAAGAGACTATTTCTTCTCCACTGTATATTCATGCCTCTTTTGTCATATGTTAACTGACTATATAAGTATGGGTTTATTTCTCGGCTCTCTATTGTGTTGCATTGATCTATGAGTCTAGTCTTGTACCAGTGAGATACTGTTTTGATTACCATAGCTTTGTATTATATCTTGAAGTCAGGGAGCAACCCCAGCTTAGTTCTTCTTTCTCAAGATTGCTTTGACTATTTGGGGTCTTTTGTGGTTCCATATGAATTTTAGGATTCTTTGTTCTAGTTCTTTGAAAAATGCCATTGGTATTTTGATAGGGATTGCACTGAATCTGTAAATTGCTTTGGGCAGGATTGCCATTTTGACAATATTAATTCTTCCTGTCCATGAGCCTGGGATAGGCTTCCATTTACTTGCATCTCCCTCAATTTCTTTCATCAGTGTCTTATAATTTTCAGAGTATAGGTCTTTCACCTCCTTGATTAGCTTTATTCCTAGGTATTGTATTCTTTCTGATGCAGTTGTAAATGGAATTGCTTTCCTGATTTATCTTTCTGTTAATTCATTTTTAGTGTATAGGAATGCATAAGATTTCTGTGTAATAATTTTGTAATCTTTAAGTTTGCTGAATACAGTTATTAGTTCTAATAGTTTTTGGAGGATTCTTTAGGGTTTTCTATGTACAATATTATGTCATCTGCAAATAATGACAGCCTAAATTCTTCCTTACCAATTTGGATATGCTTTATCTCTTTATCTTGTTTGATAGCCATGGATCAGACTTCCAGCACTGTGTTGAATTATAGTGGTCAAAGTGGACATCCTTGTCTTGTTCCTGATCTTGAAAAGCTTTTAGCTTTTCACAATTAGGTATGATGTAGGCTGTGGGTTTGTCATATATGGCCTGTATTATGTTGAGGCATATTCCGTCTAAATCCATTTTATCGAGAGTTTTTATCCTGAATGGATGTTAAATTTTGACAAACACTTTCTCAGCATCTGTTGAGAAGATCATATGCTTTTGATCCTTGGAGTATCACATTGATTGATTTTTGAATATTGTACCATCCTTGCATCCCTGAAATAAATCCCACCTGGTTGTTATGGATGATCCTTTTGATGTATTTATAAATTTGATTGGCTAATATTTTGTTAAGGATTTTTGCATATATGTGTATCAGGGATATTGGTCTATAATTTTCTTTTTGTAGTGTCTTTGGTTTTGGTATAGAGTGACGCTGGCCTCATAGAATGAGTTTGTAAGTATTCCTTCCTCTTCTACTTTTGGGAATGCTTTAAGATGGATGGTATTAGCTCCTTTTAAAATGTTTGGTAGAATTCAGCTGTGAAGCCATGTGGTCGTGCACTTTTGTTTATTGGGAGTTTTTGATTACCAATTTAATTTCGCTACTGGTAATTGGTCTGTTCAGCTTTTCTGTTTCTTCCTGGATCAGTCTTGGAAGGTTGTAATTTTCTAGGAATTTCTCTAGGTTGTTCAGTTTATTAGCATATAATTTTTCATACAATACTCTAATAATTGTACTTCTTTCGTGTCAGTTGTGACTATATTTTTTGTTTTTGATTTTGTTTATTTGTGTCCTCTCTCTTTTTACCTTGGTAACTCTGGCTAGGTGGTTGTGTATTTTGTTTATCTTCTCAAAGAACCACCTCTTGGCTTCGTGGATTTTTTTATTCTCTATTTTATTTATTCTGTTCTGGTTTTTATTATGTCCCTCCTACTTACTAACTTTGTGTTTCAGTTGTTCTTCTTTTGCTAGTTTCTTTGTGAGTTTTGGATGTTTATTTAGGATTGTTCTTTTTTCTTGAGGTGACTTTCATTGCTATGTACTTCCCTCTTAGAAATGCTTTTGGGGTATCCCCTATATTTTTAACTGTTATATTATTGTTTTCATTTGTCTGCATATATTGCTTGATTTCCTTTTTTATTTGTTCATTGATCCATTGATTATTTAGAAGCATGTTGTTTAGCCTCCCTGTGTATGTCGGGTTTTTCTGTTGTTTTCTTCATGTTATTGATTTCTAGTTTCTTACCATTGTGATCTGAAAAGATTCTTAATACAATTTCAATCTTTTTGAATTGATTGAGGCTCTTTTTGTGTCTTAATATGTGATCTTTTCTGGAGAATGTTCCACATGCACTTGAGAAAAGTGTATCCTGCTGCTTTTGGGTGGAACATTCTGTGTATATCTGTTAAGTCCATCTGTGCATTCAACACTGCTATTTCCTTATTTATTTTCTGTCTGGATGATCTACTCATTGATGTAAGTGGGGAATTAAAGTCTCTAATATGATTGTATTGCAATTTCCCCCTTTAGCTATGTTAGTATTTGTTTTATATATTTAGGTGCTCCTATGTTGGGTGTATAGAAATTTACAAATGTTATATACTCTTTTTGGACTCACCCCTTTATCATTATGTAATGTCCTTCTTTGTCTCTTGTTACTTTTTTGTTCTGAAGTGTATTTTGCCTGATATAAGTACTGCTACTCCTGATTTTTTTTCCTTTTTATTTGAATGAAATATGTTTTTCCATCTCTTCACTTTCAGTCTGTATGTCTTTAGGTCTGAAGTGAGACACTTGTAGGCAGCATGTACATGCATATTGTTTCTTTGTCCATTCTGCCACCCTTTGTCTTTTGATTGGTGCATTCAGTCCATTTACATTAAGGTTATTGTTGATAGGTATGTACTTACTGTGATTTTATTAATTGTTTTCTGGTTGTTTTTGTAGTTCCTATCGGTTCCTTTCTTCCTCTCTCATACTCTTCTAGTAATTTGATGGTTTTCTTTAGTGTTATGCTTGGATTTCCTTTTTTTAAATTTTTTTGTGTATCTATTATAGGCTTTAGTTTTGTAGTGACCATATGGTTCATAGATAGTTTCCTAAATATATAGCAATCTATAGTATGTTGATGGTCACTCTATTTTGAACAGAATCTAAAAGTAGTACCTTTTTATTCTTATTCTTCCTCTACAATTTATGTATAAGACATAATAATCTACATCATTGTGTATCCTTTGATTGATTTTGTGTAGTTGATTTTACCACTTTTTTTTAAACTTCATACTTGATTAGTAATTAAATGGTCTACTACCTTTACTGTAGGTTTATTTTCACTGATGAAAAATATTTAAATTTAAGAACATTTCCATCCACAGAAGTTCCTTCAATGTATCCTGTAAGGCCTGTTTAGTGGTGGTGAAGCTTTTAATTTTTGTTTATTTGGGAAAATTTTAATCTTTCCTTCAATTCTTGGTTATAACTTCTTTCCTTTCAATTCATTAACTATTTCATGCCACTCCTTTTGGACTGTAAAGTTTCTGCTGAGAAATCTGCTGATAGCTTTCTGAAGTTTCTTTTATAAGTAACTGTATGACTCTCTTGCTGTTTTTAAGATTCTCTCTTTATCTTTAATCTTTGCCATTTAAATTAATATATATCTTCGTGTTGTCTTTCTGGGCTGACTTTTGTTAGGGTCTCTCTGCACTTCCAGGACCTGGGTGTCTATTTCCTTCTGCACATTGGGGAAGTTTTCAGCTGTTATTTCTTCAAAGTGACTTTTTACTCCTCTCTCTCTCTCTTCTTATTCTGGTGTCCCTATTATGCAAATATTGTTTCATTTGGAGTTTTCATACAGCTCTCTTAGCATCTTCTCAGTTGAATTGATTGAGGCTCTTTTTGTTTTCCTATTCATTGTTTTCCTATTCTCTGTTTTCCATCATGTTGATTGTCTCCTCTATTTGCAGCAATCTATTATTCATTCCCTCTATTGTAGTTTTCATTTCAGTTACTGTATTTCTCAGCTCTGAGTGGCTCTTTTACAAATTTTCTATCTCTTTGTTGAAGTTCTCACTGAAATCATCTATTTTTTCCCCAGGTCAGTGAGCATCTTTGTGACTGCTACTTTGAAATCTGTATCAAGAAGATTGCTAATCTCTGTTTCATTTAGCACTCTTTCTGGTGTCTTATGTTCTTTTGTTTAGAACATATTCCTCTGTCCCCTCATTTTGTCTGGGGAAGGCCAGGAAAGCTGGCAAAACCTCCCTCCACCTGCCAGGCAGCAAAATCTAACTACTGCTATACCAAGTGGGCCCAGTGGGGTGGGTTTGCAAGGAGGAACATGTTTGTCCACCTGCCCTTTCTCTTACAGAGAAAGCACCCTCCAACCCCCACTCCTCTAGCACACTTCCCACTGCTGGTAAATTTTTCAAGCTACTGTCTCTGTTTTGGGTCTCAGAGACCAATGGAGCATGGGTGTCCTTCAGAGTGACAGAAGTCTCTGCATCCCAGGTTGCTCCAACTCTCCCTGGTATCCAGCCCCATGAATCACCAAAGCCCAGTGCAATGTGGACTTGTGTTCCCAGAGCAGATCTCAAGGGCAGGTGTGCAGGACTCCTGAGAGCATGTTGCCGCCATGCTCCATTCCTCTCCCTCCTACCTGTGGGCTGGGATGGGGGAAGGGCTAGGGTCCCAGATGATCACAGTTCTGCCACTTTAACTTCCTTAATGTGGTCTTCGTATCTTGATCAGGTGTAAAAGGCCTGTTTTGCAGTCTTCAGGGTTAACTGTGTTTGCTGCAGTTGCATCCTGTGTACTGGTGAGGCTTTTGCCTTCCCTTTCATCCCTCTCTGCCATATTTTCCACCTGGAACCTGATTATCTTTTTTTTAATCTTTGTTTTTATGCTCTTCTCCACTATCTTCCTCAGCACTTCTTTCCAGTTTTTTTTTTATTCCAGAATATCTGATAGCTTAATTCCAATCTGAATGTGAAGTCCCAAGAACCAAGACAACTAATGTTTTAGTTTCAGTTTAAAGACTCATGTGCCAGACCCAGGAAAAACTGATGTTTTCATTCCTGTCTGAAGATAGGAAGAAAGCTTACATCACAATTTAAAGAGTATCAGATAGGAAGTATTCTCATTTATTTGGGGTAGGGTGAGCCTTTTTGTTCTAATCAGGCCTTCAACAAATTGAATGAGGCCCAACACACTAGGGAGAGCAATTGCTTTACTCAAAATACAAATTTAAATGTTAATATCATCCAAAAACATCTTCATAGAAATATCCAGAATGATCTTTGACCCCAAGTATCTGGGCACCTCATGGTCCAGTCAAGTTGGGCCATAAAATTAAGCATCATAGTTTCTAAGCAAGACGGAGTTACAAGAACTAGATTTACACTCTTATGTGAAACAGCCAAAATTAAAGATAGCGGATAAGAAACAAAACCCTGAGCCCTAGGACTTCCTTAGCTTACTGTCTTGACGAATTCCCCTGTCACACTTCAGGAAGGAGAAATCCAAGCACAAGAGCAGACATGCAATAAAAAAATATCAAGCATACAAGCAAGCAGAAGAAGGCAACCACCGTGAAAAGGAAAATGACTCAATTGAAAACTACCTAGAACTAACACAAATGTTAAAATTAGGAAATAAAGACATTAAAACAGTCATTGTATAACTGTATTTAATATGCTCAAAAAGTTGCTATGTAAAAAATATAATCATTCCCAAAATAATCTGCTAGAAATGACAACTATAACGTCTGTGATATAAATGCATGGGATGGAATTAACATTAGGTTACACAGTGCAGAAGAAAAGGTTATTGAAATGAGGTGCAGCCAAAGAGTTTACTCAAAATGAAACGTAGAAAGCTTTTGAAAATGAGAAGAGCATCAATACACTATGAACAATCGTATGTGACTTGGTGTCTCAGAAGAGAGACAGAAAAATTATTTGAGGAATCATTGACTGTTAATGCACAATTCCAAGAGGCTCCATAAACCTGAAGAAAAAGCCCATGAAAATAACCACACCAAGATGCATCATAATTCAACTTCTTAAAACCATTGACATAGAAAAAAATCTTAATAACAGAGAGACAAAACATATGCATTATGTGCAAAGGTAGGAATGAGCAGATTTCCTATAAGGAAAAAATGAAGTACAACTGAAGTGTAGTGATGAGTGTTAGGTTGATTTTGCCTTAAGTCCAGATATTTTTAGCATATTTCTACAAATGTATTTTTAACTTAAGAGAATTACAGTTCATTTCTTCTCAAAGCTTCCACTAAAGACCTTTGCTCTGCTTGTCACTGAGCCAGTTGCTATTCTTGGAATTTACAGCTTGATATCTACAAAAAGTGCCCTTTGTATTTAGATCTTTGCATGCTCAGTGTGTCAAAGGGCAATTTTACTTTGTGTTAAGCTGCAGTGTTTTAAGAATAGCATTAGTTATTCAGCTTCTGATTTTCATCCTCTTTATTTCTCTACGGTTGGATTGTCAGTAAATATTCTATTAAATATTTGTACAGTCTGGTACAAAAATGATGTCCCCAAAAGACGTCCTGAGAAAAAACCTGAAGATAGTCCATGGCTATCCCATCATCCATGCTTTTGTAAACAACTGGGAAAAGATTGAACAATTCCATAGCAGGCCAGATGACATCGTGATAGTCACTTACCCCAAATCAGGTGAGTTTTGTAGCCTGAAAAATGCAGGTCTGACTTCAATCTTTGTTTCCTGAAAATCGACTTCTGTACAAAATCATTATCATCCTAAATAAAATATATTCCTTTCAGTCTAGCCATCTACTTTGAGTACATAAAAATGGGCATTTGGGGCATAGAAAGGGGAACTCTGAAAATTAAGTTCCTCATATTCTTACATTCTTAAGAATGTATTGAGATGGCAGGCCTCCCACAGGTACTTTTCTCCCCCAGACTGGGATGGTAGTTATAAAATATATTGTCTTTTGCTACAGGTACCACTTGGGTTAGTGAAATTGTGGATATGGTTATAAATGATGGAGATGTTGAAAAATGTAAGCGAGATTTTATAACTGCTAAAGTTCCAATGTTGGAAATGGCTGTTCCTGGTCTAAGAACTTCAGGTAATTTTAAACCACCTGGCAATTATAATTTTGTAATATTTTTTGCACAGCATATTGATTATTATTATTGTGATTTCCATGCAAAGAAAGTGGAGTAGATTTGGTAACATAAAATAGAAGTAACACACAGCATAACCAAGGCACACAGAAAACCTGCAGTTTAGTTCATTGCATATAAGCTACGATAACAAAAGATGAAAGAATTTTGTTGTAGAAAACAACTAAAAATTTGTTTGATAACATAAAAAATGTTCCTTAGGTTTTATTGGTGGTTTTTGTGTAGAATTTGAGCACAGTAAGTTCCCAATTTAAGACTTTGCTGTAGTTAAATAAGTAAAGAACCAATTCCTCCTAAATGTAAAATTTTTTATTAATACAACTTATTTTTCATTCCACAAATAGTTGAGTGCTTCAAAAGAATTATTTTATTCACTGTGCTATGGGCTATATTTAAAATGATTAGTAAATTAAGTGCTCTTTCCTCAAGGAACCTATAGTAAAGGTGTGACATTAAATAAGTAAATACATTAACAATATGTGAATGAATACTTTTAGTCTTTTGTATCCAAAGAATAGGGTTCTATGAAAGAGTACAATAGAAGAGTTCACTTTAGGATGGGTATTTAGAGATTTCTACACTGAATTGAGACCTAATATTATGTACATAGTTGGAGAAAGTGTATTTCAGGAAAGTGAAATACTAGGTACAAAGGCGTAGATGCAGAAAAGTCCCTGGTATAGTCCAGGGACTAAAAAAAAAAAAAAAGCAACAATGACAACAACAATGAAAGAAAGGAAAAGTGAGGTGCAGAACAATTGGAGACTTTTTATGTAAGATCCTATAAGGCTTCTACAATTCTTACGAAATACTCAGTGAGCCAGGAGGGAATGAGAAGAGTATTCTGTAGGCAACTGAGAAGGGCCCAAGAAGTGAGGTCTGGCTCTCAAATGCTGCTGGAGACTTGAGATAAGAAAACAGAATTGTGAGCATGAATGTGCACATCAAAAAGAATGGAATACAAATTCTCTCCCCTACTGGAGCTGGTTACTTCCACAGACAGAAAAGGACCAACTGGAAGGGTGTCATTCCTTCTGCATGACTGCCTAAAGTCAGAGAGCAAATGCTATAGCTTGGAACTAAAGGATTATTCTGGAACAAGCAACCAAAACTAGTACAAGAGGAAATTAAGGCTCCAGAGCCATGGAAAAGTATGAAATGAAAAAGTGACAGAATTAAAGTAATCAGGGACAGGGGAATCAGGATTACATGGGAGATGGGGCTGGGTTGGGGAGTGAGACTGTGTATCACTGTCAGAGAGTAGGTAGGTGAGGTAGCAGGTAAAGGGGGGTAAACTGAACTGGCACTTAGGCTTACTCTGGACTCCAAATGTGAACACTTGTGAAGTCATTTTCTATTCCCAACATTTATATGTAAATGTACACTCTGTAAATATAAAGGCCCTTCCATGGCAATAATTACAAGAAAGAAGAGGTTGAGAAATATTTCAGTGAAGTTGAGGGAGGTAAGAGAGTCAACAAATATAGGAAAAACTTCATAAAAGAAACAGACATAAAATTTCATATCATAGGTATTGAGGAATAGTGGTTATGGAAGATCATGATTTCTCATTTCTAATATTAGCTATGGTGGCTGTAGCTTCCAGGTCAGTA
This sequence comes from Phataginus tricuspis, assembly GCA_029783875.1. Taxonomy (NCBI): domain Eukaryota; kingdom Metazoa; phylum Chordata; class Mammalia; order Pholidota; family Manidae; genus Phataginus; species Phataginus tricuspis. The sequence continues at coordinate 36,293,896 of JAQQAC010002594.1, forward strand.
GAAGTATAATAAAATACCTGGTAGAATTTTATAGGTATATAATTAGGGTTTCCAGATAAAATTCAGATACCCAACTAAATTTGAAATTCAGATAAATAGCTATTTTATTTGCTATAATCATACTCCAAATATTATTTGGGAAATTCTTATACTAAATGGTAGCTATTATTTATTTGAAATTCAAATTGAACTGGAATTCTCGAATCTTCATTTCCTAAACCTGCCAACTCAAACTTCATTATATTAAGGGGTTCTTCTTAAATACAACCACCTGCTATGCACTGATTTCTGTTGAATGTTCACTGGTGAACAAAACAAGCTACATTCTGCACTCATGGAATCTCCATTCTAGCGTGTGTATTTGGAAAACTGGGTGGGGAAAAGGCATGGGAACTGACAATACATATGTAAGTAAATGAGTTATGAAACAAAAATAAGTGCTATATAGAACAGTTAAAGAGAATGTTTAAATAGAGAGACTGAGTGGCTTTTTAACATGTGCAAACAACTGAAGCATGAGATTGCTTTCTATGAGTGACTCATACAACTTTGGGTGGTGTGCTTTTGTATGCAAAGGTGGGAAGATAATGTAGGATTAACAGGTAATCTAGAGGTTAGAATGGATATAAATAATATTATTTTAGAAGTGCACAGGACTTTAAGATGAATTCGATGTGAAAGGTGAAAGAGGACACAACAGTAACTGAAATTTTATGGGTTGGCAACTTTCAAGGAAAGGGCGGCATTAACGGATGCATATCTGGGATGTGATAAAGGCCACTGAGTCTATTAAAAGAATAGTAAGTAAAAAGGTTAGTCCAGATCTTCTTTGTCTATGTCAGAAATTCTCTGAATATGCCTTTACTTCAGACTGGCCAAGTCATTTATGTAGTGAAATCTAGGACCCCTGGATCTTCCTTGCTCTGAAGGAAGCAAATAAATGGATACTTTTGTAGGGAAGTTCATATATCCCTTATCCAAAGACATAATTTGAAACCAACTTCTACCACCTAGAAGTTTCTTACTTTGGGGAGTTCAGATAATACCTAAAAATTACTCAACATTTTCATTTTGCATATATATATTGTATATACATGACACATAAAGGAAATGAAAATGCACATACAATAGCTGGTATTATACAAAAGTTACACCATTTATACCACAATAACTGATGCAAAACAATAGCTGATGTGAGAATTACTAGTTACCAATACATTTTGACATACAGAAAACATTTTTATAATTATTTATAATAATTGTCAGGTATGGTAAAACTCCAAATTGCTAAGGTTGGATTATTACTCCTCATTTTGGAGATGGAGAAAGTGAAGCACAGAGACTGGAATACTTTCAAATGTCTTACGATAAGTAAATGATAGAGTTAGGGCTCGAACCCAAGGAGGCTAATGTCAGAACCTATGCCTTCAACCATTACACAATATTCCTTTTGGAATCCTGATAAATAATGCCTGCAATTGGTTCAAAATGTATCAGCCTTATACACTGCTCAAAACTGTTTTGAAAGGTTGATTGAGAAATTCAGGAAATAGAGGCTCCTTGAACACTCTAATATTTCTACATACCAAACTAAATTTTCCCAGGCATAGACCAATTAGAGAAGAATCCGTCACCCCGGCTTGTGAAGACGCATCTACCAATTGATCTACTTCCTAAGTCTTTCTGGGAGAACAACTGCAAGGTATGCTCTGGACTGCAAGCCAGATTTAAATTGTTTCCACCCCTTTACTCATTTCATAATTGCCTAAATGTTTCATTTACTCGTTACCGTAAGAACTGTGCTACAAAAACATACAAACTGTGCTTCAATTAAAAGCATGTATTTTAGTTTAAACCAATATACTCAAGCTTTCTAAAGTTAAATAGCAACAAAATCCTCATTTCAGTACAACACTGCTACTATTATTCCCTAAGTGCCCCTAGATATTCTGGCCTTCTCTGAAAACTCAATATAAGGGGTGTCAGTTATTTGACTGGTAAAATTCTCCAGTGAAACATTTGTGCCTGCATATTTGCTTTGGGGGAACTCTTAAATTTTAAATTCAGTTTCTTCAGTGATTGTGCAGCTATTCAAATTATCTAGTTCATCTTAGCTGACTTTTGCTACTTTGTGCTGAGTGGAGAATTCTAAGTTCTTTAATTTTGTGATGAAAAGTTGTTCATAATCCTTTCTTATTATTTCTTTTGAAAGACTATTTTTACAGCAATTTTATTTGTTTTTAGAGAAACTAGGTTCACCACAAAATTGAGAGGACGGTAAAGAGAGTTCCCATATACTCTTTGCCTCCACACATGTATAGCCTCCCCATTATCAACATCTTGCATCAGAGAGGTATTTTTGTTATAACTGATGAACCTACATTGACCAACCGTTGTCACTATTTGGACTGTACAGTCCATAGTTTACATTAGCGTTCACTCTTGGTGTTGTCTATCTTATGAATTTGGACAAATGTGTAATGACATATATATACCATTATAGTATTAAATAGTGTCGTTTTACTGTCCTAAAAACCCTCTGCTCCACCTATTCATTCCTCCTACTCTCCAGCCCTGGAAACCACTGATCTTTTTGTTGCCTCCATAGTTTTGCCTTTTCTAAAATGTCATTTAGTTAGAATCATACTCTTTTACTTAGTAACATGCATTTAAGGTTCTTCTATGTCTTTTCAAGCCTCGATAGCTCATTTCTTTTTAGTGTGGAATAATATTCAATTATCTGGATTTACCCCAGTTTATTTATCCATTCACCTACTGAAGGACATCTTGGTTGCTTCCAAGTTCTAGCAATTATGAAATAAAGCTGCTATAAATATACATTTTTGTGTGGACCTTACTTTTCAAACTCCTTTGGATAAATACCAGGTAGAATCATTGTTGGATTGTATGGTAAGAGTAAGAGTAGGTGTAATTTTGTAAAAAACTGCCAAAGTATTTTTCAAAGTAGCAGTACCATTTTGCCTTCCTGAGCAATGAATGAGAGTTACTGCTACTCCACATCTTTACCAGGATTTGGTATTGTAGGTGTTCTGGATTTTGGTCATTTTAGTAAGTGTGGAATAATGTCTCATTTTAATTTGCATTTCCCTGATGACATACGACGTAAAGAATTATTTCATACTGCTTTTATTCTTTTAATAGCTGCAAGATTTATTGTGATACCCGTTTTTTCCTTGATCTTAGTTACTTGTGTCTTCTCTCTTTTATTTTGTCAGTCTTGCTAGATGTTTATCAATTTTTTTAAAAGAGCCTGCTTTATGTTTCATTGATTTTCTCTATTTTTTTCTCTATTTTTACTTTCATGGATTTTAAATCTGTTGTTTTTCTTGTCTGTACTTTAATTTTTTTCTTAGATAAAAGATCATCCATTTGATTTTCTTCCTCTTCCCTCTGCAGATGATTTATCTGGCTCGAAATGCCAAGGATGTTGCAGTTTCGTATTACCATTTTGACTTAATGAATAATTTGGAACCTCTTCCTGGCACCTGGGAAGAATATCTGGATAGATTCATGACTGGAAATGGTATGTTGACCTTGGCTTAAAATTAATAGGCAATTAAAAAAATTTTAATAATACTATTAACTATCACTGGTATGATTTTCCTTTCAAAACATTTATTTTTACAAGTCAGTAACAAGTACATAACCATTTAAAAAAGTTATATCAAATATGAAATATTTTACTATGACATTTTATATACATAAACCTGGTATTAAATATTGGTTTAATGAAAATATTCTCAAATCCCTTTTCAGTTATTAGAAATCCATTCTTAGTCACTGCTCACAATAGAAATTGTTTAACTTGACCAAATCATTAGTTAGATCTGTTATTATTTATAAAAGTTAAATAAATAGGTGATATGAGTGCTTAGTAGAAAAAAGTTCCCTTCCATGTATGAGGCTAGCTATGACTTGTTGAGGGTCAATGTATTTTCACTTGAAATGCTTCCTTTGTACCTCATACTTTTAAATCCAACTGTACATCCATTAATGGCTGATTATATATGTTTTTAATTGGCCTTATATTCTCAGTTCCTTTAATTACTAAATTTCTTTAAATATTGGTACAATTCGACTTGTTCTTGAGAAACAATCTTTAATTTGATGGAAATAGATTGTTTCTCTGGTTTCAGTGGCCTATGGTTCCTGGTTTAATCATGTAAAAAGCTGGTGGAAGAAAAAGGAAAAACACCCAATACTTTTCCTGTACTATGAAGATATGAAAGAGGTAAAATGGTAGAAATTCATTCTGGATCATTTCCCCACTACATCTTGGGAAAAAAGGATTCAACTTTATGGAGTCCAAAATGATACGACTGCTTTGAGTATACTCCATGCTTGCTCATTCAAATCTTGCTAAGATCATTAGTAACCTTGTAGTCATGAAATCAATGACATTTTTATTCCCCTTATGCTTTTAACCATTGTGTTTAATTTGAGCAACTTTTCATTTTGCAATGCTTTCTTATATTTAACCAGCAATGACATTCTCATGGTTTTCCTGGGGATCTCTATCTATCACTTAGTCATTTTTCTTTTAAAGTTATTTGCTGTATTTTGGTGATCATGCCCATGGCCACTACTGCCAAAACTATTCATGTGCTAATGAGCACCCAAAATCTCCATTTTGACTTCTATCCTCATTCACATGCAAGCTTACATTAAAACAACCCTCAAATTTTGCATGTTCAAACTCATCTTACTTCTGTCTCTCCAACATGTAATCTTTTTCTTTTGTTTCCTTGTGGTTAATGATGTTATTTGTCATTTCAGTTTTAAAAGCTTGAAAGTAAATTGTCCTCTGCTTCTATATGGTAGATTCCATTCCACTATACTCTGAACACCTGCTCGTTCTCATGCCTTACCTATTATTTATTCAACTGTGTCCCCCTCCTTTACTTTCTTACTTACTCCCTGTTAGTTCAGGGACCCATAAGCATTCATTTGGTCTTCTGTATGAACTAGTATTCATTCAAATACTACTGCGAAGTTCCAAAACTATTCTGGACCTGTTTTATTTAAATTAACCGAATACACACACACACACACATACACACACACATCATAACCCTATATATACACATACACAGCCCTGGGAAATATATGGACACCAAGTTCCTGTAGTTATAAAGGCTGGGCATACAAATGAGGATATTTTTCATATGTGCAGATGCATGATAGAAGTCACAATATTTATCATTCTTATAACTGCATCCACAGTACCTACAATAGAGCACCTACAGTGAATAAGGGCTCAGTGGTCACTTGTTGGCTGAATAATTGTTTGAATGAATGAGTAAGCAGTAAAACATTTTAGTGCATCAGTCCTAACTTTGCCTAACAGAAATCATGCCCTATATAAAATCTCCCTTTCTCTAATATTTTTGAGAAACCTCCAGGGTATTTCTCACATCTTATCAAAAAGAGTCCTTTGAGGTTTTCTGCTATGCCCGGGCTCCCATTTTCCATTACACATGTTTGCAGCTCATAGAGAATCTGTGGTCTCAACCTTATCATTGTCCCTTTATGCAGGGTTTGAGGTACTTAATGTCAATTTTGTGGCAAGACACAGATGCAAAACTGAAGTGGTTTATGAAACCACTTAAAACGTAGCAATATACCTTGAGTGTTGAATTAGCCAGAGTTCAGTTATGAATTTTTCACAAGAGAAAAACTGTCTTTCCACACCAAGTATCTCTCGACTTCCTGGACACCAAAATAGTGCACTTCCTAGCCATATGAAAAGAGCAATTTTTTGAAAAGAGCTTCTGAATATAGTCCTTTTCTCCATAGGATGGAAAAATACATTTCCTGGGCTGGGCTGGTATCTAAATTCTGAGTCAGACATCATGCTGTTCCCCACATGACACTCTCAGGTCTACCATTTCTCTCCTTATTCAGCTAAAATGCCTTATTCAAATCAACTAATTCATATTGATTTGCAGTCTTGCTCACTCAGCTTTTAAGCAAATGCAGATACTTTGAATCCTATTCAAACCTGCTACATACATCACACTTAATAGGCAATGTTTTTCTCCCATAATAGTTATTTTAGACAGTGTTATATAAAGAGTTTTAATATAACAACAATGGAGCCAAATTACAATTATATATCAAGAATAAAATTCAAAGAGAAGTCTAATAACTTATATCAGGTTTACAAGTGTCTGCCTAAATTATCAGTCAATGAGGTGAAAGATAAATATAGTAGAGGAAGATTCAAAAGGAGACAGCGCTCTCTGCTTTAACTTCTACTGGCCTATAAACTAACATCACTAATACTCTGGCAGTGGCCAGATTATCTTCCAACCATTTTGAATACCTACCAGACATCACTTTCTATTTGCCTGTCCATTTACATGTTTTTCTGGTACCACTACTAACTTTTCTTTTGACTTTTTCTCCACTATCATCATTTCTGACCTTTTACTCACTTTTACTCACTGACATCCCTAAATAAGTCATCTCATTCTTGTCTGATACATAAAAACGTTGCCAGAACTTCCTTTATATGGGACTCCTTGTCAAAACACACACGTGCACGCACACACAGACTAAACACAATCACACGCAATAAATAAGACACTATTAAATGCTGTTGCTTCCCTACCACTGAACAGATACAGTCCACAACCTTCAGCAGGACACACAAGGATGCTCTCAAATTTATCCCAACTTCTTTCTCCAGTTTTATAGCTGCTGTCAATCCCTTGAAATACTCAAACCTAACTCTAAGCACTTTGCTTTTTTTCTGCCTTGCACACATGATGAGACTCTGTACCTGCAAGAGTTTTCATTGTTTTCTCTACTGGAAATTCACTCTCCAGTGCCTCAGCAGACCATGCTTCTTAGTGACTTCTGATGGACCTTTTTCAACTCAGCTTAGCCATCACCTCCTTAAAACTGCTCCAAACGTATCCTTACAGATTTTGGATTATACTCCTAAAAAGTTACAAATAGTTTATGTCATTAAAATCTGAAAAAAAAAATCCATTTCTTAGATTTTGTTCTTATTATCTTCAATGGTTAAAAAATAATTTAGGTCTTGATACCTTTGCACCTACGTTAAAATTCCTTTTTAACAGCATGTGTCGAAGGAAGGTATAATCAGTATTTATACTTTTAGGTAAATATGCTTAATGTTGTCCATGAATTTATTATTTTTGTTTTTAAATATTGTTATTAAAAAACAAGAAAGAAATTTGGTTAAGAACAGAAAAATAAAGGTGGAAAGAATAAAAAGATACTGGGTCCCTAGAACATTAATCATTCAAATTGACTACAGATTAAGCTTATAATAGTTGTTAGGGTTTTTTCTCCAACTATTGCTAATATGTAGCCCAAGGTCTGTTCTTGTACTTTTAATGTGAACTAAAAATATAAGATTTAGAAAACAAAATATTTCCACTGTTTTTACTAAACATAAATTATTGATTTTTTCATTTTTATGATGAATTTTTAAAAATTATTAATAGATCCAACCAAATAAGGATTCAATATTCAGAATCAACATTTAAGAAAACATTAAAAATATTATAGGTTTTCACATTATGTTAATGATTTACTGTTTATCATTTTCTTGGGTATGTTTCTTTACCTACTGGTAGAATCCAAAGCAGGAAATCAAGAAGATTGCTAGATTTCTAGAGAAGAATCTGAATGATGAGATCTTAGATAAGATCAACCATCACACCTCATTTGAAATGATGAAAGACAACCCTTTGGTGAATTATACGCATTTACCAAGCATAGTGATGGATCAAAGCAAATCTCCTTTTATGCGCAAAGGTGAATATTTTGCTGAGTTTATTTTCCTTTTTTACTTTCTTATGAATTACCCTGAAGTGAAGATTAGTTTGTGATCTCTACCGAGTTACTCAGACAGTTTGGACACCCATTTCTTCCCCTGTAAAAATACATACCACAAATAGTTGCTGAATTACATTAGAAAGTATTAAAGGAAATAATTCATGTAAACCTGTTACCAGAACACCTTGAGTACTTGATACATATTTCTGCGCTTATTTATTACTTTGTTAAATGGAATTGGTTTTGTCAGTTTTGATGTGAGTTATTCCAAATTTGTGATTCCTAAATCTTAAAACTTTGTCCAAATCAGCATAGGCCTCATTCTTCTTGATAGTGATAAACTGATGTCACTCAATGCAATACTATCTTCTTTATAAAAATCCTAGATCATTTAGAAAACAGTGGTCACTTTGTTAAAAAGGATTCAGCAAGAGAAAGGACCTTTTTTTTTTTACCCTCTGGGAAGTTTCTGCTCCTTAAGAATACTGTTTAAATTATAGGAGACACAGAATATAAGGTTAACTTAAAAAGATGACAATAGAGGAATATGGCTTCCACTGAAGCAAATCCTGTATGTTGGAGCTTATTATATATGATTTGTGTCAAAAATGTTTTATTAATGATAAAAATACTACTTTTAACAAATTGTTAACTTAAATAAATTTGAGAAGTTATCCACCTAATAATGCCGCCTTCTGTTTTCAATATTCTTTGTTGAATTAGAGAAAAAAGGAATAGAATTTCAGTTGGTGCAGTGGGAAGAAAATATAACTTTAGAAATGTACCATGCATACAAACATGTGAATGAAAATCTGCAATTATGAAAAAGTTATATAGTTAAACTTTGTCTGAAACATTTTTCTCCATAATTTTTTCAATTAACAAATAGTCCTAGTGTTTTCAAATTACATTTTAAAAAAATTTTCAAAGACATTACATTTAACTTTTCAAAATAACCCCTACGTTAAGAGTCAGAGCAAATTTTTCCTTTTAAATGGTGCATTATAAGTTTGAGCAAAGAGGACTGATACACACACACACACACACACACATACACATTTTCCTGGTGGAAGAATCAGGAAAAAAAAACTCTTGTATTAAACAAGGCAAATTCCCGTTATGCCAGATCATTGAATGTAACCTCGAGAAGATTTTTATCCCTGGTCATAAGAAAATTGATACCACCCCACGCTATCTCATTAGGGTATAGAAATAGAGGAGATAAGCTCAGTATTTGGAGTCTGTCATTTTACCAACTTCAACAGAAAATGTGCATGTTGGTCAAGAAGAGACAGTCTACATGCTCCCTGAAAGTGGTAAAGAACATATGCGTGTGGTCAGATTGACCTGGGGTTTATGCAGGCTATGCCACTCCCTGAATCTATGACTTTGAATACCTCAATAGTCTCCCAAAGCTCTGGTCACATCACTGACAATATGGAGAAAACAATAACACTTATGGAGGAGGTTTTGGAGAAGGATTTTTTTTAAATGATATGTAAGCATTTGGAACATTTTTCTGACCATAAATATTATATACAAAAGTAGTATGTCTTATTAGTCTAAATAGTTCAAGATTGATCTACCCATTCATTCATTTATTCATTCGATAAGCAAATGTTTGTATATATTATATACTTTATATTAAAAATAGATCATTGGGATACTTTATATATGATTATTATTTAAATCTGTATTCTTTGTTTTCAATAACAATTTTGAAGATATGCTATCCCAAATATACATTCCCTAAATATACAATCCCCTCACATACATTCCAAAGAGTTCTTGCCATCTGATGAACATAGAGCAAAGTATAACCAGGTAAAAAAAACCTTGGCTATAAGGATATATTTCATTGAAAGTATTTGAAATCTTCATTAAGCCATTGTGAGTTAATGTAGCTTATAATTCCATAGGATATACTTAATATTTCATTAAATAGCAAAAGTAAATGTTTTCCTCCAAACACATTGACAGTACATTAAAAATTTATTTATTTTTCAAATAAACATTTATAAGCACCCAGGTATAAGAGATTAAATGTAAATTTATACTCCCAAAGTTTTGCCTTTGGGAGTAAAGGTAAAGATGGTTCAGGAATGTTATATGTTTGATTTTAATGCTCTTCTCATCAAAAATACAAATATGGTGTAAGTCTAGTAAACTCAGGGAAAACAAGGCTCCTCCAAGCATCATTTTATCCTCATTAAAATTTCTGGGAAATGATTGTTAATCAGCTTTCTATTTCATGGTTTGGTTATGCTGATAACAAGTCCTTTGTACAGTTTCTGAAAGTAACTCATGACATAAAGTATGTTCTGACCACTTATCCTGAATTCACTGGTAACCCCCCAGAACAGTTAGAAACACGAAAAGAATCTCTTCCAGGAAACTACTGTAAAGCCCAAAAATTTAGATAAGAAAATTAACCCTTCTCAGAATGTGTCTTTAAAAGTCAGACTCTGTGTAGTTATCAGCCACCTTTTTAGATGGGAGGAATTAACAAGAAAAGACAAATGACATTTTTAAAGCATTCAAATTCAAAGATAATGTTGCTTTTATTCTCCTAACGTTTTCTTTTGGAAGGTATCAGCTTTTCCTTTGTAAGGGGAATATTTATTCCTTTGTATGTTTTCTTATTTATTATTTTTAGGAATTGCAGGTGACTGGAAGAATCACTTCACGGTGGCCCAAAATGAGAAATTTGATGCCATTTATGAGAAAGAGATGTCTGGAACTACAGTTAGGTTCCGCACAGAGATTTAAAAAGCTGAAACCGCAAATATGAAGAAAGAACTGACCTGTAATATGTTGAAAAGGGCAGTTATGACTTGACTTGGGCAATCAAATGGATTTATAAAGGAGAAAATGTGCTTTAAAACTACGAGTTTTTAGTGTCATTTATCAGGTCCCAGTTTTGTTTCTGACTCTTAGCTTCCAAATACCCTAAAGTTAGGGCCACTTGTTACCTTCTTGTAGGCTTACTCCTGCCTTTTCCTGGACTAGTAATGACAAAAGAGAAAGTATTTATCCTACTTAATCTCCACATATTGTGACTTAGAATTAAGTTTCCCTTCTCAATAACATGGCCCAGGTAGTGCTGTTTGCACACTGACACTATACTTTCTAGCTCTACCCCAATTTCCCTTTGCTGGAAACTTGACCCAGGACACTGTGTTCCACTGCTGGCTCCCAGGTGTCAGGTAACGTTCCCTGAATCATAGCTCATCTTCTTGCAGTGCCTCTATTTGGGTAATACGGATCATGCCCTATATCATGTGGTTCAGATTTTGGAAATATTGTTTCTATACCTAATCTCTGAGTATCCAAATTTCTAATTGCCAAGTAGCTAATTTCTGAGTTTCCAAAGGTGAAAGATCAACACTAGTCTCCCTAGGGCTCTTCCCTAGGAGTTAGAGGTCTGCTCTGAGAGCCTGGATAGCGGGCTGGGACTGGATTCCTGTGGAGAGTCCTCCCAACTCCCAACAGCTCTTCTGCATTTCTGAGAAAAGCCCATTGCTGTGTTTTGGTCACCATTTGAAACTTAAGTTACTTCATTTTGTGTCTGAAGAGATTTGGATCCTTTAGTAGCATCTTCAGCATCCCAGAGAAGATCATAGCTCTGAATCTCCACATTCCCTCCAGACTCTCCAGTGACCTCCAACGTCCTCCTGCGTGCTGCCCACACACCTATCAGCTTGGGCTCTTTGATAAATGTTTCCTTGGATCTTTTGTTGCTCATCTCCAGCTTTGCCTCAGACGCGGTAATTTATATCTCCATGTGCACCAGGATCTGTGGCCTGTGGACCATATCAGCATGTGCCAGATTTCACACAAAGCCCAAGTTCCCAAACTCAGTTTTCATTAGAATGCCCCAGGCCCTTCCTTGTTCTGGAGAGGAATTCTGACACATCACAGACCCCCTGAAACATGATTGAGATAGCTACCATAATTTGGGGTACAATATTTGGCTTTCACGGGTGAATCTCTGCTGTCTGCCTCTGCAGCTGGACCAGCTCCTCAACCCTGTAACTTCTCGAAACCTGCCCAGCAGGGGATTGATCTAATACCAACCGCAAACCTCTTAAGAGTGATATGTCTATGATCTGGAGATAGTTGTTTTTGATAGATTTATTATAATATATACTACTAATTATTGCAGAGTACGAAACTTGTGTGTATGTTCCTTAGAAACATGTTATTAAACTTGGATTGTTCTTTAGTGAAATGCTGAAGCTCCAGAAAACCAAGTAAATAAGATTTTGGTTTTCTCATCTGTAAAATTAGGGAATTGGTTTTTGTTTCTTCCATGTTCTAAAATTCAATGGCAATACTTGCCTCCTGCTTCTGTGATCAAACTGTTTTCCTCAGCGCCTGAATGTCTTTGAGTTTCCTGCACCACTTCTTTTGTTCACGCTGTGCATTTTTCTCCTAACCCCATTCCCACAAACACCCAGAGAGCCGTATTTCCTCTTCCCCAGATGAAAAGCCCAATTCTATTTCAGCCCAATAGATTTTACCCTCTCTCAAAAAAACTTCTTTCCCCCAAGGCTCTCAGTATTTGTCCTCGGATAGTTTATCTGACAGTAAATACCCTATGACCTCTCTTCTCTTACTCTAAAACACCATTATTTCTTTGGAGCTATCTATCAACAAATGAAACTATGTTCACTGGCAACAGGACCAGCTTCACTTTCTATTGCTCCCGTGATGCGTGGCACGAGCTTTGCAGACACCTAGCTCTATGTTCTGACTGATGGCAGATTTAGAGTCACTTTACCTCATTTAAAAAAATTTATCTGTAAAGCTCTCTTTTGCAAATTCGCCGTCTATTTCAACACACATTAAATGACACAACTTAAACAAATAGAGCAATATGCAGTACACAAATAGATCAAAGGACTTTCCCTGCTGTGTTAAATTACAACCTCAGACTCCTCCTTAACACAATACTGTATCAATATGTTGATTCACAGAGGTTGCTAGATGTGATGGTCAGCTTTATGCGTCAAGCCTTGGCTAGGCTATGTTACCCAACTATGCATCAAAAGTGCATATAGGTGTTGCTGTACAGGTATTCGGTAGATGTGGTTAACTGTGGTAACATCAGCTGAATTTATCTAAAGGAGATTATCCTTGATAACCCGTGTGGGCCTGATCCAATCAGTTGAAAGGCTTTAAGGCTTTAAGAGTAGAACAGAGATCCTCCTGAGGAAGAAATTCAAAAATTCCTGCCTGAGAGTTTCCAGCCTGAAGGCCTGTCTGTCTTATAGATTTCAGACTTGCCTAGATAGGCCCCACACTGCACAAGCCAGCTCCTTACAATAAATCTCTTGATATATATGTATGTTTGTGTGTGTGTGTGTACACACATGCATGTATGCAGTGTGTATGTATATGTATCTGTATATCTCATTCATTCTGTTTCTCTGGTGGATACAGTACATATGCTAAACTTTATTTGTATTCTATACTATACTTTTATTAAAATTTGGACCAAGTCATTTAACCATTCATAGTAATTTTGATCAATAAATCAGAAGTTTGTAAGGACTATATGATTCCTCCCCCATAACTCTTCTGTTGGGTAGTATGAAGTAAATATCACATATGCAAACATGTGTATCTTATATGCACACAGCTCTTACCAAGGGGTTCAGATGACCAGAGCAAAAAGTTATATGTGTAAGTACCAACCTGGGTATAGACATATGTTTGTAAATATTTCTATAGGTAGCTATCTGTACTATATTAAATAAAGCACAAGTTCACACTGATAAATTCCACTTGGACATGGTGTATAGTTCTTTCTATACATTGTTGGATTTAAATTGCTAATATTTTGTTGAGAGTTTTGTGTCTAATTTTAAGAGGGATATTAGTCTACAGTTTTCCTTTTTGTAATGTCTTTTTCTAGCTTTGATATTAGAGTAATGTTACCTGTACAGAATGACTGAGAATGTGTTTACTTCTGTTGCTATTTTCTAATAGTTATTGTAGACAATTGTTTTATGTTTGGTAAAACTCACTGGTATAATCAAATGGGGTTGCTGATTTCTTTATTGGAAAGTCATCATTATTGATTCAGTATCTTTAATTCATGAAAGACTGTACCATTTATTTCTCCTCAAATAAGTTTTGGTAGTTTATGTCTTTCAAGAAATTGGTGCATTTGATATAAATCGGAAGATCTGTGGGCATGTAGTATTCCTTTATTATTCTTTTAAGGAACGATGATCCTTCTTTCATTTCTTGTACTTGAATTTGTGTTTTCTGTCTTTTTCTTTTTTTTGCCAGTTAGCCTGACTAGGGGTTTGTCTATTTTATTGATCTTTTCAAAGAAGCAGCTTTTGATTTTGCTGATATTCTCTATGATTTCTTGTGTCCAGTGCCCCTGATATATGCTAATTCTTCTTATTTATTTTCTTCTGCTTACTTTGGATATAATTATTTGTTTCTTCTGCTTACTTCTTTCTCCATTTTCCTATGTAGAAACTTAGATTATTGATTTTAGATCTGTCTTCTATGCACATATGCACTCAATGCTATAAATTTCCTCTAAGCACTGGCTTTTGCTGCATCCGCACATTTTGATAAGTTGTATTTTCATTATCATTTATTTTGAAATATTTCAAAATTTTTTCTTGATGCTTATTGTATTATTTGGGAGTGCACTGTTCAAATTCCAAATATTTGAAGATTTTGCAGCTGTATTTCTTGTATTGATTTCTAATTTAATCCCACTGTCATCTAAGAACACGCTGTTTAATTCCTATTTATTAAATTCATTCAGATATGTTTGTTGGCCCAGAATGTGATCTATTTTGGTGAATGTTCCATGTTCCTTGAGAAGATTCTGCTCTTGCTGGTTGATGTAGTCTATAAATGTTTATTACATCAAGTTGACTAATAGTGCTACTTAAGCCAGTTATATTCTTTTTATTTTCTTCCTGCTTGATCAATCAGTAACTAGCGAGAGGCTGTTGAAGTATCCAAATACAGCAGATGTGTCTATATCTCTTTGTAATTCTATCAAATTTTTTCTCACAAAATTTGATGTTTTCTTGTTATATGCGTATATGTTTATTTAAGATTGTTATATTCTAAAGGTTTCCTTAGTGTGTAAGCTCCCAAGGTTTCAGGCACAGTCAGTGTTCTCCATGTGCCACTGAAGAACAAAGCCAGCATTGTTATCCCTGCATCTGCGGTCTCATTCCACCACTTTAAGTTGTTCAAGGCTTATCACTGCAAGCACAAAGGTCAAAACAATTCTTAGACTTCTGAACAGAAGACATGTGTTGATTTAAAGTTTTACATATTTAGAAGTTCAAAACTACACAAGACTCATTTTTAAATTATATGTTATGTTTATCTCTCTTAGGTAAGGCAGTTCCAGAAGATAAATGGTAGGAATTATCATTTATTCTCTTCCACTTTACCCTATTCTGATGTGTTCTATTCCTAACTTGTCTATTACAGTTTTTTACTCCCTTTTGCCACTGCCTCTTTGTTCTGATAAAATTACATCTTTTGAGAGTTGAGTGCTTTTTCATATCGCCATAAATCAGCATAGCTCTCCTCCGCATCTTGTGATTCTTTTCATAAGCAGAAAGGAAGGTAATGACCTCTTCAAAATGTTTAATATTAGAGAATCATGGGAATACAATTATTTTGTTCAGACATCTGATAACTGGGATTAAAGGGAAGGAGAGATGTTAATGGACAGCAACAGACCCATGCACAAGTTGTTTTAAGCAAGCTATAAAAACAGGTTTCTCATTTCTCACTTATGATAACTGGATATATTAAAAGAAATAAAATATCTACATTATTGAGAGATTACTTTCAGCAACGAGGTAATCTTGTTAGCTACCACTTAATGAGTACAATATAATTTATTTTATTTTGCTATAAGTTTATTGGTGATTATTTAGTAGTTGTTTGTATCTGCCATTGAGTTTTAACTGGCTTATATTCGACATCTTATATCTGCTTTATGTGGCTTAAGATTTTAATTTTCCACCTCCAAAACAAAAAGACTTGAATATTTTTGTAGAAAGCAAAACATCACAATTTAGTTTCTGCCTTACCAGCTAACTCTACACATTGTTTTTTTGTTCTGGGAAAGGGAGCTAAATCAGGATGGGATTAGAGCCAACACTGAAGAAGAGAAGCATAGTATAGATGACTAGTCAGACAATCTTTTAGAAGTATTTGTACACCCATTTAAAAGTGAAAATTTGGTGGACAGTGACATCAGAGATGGCTACATAGGTTGTTCCTGACTTCACTCCCCTCACAAGAATAATTAACATCTATTCAAGAATGAGACACCACATTCTAGAGCATGAGGGTGAGGCTGAAGCACCTCCCTGCACCTCAGAGACCAAGAGAAACTGCTTTGAAGGGTAAAAGAAGTGACTACACGTTGACCACATTGCTCCTCCCTCAGGCCAGCACAGCACCAGGAAACAAGCCTTCCCCTTGAGCCTCTGGTTACCCCAGTGGGAAAAGAGAATCCAAGTGACCCCAGGTCACTTTGTGGGAGCTTCTAGTTTGATCTCACACCACAGGGACTGCAGGGGAATCTGTAGACTCAACCACTGGAGAAGTAGAGAGGGCCTCGCAACAACCAGCACACAGATCTTGGCACCTGGAATTAATCCTGACAGTGCATCCAAGTAGTAACCCAACCAGTGACTTTATTCATTTGCAGAACCAAATCAGGTTTGCACTTGGAGAAGGAAACTTGGCTGGGTACAGATGTGTCTAATTCAGACGCTAAATGAGGAATTTTGTGGACCCTGGAGCCTGGTTTGCCCCCACCCAGTGAAGGTGCTGAGTCACAGTCCCACCAGCTATGGAGAGTACCTTCCAGCCCTATCCAACTAGAAGAGTTGGTGACAACTCCTGGAATCTATGGCCCGGCAGCACTATGAGCTGGGAGGCAGGCAGGCTGAACTGGTCACCTCCAGAGCAAAGCCACTACCAGGCATGGAAGCGGTCCTCTCTATGCACAGACAGCCACACACAGGGGGTTGAGTGACTGCCCTACCCACTGTTGAGAGTGTCCTCTGGCTCCATATAACTAGAAGGGCTGATAACAACTACTGGTACAACCACTATGGAAAAAAGTATGGAGGATCCTCAAACAATTGAAAATAGAACTACTATATGATTCAGCAATTCCACTTCTGGGAATAACATAATGGAATATTATTATAAAGGGGAAATATTAAAACTTGCAACAACATGGATGGAACTTGAAGAAATTCTGCTAAATGAAATAAGTTAGTCAGAGAAAGATAAACACTGTATGATCTCACTTTTATGTGGAATATAATAGGGGGAAAACCTGAACTCATAGAAAAAGAGATCAGACTTGGGGTTACCAGAAAGGGAGATGGGGGTATTTGAGGAAGGTGGTCAAAAGGTATAAACCTCCAGTTATAGTATAAATAAGTACTGCAGATGCAATATACAACAAGATGACTATAGCTAACACTGCTGTATGATATATAGTGAAGTTTTCGAGAGAGAAAAATCCTAAATTCTCATCACAAGGAGAAAACTTTTGTTTCTTTTGTTCCTTTCTTCCTTCCTTTTTTTAAAAATAAAAAATTGTATCTATATGAGAAGATGCAGATGTTAGCTGAACCTACTGTGGTAATTATTCACAACATATGTAAATCAACCCATCATGCTACATGCCTTAAACTTAGAGTGATATATGTCAACTATTTCTCAATAAAACTGAAACTTTAAACTACGATTCAAATCTAAGTTTCTTTGACTGCAAATGTCATTCTTAACCACTATATGACATTGTATACAATTACATATAAATAATCTTTAAGTATTAGATATTCAGTTACCTCTCAAAATGCTATTTGTGGGTAAAATTGCAATATTTCCAGAATCTTTCACCTGGCCTTAGTTCATCTCCATATCAATAGGTGTTTCCAAGGGGTGGAGAGAAGTAGTCCATCTCCATATCAATAGGTGATTACAAAGGGGTGGGAGCAAGCATGCATCTGGACCCAGGGGTTTGGTGGGGTCTTTGTGCAGCCAGGTGTTAAGAGACAAGGGCAAATAGAAGTAGACAACTGCTTGTAAGCCACAAACAGGTTTCTTCCACTTCATTTCTCTCTTTGATTTTTGGCTTCAAAGGTTATTTACCCCAGGGTTGGAACATACTATCCCCCCGGAGTTATATCTGGTGGTAGTTGGGAAGACCTCTGAACCTGAAATCTGTCTTCATGGGTGCAATCCTTGGGTGGGATCCCCCGGAGATGGAGGGGAGATACCCAGGAACCCCCTGTGGATGGTGGGGAGACTCGGTGGTTGCTGCATTGGTGGGGGACAACTCACCCTTACCACTGAGAGCAGTGGATGATGCTGCTTCACCCTGGAGCCCCCATCTGTGGGGCTTACAATTGGGGAGACCCTAGTGGGAAACTGATCTAGGGTAAAGCACCTCCTAGATGGGTCTAGCATAAAGCACCTAGGAAGCCCCTAGTGGGAAACTGATCTAGGGTAAAACATTTCCAGAACTGGGGAAAGGTGGAGACACTGAAAGCTGTGGAATTAGCCCTCCATGAGATAGAAGACTGCTTAGAGGCCCTGAGTGGCCATGGAACAGCCGGGTTTGTGGGATGTTTGTTTCTCAAGGTATTGGAAAGGGTTATCAAGGAGAGAGAAACATTACAGCAGCACTTTGAGGAGCTGGGCAAAGACCTATGGGATGCCCTTGAGAAAGAGAGACAATTATTGAGAAGACAGGTTGAGCTCCTGGAAGATATGTTAGCAGCAAGGGAGGAGGCAGGAGGAGAATATGCTTTGCAGGAGGCTATCAGGGAGGGGGAGGAAAGAGTGGTGATTTCAGCCCCAGAGATGGTAGAGAAGATGTTGGGAGAGGATAAGGGGGTGGAGCCAAGGGCAGAACTATATGCCCAAGGCACTGGCTCCTCCAGTATTAAAGGCCTATCTGGTTGTAATTAAGAAAATATAAATGCAACAACCACCTGCTCCCCAGGTTGTGGAGCCCTCCATGCTCTGCCCCTATACCCAGGATGAACTGGTGGATATGAGCATCTGTTTTCTATCTACATGGCTTTGGCATCTTTGATATATGGGCATGGAAAACATTTTTACGTCGGGTTCTGAAATGGGTAGACTGGCTTTGTTGACAGCTCACCATTCTCTCTGGCAGTGTTTGCAAAGTGCCCATCACACCTCAGGGAATCAGGTGGTTCTGGATTGGCTGACAGCAGCCATCAGGGCAGTTTGACTTAATCAGGGTGACTTACCATACTTACTCACTAGCTGGAAAACATATGCAGAGCTCCAGCAGGTGTTATTGGAGTTGGGAATGAAAAATATCATCAGTAATATGGACCCCAAGGGCCTTGATGAGGAACTGTTCCCTGTAGGAATGAGAAATCTGGTGCTCCATGCAGCTCCCCATCTTTCTTTGGGTCCCTACTGACTATTCTTGCTCCCCACATAGGTCAACCCATAAGTGAGGCTACTTTTACTTTAGGAGATCTGGGGGATGTTGAAACAATAAGAGCACGTAAGGAGCTACGGGCTGCAACTGAAAGGAGAGTGGCAAAGGGCCCCATGAAGGTCTTGAGGACCCAGATGTGGGTTGATCTGATAAAGGCTGGGGTAGTGATAGAAAAACTTGATGGGCAGCCCAATAGGATCTTGTTAGAACTGTGGTGCCAATTAAAGCCAGAGCAGCAGTTCCAGCTGCTGAGTTCCAGGACACAGAAGCCGGAGTCAAAGCCCCATGTCCAGCCTGTGTCCCTGCAAGGCTTCCTGGGGAACAGTGCTCAGGTTCCACCTTGGTTCATATCCCCACAGGTGTTCGATTGGACATTGCAGTTTGACAGGCGGGGGGTGGGGTGACAAGGCCCTCACCTTGGGGGACATGGTGGGAACTGGAGGCCATATATAGAATTAGCAATTTATTGGTCCCCTGTGAATGTACAATGTGTCCTGGCACTGGTGGACACAGGAGCTGAATGTTCTCTGATTTATGGCAACCCTGAGTGGTTTCCTGGAACCCCTGCTAAGATAGATGGCTATGAGGGTAAAGCAATTAGAGTAAAGAAGACCAAATACCATTGGGGATAGGGCATTTACCCTCAAAGGAGTATATTGTGTACATTTCTCCCATCCTGAATATATTTTGGGGGTACATATTCTGCAGGGTCTGTGGTTACAGACTACCTCTGGTGAGTTCAGACTGAGGGTACGCGTGGTAAAGGCAGTTCTGAGGTGACATGCTCAGCACCTGTCTGTAGCTTTTCCTGTACCTCTGCAGGTGACAAATACTAAGTAGTATAAGTTGCCTGGGGGACACAGGAAATTGGAGGAACTCTATAGGAGTTGGAGAAGGTGGGCATCATAAAACCCACTCATAGTCTTTTTAATTGCCCTATGTGGCCAGAGAAAAAGACAGATGGCTCCTGGCATATAACCATGGATTACAGAGAATCATCGAATAAAATCACACTCCTCTGCATGCTTCTGTCCCCACTATAGCAGCCCTTATGGACACCCTTAGTCATGAACTAGGGATGTATCATTATGTTGTGAAAATTGCTAATGCTTTCTTCTTTATTGTTGCAGCACAGGAAAATCAGGAACAGTTTGCCTTCATTGGAAAGGCCAGCAGTGGACATTCACTGTCCTTCCACAGGGATACCTACACAGTTCCACCATTTGTCACGGACTTGTAGCCCAGGACTTGGCCACATGAAAGATACCACAAACGGTGCACTTGTATCACTATATTGATGATATTATGCTCACATCTGATTCCCTTGAAGATTTAGAAGGGGCAATTCCTAGACTGCTGCAACATCTACAGGAGAAAGGATGTTTTTTAGTAAAGTTCTTGGGTGTTGTCTGGTCAGGTAAAACTAAAGTTATCCCAGATATTCATATAAGCACCTATAACCCCACTGGGGCAGGTATGATAGAGTGGTACAATGGTTTGTTGAAATCTGGCCTGAAGTCAGACACCAATAGTCTATGGGACTGGTCAGTTCACTTATGGACAGTGCTACAGCATTTGAATGAGAAGCTCCAAAAAGGAGCCTTGAGCCCTGTGGACATGCTAACACACATTGCTACCTCTCCTATACAACTGCATGTGCAAACCAAAGAGTAGTTATTGAAGTCAGCAAATGGCCAGCAGAGCAACATCCTGCTGCTAGCCCCAACTGCATTAAACTCTGGAGACACTGTTGAGTAGACATGGCCCTGGACATTTTGACACATGGATCAGCAATGGCTGGCCCTTCTGACACCTTTTGGAAAAGGCCTGGAAGCCTCCTGTGTGTTTCTGGAGTAATAGCAAAGTGGCTTCCAAAGATCATGGTATTATACCAAAACTGTCAGAAGGTAAGAATGTATTATGGGGAAGTCTTGTTTTATCTTTATGGCCAGTGCGTGTACCTCCTGTAGCCCTCTATATTGACCCATCTGTAACTCCCACAAGCAGGAGGGGGTGAAAGTCTGGTATACTAAACCACGATGAGATCCCATCCCTGCCACTGTCCTATCACAGGACCACTCTCTTGCATGCATCTTACCTAATGGACAGGATCTGTTTATTCTGTCATCATTAAAACATGTATTTTATCACCCTTAAGGTTATTTTCTTCTTCAGGCCCTGTGGCCTGGACCCACCCTCTGTCTGCAGCTGGTGTGATGGGCACACTGAACTCCCATTCAGCTACTGGCCTTCTGTGGAATGGGTGAGCTATGGACTTAATCAGCATAGAACTTTGAACCTAGTTGCATCCCCCAGCTTGAGGATTATCATGATTTTATTGCTGTTGTTATTGTATGTTATTAGTCTGGTTACAGTGCTAGTTTGCTTGCACAGGGGTCATTGCAGAAGATGGAGAGCAAGTAGATTGTAAGGTGAGATTTCTGGAAGGGTGGGCTGTGGGTAAAATTGCAATATTTCCAGAATCTCTCACCTGGCCTTAGTGAATCTCCATATCAATAGGTGTTTACAAGGGGTAGAGAGAAGTAGTCCATCTCCATATCAATAGGTGATTACAAAAGGGTGGGAGCAAGGGCCGGACCCAGAAGGGTTTTGTGAGGTTTTTTTTGCAGCTGGGGGCAAGAGACACAGGCAAGAAGAAGTAGAGGACTGCTTGTAAGCCATAACAGGTTTCTTCCACTCTATTTCTCCCTTTGATTTTGGCTTCAAAGGTTATTTACCTCAGTGTGGGAATATATTTTCCTCCTGGAGTTCCACTATCATAAACATCATTAGGTAAAGGTGCCCAAGCTGACAACACAAAGACTCCAAAATCCATTCACCCTTGGACACTGTCTGCACACCTGTTAAGGTTCAATTTGTGAATGTTTTCCTTCTATGAGTTGTGCCATAATCAGTACTTGTTTATCATTTAACTAAAAATAGAAATACTACAGTTCAAGCTTATCTAGGTTAATGTATATTTTGAGTGTTGATTTGAAAACTTACTAATTAGAAAAGAATGTCTCTGGGAAAATGCATAGAATCCTAATAAATGACTAATAATATAACATCTATAATGCAGCCTATTTATAAGATGGGGACTGACTGTACTCTGTCCTGTTGACTCCTTTTCAGGGAGGAAGAGAACAATCTGCCATAAGTCTTATGGAGAAATCTCCCCTACAACTTTGAATGAGAAAGGAACAAAATGTCTCCTCACAACTTATATCTTTTATATCTCCTCCCTTCCACTATTCCTATTAGCAAGAATAACAAAATTCCTGAGCTTATTGGAAACATTTGTAAAGAAAATAAGATTTTTCTGCTTCTGATAAGATAGCTGGATAGAATTGTGCATTTTATATAAATACCAATGGTGATTCAATGCTTGTTTTATCTATTGCTATTTGCAAGTGATGAAGATTAAATATTCTTGTTTTCCAAGTAATTTCCAGATGGATGGATAGATGATAGATGATGATGGTGATAGAGAGAGAGAGAGAGAGATGATAGATGATAGATAGAACAGCTATGAGAAAACTCCTTTTGTACTAACTGATTGGATTAATATTTGAAAATGCAAATAATTAATAAAATAAAACTTAAAGCCAGTGGTTTAAAATCATTTGAAAGGTAGAAGGAAGTTCAGAGAATTATATAACTCAACCCTGTGCCTTTAGCCAAATGTGTACCATGTTTCAAAATAAAATAAATGGTTAATGCTTCCAGTACAGTTTTCTCAAGGTGTGATCTATTCACTAGCTTAAACAGTTGGTGCAGATTTCATTTCATTGAGAACATGTTTGCTTATTTCCTGGGTAATTATTCTTTCCATTGGATAAAAGCTAAATTTCTAAATAGATTGTTATGTGTGAAAACTATACTCTCCCATTGTTTTGTCTGAATTGTTCTTTTTTGAGGTTTTATGCATGAAGCACACTGGGATTCTGCAACAAAGCTAAAACACAAGGAAAGTAAAACAGAAAAAAAAGCAAAAAAAAAAAGTAAAAAAACAAAATATTTCCAAAGCAGCCTACTGGTGAAGGCATAATATATGAGTGTTATGAAAGTTCTATGCCAATATCCAGATATTCCATTGTTAGTACAGTTTTACTTTTTTTGAGATATAACATACACACAGAAGTGTGTACAAATCTTAAGTATCCAGATAAATATTCCAAAGTAAACACATCTGGGAAACCATATCCTTATCTCAAAAAACAGAACAATGACAAGACACCAGAGCCTTCCTCTCCATTGTACCCCTTCCCAGGCAATATTCCTCACACTGAAAACCACAGTCTTGATTTCTAACACCATAGATTGCCTTTTTTGAAATTGATATCAATGGAATGTTACAGATGGACTCTTTGGCTTTCTGTATCCTTTCACTCAACATTATAATTGGAGATTTATCCACGTTGCATATAGTTGCAGTTTTTTCACTTTCATTACTATAGAGTATTCCCTTATGGGAATATACCAATATTCATTTGCTCTTGATGGGCATTTGAAGTTTTCAGTTTGTTTTTTCCAATGTCATGAACATTCTTGTTCATATTTTTGCTATATTTTTGGTTCATTTCCCTTGAGTTCATCCTAAAGACCAAATTACTAGAAAATATGAAATGTATAGGTTTAAAACATACTACAAAAGAGTTTTCTGATGTGGTTTATACTGATTCACAATTACACTAGCAATACATGAGAGTTTCAGTCCCACACTGTCCCATCACTTATTACTTTATGTGATTTAGTAAAAAAATGATGACCACACTTTAATCATCTTGTTGAGTGTGCATCAGGCTGTGGTTATTATTTACATTGCCCTGTTGACCAACAAAGCTGAGTAATTTTTCACATTAATTGATCATTTTAATGTCATTGTTCATGAAGTTCTTATTCAAATCTTTTTCTTATTTTTGTATGTGCTGACTGTCTTCTTATTGATTTGAAAGATATGCATATGTCTATTTTGTATGTGTGTATATATTCTGATTATAAGTCCTTTTTTACTGTATGTACTTCAAATATATTCCCTGATTCTGTGATTGATGTTTGGTCTCTTAATGGTGTCTTTAAACATTCTTAGTTTTATAGTGTAATTTATCATATTTTCTTTTATAGTAAGCATTTATATCCTATGTAAGAACTATTTGCCTACTACAAGGTCATTAAGATGTTCTATTTTTTTCCAAAATGTTTATTGTTTACCTTTCACGTGTAAATCTACAATCTATCTGGAATGAATATTTGTATGGTAGAGCTACAGGAATGTTTTGCCCTCTTAGAGATATTCAGTTGGTCTAACAAGACCATTCTTTCCTCACTGTACTGCTGCTAGGTTTGTCATAAATCAGTTTTCATATATAAGAAGGTCTATTTCTGGACTCTTGTTTTATTCTATAGTTCTATTTTTCAATTCTATCAGTACCATGTGCTCTAATAATATAGCTTAATAATACAACTGAATGTCTGGTAGAATAACACCTCCAGTTTCTATTTTCTTTAAGATTGACTTGTCAGTTATTGGCCTTTGTACTTCTGTATACCTTTTGACTAGATGATTTCCTTTAAAAATTAAAAAGGCTATGCTCTATATTAGAATTAGATTTAATGTATTGATCAATTTGTGAAGTAGAAAGTGTATAACATATACCCCCTTTCATAGGGGTTTCTTTACCTTATTTTTTTTGTATTTTCAGTGTAAAAATATTATACAACTTTTGTTAGGTGTATTCCATTATATTTTAGCTATCTTGATGTCACTTAAATATCTTCTTTAAATTATTTTTAACAATATTTTGTTGATGGTATATAGAAATGAAGTTGATTTTTGTTTTTAACCTTAAATGCAGATACCTTGTTGAATTCTTTTTAATGAATTAACATTTATTAAATCTGAAAATGTATTAATCTTCACAGTTTTTCTGTATATTCTGTCACATATTTAAATACACATTAATGTGTCATCTATGAATAATGTCTGTTTAATTCTTTTTTTACAAACTTTATTATTTTTATTTTTTACTGTGGCCTCTAGAACATCTAGTACAATACTGAATAAAAATAGTCAATTGAATGCTCATGTCTTTTTCTTAGTCTCTCATCCTTTTTTACTTAAGTTTGATTTTCTGTTCTTTCAAGCAAATGAAAGCCACTTTTTTCTAGGACTCCATCAATCTCTGACTCCATCAAATTATTCTTAAGATGGAAGATTTGATCATTAATTTTCAGGTTTTATTTTCTAATACATATATTTAAATATAATTCATTTGAAACTTATTTATCTGTACTCTACAATTTTTGAAGTGCCATGTTTCATTATAATTTGGTTCAAAAAATATTTTAATGTTCATTGAGATGTTTTATTAGATTTCTAACTTAATTCCACTGTAATCAGAAAACAGGCTGCCTGGCTTCAGTCCCTTGATGTTCACTGATGTTTTCTTTACAACTAATTATTGTCTTTGACAGAAGCAAATCTCACTATAGCAAAACTCCAAGGAACAAAATTGAAAGCTATAATCAGAGTGTTAAAAGTGAATTTCCTTAGAAGTAAAGCTCCCAAGACTAAGGGCTATGTCAAGATTAAAGGAAGAACTGAAATAAATTAATAATAAAACCAATATCAAACTTGCATAGGATCAAAGGGAACTGCAAACAACTAAACTTTCAGCTATTTCAGAACTCAAACACTTGCAAAGGAAGCTGTAGTATGCAGAGTCTCTACATTGTATCACCCTTAATTTACAGATTCAATAAAAATTGCTAGACATTGAAGAAGTGTGAAAAGGCGATCCATAATCTACAGGAAAATCAGTCCATATAAATGCCCACAGGTGACTCAACTGTTGGAATTACCAACAGGGACATGATTACAGTAAGACAAATGATTTGTTTAAAGTACAAACTTTAAGGATATAATCATCCTCAGGACTATGTAAATGCAGGGTTAGTATGAATTAAGAATGAGAACCTCCTTAAATATTGTCCACTAGGCACCTCACTTGTCTCAATGTAGTCCCAGCCTTAGTTAGCAAATAAGAGTTTATACATAACTGTAATAAATATGCTCAAGAATTTACAGAGAAAGAAGAGTATAATAGATAAAGAGATGTGAAACTTCAGGAGAGATTTCAAACCAAAAAAGAACCAAATGAAAATCCTATATCTGAAAAAAAAAAACGAAATATTTTTTTAAAATACATTGTGTTACCAGTTGACTGTGTTGTGTTTGTTCAGACCTTGTCTTCTCAAAGGAAAGAATTTAGTTGAGAGACGAGAGAGCAAGATGGAAGCAGTAAGGAGTTTATTAGGTTAAAGCAAAAGTACCCTTGGAAGGGTGCAAGTGGACAACTGGAGAAGATTTGGATGCCTTGTTTGGTTAGAAGCTGAGAGTATTTATGCCATTTCCGTCCTCCTGATACTGTGTCTAGCCCTCCCCTGTCCCATGAGCTGTTCCTTGCCAGTATTTGGGTGGTGCCTCATGCACTGTTTGAATTTTGATGTTATGAGCATGCCCGTTTTGGTTAATTTGCTCCAACCACTCAAAGATCCCCTTGGGAGGTCATATAGCCATCAAATTCCACCATCTTCATGTTATCTGTGTACGTCTTGCCTCACTGTGGTGATTGATACAGGATGTGTCCACAGTAAAAGCTGGGGGCTTTTTGCTGAGGGGCTTGGGTGACCTTTAGCTAGAGGATCTTCTGTGCTTTTTCCAATAGTCCTTCCCTGCCCTCTCATGGCTCATGTCTAGCTATCTGCCTACTCTTACAATTATAAAGATTTAAAAGTAATTAGACAATACAGAAGGAAGAATCAGCAAAGATGCATTCAAATCTAAAGATATCCAAACTGATGCACAGGCTGGTAGAAAGGAACAGAGAGAGCACTGACAACCTGTGGGAAAATACCAAGTGGTCTAACTTCACGGACAGAAGTCCTTCTGTGTATGATTATATGAGGGAGAAATAAACCCTTTTCTTGCTTGAGCTTTTCTATTTATGGGTTCCTTTGTGTAATGGATAATTTTATGTGTCAACTTGACTGGACTAAAGGATGCCCAAAGAGCTGGTAAAACATTATGTCCGGGTGTTCCTGGAGGAGATTAGCATTTGAATTGGTAAAATAAGTACAGAAAATCTCTCTCAACAAAGCAGCGGCCATCAACCAGTCCACTGAGAGCCTGAACAGAACAGAGAGGTGGAGGAATGGTGAATTTACTCTTTGCTTGAGCTGGAACATTGCTGTTCTCCTGCCTTCAGACATTGGCACTTCTGGGTTTTGGGACTTTGGACTCAGACTGAGACTTACACCATTGGCTCCCCTCGTTCTCAAGCCTGTGGACTCAGACTGAATTATACTAACAGCTTGTGGCAGATTGTGGAGCTTCTCAGCCACCATAATCTCATGTGTTTAATGTTGGCAGGAGTGGTTCTGTAAAATGTTTGAGAACATTTTTCTCTGGCACTCCATCACACCACATCCCACTACCCCATCCTATCAAATGATTTTGAGAAAACTAGCTTTTTAAGAAAATCTTTTCAGCTTAAAACAGCTATAGCTGGTTTATGGCCTAGCAAGCATAATAAAGTCTAATAATTACTATAATGGAAATACGTCTTGTCACTAAGTATATCTACCAATTGATAGGTTTGTCTATTTTGTTAACTTATAAAATGCTTTCATTCAGATAGAATGTAGGCCAATCAAGGCTAAAAACTAAAGTCTACAGAAATTCAGATCAATTTCCAGCTCTGAAATACTGTGAAAGAAAATAACTAAATATGTAAACACAGATTCACGTGATCATGCACAGAGTTTATGTCTTTGTTTTTATCTGCCAAGGACATTGAAAATAATTGTTTTTTTAACTATTCTGTCACATATTGTATTAAGAGCATTTGAGGGCTGAAATTGTTTTCTTAACTAACACTTCCAACGGTGAAAACATGACTTCTGTTTGAAGGAAATTTGGAGGCTGCTTAGAGAAGAGAAGAGGAAAACAGCTTATTTAACAAATCTCTACCTACCTCATTTATAGTAAATCCATGACTCTGTTTTTCTCACACATTATTCCTCTTTGTAATAATAGGTCATCATTAGACTTAGGGTTCAGAATTAGGGAAAAGACATACAGAAGTATCATCTTCAAAGTAAATAATTCCTCTTCAAAGAAACCTAGTAACAGCTTTTTAAAGTCATCACCACCTGTCATATACCTATCTATTTGTCTCCAATAATTGGCTGCAAACTGTTGTATTTCTTAATACTGTACAGAAGCTGGGCCGGGAAGAGTGGTGTTAGTTGGTCTCTAAAGGACCCAGCTCTGCTCGGGCTGAGATTATTGAAAACTGAGTGTAAGTATAATTGCTACTCATGACAGTAATAAGAGTGAAATTAGTAAATTAGAAATTCTCTCACTTCATTATTTTTGTTACGATTATTTGCAATTTCTCAAACTGATATCTTAGACCCAATCTGTGCCCTTTTTCACTGATAATTAATATAATGGGTTTCACAAGAATAACAATGAAAGCAAACAATTTGAGAAATGTTATATAGTTCTTACAGTTTATGCCTCAGGGGTCTATCTGACCCCTTTTGCTAGATGGTCCCAGAAGACCTGTTTGACTCTTTATTTGATTCCAACAGCCATACTCTTTTCTTCAGGTATTTTTCTTTGTAAAACTTGCTTTCCTTTAACTATTGAGTTAGAATTAGATTATAGGTTACAAAAAACATACTTTTAAGAATTTAGCTCTATTCGGCACCAAGAAATATTTTAACTACAGAACTCCTGCCAGCTGCGTGATTCCCAGCGCAATAGTGCCTTTGATGCTCTCTAGCTAAGCACCAGAAAACACTTTCTCAGGCAGGACTTTGCCATATTTAGGTCTGGCCAAAATGTCAATATGATAAAAATTTACTGCTAGACCAGGATGAGAGAGAGTGAACAGGAAATCATTGCCCAGTGACGGGGGCTGTGGGGGGGAGGGGAGGGTACTTCTGAGATTTGCTCAAAGTGGAAGTAGCTTGCTTGTTTTGGTCCTGAATTATTATTTTCGCTTTACTCAGTCTGCTCCCGTAGAGGTGAAGTGTCTTATCTAACTACTAAATTTGAGAGAATGACTGGCATGTTCTGCTCATCACTATTCACTTTCCTGAGCAGGAGCCTATGCTTTTTCTTAAGAGATAAATTGTACCTAACTTAGTTCAGTAACTCTCTTTGGCTGAGACCTGAAGCCATGTTTTTTAACTTGGCCTCTGTCAACAATAATGGTAATATTTTGGCTTTATCTTTAAAAATTTGTTTAATTTCTTCACATTATACAGAAACTAGGCCAGAAAGAGTAGTGTTAGTAGATTCCAAATGGACCCAACCATGCTTGGCTGAGAATATTGAAAAATGAGCTTAAGTATAATTCCTATTCATGGTATTGTAATGAAGGTGAAATTAGTGAACATATGTCAAACATTTAGAACTGTGATTCACACGCAGTGAGGCTCTATACATGTTAGATATTTTCCCCATTAGTGAACTCATTCTCAGAGGGAATTTCATTTCTGAAAATGGATATGTTGTTATCTGTAGACACTTGCCTGGCAAAAACACAATTCTGAAATAACATAATTTTGTCCAAAAGCAAACATGAGACAATGTATCTAAAATGCAAACATAGCAGAATGAGGAACACACACACACACACAGAGCCAGTGGATTCACATGGAGAAAAGGACTAGGAGTATTAATTTCCAAGCAACTAATCTATACCATGAAGGGAGAATCACTTGGAAAACATCATATTATATGAGTTTTGGTATAGCATCTTGCATCAGTAAATTCTTACTGGTTTGTAACAGACAGAATGATATTTTCAACTTTTAATTTTAATACATGTGAGAATTACAAAATCCTTAACAGAAAATTGTGTTTAGATGATTAATTTTGAAAGGGAAAGTTGGAAAAAAATAAATCTTAATGGAAGAAACATATAAAGAATATTGCCTCATAGTTGTTTTATCAAATCCATTACATGTATAATGACAATCTGAAATTAAATATGATTAATCTGGATGTAAAACATAAAAACACAGTCCAAAAAAAGGAAAGAAAGAAAGAAAAGAAAAAGGGACAAACACAGGCCTGCCTAGAAGCGGGAGGCAGTTACAAACTGCTTTAAGCGACACCTTGTTTTGTAGCTGTATTGACCCTGCCCCGTTCAGCTGTCACAGGTGTGCTTAGTTCCAAGCATTTATCCAGTGAAATTTCCCAGATAGTGAGAACGTTCTGATGTAAGTAATAACGAGGTATTGCAGGATGTGGTTGCCAAAACACAAGACTATACAAAGCCATCTTTCTTATGTGGATCCACTAAAGACTAAGTGAAACCCAAAGATATAAACAAGATTCTAATTTTATGTTTCATGGCTTATTTATTAGAGACAAAAGAACTCTTGAAACCTGAAGACCAGTAAAGCAAGTTGGCGATTCTTTTTCTGAAGAGAAAATAATTTTGCCAAAGAGGTATGAACGATTTTCTAATTGATTTTGTATATATTTTCTCATTTTGTCTTGGTATTTAGAGACCATGCAAAATGATATACCAAGTCATGGTATAGCTTTAATAAGGGGTTTCTGTAAAAATTCTAAAACTGGAAAAAATTTTCTTCTTTTCCTCTCAAATTTCCTTTCTCCCACAATAGTGTACCTTCATCCCTTCCCTTGTACTACACATCAAAAATAATCCCACTAACTTTACCACATTCCAGATAATTTTGAATTTGCAATCAATGAATGAAAATATCACAGGCAGTAAGCGGGACAGTTTCTTTCCTTAAAAAATGCTTATTCTATTTTTAAATGCATTTTAAATGAACTAACTTTTGGAATTTTAACCAGAAAGTAATAGTTTCAGATAAAATGCCCCTAGAGGCTTCTGTTTTGTGGAATTGGAAAAAAAAAAGTTCTTGGTTACTCAGTCAAGTTAGAAAGGTCAAATGATGACTTTTTGCTTGGAAGGAAGGGTGTGAGCAGAGCTTCAACTTGTAGCTTAGTTTGTCTAAATATATGTTGATATGAGGTCCATTCGAATGGTGAATGAAGATAGAAGGGGCTGTGGGCCAGGGCTTCTATTTGTTCTCCTGTCCTGACCTCACAAATGTTAGGAGTCAGCCAGTTCCAAGCTGTTTTTCAGTTGGTAAAAAAAAAGTAACATAAAATGGCTCTTTTTCCCTATCCTCGCTTCATATCAACATAGTATTTTCCTGACATATGAGTAGTAGAGATGGAAATGTTAATATATTTCAGCCTATGTGTGTTATTACCTGTTTGAATTAAAGGTACAGGTGCACAGTCACCAAGAGGGACACTTACCATCCTTCACGTTCCAATGTGGAGCTCTGAGCACACATTCCAGAGGGCTATTGTTTTGCATTGATCAAGACATAGAATAGTTCACATGCAATACTCCAGGAAGTTAGTCATTTCTAGGAAAAGTGTTTTGCATAGATTGGTCGAGAACTATAGAGCTGGAAAATATGTTCAAAAATGTGTGATGTGCAAATGAATTTCTTGAGTACAATTTATAAATGGTTAATTACCCTGAAGTAGACAGCAAAATAGGCTTACTATCTAAAATTCTCTTGATTAAAATAGACTATTTAACTTGAATTCATTCAGCTACTTTTCAGAAAAATTTCAGAAGACTAGAGCACAAAAATGGAAAAAGAAACAGTGATACTCAGACTGAGCCAGCCAGTTTTAGGTCCGGTTCCAAATGCTTCTGAACTCTGTGAGGGCCTTCTATGGGACTCGGAATCCTAAAGGCTTTTAAAACTTCTGTTGTCATTGCTTACTTCTTGTTTTTATACAATTGTTGAAACACTTATCTTTGTGTCACCCTAAATGATATACTCCCTGCAAAATGGTAAAGCTAAGTTGGAGAAATAACAGTTCCTTGATAAGATATAATGTGCTCTTGATAAAAGATGAAAAATAAAGAATGCTATATTTATATTGGGGAAATTTGCTGATCTGTTTGGCTAATTAGACAATGTTAAGTTAGACAAAATTAATTTATAAAAGAATTGCTTTCTCCTTATCTACATGGAAAGCTATGAGGAGAAATACATGCTTCCACTGATATTATAGGGCATATGATGTAATCTTGTATTTTAATTAACTTTCTTCAGTACCCTGGAGCTTATTCAAAGGAATGGAGCTTGATATTTGAGGATTGAGACAATAAATTATCTTCAACAGTGCCCTGAGACTCCTGAATAATCTTCAATATCTTTACCTGATACCAGGATGTGTGAGTACCTTAGTCGTAATGTTTATCTCTGGTGTGTTAAAAGGTATTTTTTTCCCTTGATGGATAAGAATTCTTAAAGTCCTCATGAACACCCCAATGTGAACAGTCACTTTACATTATCATGTAGCCCCCACAAAACTGAATCTAGGTAAGATTGCCATAAAAGCCCTGTAAATATATTTGCTACCTGTCTGAGATGATTAAATATATGGTTCAGTATACTTCCTCCACCATACTCTGAAGAGGATGGGTTAAAACATTTTACAAAAAGAACAGGAGTGAGGGTTTAAAAAATAAAACAGAGTGAGCATTCAAGATGGTGGTGAGAGAGATGAGACAGAGAGCTCCTCCCAAAACCACAAACAGTACAAAAATATAGTTAACTAATACAACTAACCTTAAAACAGCAACAAGAAAGAAGGTTGAACCAGACTGCATACATACCTAAGAACAGAGCAGGCCTCACAAAACAGGGTAACGTATGAAAGCCTTAATCTGGTGGGACCCAAGCCCTTCCCCCATCCCAGCTCACCAGCAAAAGAAAGAGAAACGGAGCAGGGGAGGGGGTGGAAGCCTGGGACTGCTGAACACCTAGCCCTGGACATCTGCTTTGTGAGCAGAATCCTATAGTATGTGGTGCTCTGGACGTTGGGGAGCTTGGACAGGTGGAGCGCTTGAGAAATTGACATTCTGGCCATTTGTGGAGAAGGGGATCCACACTCGGCCACTCTATGTCAGAGGAAAGCCAAGCAGTCTGAGAGGCTCCCTAGCTGCAAGAGGGCTGCTGAAGGGGCGGGGTTTGCACCGAGCTTGCTGTGTAGGAGAAGAGAGAGCTGGACAAAGTTGCCTGGGTGTGCTCTGCCAGCTGGTTGGGAACTTTGCCTGGATGCCTACTCAGCTCTGAGGCCCCCCACTGTGACACACAGCCTGCCTAGCTTTCCTACTGGCCTGCAGGTACCTGCTCGCAACCCC
The DNA here is from genome assembly GCA_029783875.1 of Phataginus tricuspis. Classification (NCBI taxonomy): domain Eukaryota; kingdom Metazoa; phylum Chordata; class Mammalia; order Pholidota; family Manidae; genus Phataginus; species Phataginus tricuspis. The sequence goes on from JAQQAC010002594.1 coordinate 36,327,535, forward strand.
ACAGTCACTGCGCAGGCATGCCAGAGGAAGGCCCAGCCTACAACAGCTAGAGACACAAAGCACAGAGGTTTACAAGTGTGTGCTTGGCCCACTGGCTCTGACACTGGAGATAGGCACAGCAAACGGGAGTCAGAAAACAGATATTTCCTCCCCCAGGGCACCAGCTCCACTCCCCTATGACCCCCAAACTCACTCTAGGGGCCGAGAAGCTCCAGAGACTGGAGTTTCTGCACACTGATTGGGCACCACACAGAAATATGAAATGTAAAAAGAACATGGTTCAGACCAAAATCTCACAAACCCCAGAAAGAGGGCCAAATAAAACTGACCTCACCAATCTTCCTGAATGAGAGTTCAAAATAAAAATTATGAACATGCTTATGAAGGCACAGAAAAACATTCAAGAACTCAGGAACGAATTTAAGTTGGAGAGTCAATCTTTAAGAAATTCCATACCTGAAATGAAACATACAATGGAGGGATTTAAAAGCAGATTAGATGTAGTTGAAGAGATGGTAAATGGAATAGAAATTAGAGAAGAGGAATACAAATAAGCTGAGGCTCAGAAAGAAAAAAGGATCTCTAAGAATGAAAGAATATTGAGAGAACTGTGTGACGAGTTCAAACTGAATGATATTCACTTTGTAGGGATACCAGAAGAAGAAGAGAGAGAAAAAGGTACAGAAAGTGTCATTGAGGAGGTAATTGCTGAAAACTTCCCTAATCTGGGGAAAGAGACAGTCTCTCAGGCCATAGATATGCACAAATCCCCCAACACAAGGGACCCAAGAAAGACAACAGGAAGAGATATAATAATTAGAATGGCAAAGATCAAGGATAAAGACAGACTTTTAAAAGCAGCTAGAGAGAGAAAAAAGATCACATACAAAGGAATAGCTATCAGGCTATCATCAGACTTCTCAACAGAAACCTCATAGGCCAGAACAGAGTGGCATGATATATTGAATGCAATGAAGCAGAAGGGCCTTGAACCAAGAATACTCTACCCAGAAAGGTTATCATTTAAATTTGAAGGAGGGATTAAACAATTTTCAGATAAGCAAAAGCTGAGAGAATTTACCTCCCACAAACCATCTCTACAGTGCATTTTGGAGGGATTCCTATAGATGGAAGTATTCCTAAGGCTAAATAGATGTCACCCAAGGGAAGAAAAAGGTATGGAGTATGATTCATAACATACAAACAATGGAGAAGGAAGAAAAAGGAGGGGAAAAAAAAGAACCTTTAGGTTGTGTTTGTAATAGCATATGAAGTAAGTTAAATTAGACTGTTAGATAGTAAGGGAATTGCCCTTGAACCTTTGGTAACCAGGAATCTAAAGCCTGCAATGGCAATAAGTACATGCCTATCGATAATCACCCTAAATGTAAATGGTCTGAACGCACCAATCAAAAGACATAGAGTTGCAGAATAGATAAAAAAACAAGACCCATCTATATGCTGCCTACAAGAGACGCACTTCAAACCGAAACACATACACAGACTGAAAGTAAAGGGATGGAAAAAGATATTTCATGCAACTAATAGTGAGAAAAAAGCAGGAGTTGCAGTACTTGTATCAGACAAAATAGACTTCAAAACAAAGAAAGTCACAAGAGACAAACGACATTACATAATGATAAAAGGGTCAGTCCAACAAGAAGATATAACTATTATAAATATCTATGAACCCAACACAGGAGCACCGACATATGTGAAACAAATAATAACAGAATTAAAAGGGGAAATAGAATGCAATGCATTCATTTTCGGAGACACCACTCACTCCAAAGGACAGATCAACCAGACAGAAAATAAGTAAAGAGACAGAGGCACTGAACAACATATTAGAACAGACTGACCTAACAGACATGTGCAGAACACTCCATCCAAAAGCAACAGGATACACATTCTTCTCAAGTGCATATAGAATATTTTCAAGAATATATCATACATTAGGCCACAAAAATAACCTCAGTAAATTAAAAAAGATTGAAATTGTACCAACCATTGCCTCAGATCACAAAGTTATGAAACTAGAAATAAATTACACAAAGAAAATGAAAAAGCCCATAAACATATGGAGTCTTAATAACATGCTCCTAAATAATCAATGGATCAATGACCAAATAAAAACACAGATCAAGCAATATATGGAGACAAATGACAAAAATAATTCAACACCACAAAATCTGTGGGATGCAGCGAAGGCTGTGTTAAGAGGGAAATATATTGCAATACAGGCCTACCTCAGGAAAGAAGAACAATCCCAAATGAACAGTCTAAACTCACAATTAATAAAACCAGAAAAGGAAGAACAAATGAGGCCCAAATTCAGTAGAAGGAGGGACATAATAAAGATTAAAGCAGAAATAAATAAAATTGAGAAGAATAAAACAATAGAAAGAACCCATGAAAGCAGGAGCTGGCTCTTTGAGAAAATAAACAAAATAGATAAACCCCTAGCCAGACTTATCAAGAAAAAAAGAGTCTACTCACATAAATAGAATCAGAAATGAGAAAGGAAAAATCACTATGGACACCACAGAAATATAAAGAATTATGAGAGAATACTATGAAAAATTATACGGTAACAAACTGGATAACCTAGAAGAAATGGACAACTTTCTAGAAAAATACAACCTTCCAAAGCTGACCCAGGAAGAAACAGAAAATCTGAATAGACCAATTACCAGCAAAGAAATTGAATTGGTAATCAAAAAACTACCTAAGAACAAAACTCCTGGCCCAGACAGTTTAACTGCAGAATTTTTTCAAATATATAGTGAAGACCCATCCTCCTTAAAGTTTTACAAAGAGTAGAAGAGGAGGGAATACTCCCAAACTCATTCTATGATGGCAAAATCTCTCTAATACCAAAACGAGGCAAGGACACCACAAAAAAAGAAAATTACAGACCAATATCCCTGATGAACATATGTGCAAAAACACTCAACAAAATATTAGCAAACTGAATTCAAAAATACATCAAAAAGATCATCCGTCATGATCAAGTGTGATTCATCCCAGGGATGCATGGATGGTAAAACATTTGAAAATCCATCAACATCGTCCACTACGTCAACAAAAAGAAGGACAAAAACCACATGATCATCTCCAGAGATGCTGAAAAACATTCAACAAAATTCAACATCCATTCATGATAAGAACTCTCAACAAAATGTCTAAAGAGGGCAGGTACCTTAACATAATAAAGACCATATATGACAAACCCACAGTCAACATTATACTTAACAGCGAGAAGCTGAAAGCTTTTCCTTTAAGATTGGGAACAAGGCAAGGATGTCCACTCTTTCCACTTTTATTCAACATAGTACTGGAGGTCCTAGCCATGGCAATCAGACAACACAAAGAAATAAAAGGGATCCAGATTGGCAAGGAATAACTCAAACTGTCCTTGTTTGCAGATGATATAATATTGTACATAAAAAACCCTAAAGAATCTACTCCAAAACTATTAGATCTAATATCTGAATTCAGCAAAGTTGCAGAATATAAAATTAATACACAGAAATCTGTTGCATTCCTATACACTAATCATGAACTAGCAGAAAGGGAAATCAGGAAAACAATTCCATTCACAATCACATCAAAAAGAATAAAATACCTAGGAATAAACCTAACCAAGGAAATGAAAGATCTATACCCTAAAAACTACAAGACACTCTTAAGAGAAATTAAAGGGGACACTAATAAATGGAAATTCATCCCATGCTCTTGGCTAGGAAGAATTAATATTGTCAAAATGGCCATCCTACCTAAAGCAATTATAGATTCAATGCAATCCCTATCAAAATACCAACAGCATTCTTCAATGAACTGGAACAAATAATTCTAAAATTCATATGGAACCACAAAAGACCCCAAGTAGACAAAGCAATCCTGAGAAGGAAGAATAAAGCAGGGGGAGTTACGCTCCCATATTTCAAGTTCTACTACAAAGCTACAGTAATCAAGACAATTTGGTATTTGCACAAGAAGAGACACATAGCCCAGTGGAACAGAATAGAGAGCCCAAATATAAACCCAACCACATATGGTCAATTAATATATGATAAAGGAGCCTTGGATATACAATGGGGAGATGACAGCCTTTTCAACAGCTGGTGTTGTCAAAACTGGACTGCTACATGTAAGACAATGAAACTGGATTACTGTCTAACCCCATACACAAAAGTAAACTCAAAATGGACCAAAGACCTGAATGTAAGTCATGAAACCATAAAACTCTTAGAAAAAAACATAGGCAAAAATCTCTTGAACATAAACATGAGCGACTTCTTCATGAACATATCCCCCCGGGCAAGGGAAACAAAAGCAAAAATGAACAAATGGGACTATATCAAACTAAAAAGCTTCTGTACAGCAAAGGATGCCATCAGTAGAACAAAAAGACATCCTACAGTATGGGAGAATATATTCACAAATGACATATCCGATAAGGGGTTGACATCCAAATTATATAAAGAGCTCACGCACCTCAACAAACAAAAAGCAAATAATCCAATTAAAAAATGGGCAGAGGATCTGAACAGACACTTCTCCAAAGAAGAAATTCAGATGGCCAACAGGCACATGAAAAGATGCTCCACATCGCTAATGATCAGAGAAATGCAAATTGAAACCACAATGAGATATCACTTCACACCAGTTAGGTTGGCCACCATCCAAAAGACAAACAACAACAAATGTTGGCGAGGATGTGGAGAAAAGGGGAACCCTCCTACATTGCTGGTGAGAATGCAAATTAGTTCAACCATTGTGGAAAGCAATATGGAGGTTCCTCAGAAAAATCAAAATAGAAATACCATTTGACCCAAGAATTCCACTGCTAGGAAGTTACCCTAAGAATGAAGCAGCCCAGTTTGAAAAAGACATTTGCACCCCTATGTTTATCGCAGCACTATCTACAATAGCCAAGAAATGGAAGCAACCTAAGTGTCCATCAGTAGATGAATGGGTAAAGAAGAGGTGGTACATATACACAATGGAATATTATTCAGCCATAAGAAGAAAATAAATCCTACCATTTGCAACAACATGGATGGAGCTAGAGGGTATTATGCTCAGTGAAATAAGCCAGGTGGAGAAAGTATCGAATGATTTCACTCATCTGTGGAGTATAAGAATAAAGAAAAAACTGAAGGAACAAAACAGCAGCAGACTCACAGAACTCAAGAATGGAGTAGAAGTTACCAAAGGGAAAGGGACTGGGGAAGATGGGTGGGAAGGGAGGGATAAGGGGGAAAAAAGGCTATTACAATCAGCACACATAATGTAGCGGGGGTGGGAATGGGGTGGGGGGATACGGGGAAGGCAGTATAACACAAAGAAGACAAGTAGTGACTCTATAACATCCTACTACGCTGATGGACAGTGACTGCAATGGGGTATGTGGTTGGGCTTGCTAATAGGGGAGTCTTGTAACCAAAATGTTGCTCATGTAATTGTATATTAATAATAGCAAAATAAAAAAAAATAAATGAATAAATAAAACAGAGTAGAGCCAAGGAAAACCATATAGGAAATGGGAAATGGCTTTCTAGAAGAATAGAAAAGTGACCAAGAAATACAGGAGGCTGGCTGGGGGCATGGTCATGACTTTGAGTTCAAAGTGAGGCGTTCCCATGGTAGTGTTTTTCTCTAGCCTTCTTTGGGCCCAAAGTAGATGGAAAGTTGAATTTAATCAGGGTTGGGATTTTGCAATACAAGTAAACGGGGAGTGATAAAGGCAACAAAGTTGAGTGAGTAAACAAGGAGTGATTAGAAGGAGCTACCATTCTATTAAGTAAAATCTCCAGGACATGGTTATTAAAAATCAAAAACATAACAATAATAACTAGCATAAATTCCTCTATATGTGCCAAGCACTGCACTGGGCTGCCCTGTATTATCTCATTCAATCTTAAAAAATCCCTTTTAAAGAGGTACCATTATTAGCTCCACTTTATAAATGGAGAGACTAAGCAATTAAATACTCTACATCAGATGGCTCATTTATTTAGCTATTAAGTACAGGATAGCCATAAAAATCTATAGGAAACAGAAATAGCATGGAATCAAGACTATGTAAAATTTGAAAATATATATGTACAATATTTTGGAGTTGGCCGGACAGATGTAAAAAGGATAGAAAATACAGCAGTACTTAGAGTCCAAAACTAAAATAGAGCAAAATATTTTAAAAACCAGTTATCCAATGTTATTGAGACAGGGTAAAAGAAAATGGGAGCCTGACCAAATGAGTAAGTTGTCATAAAAGAACACTTTTGGAGTTTCAATCTCCTCAGTCAGGAAATGCTACATGAAAATATACCAGCAAGAAAATCTCATTTAAGTAATACTCAAAGAACTCACAAAACAGGAAGTCCTATTTAAATAGGCTTAAGGAAAAAAATAGATTTGAAAATGTAATAAAAATATTCTTAGAAATGTAACAAAGAACAGCTTAAAAAAGACATACCTTCCAAAATTAAAAAGGCCACTCATGAAAAATGAGTTATCTTAAAAGTTAAAGGAAAGAACTATCTTGCAACCAACCATTACAAAAAATGAAAAAAATATAAGATACAAGATTAGTTACCAGAAAAATGGGGCAAGATCAAGAGCGCTCTGTGGAAAACAATAGGGATTCAGAAAGACATAAGGAACTGGGAAAACAAACCAATAATCAAACAATGATTTTTAAAAAAGGGTTTTTATTGTGATAAAGAATAAACTGAAATTTCAGATGATGTGTGCCCAATTAATTGAAAGCAGGATTTAAGAAACAGTGGCTCACATTGGAAAGATTTCAGAGTTTGAAGAGAAGAAATGTTTATGTTCTGTGAGGTATAATAAATTGGCTGATATTATTTCAAAGGAGGAAAATAAGACCACTGCTGAATTCCTTATCTGTAACACTGTAAACTACAATGTCTGCAGATTTTTAGAAAATAAATGTTTGTGCCATAAGAATCTTATCTTTTGTCAAAATATTATTCATTTAGTAAGACCAAAGTGAAATATTTTGGGAACATTTGATGGGTCAAATAGTATTCCACTCATTTACATTTTTGAGAAAATTATTAGAAGTATTTGTATCAAAAATAACTCAACCAGTATACAAATCTCAAAATAGGAGAATATGAAATGAAACTGAAACAGTGTTGAGCACAAACTAATGAAATGAGGAATAAAAATATGCTCATGTTAATGTGCTTAGAAAGGCTCCTTAAAATACGAAAAGTAAATATAATGTCTTAATAAAAATATTCGTAACACATATGAGTGATAAGATACTATTACTCAAAATATAAAAGTTGACAAAACAAAAATCTTCTTAAAAATGTGTAAAGATTATTTGTAGAAAATTTTTCAGGTGATCACTGAGTGATCCGGAGATATCCAAATGTTCATTGAAATAATTTTCTCTAATATTACAATTCAAGCAATCTTTCAACACACTAGGATAGACAATCCATTGATCTTGCCACTTGTCACTGTCCCTCACTTCCTCTCATATCCTTATTTACTTCTTTACCCAGTGGTCCGTTATAGTGTGTTAAATTCATCACTTTTTTGTATCGATCATATACTCCTTGGCTCTTCTGCCCCATTCCCATGTGGGTTCGGCAAAACCTTAATCTTGGCAATAAAAAGTGGCTTGAAAAATCCACACAATCATGCTAAATATATACCACTTATATGGTACATATAGTATGAAAATCATACAGTTGACACTCCTACAGCTTTCTGGTTTTACTCTTTTCCACTCTTCTAGAAGACTATTTCACAGTTTCCGCTGCTGCTCTCAAACCTCCAAACCCACCTGTCATTTTATGACCAAGCTAATCTGAAGAGAATTTCCTTGACTCCTGTCAATCAGCCTATGTGCATCTCTCCCTTCCATTCTTCCCACTGTGGAAGAGCAGGTGAATGGAAAGGAAAAACTGTATTAAAGTTTTCATTGTACATGCTATAAGTGAAATAGTAAAATTCTACTAAATATTTCCTCTTGTGGAGGATAATACTTTGATGTGTGAAATTATATATCTCTGATGAGTTTAAAAGACTTTTGCATTTTAAGAATATAGAATAGAACACATATCAGTATTTACAAATGACCTGGGGGAACAAAATGAATTATAGTAATTAAAAAAACTAAATAAAATGTTAAAAAATCTTGAGTAATTAAAAAATATAAGCAAAGTAGGCTGGGCAGAAAAAGAGAAAAAGGAAGTAAAGAAGGGAAGAAAGAATGATGGAAGGAAGGAAGAACTAGTAAAAACAGATAAAATGAGCATTTTTAAGGACAGAAGATAAATGTCATATGGAAAAAATAATGAACGGGAAACTTAGGTCTAAACTATACTTTGAAATGCACAAACAGATAAAAACCAAGGATATTGCAGATCTTAATAATATCATTACTATGCTTGACACAACTGAGTGATATAAAACTCCTTACAGAGAATGCACAGCCCTTTCATTCAACCACACAGCATTTATCAAGTTGATCATCCAGTAACCCTAAAATACAATAAAATCAAAATATATTACAAGCTAATCAATTATACAGACTGTATTTTTCTGAAGAATACTAAAAATTCACTAGTAAAGGTGAAACAAAATCACTGTCACCTTGAAATTTAACAAATAAAGAAATGACTCTTGTGAAATCTACTTTTAAGATCATGCAAATCTCACAGGTACTAACTTTACATGGTCATTCTTTTTCACAAATATTCCTCCAGATTTCATGTCCAAATGGAATTTTTTTCTGGATTACATGAGAAAAGTTGGTAAGTACTATAGCTATGATTACATTCATATGAAATTTGAAATAAGATTTCATTGTTACATAGGAAGTAAGACCTAGTAAGTATATTAGTAATAATAAGATGCTTATTTTATCTTAAGTGACCTATAAATTTCCTTCCAAACCTGGAGTTTCATAAGAAAACTATTCCTGTACAGATGATTCCCGAATAGAACAATTAATTTGAGTAAATGATGGCAATAATGATTATTTGGGGTTTTACATAACCTCAAAATACACAAGGCCTCTACAATTGAAGGCCTCAACAGGACTATTTACTTAAATGATATTATTTATAGCAAAAAGATGATAAAATTCTCAGGAGCAGAAGGGACTCCAGAGTTTGGTACTTCCAGTTTAATATTCCCTGGAAAACCACTGACATGTCAATGCCAATGAATTTAGAAGAGAAATGAAGCCAGAAAACTTATGTTTTTATATCTTCTACTGGGACATAAAACAGTTTATTAAGGGGGATAAGGGATGTAAAAGAACAAAGTACAAATCCTCCATTTAGCTGAGGTGGCACATGCCTGTTAAAACAGAAATCAAAAGCTAATGGTACCTAGATACTTCTCTGACAAGGGTTTTTTTTTTTTTTCGGTCCTTGGAGGTTTGTGGGTTTTTTTTTAGATAGGGTTCCTAAATCTCCTTTTTCTCTGGAAACTGCTTTTTGTGTAGGTGGCATCTCTAGTTAATGATAGTAGAGTAGAGGAGAATCTATAGAATTTTCTGACCCTGACTTTATCAGTATCATTTTGTAGCCAAAACATAGTGGAATGAGAAATATGTAACTAGTGGAAATGAGATAAAATTTAAGTCTCCAATTGTCAGGAATTTTCAACTTCTCTGACCTTGATTTCATCATCGATTAAATAAAGTCACAGAATGTGTGAGGATCCAATAAGAAACTGTTTGAAAAGCACTTTCAAAACTGTAATATGCGAATGTGTATCACTGAACAGCTGTGAATCAAGTCTGAGGTTAAGCCCGGATCTCGCTTGTGACTTATTTTCCTGCAAGCAGTTCATCGGGCTTCGGGACATGCTGCCCTCACGCGGACAGTAGCTGATAATGCGGACCAAGTGTGATTAGTGAATTATTAAGATTTTCCTTACTTTGTTGATAGAGTAAAAATAGAGTTCACCTAGACCTACTTGTGTACATTAGATATTTTGCTCTTTATATAAATATGTAACATAAATATATGGATATATATAATATAAAACAAATATATGATGTAAAACAAATTATGTGTGTGTACATGTATACATAGCATAGATATACAAAAGGAATATGAATGCAACCAACATATTCAACAGGAAATTTCGTGGATAATCTCCAACATTAGTTTTTTTATATCTAGCAAGAAAGGCCTTTTCAGGGAGGGCAACAGCTATTTATAATTTAAAATGATATAATTTAAAATCATTAGCAACATACAGGACCCACTGACATATTGTTTAAAATAATTTAAAACAGCAAAATGATATAAATTACTAACATTTCTAAAAATACTTCCATTACAACATAATATCTAAGATTATCTAATGTAATTTTCAAGACCATTGGAACAAATTATAACTGGGTTTCAAAATACAGCTGGAAAATAGTTTTGTTTCACCAACAAAATTTTGCTCCTTGGATCCATGGTAAATGAACAAAACCAACAATAATAATGAAAATAATGATAAATAAGGTCCAATTATCTTAACACTATTGTGGTTTAATATGTTGTTGGAAATCATTCACATTTGCAATTTCAGTAAGAGAGAAAACTTTCCAGGCCTTAGGAATTTGTTATTTCAAAACCATTCAATTAGAAGCCTAAATAGATTCAAATTGCAGAAAACTCAATTGGATGTTATTATATAGAGATTTAATATAAATCTTATATAATTATAATTTTAGGACAGAAATATTTCACATGTAAGAACTTGTCCAAGGGTGTATCTGAGTGCGTGTATGTAATAAAGCTAAAATTTTGAACATTAATCAATGAACTACAATATATTGCTCTTTCCACTACATTGTGGTATAGCCAGAATCAAAGACAAGATTCTCTCTTCATACTGGACAGCTACATAGATGGAGAAATGAGCCTGCAGAGAAGTGCGTGCGTGTGTGTGTGTGTGTGTGTGTGTGTAGTGGGGAGGGGTGTTGTAAGGGGCATGCACTTTATTTGCTGGGAGTGGTTATAGTTCTTTTGGAAATATTATTAGGTCATGAAGTAAATAGAGCCAGAAAGTTCAAGAAATCAAATTTATCAGTCTAGTGGAGATTCCACTGTAAAATGAGGCAAAGGGCATTGTCACATGAAAAAATTATCAAAACTTCTCCAAATTTTTAAACACTTATAAAGTGCATGTCTATATAACCACTCCTCATTTTACAGCTAGAATACCTCCAGTAATTTAGAAGACCCCTCATCCTTTTTTTTTCAGAGGTTACCACTATCCCTACATTTTGATAATGAATCTCTTTTGATAACAAATCCTGTTTTCTTTGCATTATTTTACCTGATACGTATTCATCCCTAGACAATGTGGTTTAATTTTGCTTGTCTTTACATCTTTAAGGAGCTATTCTTTAGAACGTTTGTTTTTGTAGATGCCCTTTATCAGGTTAAGGAAATTCTTTTTAATCTTAGTATTGTAAGTATTGTATAGTTTTTAAAAATCATGAATACATGTTGAATTGCACTAATGGCCTTTTCTACACTTACCAAAATTATCATATTATTTTTCCTCCTTTAGTCTGTTAATATTGTGGATTATATTAATTGATTTTTTAATATTAAATTTCAATTTCTGGAAAAATCTTGACTTGTACTTGAAACTTATTGTATTATCTATACATCTATATATCTACAGATATATAGCTGAAAAGGTTTTTTTAATATTTGTGTTAATATGTGCCTCTATACTTATCAATGTGATTTTCCTGTCATTCTCTTTCTTGTACTTATCAAATCATGTCTTGTTATCATGGTTACCTACCCTCTCAGGAGAAAATTTATAATTACCTGTTCTTTGAATATTTGACAAAACTTGCTCATGAACTGTGAAAGCAAGAGAAACTCCATTTTAAAAAGGCCATCTTGAGAAAAAAAAGCCTCAACCCGGACCTAGTTCTCCTAGATAGTTCCCCTAGCAACAACCGGCCACCTGACCATTAAAGGCAAAGGTATGACCCCCACCCCAGATATTTCCCCTAGACCTACATACCTTTACTATAAAAGGAGAAGCAAAGGTAACATACCTACGTACCTTTACATCAGCCTGCGGTCAGGCCAGCCAGACTCAACCAATGAAAAATGTACAAATCATGCTTGCTTTTGAATCCCCCAACCAGCACATACCAGGTGCAAGTTCCTTTCTTCCTGCACCTTGTAATGCATAAAAGCTTTGTCTGCCCTGGGCTCGGGCTCACATCCCTGACCCGCTGCATCAGTGAAGGTTGTGGGTCCGAGCTCGAGCTTGAAATAAATGACCCTTTGTGTTTGCATCGGAATCGGCTCCTTGGTGGTCTCTTGGGACTCGCGACTTGGGCACAACACCTTTATCCTCCACCTTTCTAGGCAATTGTCAAAGAACACAAGGTTCTAAGTTACTGGAACCAGCACATGTCCTTAGAGCCACAATGGCTTCAGTGCCTGCTTATCTCCTAAATTTTGTCTTGGGAATTATTTAACTCAATTTCTTATATGGTTATAGGTACAAATAGATATACTGTCTTCTTGAATCACTTGTCCATTTTTAATTTAACTTTCTTATTTAACTTATCAGTGAATAAAATAAATTAGTATTTTCACTTTTCTCCTGAATATATTATCTTATGGCATTTTAATTCCATTTGCTCCTCATGACTTACATGTTACAATTATCAAATACTTTGTTTTCTCTTTTGTTTTGAACTTTACGAGTTTCTTCAAAAATATTGTATTCAATTAATGCTTAGATTTAATCACATACTATTTTCTTTGTTCTACGTATAAAATATATGTATGCATCTATATACACCTATAATAAAATTAAAAATATTTCTATAAACAGTAAAAAAATATAAAACAATACTATGTGTTATTGATAAGTACACAAAAAACAACAGTACAAAGAGGTTGAAGAGAATGCAAATAATTGAATTCACAATCACAGGAACATATGATCAGGCAAGGTAAAAATAATTTAATATTTAATTTCTTTAGCTATCAGATAAATCTATTTGGTTTACCTCACTTTATATGTGATATTATTTATAAATAGTATTAAAAAATTTAAAGAAACATCTCTGAAATTAGAGTAAAATATCTAAATGTTTTTTACAATAAATTGATCTGAAAATTTTTTAAGCAAAAATAAAGACCTGGGCAAAAATATATCAAAAGTTGATCGCAACAAGAAAGAAAAAGGTTTTACAAAATTAATGCTGGCAAAAAGCCTAGATAAAGTAACTTAAAGAGGCCTGTTGTATATTGTAAAATATAACAAGAATTTTCACAAATATTTTGCCATGAATAATGACTCCTCTATTTCCTAATTGGTTTCTATCAGCTCATTCGTTCAAACATTGGAGATTATCATAATCACCAAGAATAATCATGGATCTGTCTATTTCTCCTTTATTTCCATCAGTTTGCTTCATGTATTTGAAAGCTTTGATATTACGTATTTACGCACCCAAGACTGTATGTCTTCTTGGTGAATTAATATTTTAATTATAAAATGACACTTTTTATCCCCAGTAATATCCTTTACTCTGAAAATTCACTTTATCGATATTAAGAGACCACTCTAGTTTTACTGTATTAGCGTTAGAGCAGCATGTGTATTCTCCTTTGCTTTTAACCCCTTTCTTTACAAAGTGACTTTCTTGTAGACAGCATACAACTTAGTCTTCCTTTTTAAAAAAATCTAATCTGGCACTATCTAATTTTTAATTAGGGTTGTAAAACCATTTACGTTTAATGTGATTATCCTTTTATTTGGATTCAAATTACCATCTTGATGTTTGTTTTCTATTTATTCCATCTCTTCGTTTTTTTTTCCTTCCTCCCTACTTTCTTTTGGATTAATAGAGTATTTGTATGATTCTGTTTTATCATTTTAATTAGATATTTCTCTTTGTTTTATTAGTGGCTACTCTAAAGTTTATAATATTCTCTTTAGCATAATAACCTGTACTTCCTGTACCCCTTCCCAGAGTTTGCATTATTTTGTCATATTTTATTTCTGTGTATTATAAACTTCACAGTACAGTTATTTTGATTTAAACCGTCTTTTAGTCTTAATAGACACTAAATAAAATAAACAAAGTCTTTCCGGTTTATCCACATATTTACCATTGTGTTGTTCTTCCTTCATTTGTATAGAAACAAATTTTCTATGGGGCTAATTTTCCTTCCACCTTTAACATTTCTTATACTGGTGGTCTGTGGCAGATTCAGAGCTCTTACTGTGAAAAAAAAAAAAAGCTTTAATTAGCCTTTATTTTAGAAATTATAGTTGCTGGGTATATAATTTACTGGATATATATATTAATTAGAAGAGTTTTTTCTTTAGTACTTTATAAATGTCACTCCACAGGTTTTTAGCTTGTATTGCTTATAATGAGAATTCTATTTTAATTCTTTTATTTGTTCCTCTGTTAGATAATATGTTTTTTCTAATATTTCCTGTTTTTTAAGATTTTTTTCTTTGTAACAAATGTTTGGCATATTGACTATTATGTGCTAGTAATGATTTCTTTCTTTTTAAAAAACTGATTAATTTGGCTTCTTGGATGTGTATCTATATGGGACTTACAAATTTGAAAAGTCCGGCTATTATTCCTTTCTGTATTTGTCCCTATATCCACCCCTTCCTTCAGGGCCTCTAATTATGTATATGGTAGTGATGTCGGGGTTCTTGTTCATGAAGCCAAAGAATGAGCTTAGCAAACAGGCAAGGTAGGAGAGCAAGGTACAGGCTTTTATTTAGAAATAAAGTGATAGGACAGAGCTCTCAGCTCACGCCAGGAGGGGACAAGAGAGTCCGGTGTGCTGCGTTGTCTACGGGGTTTTGTAGGCAGATTGGGGTTTTTCGAGAACATGAAAAAAAGGCTTAGGGGTGTGGACTTGTACCACTTGCCCTGCCCTCAAGGAGGGCTGGGTTGTTCTCTGCTTGCTAGGGTTGTTTACAGTAAAGTCACGGATTATGCTGAGATACCTTTCCCTATTTGTAAAACCACTCAATCATTCTAGGCCAAGTTGCTCCTGGCCTTTTGACTTTTAACTGACCTTACTGAAGATGTCTATATTCTTAATCTGGTATCTTGATCCTAGAGGATTAGTGTGACCTTGACTTTGCATAATGCTTAACATAGAGTTTCAAAAGAGACTTCTTTACCCACTGTTATATTGCTGACTGTAAATATCCCACCCTGCTTTTTCCGGAGGCCCTCACCCTACTCTGACTACACCCATGGTCCCTGTCTCAGTAGCTGCTTTGTTCATTTTCTTTCTGTCTCTCTCTCTCTTTCTTTTTCTGAGAAGCAGTGGTTAATTTTATCTGTGCTTCAATTTGAGTAGTTTCTAATACTATGTCTTCAAGTCCATTATTTTTTTTCTGTATTATGTCTAATCTTCTGTGAATCTTAGCCAATGTATTTTTAGTTTTAGGTATTGTATTTTTCATGTCTGGCAGGTTAATATGAATGTCTTTTCAAATCTTATTTTTCTCTTCACATGCTTTGTTTACCTCTATCGTTTTTACCATATGCTATTTGTAATAGCTGTTATAAAGTCCTTGTCAATTAATTCTATCATCTGCGCCATTAATATAATTTTGCCTATTGAATGAAATACCTTGTATAATATGTTATAATAGTCATATATTTATATTTTCTTGAATGCCTCATATATTTTTATTGTGTATTTACTTTTTTGGGTGCTGGATTTTTATTTCATATTTTGGTATTCTTTTAGATATATGAGATCTCTGTCCTAGTAGATAGATATTTGGAATTTAATCCATTAGAAGCTTGCTATTAAGTTAATTAAATCATATTCAGAACATATTTTACTTTAGAGTAAATATGAGGCAAAACCACTGAGGCAATACACATGTAAGGACCCCACTTAGAGCATTTGGAGGTCTCTCCACTCTGGCAGGAGAAATATGGTCTATTCCTATGCCACCTACTCTTTCTGACGGTTCTTTCCCAGTCTCAGGAGTTTTATCACTCACACATGCAAATTCAGCAGAAGACTTGAGGGGATACTAATGGTTATAATTGTTTTTAATTTTAAGAATTAAAATTTCAGAAGCAATAATATATCTCATATTTATCAGAAAAAATTAATTTCACTGAACACATAGTTTCTAGTAATCCTGTTTACTCCCATTTATTTTGTCTTAATTTCATGCAGCACCCTTGTCAATTAAGCATCTGTTATGCTTATCCTAACTTTCAAATGTCTTTTGCTAAATTTTTCATAATTAAATCAATTTATTCTTTTTATGGAACTAATTCTAGAAATAAATGGAGCTGTTTTATAGCTATCCTTTAGAAGATTATGGTGCCCAATAAGATTATATTTCCTATCAAGTTGCATTGCTTTATCAAATTATATTGTTCTGCTTTACTGAAATTTTAATGCAAGTTTGTTTTTGTTTGAAGTTTAATATTTTTTTGTTTGGTCAACTGTTCCTATGGATAGCAAATAAATACTTCTGAAATAACATTTAATAGTATTATATAGAATGTAATAGTCATAGCTTTAGAGTCCTAAAAAGTTTTACAAACTGAATCTTTCTCTCAACTAGGTCTTTTCTGGAACTTTAATAGGAAAGTAAAAGACTAGCTTGTGATTTTTTCCTCCTTTAAGCAGCACTCTCTGTGCCATTGCAAATGCCAGGAAAATGGGCACCACATGATCCCCTGCTTCACTAATGGAGGCCATTAAGCTAAGAGAAATAACTTAGTCCTGTTTTGTATTCTTTCCCTAAGACTAAGAGGTTGTCACATCTGTGATGACAGTAAGAGAAGATTCAGTCATATATCTATTATGCAGTAGTTATTACCTAAATATAAATGCAGTAAGTTACAAAATATCTCCAAAGAATTGTATGAAATTTTAAAATCTATTAAGATTCCATTTCAATATTTTAGTGCTATGATTTTTATCTCTTTATTCTGTATATTTTTTCATTACCACAATTCATTTTATATTTTTACCTCTTAGCAATGCTTTTCTTGGTTTTGTTTCCATTGTTTGTGTATTTACCTTTATATCAAAGTCACAGAGAACAGAGTGGTTCTGTACTAATATACAGATAAGTCCAGATCTCATTATATTTTTAGCTATTGTTAAATTATTCTAACAAGGTATTTGTTTTTAAACTTGTTTAATTTACTATAGTTGTTATAAAATCAACTAAAATTTCCTAAGAACAAAAGGAAGGAAAAATATATTGTTATTTTTCCATATGCATAGACTGATTGATTGAAGTAAAAGTGTCATGCTAAGTTTTAATTCTCCTGTTATTTGAAATTCTACAGGAAAATTGCCAGAGCTGTAAGACTTTGTATATTGGGGAAGGGGGATATAGAAATGCTGTTTTTGTGAACATAGGAATTTCCCCCAGTTATACTGGCACAAGTACAGATATAAATGTTATCTTTAATTTTGATTACTCCTGTGCCATACTACTTATCCCAATCTCTAAATCTCAAGCAATACTGTTAGTCTATTAAATGGCAATAATTTCTTCTTATTTAACATCGAGTATATGAGAACTCGGAGTCGGAGGCGGAAAATGGAAAGGCATGGAGAATCGGAATTTGAAGAAGATGGGAAATACAAATAAAAACTACAATGAGATATCACTTCACACATATTAGGGTGTTATAAGAGCAACAGAAGATAACAAGTGTTGATAAAAAAGAAGAAAAGTGAGCCTTTGTATATTGTTGAATAGAACTACCATATGATTCAGCCATCTTGATGCTGGGGTTCTTGTTCACGAAGCCGAAGAATGAGCTTAGCAAACAGACAAGGTAGGAGAGCAAGATACAGGCTTTTATTTAGAAATAAAGTGATAGGACAGAGCTCCAGGCTCACGCCAGGAGGGGACAAGAGAGTCCGGTGTGCTGCATTGTCTAGGGGTTTTATAGGCAGGTTAAGAGTTTTCGAGAACATGGAAAAAAAGGTTTAGGGGTGCAGACCTGCTAAGTGGTGTTTGAACACCCAGAATTAACTTAACACAAGGAATTTCTCACCTCATCTCTCTCTCTCTGGGATACTGGCGTCTTGGTCTAGGGGCATATCAAAAGGCGGCCTGCCCAGCCCCCGAGGTGGGCTTGAGGTATTGTCTGTTTGCTAAAGAGTAAGTTAAGAATCCTACTTCCCAAACTTCCTGGGTGTTAAAATTCAATCTTATCTTTAAGGTGGAATCTTTTGCTGCCTTTTACTATGTTGTTTACAGCTGGGTCTGCATGCTAAATTAGTTGCCTGGTTTGCAAAACCACCCCATCAGATCTGAAAGAGGAAAGACAGCACATAGGCCTGGGCCTTTTAGCATGCTAAAGTGAATCTTACAAATGATTAGCATAATAAAACATAGGGTACTCTTCTTTATCTGGGGAACACCCACTGATCTTACTGAAGAATGACCCTGGAGCTTAATGTTTAACATAGAGTTTTGGAAGGGGGTTTCCCTGCATGTAGTTACATTGTTCTGACTGCAAATATTCTGCCTTGCTTTTTCCGGAGGCCCTCACCCTGCTCTGACTACACCCACAGTCCCTGTCTCAATCTCACTTCTGGATATATACCAAAAAGAATTGAAATCAGGCTCTTGAAGAGATATCTTCACCCCACATTCAGTGCAGTGTCATTCATAACAGCCCTTACATGGACACAACCAAGTGTCTCATCAACAGATGAATGGATAAAGAAAATGTAGTTTATGAACACAATGGAATATTATTTTATTCAACCTTTAAACAAGAGGAAATCCTGCCATTTACAACAATATGGGTGGACCCAAAGGACATTATGCTAAATGAAATAAACCAGTCACAGAAAGACAATTATTCCATGATTCCACTCAGATAAGGAATCTAAAATAGTAAAATTCACAGAAACACAGAATACAGTAGTGGTTGCCAGGACCTAGAAGGGCAGGAAATAGAAATTAAGCTGGTGGTTTATGAGCCATGTTAAGAAAATACTAATTTCTCTTTTATTGAATGTATTTTTTGTTAGAATTGAATGTCAAATTTCATCAACTTTTGTTTTCATATGGATGTAATTATATAAATTCATCCTTAGTTCTATTAGTAGATAAGATATATTAATGGGTTTCCTTTAGGTGAATCATTCTTATAATGAGCCCCACTTAACTGTGATGTATTTTTTACAATTTCTTTGGAATATATTGCTAATATTTCACGTAACATATTTTTATTGGTATAGGAAAGATGGGTGAAAGGAATATACTAACAACTAAGTGCGAAAAGGGCAAAAACAATTCATACATTTATTATTTATCAATCATAGAGGCTAGATAGGTGTCCTCTCATTCTAACAATGAGAACAATGGATCTAAAGTACAGAGAAAGCATTATTTTTACAATCAAAGTTATCAAAGAAAATATTCTGAGTTAACGAGAATACACATTGAATGAGTTCATTATCTGACACATTATGACATTATAATTTACAGGAATAATATAAATCAAACACACACACACTCTAACACTCACACACTGGTTTTCTGGTAGAAAAGACATTCATTTTAATGTTGTCTTTTGTAATCAACATTGGAAAAAGATAGAGTATGATTTAATAGATATTTAGCGAAAAGTGTGGGGGTCAAAGAGATCAATCATCACCATGCTGTCATCCAAGGGTAAAGGTGAAGATATATTACTCCTAGATGTACAAAGACTTGAAAACTTTTTATCTGAGGGCTTGTCTAGAAATATTTACTTTAAGACTTATTCTATTTAGCTGATAGGAAAATTATTTTAGCAATTCAAACATTCTATGGACATGTGCTGATTTTATCTAGATTGAATTTGAACTCCATGACTTGATAAAGAGATTTGTAGCCACATGTATGCAGTGTAAGTGGACTTGAAGTTGAAGGGCTATGTGGTGCCTCCAGTGTTTTCCTTTGTTTCTTCTCCATTGCCATTACATAAAGTGCAACTTCGAGGGACTACTCCCTACTTAACAATCTGTATGAATTTTTTGCCATATTAATTTTTCAGTTAAAACAAAAAATGGTTATGTTCTTTTTGATACTTAATTATTACTGGATATGCATATTTGGAACGCTGTAACAAAAAACATGCCACACTGATTACTTTATTCTCCTTCAAAATAGTTGTGCCAAAAAAATGGTAATATTCATTCTCAGGGACGTTGCATAATGAAATTATGCAAATTTAAAGCACACACAGATTCATTCAATAATCTGGGTTAGCATTATTTTTAAAGTAAACGCAAAAGTCGATAAAACCACCAGGATTTTCCTAAAATGTTTCTTTATAGGGCAATTCAGCTCTGCTGAAGGTCCTACATTTGAATTACTATAACCCACTCTCATCATTATAGAACTCAGCAAAAACAGACACCAATATTTAGAAACATTTCTTTTCATAATAATAATAATGATAATTTTATGTTGCATGAGTTTGAGAGATATTAATTTATATGCTTCTTAATAATCATCAAGATTATTAATTATGCTAGTCATTATTTCAGGTGCATCTGGACATACTTGGTTGGGGCTGTTCAGTGTGGGAGGGTTGGAGGGCTGCTGAGACCATGATACCATAGGCAATATTCAATGCAAATAGCTGCCAGGAAACCAATAGAAGGTCAGCCAAAGGTAAATCTGCTTAATAATGGAAAATCCGCTAAATAATGGAATGGGTGGGGAGTGCAAAGAGTAAACAAAGCCATATAATCTTTTCTCCACCTAAGATCATATATCTCATCATATTACACTTACCCAACTAGGATTTATTTAAGTTCAACTTTCTATGGCAAATAAGTGCTATTAAAAGTCTAGCTGGAAGCCACAGGTAAGAAATTTTGACACTTTATGACAAGCAATATATAAGCAATGCATAATATACATTTGGACTTATTTTACATTTTCTTCTAAAAGAATTATCAATCATCATAAGGTTGTGGGTTAACTTTGGTGTGTTTCATTACTCTCCTCCGAAAAAATTTTCAGTTCTATTTTGAAATAATTTGAGGGTTTTTTCCCCTGGGTGTTACGCTTCAGAATAATTTTATAAATCATTTGAGGGAACTTTATTATAGAGCAGTAAATTAAGAGTCTTATCTAAGTATGAGCTCATTGACTCTTTAAGGGTTTAGCTATTACCTCTAGTTCCTACCTGTAGAGTTCATTTGTTTTTTCTTTAGGTGACACACAAAGTAACAAATAAGATTTATGCTGATGTAAAGGCAAAAATGATTCTCACAAGTGACCATTATGGTCTTTAAGATAGCTCATGTATAAGGATCAAGATGTCTTCCTTGGTGGGTATTTTATTTTCTTAATATTGTGTAATAGATTTTCTTATATTTATATATTTTAATTTATATACTTTATTTATACATATATATATCTCTAATAAGTTTTATGCAATTTCAAATTTATTAAAAAAAGAAATTTATAGTTTCAAGAAAATCCTGTTGTAAAAGCAATAACCAATTTTGATAATGTAAATACTATGCTTCATTTTTGTACAATAAAAGCACATCTTTTATTATAATTCTACAATAAAAATATTTGCGTACTAGCTTCTTTTTATTGTTAGCTTTTTCTTTGAACTCACCTGATTTCACATAAATATTTTAGTCATATTTTTACCTGTAATCTGTCAAAATATTTTGGAAAGAGTAATTAGGTTTTCAGTGATCTTAAGGTCAGAATAAGGAAAATCACAATTTTAATTTTTGAAAAAAACTTTTTTATGACCTCCTTAAGCATTTATGGTCAATATAATTTCTTTATTTAAATGTTTTCTATTAAACTGAAGAATACAAACAATCTTAAATTAACCTCAATAGTTTGAGAAATTTCTTAATACTGGTCACATTACTGAGATACTTTTTAAAAAATCAAAAATATCTTTATGAGATGGCACTGGTTTCCTTCATTAACATTGCATATCACTCATGTTCAGATATTTCACACTCCAAATGAATATCAAATATTGTGTCTTTAATGAAACTTCTATCTTTAGCACCATCCAACCCCCCCAAAACAGGAAGCAATCTCTATAGAGCTCTGAAACATTTTACCTGTGTCATTTCATCTAAGGCATTTGTCACTTTCTCTGGTTAGAAGGAGAAGGAATTAAATGACAAATAGATCTTAAACAGTCTTTATTCTTATACTTGTATAAGAGTATGACACTATACTTGTTACTTGATCAATGTCATTTTACTTATTTAAATATGTATTTATCTTTTATATTTTACATATGATTACATAATTTACAGTAGTTAGTTATTCACATATATTTATAGATTATTTATTATTTATTTTATTGCATTATTTAATACAAAAGTCTCCTAAATTACTTTTAATTTCTATTTTACAGATGAGAAAACATTATCATAAAGGTTAAAGCACCATAATTTTAAGCTAGGATTCCTTGGCCTAATTGATTCTAAACCCAAATTCATTTCATAATGTCATGCTGACTTTAATACACTCTGCTGATTTTTGTTAATGTATTCAGTTTTCTTATATGAGAAGTGAACCTTTGATTCCTCACCCACATGTCAGGGAGTTCTGTACCTAGCAGGCACCTAACAAACACATATAAACTGAATGAAAGATTGTATTTTGATTGTTTAAAACTTAATCTGAAATGAATAAAATAACAATAGATTGTGACCAATTGCTCATTCTAGTGAACCATGCCAGCTATTTTAAAGTCTCTTGGCAAGTGACTATGGGATAGGTTGACACCAGCAAGCAGAAATTTTGTGCCTACCATAAAATCTTACTGCACAGAGCCTTGAATTGAAATCTACCCTAGGAACTGTATGATTACTGTGATAACCTTTGAATAGTACTTTGTAAAAGTTTGTAACTGTTTTAAGGAAGCAATCAGTGTTTCACTACAGATTATCTTTGGTGATGGGGAGCTCAGAAGAGATATCACTGCAAAACATAGGATGTCTAATTTGAGCAGATTTATTATAGCAAGAAGAGTCATCTCTGCTTATTCACAGATTATTCATGCACACACACAATTTTCAGAGATTATTTTACTCAGATGACTTGTCCTATATTATCCAGTGTGGGTTATACAAATTTATATTGTTCATTTTATGTTCTGTCAGCATGTTTGGGGCAGTTCTTGGTTTATTTAGATAGGTGCCTTACAGTGATAAGGAGACATGATACATTGATGGGCCAGTCAATCCTAGTGGTTAACACAGTAGGCTGTTGTAGCTCAAGAACAAAGAGGCCCTGGAATTAAAGAGCTACCACCAGTTCCTTTCTTATTCTGCTATATGAACTTGGCAAGTTACTCAACTTCTCTGAGCAAGAATTCCTTCTTTGGTGGGGAATAATTATAGTATCTACCTCATTGGATCTTGTTTTAGTGAGAAATAAATGAAATTAACATGAAAAACACTTTGTACAATGTCTGATGCTCGCTGAGTGCTTAGTTAATACTAGCAGTTATGAAAGGCTGGGTCTAGATATAAGATAGTTATTCACACAGGCTTGCTAGCTTTCGAGCAGCACCTCCCATAGGAGCATGTTTGAATAGCAATTCTCTTCAAAGAATTTCTATTCACTAATAACATTATCCATTATCTCTTGCATATACACTTGTACATAATTTCTTCATCTACCTGTAATTGTTTCCGCAGTGATCATTAACATAAAATGTTTTTCTAAAAGTATTATTAGCATCATAATTACTTAGTATATTTGTACTTCACATTTTTATAAATATTCTTTGTAATGATCTTATCAATTAATAACTACTATTATACTAACGTTTGATTGTTACTAATGACATTATAATATGCATTAAATATTGGAAAACTGGTAGCATTAGCATCTCAACATTTCTGAGTAACTTTTGGCTCCATCTGAGGTTTACTTTGCCCAGGCCTGAGTGCAGAGTTGAAAGATACAATGGCTTTAAGCAATTTAATAGTAAGAATTTAACAATTATGAGATGCAAAGAAAGGGTTGAAGGACAAGTTCAAGAAAAGGATCAAAGAACAGGAATCATAACTAAAGTTAAAACAACAGGTTGAGGGGTAAGACACATATTACACCTAAACCTGTAATTATCATAATATTTGGAACTACCATGACTAATATCATTTAGTAGAGAGAAGGATATTAAGGGTATCAATGGTTTGAATCAAAACTGAGAAGTAATTTATCTTTCCTTTTTCCCTGAAAAGCAGAAAAATCCATTTATGTCACATCTCATCAAATCTACATCAAACCACATCATGTTAAACAAGAACATTCTGCTCTTGTCTCTTAAGATAAGTCTCCTAGGAACTGCTCTTGGTGGCAATGTTCTTATTTGGCCAATGGAAGGTAGTCATTGGTTAAATGTTAAGATAGTGATAGATGAGCTGATTAAAAAAGAGCATAATGTGACTGTCCTAGTTGCCTCTGGTGCACTTTTCATCACGCCGACCTCTAACCCATCTCTGACATTTGAAATATACAAGGTGCGCTTCAGCAAAGAAAAAATAGAAGGACTTATCAAGGACTTTGTTTTGACATGGATGGAAAATAGACCATCTCCCTCAACCATTTGGAGATTCTATCGGGAGATAGCCAAA
Source organism: Phataginus tricuspis (assembly GCA_029783875.1). Classification (NCBI taxonomy): domain Eukaryota; kingdom Metazoa; phylum Chordata; class Mammalia; order Pholidota; family Manidae; genus Phataginus; species Phataginus tricuspis. The sequence goes on from JAQQAC010002594.1 coordinate 36,352,206, forward strand.
GTCATGAAGGACTTCCACATGGTGTCTAGAGAAATCTGTGATGGTGTTCTCAAAAACCAAAAGCTGATGGAAAAGTTGAAGAAAAGCAAATTTGATGTCCTAGTGTCAGATCCAGTATTTCCTTGTGGTGATATAGTAGCTTTAAAACTGGAAATTCCATTTATATATTCCTTGAGGTTTTCTCCAGCCTCAACAGTGGAAAAGCACTGTGGGAAGGTACCATACCCTCCTTCCTATGTTCCTGCTATTTTATCAGAACTCACCGACCAGATGTCTTTCACTGACAGAATAAGAAATTTCATCTCCTACCATCTACAGGACTACATGTTTGATACTCTTTGGAAATCATGGGATTCCTACTATAGTAAAGCTTTGGGTATGTAGCAATTTTTATTTATTAGTATATGAATTTGAACAAACAACTCCGTCTCACCTCATTACTTCCTTAGGCTATTCTTTTTCAATCCTATATATTGATTACTATTACCATCATTTGATAAAGAAAGAAGGTAAAAGGCAATATGCTTTGAAACTGCAATGTGTTGTTTTATAATTTTATGGACTTAAAGATGCCAACTCAATTATTTTATAGGTAACACATAGTGACAAATACCTTAGTCTAAAAATAAGATTTAATTCTCATTTAGATTTTGCATTGAAAACAGAAATTGTCTAGAAAATTCAGTGGTGTGTGGAAAGAGCTGCAAGAGTTTAATTTTCTACAAGCCTATTGTTAAAATAAACATTTGTCTGTGTGAGCATGTATATGTGTTTTTAAAGACATACATATATATGAATAACCTCTGATCGTTGCTCATAAGTTTTGTACTATTTACTAGTCTTTTCCTTGGATAAGGAGGTAACATCTAAGACTATGATGAAGTTCCTGGCTCCAAAGATTTCACAGTCAACCAGAGACATCAGATATTAAAAGGAATATTTGCAGAATGAATGATGTGGGTAATGGAAATATTTTAAAAAATGCAAAGATAGGATAAGGGAGATAGGCAGTATATGACAAGGGAGTGGTATTCCGTAATACGTCAGGGTTGAGGTGATGTACAGGAAACTTTTTAAATAGCGAATATGAATTTTCCTGCAAACCAAGTGTAGGGAAACAAGAGTGCCCAATGATGTGGAGTCTCAAAATGACACACGTGCTGATATGAATAATGATTCAAAGTATAATGATTCAAATGTAAGGTAGGGAAGCACAGGAAAGAATGCTGGAGATGTCAACATTATAAGAATGAATAATATAAAAGAAAATATCCAAAATATCTTGTATCTAATTTTAAGTCTGGTTTTTATCTAAAAAACAACTGGGAAAAGGGATATATTATGACTAGATTGTACCTTGTATAAATATCTGGACAGATGTGGACCTAGAGTGCAGGAATATTAAGACTACAGGCTGCTGCACCACTCCAGGAAAGATGTGGTGAGAGCACACACCAGTGAAGAAGCTTATAAATGGAGAAAAGTAATGTAAATGAGACTGTATAGCAATGCAATTAGGAGAGCAGCCTCTTGATAAATAGTTTCCACTTTCATCCCTTCTGGATATGTTAAATAGTTGCCCCTAAATTCAAAAATATGTGTTTATCTCCTGGGATGTAAATGAAGACCTGGTTGTTCTGTCATTCAGAAAGGAGACAAGTGTAGCTACTACAGTGATTATAAACCATCCTATGAAGATAGACATGAATGGTTCAGCATTGATGGGCTAAAACTGGATCTTAAAATGAAGAAAGAAGATAAAGAAATGGCAATTTTATGAGGCAACCAAGCTGTGAAGATGTGGAAAAACTCTTTAATCTCCTCATGCGTGTCTTAAATTCAGAGACATCTGAGTATGTGCAGCATCTCAGTTAATGAAATAGAGGAATGTATGTGGAAAGTCCCTTGGTCACAATATATGTTTACATTTTTATCTCATCGCTTATTTTTTATCAATACTTATATAATTATCATGATCACAATGCTCCTTTTCATAATGGTGAGATTATTCCCCAGATAAACCTTCCCCATGCTGGCAGTCTCAGAATCACATGTTCCATTGTGTTTTGCTTGTAAATTAATGCTGGTAATAAAAGCACACTATTCTACCAGTCATAAGACATGAGACTAATCTTTCTTAACAATTTGTTCGTGGGAATGTAATGAAGATTTCTAAAAACGTTCTTATCCTTTGATTTTGATGATATCATGTTTCTAATTACATTACACTCTTCCTACTTCAAATGACTATTTAAGTTTGTCTTTACTAAAACACAATATTCTTATTGATGCCCAGAGACATGAACACTCATATTCAAACGACCAGGTAAGAAGTAAAAATACTGACATAACAGAGTAATTCATTTATTTGTGCAAGACTTTGTACATGTAGGAAGATAAATGAGAATGATAAATGATACTAATAATTTGAATTTCCTTTACTTTAGCTTGAATGCTCTAGTCAAAGTCATTTCAATGTATCCCTATCCAGTCAGGTCTCAAATTGTCACACCTGAGTAAATAAATAGGACAACTTTTTGTAAGACTGCTTTTCTGCAGTGAAATGAAATAAGAACCTCAGAGTGAGTCCTTAATCTCTGCTAATTGCTAGGAATGGGATATTATAATGTCAAAATTGCTTCTTTTAATTCAGGCTATGGGTGTTTGGTTCAAACTCTTTATGGTAATAGCATTTAACATTTGTTGATTTCTTCCTATGTAATAAACACTGTGGTAATTGCTTCACATATTATTACATCTCTAAATACTAGTAATGAACTTGTGAAGAAAAAACTATTATCACAGAAATAGTTCCCAAAGGAAAATCTTTCTGACACCAAAGCTTCTAGAAAAAGTTTTCTCCCTTTTTAAAATTTCAGGTGCAAATCCATTGTTATTCCAAATATTTTAGGTTTAAACTTTCTTGGTTACTTTCTTCTTCCTTTCGATGGATTTAGCTTTTGAATCTGCTATTCTATTTCTTGATTATTTTTAATTTGCTGAGGCTTAATTGGGCCATGTTCTCATAGGTAACTTGCTATTTCTTTAGGCACAGGTCTGCATGTGACTCTGTTGCCTGGAGCAAGTTGCCTGAGGATAGGTTTCTGGTCCCAAGGGAGCTTTGTAAGCAACCTTTAACTGAAAAAAAGAAAAAACCTCCGCAGATTTCAAATATATTTGTTTAAAATTGAACCAGGTAAATGTTATTTTTATATTTGTTACACTAACAAAAAATCTACCAAAATTGAGCTAACATTTAAGGAAAGAATAACATAGCCAGTAAAAATACTTATGATGCATAAAAATTACCTATTGCCCCTAACAGTTTTGCTCTTTGGCCACTATAGAAACAAACAGGTTTTTTAACAACTAGTCTTTATAATTAGATTTGTATAAATATGTAACATATTTTTATGTATGAATAAAGAGGTGAGGAATCTCTAAGGACTAATTCCATCCATAATAATGATAGACTATTGTTATTGTTTCTGAAGTAAAAGTACTGACATGACAGAGTAATTCATTTTTTTTGTGCAAGACTTTGGAAAAACAGCAGAGCTCTGAAAAAAATTATGACCATAATACTCAGATATTTTCATAAACTAGACACTCACTGAGCACAGATAAGTAACATAAAATTAAGTTCTATAAATGAAACAAAATGTGTATATTTCCATAGTGCTTGATTTCAAGTAGTAATTTTAAAGGAGAAAAAAAAATGCACTGGGTCCTTTCCCTGAGGAGTAATCCATGTTGGTTTGGATATTTTTCTTTTTTTTTTCTTCTTTCTTCCTAATTTTCTTTTTCCCATGTTCCTTCTTTTCTTCCTATTTTCTTTCTTCCTCTATTTTCTTATGTATCTTGGTTGGCTAGAATCTTTCAGATGACCTCACTGGAATCCCCTTTTCCACAATGGCCTGAGAGCCCGATGACAGCTGTAGGCGTGACGTCTGAGGTGAATTTGCTGTGGCACATGCGCAATTTCCAGAGAGAACTATCACTCTTTTTTGCTCCCACTCGATGAAAGGGCGTGGGGATGATGACTTTTATGGGTATAATCTTGAGTTTTACATGCATGCATTTCTTAAAATAAATCATTTGTGAACTTTAGTACTGAATACACTGCTGGTACCAGATCATTTGTGATGTGCCTTGAGACTGAGCATGACTGACACTCGTGGAGGAAAATTCGTGGTTTTGGGGAACATCTGCAGCAATGCTCAGGTGCCTCAAGGGCCACTGTCCAATGAGTAGAAGAGAGAAGGTGGGTTTAGGTGATGCCATCTAGTTAAACTGGTCATGTTTTAAATTAGATTCCCTCCCTAAGATATCGTATATGACTAACATTTTTTGAGCACAAATGCTGTTCTGAGTTAATTTAATGCATCGTTTCATTTAGGCCACATAACTTTAGGAAATAAGTCATCATTCTGCCCCTTTTTGTAATGAGGAGGCTGTGTAGTGTGCCTGAGATTATGATCAGGAAAGTCGTCAAACATTTGATGCCTGGCCCAGGGCTGAAGAGAAAGATTTAGAAAGATATTCAGTTTATGTGTAGCAAAAGAAAAGAAAAAAAAAAAAAAAAAAAGAAAGCACATCTAATTTTAAGCTTTCAAAAGAATGAACTACATGTCATTCAAGGAATTCAAATAAAATGTAAGCTCTGATGTGAAGCTTAAACTTTGTGGTTGTTAAGAAGTCAGTCTCAGTTTCCTAAAAAAAGTATGAAGGCTGGTTTCCAAGTTTTGTGGCCTCTGGGGCCACCACCAAATCTGAAAGACAATGAGAAATGATTCACCACAGTTAAATTCTAGCCATTCTGTGTAATGCTCAGGGACACCTTCAAACCAAGGCATATCTTTGGGGGGAACAAAATTGTAAGAATGAATTTCTGCACAATAATATTGTTTGAAGGATTCTCCATTCAAACTGATAGTGCTAGATGTATTTTAAGAAACTTTAATACTAATTTAATTTTTACAGATGAACTAGGCACTTTCCACCAAATGTTATACACTGTTAAACAACACAAATTCAGCTGAGTAAATGTGAACATGTTGACGGTATTAAATGATTTGTGAGTTGGGCAAGCATCCCATCTAGCAAGTAGAGAAGAGCTCTGTCAAACCTCAGAAAAGTAAAGGTTTTTAAAGGAAGAGAGGGAGCAGAAAAGAGCAAATTATTATCAAGAATGTATTGTTTTAATCAAGCTTGCCCTCCTAAGAGGAACAGAAGATTCTATCAGTGCATTCCCTCCTAGCATTGATGAGGAAATTCCAATTTTGCGGGCTGAATGTTACATTCTAGGCAAGGCAGGGTAGAGATGAAACAACAGTTAAGTATAACGCCTTTATTTACTGAGAGACCATAACATGTGACTCTATTTGGTGCCCAGGCATTTTTTTTTTTTTTAACAACTCTCCTTTTTTGATCAGACTTTCAGCTTAACTGGGAGATGTGACCAAAATTTAAGGTATTAGCACCATTCTCAGCTATTGCTCTGTAAATCTTCGGGTTTTGCTGATCTTTTGTGTAGTATTTGTGGGATATTCACAAGTTACAATTTCAGGTTCACAGTTATTGAGTTCATCATCTTTTTTGTTCTTTTTCTGATGTTCCATTCTTAGGGAGATGATTTGATTTATGGTTAAAAGCTGTGAATATGCATTTAAAACATGTGAGAGATTACAACATACCAGGGAGATTATTATGATTATTATAAGCTGGATGGTTCCCAATGTTTGGGATACATTTTGGAGCTATGGCCTCCAAGACCCAAACCAACCAAAATCAAATAAATCAAACAAAGACCCTATGGAAGGAGTCACCTTTTAAGCCCAGTGGCTTGCTCAGTGATCATATGTAACTGAGTTTTAACTTCCCGAGAAGTGTTAACCCAGGTACAGCAGGTAGTGTTGGTCACAGCATAGATACCTCCTTGCTTAGCTAAAAGATAAGCAGGGGCTATCCTGTTATCAAGAATATTAGCCAGAGAGTATATGGATTTTGTTGGGCAGCTATTCTCTTAGCAACAGATTCTGCAATATCTTCAAGAGTTACGGAGAGGTTTTGATTGTATTCTCATCTACATTTGCTTGTAGCCAGGGGAGCACGACCCGACAAAGGAAACAAATCCTGAGTCAGGAATGCCTCCTGGTATGTCTCTTCTAGTTTGATGATGGAAATAGAGGCAGGTCAACCAATAGATGTTATAGTTTGCTGGTGGAAAGTTAGGGGAACAGTTAGGTAGCCCACAAAGCATTGCCCAGCTGTGTGCCAGCTGTCTGGACACTCACAGGCCCAAGGAGAATGATAATCACCACAGAGACAGACCCTGTCAGGGCACAAGCCACTTTACTAAAGTGGCACTGTTAATGGACAGATAGGAGATTTTGGTGACAAATCCAAGAAACTGAAAAGCAAAGGTTAATCTCCTTAGCAATGGCTTGGGAGATATGGACAATAGTATTAGCTTTCCAGGCCAGTGTCAGAGTAAAGGGAAGAAGAAAGGGTTTTGGGTTTAGTTGAAATATAAATTCTTATTTTGGGATGTTGGGAGAAAAGTCTACCTTGATGACAGATATTTTTCTTCCCAGTCAGTTTGCTGCGGGGGTCTCTAATGGTTATATAGGACCAAATGTTAGGTGGATTTGGAGGTCTCCAATGCTTGCACAGGATCAAACGTCAGGTGGAACCTTCTTCACTGTAAGATGCACGTCCAAGGTGTAAGTCCCTGAAGGTTGGCTGCCATCTGGGTAGTGAAGAAGGCCTGGTATAATCCTTCCCATGGAGATTTTGTTTTAACCAATTCCAAATAAGATGGGTTGGAGAAGACTGGAAATGTTAGTTTGGAGAGCCATAGCCAGATTTTTGAAGAAATTGGAAGAATTCAAGATCCAGTCCAATTTACAGGTATATAATAGACCTCAAAGACAATTATCATGATTAGAAATATAATATAGACAAAGGTGTAAACATAACTTCTCTTTACAATTACTTTATTTTTTTATAGTAAAACTAATTTCTTTGCATTAAACTTTGCTTGATTGTTCATGTAAGTGTAGCAAGAATAACGATTGACCATATAAATTGCTTTTTAAAACTGCTCTTCTGGAAGATTTTAAGCAGGGTATCAGATTGATTTTTTTTTTAAAGGGGTTTTTTGGCTCTGCAGAGTCAAACTTGGTTCCTTAAAACTGTTTGGTCATATCTAAGTCTATAAACATCTCTTTCAAATGTGATATTCCAGTCAAAGCTTTGGCAATACAGTCAATGTTTCTAGTTGTGTCCTATTACAAGGAGAACAGATTCTCATTGAACTTATGTAAATAAATATTTTACCATCAAAATTTCAAAGTTTTTGAAATCTGGATGGATCAGGTGAGGAGGAAAAATAAATGTTTCATCTTCGTTCACTAAGGTATTTTTTAACAAGCTGTTGATAGCTTAAGGGAAAAGAGAAAAGTGTTTCTCAAAATCTGGAAAAGCAAAACACTAGAGAACCAGTACTGTTTTAAACAAGAGTCATATAAATTATAATCATTTTCCTCTGTTCATTTAGTCCCATGTTATTAATTCTTGTTCTGTTTGAATCAAGTTTTTCTACTGGTTTTGGAAATTCTTACCCAGTTCAGTTGTGTGATCTAGAAGTTATCAGAAATTTGTATTCAAGAGTACCAATCATATTTCTTTCCATGAATTTCTCTGAAGTGATACATATTTGCAGGAAGGTTTTGTAAAACCTAGAATTCTAAGAGTTAACATCATATTAGGACATACCAGATTTCCAGGAATTTTACATAATTTCTGGAACATTTATACAGACACAATATAAAGAAGGTTTAGTATTACTTATTTGACAATGCTTCCCATGTAATTTAACATACCAAACAAGCCTTTTCTAAGGAGAGAGAGAATAAATCTTTTGAGACGTTCCAAGGGCCCTCTGAAAATTTTCATTTAATTCAAGATGAAAAATATTTCTTTAGATTTTGATTTTGGGCAAGTTTACCAAAAATATCCAAAAGGTTTTAAAACACTTGGCCAAATAGGATCATAGGTCCCTATGTAACAATATTTAGTTACCTAACCAAAGTGTTTCGTAAAGATTTCACAAACAAGTACAAAAAGTTAAACAGTTGTAAAAGATCTTGGTACTTTAATGTTCAATAGACTCTGGTCTGTTTTGTTTATTCTTTTTAAAGGAATCAAAGATCTAATACAGACAAAACATAGAATATTTTTTTCTCTGGGAAGAGTACAGTAAAGGTAATGAAAATCTTTGTTTACAAATTCTTATTAAGAGTAGACCAATACTCTATGGAAACTTTGTTCTTTCAACAGAGAAAGAATTCAACCTCTAATTATGCACCACCATTTCTTGATACTAAATTTAATTTTAGTTTCACTTTAACCTTAGCCAGCTTGACCACACATTAAAATTCTTTTTCAAAGATTCCTTTTCCACAAATCATCTACAATTTCTTTTTTTTACATTTGGATTTTGTCCTATATTTTCCCTCTTTGAAGAACCAACTTCACTTTAGGACGAAATTACTTTCTTTTCCCTCAATAAGAATACATTTTTAATCTTCATACCTTCTTTGGCCAAATGCATACATACTACTTTTCTTAAATACATAGATGTTCCTTTATCATTTCTAGTAGCTTTAATTATGTATATTAGAATTCTTAGCTCTTAGGAATCTTAACTAAAAAGCAAACAATTGTGATCTATCTTTTACGTTAGCATTCTGTGAATCAGAACACTTATGAATGCTTTTTATGATTTCTAGAAATGTATTTTTTCATAGAAAATTTCTCAGTGTGGCATAAACCATGTTTATTAATAGACACAAATAGTCCCTCTGTTAGAACCCAGAACTACCTCCGGGCATAGTAAGCCCCCCACTTTGTATCACCTACAGCAGCTGCAACCCAGCCTTGAATCCCCCAAGGCCTCACCTCCAACCTTGTTCTAAGAAAACTGTATTCTAGTTAATGAAAAAAAACATCCATTGCTCTAGTGATCCTCATTCTAGTTTCCCTAGCAATGACCAGCCACCCGACCATAAAGGGCAAAGGTAACCTGCCCTTACTGTAAAAGGTACCTACTTCCCTTTACCTACATATCTTCTAAGTTACATCAGCTGGCAACTCGGCGCCAGCTGAGCTCAACCTATAGAAAGTGTACAAGACATACTTGTTTTAAACCATCCAATCAGCACCCCCTCTTCCTGAACCCTGTAATGCATAGAAGTCATGGGACCAACTTCCTGCTCAAATTCCTTTATAAGCAGCTTCCCTCTTGCTGCTGGGGCTGCTCTCTCCTTTAGAGACAGCCATTCTGTCTTTCAGGCAATAAACTTCACTGCTGGAGATTGTGTGTCCTTTCCTGAATGAGTGAATTGGATAGCTGAAGAACCCCCCTTTCACCCTCTATAAAAGAAGCAAAATTGGTTAAGCCTGTGCTCAGTAATTAATGTTTCAGTATTTTATCTTTTTTGGAAATAATCTGGATATTTCAATGAACTTAGTTCATCACTTACCTTAGCAAAATTTGAAGGTTTCAGGTTATCAAAAAGATTTGGGGAAACTATTTTAAAAGTTTATTTGAAACCTTTTAATCTTATTTACATCTATTCAATTTACTTGTTCTGAGCAATTATGTTTAGATTTAGATTAAAAACTTTATGAGACATTAGACAAAGTGACCCATTATTCTAAGTAACTTTTCTGCTGACAGATTTTGCAACAAAGATAATATGAACTTGTTTGACTAACAAACTCAGGTAGAATAAGTTTTATGTCTGAGTTATATTCAATGTTGATAACTCTAAGGCACAGCTGTATAAATTAAACCAACAAACTTAAACTAGCTCTTATTTACTGAAAATTATCCTAGAACATGTGAACTTAAAAAATATATTTGGATTAGTTTCCTATTTTATTTTTGAAAATTTTTATGAATTGTCTCTAGAGCTGTATTTCTACTTTTGTAAAGATTTGCAATACAAAGACAGTTGCTTTTGAATTGTAGCCTGGATGTTAAAAGACTGACTGACATGCCCACCCACTTATGTTGTAATTTTTTTTACTTTCGTTTTTCTTGGCTGGTTAAAGAAATAATGATGTAGAGTCTTGGTGGGAGGGACTAATGGAGGGTCCTACTTTGAAGGTAGATATGGAAGTGATTTTGTAAGTTTACTAACATGACAGACTTTTATTGATTAGGACATAGCAGATTTCCAGGAATTCTACACAATTTCTGGAAGACTTATACAGACACAATATAAAGAAGGCTTAGTATTACTTATTTCACAATGTTTCCCATGTAATTTAACATGCCAAACAAGCTTAATTAGTTTACTATCTCTCCTTGTAAAAAGGCAATTCAGAGGATAGCTAGATGAGTATTCAAATAGAGGATGGAGTGAATCAATAGGAATCACATCACGCTTATGGTCTTTAGAATGAGATACATCATTTCTTTTTTTTATCAGCTTTTTACAATGAACTTATTTTTGGTATTTTGAAGATTTTGTTTTTATGTGAACTTCTTAAATGATCTTACTGAACGGAATGTTCCTCATAATAGCCAATATAATTCTAGGTTATTTTTAGTAAAATTTTGACATGTGTAGATAGTCACAGCTTCCTGAACCATAAGTTTTTAGAAATAACATAAGCATGTGGGCCATAAAGTGGTACACTACACTGATTAGAATTTAGGGATCCCATTAGCTAAGGCTTTGAGTCTCTGGAAGCCAAACTAATACCTGAAAGGTATGTTGCTGGGTTGGAGGGCTATGCATGTTTTACATTGTATCTCATTGCATGGAAGTTTTCTTGAGGTTAGTGGGTGACCCAGAGTCAATCTAACCCATTCTGTGACCAACTTATATTCACATGGACTCTGAGTTAGGTGGTGAGAGGTTTAACAGCTCTTAAGTGCTTGACCAGTTACCACAAATTTTTTGCAGCTTTTGGCCTCTGTGTTTCCCATTAGCAATTAGCCCTTACCTCATATGCACATTAATAGAAACCAACAGTAACCATTGAAACAGAACTGCGGACATCAGCAGTAACTAAATTATGGTCTCGGGAAAGAATTAAACCCACAGACCTCCAACAATGCGGACTGCAGACTGATTCCATACAAATGGAGAGATACAATTGCCACCAGCAATTCCTAGCATGGACTAAACAACCGACTCCATTAATGGAGACTGTGGGCTGGAAATGGGGAAAGGATTTAATTGGCAAATCCCATAAATGGGGACTGTGGCCTGGACCTTGGGAAAGAGATTCTAAACTGCTGGGGAATGGTAGACTGACCCACTAAGCCAATTAGATAAGGAGCTCAGTGTAAATAAAGTTTAGCTCAAACTGAGAGGAAGTTACCAATGGCCTTCGGAAACTGTAAGAAACTCTGCCTGTTGTTCATTTTCCTTGATGGCTGTCAGAAGTTTGCTTTGGATCCCAGGGCTGCCACCAGATCTTTTAATTAACAAAGCTTCAACTGAATAAATGTGAAAATCTATTTGGCTTCATTAAATGATTCACAAATTGGACAGCACCCCGTCCAGCAACTAGAGGGGAACTCCATCAAACGGTAGAAAAGGAAAGGTTTTTAAAAGTAGAGAGGGAGCAGGGAAAAAGAAATTATTATCAAAGAATACATTTTTTAGGCAATGTTGCCCTTCTAAGGGGAATAGAAAGGGTCTATCAGTGAATTATCTCCATTGTTGACCAGGAATTTCCAGTTTGGCTGGTTAAAGGTTACATTTCACAGGAGAGGCGGGGTTGAAACTGCAGTTAGGTCAGGCATTATTGTCTTGAAAATTCTGCCTAACGGTGGCAAATTGACTCCTTGAACTCTTCATTTTTTTTTATTCAGGGTAATTTAGGACTGCCTATATGTATTTGATTCTGGAATATATTTCGATAAGCTTTCAAGTACCATCTTAGCTGTTGTTAGTGAGTAATCCCTAATTAATGATTATATTGCACTTACATGGACCTGAATAATTAGACAAATCTAAGTATTTTATAGAAACATTTTTAGTTATGCTTTGTATGTTGTTATATTTGCTTCCACTGGAAGGTCATGACAGCAGCAGATTTCTTTATAAAGATATTTCAAATTCTCTTCTCTAGGCCTGTTTTAATGTTCATCAAGATTATCCATACTCTTGCTGTTTTGTTTCAAATCTAAGTAATTTTAAAGGTACTGCCACTATATCTAATTGAGCTGACTCTTGAAAGGACCCAAATACAATAATTTTAAAGCATCATTTCACTCTTCCTCTTTCCCTTTCTCAGCCTTCCTGGTCCTTTTGTTACTGAAGGACCTGAAATTACACAACTGAAGTGCAACAGAGTGCAAAAAACATACCAGTTAATTTCCATTCTCAGTTGCTAGTTTCTATACTCGTAATCACTTCATTTGTTCATATTTTTTTCTTTAACAGCAGATTAACTTTTGATTTAAACTTTTAAAATAACATCACTGTATAGTTTTCCTTGTTCTATTTAGCATTCACTAAGAATCTCAACTGATAGAAATCATTATATCCATGTCTAACCAGTCATTGTGTAGCTAGCCCATTGATTTACTGATCAATCCTTAGGTAGATTTTTTAAAGTACTAACATTACTCAATTCTTGCAATGAACCAAGCAGTTTGCAAACAAACTTTGCAGATGTTATTTCTAATCCACAAAGTAGTACAAAAATTAACAATTTTCTCTCATTTATGCATGAGAAAAACCAAGGCTGAAAGGGTCTAGGTAATTCCCTAGGGCCGCAACGCTTATTAAAGGGCAATTTTGAATCTGGGGCTATTGAGCTCTAATGTCCACCTAATTTAAGCTGCTATATAGCTCTGAGTGGAAAGCTGTGTGGTTTCTTATGGTACCAGGCCCTATAGGCTTGATTTGTGTATGAACATGTCATACTGAAGAAAGTGGAAAATTCCCTATAACAAGAAGACAATGATCAATTGTGTAATCAAAAAAGAAAATTATCCTCTATAAAATGTGCAGTAATTTACTCTATAACCCAATTATTCTAAAACATTTTGAAATGTTTGATTCATTTAAATGAAGGTTGTCTTTTAATTTTTCTTCCTAAATGTGAGTCATGGAGAAGTGATAATAATTCTGGTAACTGTGCACTGCCAAAGTTCTTAAACTGACAAAGATGAGGCATAATACTATACGAATCTAACAATGAGTCAAATAATGTTATGTTTGTTCCAATTGCACTACTTTGTCATATATTTTTGGATATGCAACTCAACATTAATTTCGTTATCTGTGAAATGGAGTAAATGGTTTCTGCCAAAAAAAATTGTGGAAAGGATTGAATTAGACAGTGCATGTAATGCCTTATAATAAAAACATCCAACTTGGAGATACTATAAGTTTTGAGAAAGTGGCTTTAGCCATATGAACTAGTATTTTTTATTTAATCAATTTTGGGAAAGATATATTAAATTGAAGATGCATTTTATAGTTATTACCACAGAGTGCACAGATACCAGGCTCAAAGCTCACTGCTTTTTCTTGAAATAAGACCATATTTAATTTCTGTTGTTGGAATAATTACATCAATGAGTAAGATTTTGAATTATATTGTTTTCCTTTTAGTATATAGATCAGTTGACCTATGAATGACAGTAGCCATCACAGTAAACATCATTTTTGGGGAAAAAATTTACCTAAATATACTTTGAAAATTTCTTTTCATCTTAAAAGATCTACAGTAGGATGGCTTCCATAATGAATATCACCATGCCTAAGAAGTTTGTCCAGCTGCTGGTTTTTAACTTGACACTGACTGAAATTGTTCTAAGTGGTAATGTGCTCATTTGGCCAACGGATGGTAGCCATTGGTTAAATATTAAGATAATTCTACAAGAGTTAATTCAAAGAAATCACAATGTGACTGTACTGGCTTCATCAGTAACTCTATTCATCAACTCCAAACCTGATTTTCCTGTGAATTTTGAGGTGATACCTGTTGCCTTCAAGAAGAGCAATATAGATTCCTTAATTGAACATTTGATCATGCTGTGGATAGAGCATAGACCAACTCCTCTCACACTCTGGACTTTCTACAAAGAACTAGGAAATCTTCTAGATACTTTTTTCAAAATTAATGTGCAAATTTGTGATGGAGTATTAAACAACCCCAAGTTACTAGCAAAACTTCAAAAAGGTGGTTTTGATCTTTTGGTAGCAGACCCAGTAACAATGTGTGGGGAACTTGTGGCTCTGAAATTAGGAATTCCATTTCTGTACACCTTGAGGTTCTCTCCAGCCTCGACATTGGAAAGACACTGTGCGAAAATCCCAGCACCTGCATCCTATGTACCTGCCGCCTTGTCAGAGCTCACTGACCAGATGACCTTTGGTGAAAGGGTTAAAAATGCCATTTCTTATTCTCTGCAAGACTATATATTTCAGTCCTACTGGGGAGAATGGGATTCATACTACAGCAAAATTCTAGGTAAGTCTCTAAAATATTCTGTTATTAATGACTCCAGATACCTTATTTATTCTATTGGTAATACAGCAAAAGGTTTCCACCCCACTGCATATGCCAAGCTGAAATAAACATATTTACATCTTCATGAAAGTCCTTGATCATTCCTTTTGGGTAAATTCCTAAAAAATGGAATGGTGGTATTAATATGTATACAATTATTTCAATGCAAATAATCTTTTCTTTGTCTACAGAAACATTTTAAAAGTCTAGGATTGGGCATTGGCAACCTGAGTTTTATACCCTCCCCTGGGAATCACAATTCCTCTCATTATCCTTCTACCATTGTTGCTGTTTTTGTGTAAAAGAGTATTTATTGAACACCAATCCACTTTATTTTATCTGCCACTTTTCTCCATACTAGGAATAAAATAAGTTAGCAAAGCAGAACAAAACCTATACTTCACCCCCATGGAATTTACATTCTATAAAAAGATACAAATAAGAAATTAAATACATAAAATATATAGGATGTTAGACTGTGTATATGCTGTGTAATAAAGTAAGAAAAGATAATTCTGGGAGAAGGGCTATACTTTTAATAGAGTGGCTAAGAAGTTCTCAAATGAAAGGGTGACATTTGAACCAAGAACTGAAAGCAGTTAGGGTGAGAGCCAATGGGATCCATGGAGAAAAAGCATTTCAGGCATAACTATGAACAAGTGCTAAGAACTGTGGCAAGCCATAGATGCAGGAATATCCTTTCTATAACTTGAACTTAATCTTAGTTCTCACAAGTAGAATTTGTATGTTTTTTCTTTGCTGAATTTGGAATATTCTTCATTCAATTTTCCATCACTTAAACTTTTAACTTTCTTCACAGAATTGGTCTAGATGAAAGATAATGAGTATATCACAGATATAAAACATATGAAAGATAAACTAAGTCCGTGGTAATTGAAGATATGGTAATTAGAATTTGGAAAGTAAAATTCTGTGTTTTTCATTTGTTATAATACAACTTAACTATATATTTTTTCTGTATTCCAAATTTCATAGGCTCTAAAAACATTTTGCTTTAAATTTACATGTTATTAACATGATTACTTGTCAAGATATTTGAAAGGTGTTCTGTAATAATTAACACTGCTTATATATGTATCACATACTGACTATTGTAGTACTGAATAGGATAGCAATGTACATTCCTTGAATAAGGAAATTACAGAAAGCAAGGTGGTGAAGGGAAAGCACATGAGTTTCTGGATTCAAGTTCCACTTGCTAATGGTGATCTCAGGGAAGTAACAAACTCAGTCACAGTGTTTCCTCCTCTTTAAAATAGGGTAACCACAAGTTACCCTATTTCTCAGTGTCTATGAGTCTACTGTTGCAAATAATGCAATAAACATAGGAGTGCATATATCTTTTCAAATCAGAGATTTGTTTTCTTTGGGTAAATTCCTAGAAATGCAGTTATTATGTCATACGATATTTCTATTTTAAGTTTTTTGAGGAATCTCTATACTGCTTTCATACTGGCTGCACCAATTTACATTCCCACCAACAGTACAGGAGTCTTCCCTTTTTCCCAAATCCTCACCAGCACTTGTTATTTCTTTTCTTTTGGATAGTGGACATTCTAATGGCTGTGAAGTGATATCTCATTTTGGTTTTGATCTGCATTTCCCTGCTGATTAGTGATGTGGATCATCTTTTCATGTGCCTGTTGGCCATCTGTATTTCTCTGCAAAAATGTTTGTTCAGGTCCTCTACCCATTTTTTAAATCAGGTTATTTGGTTTTTCCAGTGTTGAGGCATATGAGTTCTTTATATATTTTGGATGTTAATCCCTTACCAGATAAATCATTTATGAATATATTCTCCCATACTGTAGGTGGCCTTTTTGTTCTGTTGATGGTGTCCTTTGCTGTGCAGGAGATTTTTAGTTTGAGGTAGTCCTACTTGTTCATTTTTTTGTTTCCCTTGACCAGGGAGATACATCCAGGAAAAATTGCTCATGCTGTGTTCAAGAGATTTTTGCCTATGTTTCCTTCTAAGAGTTATATTACTTCATGTTTTATAGTTAGGCCTTTAATCCATTTTGGGTTTACTTTTGTGTACAGTGTCAGTAATCCAGTTTCATTCTCTTGCAGTTTTCATTCTCTGTCCAGTTTTCCCAACACCATGCATTGAAGAGACTGTCTTTTCCCTATTGTATCTTCATGGCTCTTTTATCATATATTAATTGACCATATATGCGTGGGTTTGTATCTGGGCTCTCTATTATGTTCCAATGATAGATCTATGGGTCTGTTCTCTTGCCAGTACCACTTTATATCACTACAACTTTGTAGTATAGCTTGAAGTAAGGGAGTGTAATACCCCCAGATTTATTCTTCTTTCTCAAGATGGCTTGGCTATTCAGGGTCTTTTGTGGTTCCATATGAATTTTAGGATTCTTTGCTCTAGTTCTTTGAAAATGTCATTGGTATTTCAGTAGGGATTGCATTGAATCTGTAAATTGCTTTGGATATGATGGCCATTTTGATAATATTAATTCTTCCTATCCATGAGCATGAGCTAGATTTCTATTTACCTTTGTCTTCATTTCTCTCATCAGTTCCTTACAGTTTTCAGAGTACAGGTCTTTCACATCCTTGGTTAGGTTTATTCCTCGGTATTATATTCTTTTTGATGGAATTGTAAATGTTGTCTCTTTCTGCTAGTTTGTTGTTAGTATATAGGAATGCAACAGATTTCTGTGTATTGATTTTGTCTCCTGGGTGGGTGGGTAGGGAGGGAGAGAGAAGGGGATAAAGGGTCACAAAAATATCAGTCATAATATGTTAGTCATGGGGATGGGAATGCAGCCTGGAGAATATAGTAAATGGTACTATAACATCTTTCTATATTGACAGAGGCACTAGTTTTGGTGAGGATTTAATAATTTGTGTAACTGTTGAACCATTGTGTTGTATTTTTGAAGTCAAAATAGAACTGTACTTCAATAAAAATAAAGAAAGAAATAAAATGGGGTAATTATTTCATTGTACTCTTGAGGATGATCATATTAAACCATATGTAGATATGCTATGAAAACTATAGAGAATTATAATTATGTTGAATATTATTTGCTATGCAAGAACTCTGCAAGAACTCTGCAGTGACAAAGCCCTAATTATACTACAGTGGGGGTTCTGTACATAGAAAGTAGCCAATAAATATCTGCAGAAAATAAATGGTCTCTGGGATGTACTAAACCTTCCTTCTCCTGGGAAGCTATAACAAACTATACAATGTGTGAAAAAGCTTTGTAAAACAGAACATTCCCAGCTTCTCATTTTCACAGGATAGTAATCCAGTTTCAGAAATTTATAAAAAAAGCTTTGTAAAACAGAACATTTCTGGCTCCTCATTTCACAGGATAATGATCTAGTTTCAGAAATCCTATATTTTGAGAAATTAAATAGCTTTACTTAAATCTTTTGTGCTCCTCGTATTACTGAACATATTTAAACAACTACCTCAAATATTTTATTTTAAATTGAAGTATATTGTCAAGAAGAACTGGTATAATCCAATTTGTCTTTTGTTTGTAATTATATTCTTTAAGTATTAAGGACATCTGGTAATTGTAAAGTGATACTGAAATAGGACTTATATAAGATAGCTTATATTTGATATTGTCAAACACAGCAAAACACAAATTTAATAACATATCAAATAACAACACATGGAGTGTCCTTTTTAATGTCTGAAAATAGACTAGAAAAATAGCATGTTTAATTGTGGTAAAGAAAAGCCCCAAATATCTATATTGGAGGAAATAGAAATAACAAAGTAATATCTAACTGCACTGGTTAAAAATCCTGTTTTATTCATTAGTAAGGAGATCTTAAATCTTATGGATGAAGCAAAAAAAAAATATCTACAAATCAGTTTTTAAAATGTTTTAAACATCTAATGGGACATATCTAGGAATATTACAATCACTTCTATTTATATCGAGAAGTGACTCTAGTAATGAATACTGCCCAGGCCAAGTGTTCTGCAAGGTATCTTCATACTGCACTGAGCCTGATCTCTTCTCCACCCTCTGAGAGACCTGCTATATAGCACATACATAGTTCTGATGTGGGTAGGACTTGAGACTGTCTTTTGCTGCAGCTATAAGAAGGCTGAGGGCTTAAATGTTATGTGAAAACAGCTAAACAGGTAAGTCAAAATGGGGTGTCCCATTTTACCTGTCTTGCAGTTTTCTGGTGTGTCTCCATCTTTCCAAGTGCACCACAGACCAAGAGAACAGAAAGCCCAGCACTGATCTTGGCACCATGTGGCCAGCGTGGTCTTGAGCAGGGTAGTCAGTACCACACTGGCTGCATGCTGTCCCTCTTTCCCTCCTGCTAAATTTTAGATAGACTCCCTAGAACTAGTGCTTCCTTTTAACAGCCCATGAAACAAAACAAAACAAAACAACAAACTTGTTATCATTTGCCCTCTACCCTACTTGCTCTGAAAGATGAATCTCAACATTTTTTTATATTTGATCTCTGTCTCCTTTTCTGGGCCCAGTATTACATTTATTTGTTTGATTTTCTGTATCCTATCCCCATTCTAAACCAAACTGCCAACCTCCCATCCTTGCCCTGAAAAACTTGGAGGTCTATTGATCTTCTCTCACATAAGACTTCTAATTCCTTCTCACATGCAGCCTTCCTATAATTAAGGCTGTGAGGGTTTTAAAATTCTGTGTAACTTCTTTTTTGATGTAAAACATAAATCATAAGTTTTACAGCTGATCAAAATTTTGCTATGTAAACCCACCCATAGAAACAGCTCCCACGTGCACAAACAAAACACTATTATACCCATCACTTCTCTTCCATCCTCATACAAGTCCCTACTACTCCCATCTAACGGTAACCACTTTCATGACTTCTAATACCATAGATTAATTTTTCCTGATTTTCAGCTTTATATAAATGAATTACATTATGTACTCTTGTATTTTGCTTGTTTTTTGTTAATATCATGGTTTTTTTGTGTTCATTCAAGTTACTTGTAGGTATAGTTTGTTCATTCTCACAGCTATATAGATTCTACTGAATTAATACATTTCATTTATCCATCTTGCTATTGATGGCTATATAGACTATCTTGGTTTTGGTTATTTATGATAAACACACCTATGTACATGTCTTTTGGTGAATATAGGTGCGCCATATTTTGGAGGAACATAAGAGTGGAATTGCTAGGTCATAGGGTATGCATATGTTTAGCTTTAGAACATACTGCTAAAATCTAGTTTCTCAAGTACTTGTGCCAATTAATAATCCCATTGACCATTTACTAGGATTCCAATTGTTCACCATTCTCACAAACACTTGGTATTTTTTTTTTCTTTTTGTTTTGTTTTGTTTTTTTTACTGTGACTGCGCTGTTCATATATAGTGCTATCCCATTATTTTTATTAGGGCATCATTTACATATGGTAAAAACAAAGTACATAAGACAAGAGACAAATTTATAAAGCAAATATTGTATTCTGCTTTGCAAATGTTTTTTATAGGTATGGGCAAGCAATTCTTAAAATATTTCATGTGTTTGGTAAGACTGATCAAGTAAGTAAACATATAATGGTACTGGGAGACATTTCTCACTGGAGAGGACTTGGAAATAAACAGAGAAGTCTAGATACAGAATTAACTATAGATATGCATTTATGTAAGTATTAATATGCACAAATATAATTACTAGCTTTGTTCACTGAATCAGGAGACTAATACCCAGTAGCAGTGAACACACCTATCATATCATCTTGATTTTTAAATGCCATTCTCTAATAAGATGGAACAGTATTCCTTGAAGAAATGGTTGATTTTAAGGTTGGGGCAGTGAAAGTATCAGTTAAGCCTGAAACATCTTGTGATGCCAGATAGTAAAAAGTGCTTAAAAAATGATGATGCCATAGTGAAAGAACATAGGAACCAATGTGTATGTGAAAAGGTGTCCAAAATCTGGGACAATTTGAGCAAAGGAATAAATAATGATGATGATTGACTAGAATCTATAAGATTAAATATATGAGTTATACTGATTAAGTAAATATGCAATTGAATAAATAAGCAATTTCTTAAATTCTAATTAACAAATATATAAGAAATAATGGAATTTTTAATCAACCAGGCTTTCTAATATTAATATCTTACATAACCATAATAAAATTATCAAAACTAGAAATTCTTATTAAAAACATCATCAGTTATCCCACCAATATCCTTTTTTTCTTTCCCATATACGATCCAGTATCTCCCCTTTCTTTTACTTGCTTAGAGTCCTTATTACCCTCCAATTTGTGATGGTTCTCTGAGTCTTTCTTTGTTTTTCATTTGCAAAGAGTATCTGCTAGTTATTTTTAGAAGGTCTTTAATTTGGGTTTTTCAGATATTTTCCCATGATTAGAATGAGTTTATTCATTTTTAGTATGAGTACTGCAGAAATAGTAATGTGTCCTTCACAGTGTGGCATATCAGGAGGTAGGTACATAATATAAATAGGTTATTACTAGTGACAATGATTTTGGTCACTTAGTTAAGATCGTATCTGCCAGGATTCTCCTTATTTTACCCTAATAAATCTGTAGGGAGATACTATGAGACTATGCAAATCATACTGATTATGTGTTTGCATGTATTTTTGCAATCCTTTACATATAAAATTCCAATTATTAACTATAGAAGGAATAATGAAAACCAAAAATCAGCACTGGGCAAAGACCATAGCAATAATTCCTACAGGATATACAGAAATCTCTATACTTCATTTGCAACTTGTTAATAATATCTATGATGATTATTTAAAAAACTAAAAGTAACTGGAAGATTTGGTTAAAAGAATTTAAATGTAGGGCTTAGCTGTGCAGTCTGATTGATGAAAGGGTCAAGCTTTAAAGAGTACAAAAACAGATTTGAGAAGAGGAGTCACAAAGTAGGTACAACCAATTAGATTCTGACAACTGAGTCTATTCTCCATGTCCCTTAACCATTCTATTTCCTATTCCATGTTTTTTTATTCAGAATGTAATTCTGAATAACATCTTCAGACTTCTCTTCTGGGTTACTATTTCTACAGCTGTGTCTAATCTACTATTTAAGCTATCCATTGAATTTTAAATTTCATTCATTCAGTTTTTAATTTCTAGAAATTCTCTTTAGTTCTTCAGTATTTTTTCACAATTATTCTTTTTAATCTCTTGTTCTCTGCTCACGTTTTCAGGCATCACTTTCATACCCTTAAACATATTGCAAAAACTAATTTTATATTTCATTTCAAATGATTATAATATTTCGAATCATTCTGTTAGTATTTTTGGCTTCTGTTGCTGTTGCTGGTTGTCAGTCATGAAGCCTTTGTTGCCTAGTAAACAAAGTAAACAAAGCCTAATTATGCAGGGTTGATTGGAGAATTGACCCTTAACTTTATCTTTGCATCTGTTCAACAGATTTGCTCTAGGTCTTCTCTTTAACAAAACTAAAAACTTCTCAATGGATTTTAAATTTCACTATATCTCTTTCAAATTATTGAACTGAATATAATGTTGTAACTGAATATAACCCTTGATAGAACTATTTCACTCTTCTTAGAAGACAGATACATTAATATTCTTTTACTTCCAAACATTCTTTTATTTCCATGATACTTTTTAACCTGCTACATAACACTTTTACAGACTCACCTTCATCATCCCCTTCCTCCACCAAGCAACCACCTCTGGACATTGCCCCTGCTCAATTCCTCTGTGCCATCAAAAATCTGTTTCCTTTGTATTTGTAGAATAAATTGGTTTAACTGACTTAATATCTGCAATAATCTGTGAAGTCATTTTGAGTTAGAACTAATCTTCTTTGTTTCTTCATGTCCTGTGCAGAGTAGAGTCTGGCATATAATAAGTGCTAAAAAAATTGTGTATTGAAGATATGAAATATTAAAGGGTTTGCAGAGGAATTGGAATAGGAATTAGATTGAAATATAAACTGATGATTGGTCACAAAATCTATATTTCTAAATTGTAACCCTCCCATGAGGTTTGAGTGTTCCCAGATAAAATTAGTATCTCCACAGACATGTCTAATCATTAACTCAGACATTGCAGGTCAAAAAAATCTTCCCATAGCTACTCCTCCTCCAGTGTTTCCTGATTTTGCTAGAGTTATTATCATACTCCAGTTGCTCAAACTATAAACTGAGCACTCCCTTTGTTTTTTAACTATTGGTTACCTCTCACTTATCACTAGTATCCTTTTTTCTCTGCGTCTCATCCTTTTTTCTCTACATCTCAGATCCTACTAGATGCCAGAATAGTTTTATTAAAGGACACTCACGATAATTTTCTGAACCTGATTTGAAAATTTGAGTACACGTCTTTTGGTGGAAATTAAAACTGAGTCCTAAGCATAGTATTCAAGGCTCTTCAAAGTGTCCTATTTTAACGCTTTTCCTTTTCTGCTTTTTCTCAACTTCAGAACCCTCTTTCTGCCACCTTTGCTCTGGGCTCAGCTGGAATGCTCCTTTCAGTCTGAAGCTTTATCTGATTTTTTTCATACATCCTCTGGGGCTCTGAAACATTGTATTTTTGTATAATATTTAGTATATCCTTCCTGTCATTATGTGATGTATGTGTCATTTCTACATAGTAGCCAGCCTTATGACAAAACCTCCATTTTTATGTTTCCCCAAGTTATCAATCATCATGTTCCATAAGATATACCATATCATTTATTAGACTTATTAAATGAGTTCCTCTATCATATTTAAAACACTGTCAATTTGAAAGCATCATTTTTCCTATTTAACACATTTAAAACAAGCTCCTAGAATGCTGCAACCATTTCCTCCAAAACACTTAAATATTTCATATCTCCTCTTGAACCAATATGTAGTACTATGCCCAGTCAACAACAGTGACAAAGTTCTGTGTAGTGTCATTTCCTAATTCAAGAAATTAATTTTTAACTTGATCTATCTAAACTGCCACTTCACTTCTGTGCCCACTGTAATAGCTGACCTCTGCACAGCCGTGTGTGAGGGAACTGCTGTCATGGGGCCTGACAGATGGGTTTCAGCCATCCTGCTGCTTCAGCTCTGCTACGCTGGCTGTGGGTTCTGTGGGAAGGTCTTGGTGTGGCCCTGTGACATGAGCCACTGGCTCAATCTAAAGATGATTCTGGAGGAACTAGTGGAAAGGGGCCATGAGGTGACTGTGTTGGTTCCTGAATACAGTTTCATCATTGACTACAGCAAGCCTTCCACACTGAACTTCGAGGTGATCCCTGGGCCACGCAGCAGACAGATGATTACAAACATATTCAGTAGCTTTATAGATCTAGCTGTGAATGTCATGCCATCACTGCCACGCTGGCAGTCAGCGGTGAAACTGCAAGAATTTTTTCTACAAGCAATTGACAATCTAAAATCTCTGTGTGAGAATGTAGTCTACAATCAATCAGTGGTGAAGAAGCTACAGGAAGCCAACTACAGTGTCATGGTTATAGACGCTGCCCTGCCCTGTGGAGAGCTGGTGGCTGAGGTGCTGGAAGTCCCTTTTGTGTACACTTTAAGGTTCTCCATGGGTGGCGCTATAGAGAGGTACTGTGGGAAACTTCCAGCTCCACCTTCCTACGTGCCTGTTTCTATGGCAGCACTAACAGACAGAATGGCCTTTCTGGAAAGGGTAAAAAATTTGCTGCTTTCCTTTTTCTTTGACTTCTGGATCCATCCTCATGATATACAGATTTGGAACGAGTTTTACAGTGAAGTGTTAGGTAAGAGACTTTGCTTTCGGTTCTGAAGTGGTTATCAAAAGAAACTTAGGAGGTTTAAGAAAAGTCTAGGAAAATGTTTTTAAAATTTTCACTTCCCCATAAAACTGTACAATTGATAACAATGAAATATTATTAATAACTAATTGGGAAGGGGAGAAAAAAATATCTTGCCATAGTTACTTTCTTTGCTGTAATCTAAACATTTTGTGAGATAGCTTGATGCTATTAAATTTCTATCAAAACAAAATATAAAACACAATAATAAAAGTCAATCCAATGTATTATGCTCAGTGAAATAAGCCACGCGGAGAAAGACAAGTGTCAAATGATTTCCCTCATTTGTGGAGTATAACAATGAAGCAAAACTGAAGGAACAAAATAGCAGACTCACAGACTCCAGGAAGGGACTAGTGGTTACCAAAAGGGTGAGGTGTGGAAGGGTGGGTGGGGAGGGAGGGAGAAGGGGATTGAGGGGTAGTATGTAGTACACACGGTGTGGGGGATCATGGGGAAGACAGTGTAGTACAGAGAAGGCAAATAGTGAATCTGTGGCGTTTTGCTGCTCTGATGGATAGTGACTGCATTCGGGTATGGGTGGGGCCTTGATGGTATGGGTGAATGTAGAAGCCACATTGTTTTTTCATGTGAAACCTTCATAAGAGTGTGTGTCAATAATACCTTAATAAAAAAAAAAGTCAATCCAATGGAAGATGTATATTTTGTCAGATGTAGGATATCACAAGTAAGTTTAGTACTGAATTTTCATATTTCATAGTGGAGGAGGTTTGACTTCTTTTTTTTTTTCTTTTGGTATCATTAATCTACAATTACATGTGCAACATTATGGTTACTAGACTCCCCCCATCATCAAGTCCCTACCACATACCCCATTACAGTCACTGTACATCAGCATAGTGAGATGCTATAGAATCACTACTTATCTTTTGTGTGTTATACTGCCTTCCCCATGCCCCCCACCTACATTATGTCTGCTAATCATAATGCCCCTTTTCCCCCTGGTCCCGCCCTTCCCAACCATCCTCCCCAGTCCCTGTCCTTTGGTAACTGTTAGTCCATTCTTGGGTTCTGTGAGTCTGCTGCTGTTTGTTCCTTCAGTTTTTTTCTTTGTTCTTATACTCCACAGATGAGTGAAATCATTTGATACGTGTCTTTTTCTGCCTGGCTTATTTCATAATATCCTCTAGCTCCATCCATGTTGTTGCAAATGGTAGGATTTGTTTTCTTCTTATGGCTGAATAATATTCCATTGTGTATATGTACTACATCTTCTTTATCCACTCATACACTGATGGACACTTAGGTTGCTTCCATTTCTTGGCTATTGTAAATAGTGCTGCGATAAACATACGGGTGCATATGTCTTTTTCAAACTGGGCTGCTGCATTCTTAGGGTAAATTCCTAGGAGTGGGATTCCTGGGTCAAATGGTATTTCTATTTTGAGTTTTTTGAGGAATCTCCGTACTGCTTTCCACAATGGTTGAACTAATTTGCATTCCCACCAGCAGTGTAGGAGGGTTCCCTTTTCTCCACATCCTCGCCAACATTTGTTGTTTGTGTTCTGGATGTTGGCCATCCTAACTGGTGTGCGGTGATATCTCATTGTGGTTTTAATTTACATTTCTCTGATGATTTGATGTGGAGCATCTTTTCATGTGCCTGTTGGCCATCTGAATTTCTACTTTGGAGAAGAGTCTGTTCAGATCCTCTGCCATTTTTTTCTTTTTTTTTTAGTTTATTTTGGTATCACTAATCTACAATTACATGTGCAATATTATGGTGATTAAACTACCCCCTTCATCAGGCCCCCCCACCAACCCCATTACAGTCACTGTCCATCAGCATAGTGAGATGCTATAGAATCACTACTTGTCTTCTCTGAGTTGTATAGCCCTCCCTGTGCCCCCTCAACATTACATCTGCTAATCGTAATGCCCCCTTTTCCCCCTTGTCCCTCCCTTCCCACCCATGCTCCCCAGTCCCCTTCCCTTTGGTAATTATTAGTCCATTCTAGGGTTTTGTGAGTCTGCTGCTGTTTTTTCTTTCACTTTTTTTCTTTGCTCTTATACTCCACATATGAGTGAAATCATTTGATACTTGTCTTTTACGGCTTGGCTTATTTCACTGAGCATAATACCCTCTAGCTCCATCCATGTTGTTGCAAATGGTAGGATTTGTTTTCTTCTTATGGCTGAATAATATTCCATTGTGTATATGTACCACATCTTCTTTATCCACTCATACACTGATGGACACTTAGGTTGCTTCCATTTCTTGGATATTGTAAATAGTGCTGTGATAAAGATAGGGGTGCAAATGTCTTTTTCAAACTGGGCTGCTGCATTCTCAGGGTAAATTCCTAGGAGTGGAATTCCTGGGTCAAATGGTTTTTCTATTGTGAGTTTTTTGAGGAACCTCCCCATACTGCTTTCCACAATTGTTGAACTAATTTGCATTCCCACCAGCAGTGTAGGAGGGTTCCCTTTTCTCCAAATCCTCACCAACATTTGTTGTTGTTTGTGTTTTAGATGTTGGCCATCCTAACTGGTGTGAGGTGATATCTCATTGTGATTTTAATTTGCATTTCTCTGATGATTAGCGATGTGGAGCATCTTTTCATGTGCCTGTTGGCCATCTGAATTTCTTCTTTGGAGAAGTGTCTATTCATGTCCTCTGCCCATTTCTTAATTAGATTATTTGCTTTATGTTTGTTGAGGTGTCTGAGTTCTTTATATATTTTGGATGTCAACCCCTTATCGGATATGTCATTTATGAATATATTCTCCCATACTGTAGGATGTCTTTTTGTTCTACTGATGGTGTCCTTTGCTGTACAGAAGCTTTTCAGCTTGATATAGTCCCATTTGTTCATTTTTGCTTTTGTTTCCCTTGCCCGGGAAGATATGTTCATGAAGAAGTCGTTCATGTTTATGTCCAAGAGATTTTTGCCTATGTTTTTTTCTAAGAGTTTTATGGTTTCATGACTTACATTCAGGTCTTTGATCCATTTTGAGTTTACTTTTGTGTATGGGGTTAGACAGTAATCCAGTTTCATTCTCTTACATATAGTGTCCAGTTTTGCCAACACCAGCTGCTGAAGAGGCTGTCATCTCCCCATTGTATATCCAAGGCTCCTTTATCATATATTAATTGACTGTATATGTTTGGGTTAATGTTTGGATTTTCTTTCTGTTCCACTGGTCTTTGAGTCTGTTTTTGTGGCAATACCAAATTGTCTTGATTACTGTGGCTTTGTAGTAGAACTTGAAGTCAGGGAGTGTAATTCCCAATTTTATTTTTCCTTCTCAAAATTCCTTTGACTATTCGGCGTCTTTTGTGGTTCCATATGAATTTTAGAACTATTTGTTCCAGTTCATTGAAGAAAGCTGTTAGTATTTTGATAAGGATTGCATTAAATCTGTAGATTGCTTTATTGAATCTGTAGATTGCTTTAGGTAGTATAGCCATTTTGACAATATTTATTCTTCCTAGCCAAGAGCATGGGATGAATTTCCATTTATTAGTGTCCTCTTTAATTTCTCTTAGGAGTGTCTTTTAGTTTTCAGGGTATAGGTCTTTCAGTTCCTTTGTTAGGTTTATTCCTAGGTATTTTATTCTTTTTGATACAATTGTGAATGGAATTGTTTTTCTGATTTCTCTTTCTGTTAGCTCATCGTTAGTGTATAGGAACGCAACAGATTTCTGTGTGTTAATTTTGTATCCTGCAACTTTGCTGAATTCAGATATTAGCTCTAATAGTTTTAGAGTGGAGTCTTTATGGTTTTTTATGTAAAATATCATGTCATCTGCAAATAGTGACAATTTAACTTCTTCTTTACGAATCTGGATGCCTTGTATTTCTTTGTTTTGTCTGATTGCCGTGGCTTAGACCTCCAGTACTATGTTGAATAACAGTGGAGAGAGTGGGCATCTCTGTCTTGTTCCTGATCTTAGATGAAAAGCTTTCAGCTTCTTTTTGTAAGTATGATGTTAGCTGTGTGTTTGTCATATATGGCCTTTATGATGTTGAGGTACTTGGTGTCTATACCCATTTTGTTGAGAATTTTTATCATGAATGGATGTTGAATTTTGTCAAATGCTTTTTCAGCATCTAGGAGATGATCATGTAGTTTTTCTTCTTTTTTTTGTTGATGTGGTGGATGATGTTGATGGATTTCCGAATGTTCTACCATCCTTGCATCCCTGAGATGAATCCCACTTGATCATGGTGTATGATCCTCTTGATGTATTTTTGAATTTGATTTGCTAATATTTTGTTTAGTATTTTTGCATCTACGTTCATCAGGGATATTGGTCTGTAATTTTCTTTTTTGGTGAGGTCTTTGCCTGGTTTTGGTATTAGTGTGATGCTGGCTTCATAGAATGAGTTTGGAAGTATTCCCTCCTCTTCTATTTTTTGGAAAACTTTAAGGAGAATCGGTATTATTTTTTCTCTATATGTCTGGTAGAATTCAGAGGTGAATCCACCTGGCCTGCGGGTTTTGTTCCTGGGTAGTTTTTTGATTACTGGTTCAATTTCATTGCTGGTGATTGGTCTGTTTAGTTTTTCTGTTTCTTGCTTGGTCAGTCTTGGAAGGTTGTATTTTTCTAAGAAGTTATCCATTTCTTCTAGGTTTTCCAGCTTGTTAGCATATAGATTCTCATAGTATTCTCTAATAAATCTTCGTATTTCTGTGGTGTGTGTCGTGATTTTTCCTTTCTCATTTCTGATTCTGTTTATGTGTGTAGATTCTCTTTTTCCCTTAATAAGTCTGGCTAGGGGTTTATCTATTATGTTTATTTTTTCAAAGAACCAACTCTTGGTTTCATTGATTTTTTTCTATTATTTTATTCTTCTCAATTTTATTTATTTCTTCTCTGATCTTTATTATGTCCATCCTTCTGGTGACTTTGGGCCTCATTTGTTCTGAAAAAAAAATTGGGGCCTCATTTGTTCTGAAAAAAAAAAAACTGAAAAAAAAATTCTTTTTCCAATTTCAGTAATTGTGTCTTTAGACTATTCATTTGGGATTGTTCTTCTTTAAATAGGCCTGGATTGCAATATACTTTCATCTTAGAACTGCCTTTGATGCGTCCCACAGAAGTTGTGGCTTTGTGTTATTGTTGTCATTAGTCCCCATATATTCTTTGAACTCTGTTTTAATTTGGTCATTGACCCATTGATTATTTAGGAGAATGTTGTTAAGTCTCCATGTATTTGTGAGCCTTTTTATTTTCTTTTTGCAATTTATTTCTAGTTTTATACCTTTGTGATCTGAGAAGTTGGTTGGTAAAATTTCAATATTTTTGAATTTACTGAGGTTCTTTTTGTGACCTACTATGTGGCCTATTCTGGAATGTTCCATGTGCACTTGAGAAGAATGTGTATCCTGTTGCTTTTGGGTGTAGAGTTCTGTAGATGTCTGTTAGGCCCATCTGTTCTAGTGTGTTGTTCAGTGCCTCTGTGTCTTTACTTATTTTCTGTGTTGTTGATCTGTCCTTTGGAGTGAGTGGTGTGTTGAAGTCTCCTAAAATGAATGCATTGCTTTCTATTTGCTCCTTTAATTCTGTTAGTATTTGTTTCACATATGTTGGTGCTCCTGTGTTGGGTGAATATATATTTAAAATGGTTATATCCTCTTATTGGACTGACTCCTTTATCATTATGTAATGTCCTTTTTTATCTCTTGCTACTTTCTTCGTTTTGAAGTCTATTTTGTATGATACAAGTACTGCAACCCCTGCTTTTTTCTCCTTGTTGTTTGCATGAAATATCTTTTTCCATCCCTTCACGTTTAGTCTGCATATATATTTGGGTTTGAGGTGACTCTTTTGCAAGCAGCATACAGATGGGTCTTGCTTTTTTATCCATTCTATTACTCTGTGTCTTTTGATTGGTGCATTCAGTCCATTTATATTTAGGATGATTATCGATAGATATGTACTTATGGCCATTGCTGGCTTTAGATTCGTGGTTACCAAAGGTTCAAGGGTAGCTTCTTCACCATCTAACAGTCTAACTTAACTTTCTTGTTAAGTTATTGTGAACACCGTCCGCTGTTTCTTTATCTCCCCCTTCTTATTCTTCCTCCTCCATTCTTTATATATTAGATGTTTTATTCTTTGCCTTTAGTTAGTATTTGGATGCTCTGCTTTCTTTGCTATGATTTTATTTTCTCTGGTGACATCTTTTTAGCCTTAGGGGTGTTTCCCTCTAGAACAGTCTGTTTAAGATATCCTGTAGTGGTAGTTTATGAGAGGCAAACTCTCTCAACTTTCGTTTGTCTGGAAATTGTTTAATCCCTCGGTCACATTTAAATGATAATTGTGCTGGATACAATATTCCTGGTTTGAGCCCCTTCTGTTTCATTACGTTAAATATATCATGCCATTCTCTTCCGGCCTGTAAGGTTTCTGTTGAGAAGTCTGATGTTAGTCTGATGGGTTTTCCTTTGTAGGTGATCTTTTTTCTCACTCTAGCTGTTTTTAATACTCTGTCCTTATCTTTGAACTTTGCCATCTTAATTAGTATATGTCTTGGTGTTGTCTTCCTTGGGTCCCTTGTGTTGGGAGATCTGTGGGCTTCCGTGGACTGTGAGACTATTTCCTTCCCCAGCGTGGGGAAGTTTTCAGCAATTATTTCTTCAAAGACACTTTCTATCCCTTTTTCTCTCTCTTCTTCCTCTGGTACTCCTATAATGCGAATATTGTTCCATTTGGATTGGTCACACATTCTCTTAATATTATTTCATTCCCAGAGATCCTTTCATCTCTCTCTGCCTCAGCTTCTCTGTATTCCTGTACTCTGATTTCTATTCCATCAACAGTCTCTTGTATCTTGTCCAATCTGCTGCTAAGCCCTTCTATCGCTTGTCTCATTTCTGCATTGTCTTTCCTCACTTCCCTCACTTCCTCCCTTAGCTCTTGCATATTTCTCTGTAGATCCATCAGTATGGTTATGACTTTTATTCTGAATTCATTTTCAGGAAGATTGTGTATGTCCATCCTTCAGGATCCCTCTCTGGGGTAGTCTAGCTTAGCTTTATTTGTACCATATTCCTCTGTCTTTTCATGGCGATAGAAGTGATCGCTGGTAGGCACCATGTGTGTCAGCTGGGCTGTTTAAGACTTTTAAAAAGGAAAAAAATATGCCCACTGGGAGTAGATTCTATAAGGATGCTGTAGGTGATGCTGTTGCTCCACTGTTCCGTTCTGTCAGACCCTTTGTGGCGCCAGCCGAGGGGGAATGAATGGGAGGCTGAAGATCTCTGTGGGAAACCTTGGCGTGGCCCCTTTGTCCGGTCACTGGCCAAGGAGTCCGAAATTCACCAGGACTCCCAGCCTGCTGGGCTGAGTGTGCTGGGATGATTTTGTTCCACTTTTGGGCCCTTGTCTCTTTACGACTTTTAAAAAAACACATGCTTTTCTTTTGTCCCAGGGAGCCGGCTGAGAGGACCCGGCTGCGCCGTCCCTGTCAGATCCTGCCCCTCTGTCTCTCCAATCTCGGATACACTGTTTGATGTATGTCCACTCTCCCAGCGCAGATCACCAGGGCTGGTTATTTGGCGGGCCCATGCCTCCACTCCCTCTCTGCTCCGAATCCTTTCCTCCCACCGGTTTGCTGGGGTGGGGGAGCACTTGGGTCCCGCCGGATCGCGGCCCCGTATCCCACCCTCTTCGTGAGGCCCTGAGTCCCCGCAGGTGCAGCTGTAGGATGGCTGTTGTACTGTATCTTCTGGTCTCTTTTTTAGGAATAGTTGTATTTGTTGTATTTTCATAAATATATATGGTTTGGGGAGGAGATTTCTGCCACCCTGGTCACGCTGCCATCTTCCCAGAATCCTCTCCTCTGCCCGTTTTTAATTGGATTATTTTCTTTTTGCTTGTTGAGGTGCATGAGCTCTTTATATAATTTGGATGTCAACCCATTAACGGATATGTCATTTAGGAATATATTCTTCCATACTGTAGGATGTCTCTGTTCTACTGATGGTGTCCTTTACTGTGCAGAAGCTTTTCAGTTTGATATAGTCACACTTGTTCACTTTTGGTTTTGTTTCCCTTGCTCAGGGAGATATGTTCATGAAGAAGTTGCTCATTTTTATGTCTGACAGATTTTGGCCTATTGTTTTTTCTAAGAGTTTTATGGTTTCATGACTTACATTCATGTCTTTGATCCATTTTGAATTTACTTTTGTGTATGGGATTAGACAATGATCCAGTTTCATTCTCTTACATGTAGCTGTCCAGTTTTGCCAACACCAGTTGTTGAAGGGGCTGTCATTTCCCCATTGAATATCCATGGCTCCTTTATCATATATTAATTGACTGTATATGTTTGGGTTAATATTTGAATTCTCTATTCTGTTCCACTGGTATGTGGGTCTGTTCTTGTGCCAGTACTAAATTATCTTGATTACTGTGGCTTGTAGTTGAGCTTGAAGTTGGAAAGCGAGATCCCCCCGGCTTTATTCTTCCTTCTCAGGATTGCTTAGGCTATTTGGGGTCTTTTGTGGTTCCATATGAATTTTAGAACTATTTGTTCCAGTTCATTGAAGAAAGCTGTTGGTATTTTGATGAGGATTGCATTGAATCTGTAGATTGCTTTAGGTAGTATAGCCATTTTGACAATATTTATTCTTCCTAGCCAAGAGCATGGGATGAATTTCCATTTATTAGTGTCCTCTTTAATTTGTCTTAGGCGTGTGTTGTAGTTTTCAGGGTACATGTCTTTCACTTCCTTGGTTAAGTTTATTCCTAGGTATTTTATTCTTTTTGATGCAACTGTGAATGGAATGGTTTTCCTGATTTCTCTTTCTGCTATCTCATCATTAGTGTATAGGAATGCAACCGATTTCTGTGTGTTAATTTTGTATCCTGCAACTTTGCTGAATTCAGATATTAGCTCTAATAGTTTTAGAGTGGAGTCTTTAGGGTTTTTTTATGTACAATATCATGTCATCTGCAAATAGTGACAATTTAACTTCTTCTTTACCAATCTGGATGCCTTGTATTTCTCTGTTTTGTCTGATTGCCATGGCTAGGACCTCCAGTGCTATGTTGAATAACAGTGGAGAGAGTGGGCATCCCTGTCTTGTTCCCGATCTTAGGTGAAAAGTTTTCAGCTTCTCGCTGTTAAGTAGGATGTTAGCTGTGGGCTTGTCATATATGGCCTTTATGATGTTGAGGTACTTGTCTTCTATACCCATTTGTTAAGAGTTTTTATCATGAATGGATGTTGAATTTTTTCAAATGCTTTTTCAGCATCTATGGACATGATCATGTGGTTTTTGTTCTTCTTTTTGTTGATGTGGTGGATGATGTTGATGGATTTTCGAATGTTGTACCATCCTTGCATCCCTGAGATGAATCTCACTTAATCATTGTGTATGATCCTCTTGAAGTATTTTTGAATTCGGTTTGCTAATATTTTGTTTAGTATTTTTGCATCTATGTTCATCAGGGATATTGATCTGTAATTTTCTTTTTTGGTGGGATCTTTGCTAGGTTTTGGTATTAGTATGATGCTGGCTTCATAGCATGACTTTGGAAGTATTCCCTCCTCTTTTATTTTGTGGAAAATTTTAATGGGTATTATGTCTCCTCCATATGTCTGATAAAATTCAGCAGTGAATCCATCTGGCCCCCGGGTTTTGTTCTTGGGTAGTTTTTTGATTACTGATTCAATTTCATTGCTGGTAATTTGTCTGTTTAGATTTTCTGTTTCTTCCTTGGTCAGTCTTGAAAGGTTGTATTTTTCTAAGAAGTTGTCCATTTCTTCTAGGTTTTCCAGCTTGTTAGCATACATATTTTTGTAGTATTCTCTAATAAATTTTTGTATTTCTGTGGTGTCCATAGTGATTTTTCCTTTCTCATTTCTGATTTTGTTTATGTGTTAGATTATCTTTTTCTCTTAATAAGTCTGGCTAGGGGTTTGTCTATTTTGTTTATTTTTTCAAGGAAACAGCTCTTGGTTTCATTGATTTTTTTCTATTGTTTTATTCTTCTCACTTTTATTTATTTCTTCTCTGATCTTTATTATGTCCCTCCTTCTACTGACTTTGGGTCTCCTTTGTTCTTCTTTTTCCAACTGAAATAATTGTGACTTTAGGCTCTTCATAAGAATGATTGTTCTTCATTCTTATATAGGCCTGTATTGCAATATACTTTCCTCTTAGAACTGCCTTTGCTGTGTCCAAAGTAGTTGGGGCATTGTGCTGTTGTTGTCATTTGTCATTTGTCTCCATATATTGCTTGATCTCTGTTTTAATTTGGTTGTTGATCCATTGATTATTTAGGAGAATGTTGTTAAGTTTCCATGTATTTGTGAGCCTTTTTATTTTCTTTCTACAATTTATTTCTAGTTTTATACCTTTGTGATCTGAGAAGTTGGTTGGTAGAATTTCAATATTTTTGAATTTACTGAGGTTCTTTTTGTGACCTACTATGTAGTCTATTCTGGAAAATGTTCCATGTGCACTTGAGAAGAATGTTTATCTTGTTGCTTTTGCGTGTAGAGTTCTGTAGATGTCTGTTAGGTCCATCTGTTCTAGTGTGTTGTTCAGTGCCTCTGTGTCTTTACTTATTTTCTGTGTTGTTGATCTGTCTTTTGGAGTGAGTGGTGTGTTGAAGTCACCTAAAATGAATACATTGCATTCTATTTCCTCCTTTAATTCTGTTAGTATTTGTTACACATATTTGTTGGTGCTCCTGTGTTGGGTGCATATATATTTATAATGGTTATATCCTCTTGTTGGACTGATCCCTTTATCATTATGTAATGTCCTTCTTTATCTCTTGCTACTTTCTTCATTTTGAAGTCTATTTTGTCTGACACAAGTACTGCAACACCTGCTTTTTTCTCCTTGTTGTTTGCATGAAATATTTTTTTCCATATCTTCGCTTTTGAGGTGAGTCTCTTGTAAGCAGCATATAGATGGGTCTGCTTTTTTATCCATTCTGTTACTCTGTGTCTTTTGATTGGTGCATTCATTCCATTTACATTTAGGGTGATTATCGAGATATGTACTTATTGGTATTGCAGGCTTTAGATTTGTGGTTACCAAAGGTTCAGGTGTAGCTTCTTTATTTTCTAACAGTCTAACTTAACTCTCTTATTAAGCTATTATAAACACAGTATGATGATTCTTTATTTCTCTCCCTTCTTATTCTTCCTCCTCCATTATTTATATGCTAGGTGTTTTATTCTGTGCTTTTTTGTGTTTCCTTTGACTGTTTTTGTGAATAGTTGATTGTATTTTTTGCCTTTAGTTAGTATTTGGATGATCTGCTTTCTTTGCTATGATTTTATTTTCTGTGGTGATATGTTTTTAGCCTTAGGAGTGCTTCCATCTAGAGCAGTCTCTGAAAAGTATTCTGTAGAGGTGGTTTGTGGGCGGCAAATTCCCTCAACTTTTGCTTGTCTGGGAATTGTTTAGTCCTTCTTTCAAATTTAAGTGATAATCATGCTGGATACAGTATTCTTGTTCAAGGCCCTTCTGTTTCATTGCATTAAATATATCATGCCATTCTCTTCTGGCCTCTAAGGTTTCTGTTGAGAAGTCTAATGATAGCCTGATGTGTTTTTCTTTGTAGGTGATCTTTTTTCCCCTCTCTGGCTGCCTTTAATATTCTGTCCTTTTCTTTGATCTTTGCCATTTTAATTATTATATGTCTTGGTGTTGTCTTCCCTTGGTCCCTTGTGTTGGGAGATCTGTGGGCTTCCATAGTCTAAGAGATTGTTTCCTTCCCCAGCTTGGGGAAGTTTTCAGCAATTATTTCTTCAAAGACATTTTCTATCCCTTTTTCTCTCTCTTCTTCTTCTGCTACACCTATAATATAAATATTTTTCCGTTTGGATTGGTCGCACATTTCTCTGAGTATTCTTTCATTCCTAGAGATCCTTTTATCTCTCTCTGCCTCAGCTTCTCTGTACTCCTTTTCTCTGATTTCTATTCCATTAACAGTCTCTTGCACCTTGTCCAGTCTGTTCTTACGCCCATCTATCGTTTCATTTCTGTTATCTCCCTCTGGACTTCATCCCTTAGCTCTTGCATATTTCTCTTTAGGTCCATCAGCATGGTTATGAATTTTATTTTGAATTCTTTTTCAGGAAGATTGGTTATATGTATCCCACCAGGCCCTCTCTCTGGAGTTGTCTGAATGATTTTTCACTGGACCAGATTCTCCTGTCTTTTCATGGTGATAGAAGTGGTTGCAGGCATGTGGCACAGGTGTCAGCTGGGAGAACAAAGGCCCTTCCGGCTTGTTGTTCACCTTGCCTTTCTCCACAGCCTGTGCTGGTTACCCACACACCACGAGGCAGTCTCTGGGATAATACCCTGAGCTGCCATGGGTGGGGCCACCTTCAGGCTAGCCTAGTGTGGGGGGTTGCAGCCACACTGGGTGTGTTCTCCTGTGAGGATGGTGCTCCTTCATGCCTTCTGTACCTTGCTTTGGCTACTGCTGCCTGTGCCAGTTACCCACACACTGGGAGGCAGTTTCTGGGATAATCCCCTGAGCTGGATAATCTGGACCTTGCTCTTGTTTCCACTGCCTGTGCTGTAAATTTAATAATCACACCGGGAGGCAGTCTCTGGGATAATCTCCTTAGCTGCCATGGGCAGGGCTGCTCTCAGGCTAGCCTAGAGCAATGCGGGGTGTTGCAACCGCACCGGGTTTCTTCTCCTTCAAGGCACATCCCTTCATGCCTTCCAGATCTTGCTCTGGCTTCCGCTGCCTGTCTCAGTTAGCAGCGCACTTGGAGGAGACTCTGTGTTATTGCTGTGGGTGGGGCCGCTCTCTGGCTGCTCCATAGCTGTGGTGGGTCAGCCGGTTCATTTGCAGCACCAGCTGGGGGGGACGAATGGCAGGCTGTTTATCGCCATGAAGGGCTTCAGGGCTGCTTTACCCAGCATGGGGTTAGGGGGCCCGAAGTTCCTCAAGATTCCCAGCCTGCTGGGTTGAGTGTGCTGGGATGATTTTGTTCAGCTGTAGGGCCCTTGTCCCTTTAATACTTTAAAGAAAGCGCCCGCTTTTCTTTTGTCCCAGGGGAGCCAGTTGTGGGGACCCACTTGCATTCTCCATCTCGGATCCTGCCCTTCCATTTCTCTAATATCCAGTACACCATGCGATGTGTGTCTGTGCTCCCAGTGCAGATCACCAGGGCTGGTTATTTAGCAGTCCTGTGCTTCCACTCCCCCCCCCCGACTCTGACTCTTTTTCTCCCACCAGTGAGCTGGGGTAGGGGAAGGGCTTGGTCCCGCCGTGTCACAGCTTTGTATCTTACCCGCTTCATGAGATGCTGAGTTCTCACAGACGTAGATGTAGCCTGGCTATTGTACTGTATCTTCTGGTCTCTCTTATAGGAATAGTTGTATTTGATGTATTTTCAAAAATGTATATGATTTTGGGAGGAGATTACTGCTCTCCTGCTCATGCCACCATCTTGAACCCCCTCCTCAAAGCTGCTGATTCTGATTGGTTTGACTTCTTATTGACAGAAGAGTGTAGTGCTTATTGTAAGAGTAAATTAATACACTGCCTGATTCCAGTAATGAACTGAAACCTGAGGTATACTATCAAGAGGATTCCATTTGACATGTAATTTTACTTTGTCTGAATTTTGCTCTGCAAATTTAATAATCATGGATTATTTTACTCAAAACGTATACCATTTTTCTGTTAGACCAGAGTTCCTGCCATTCTTATCTCTCTCATAAACTTGGGATGAAACTTCAAACACAAACAACTTTTAAGATCATTAAGAAACATGAACTAACAAAAGATCATACTGAGTATTAGAAATATTGACTAGTTAACTCTGATTATGTTAGTTTCTAGGGCTGCCATAACTAAATGCCACAGATCAGATGACATAAACAACAGAAATTTATTTCTCACAGTTTTGGAAGCTAGAAGTCCAAGACCAAGGTGCTGTCAGGGCTGGTTTCTCTTGAGTCCTGTCTTGTAGATGGCTACTTTCTTGCTGTGACTTCCCATAGTCTTTACTGTGTATGCACATACCTAGTGTCTTTGTCTTCTTATAAGGATACCAGTCATTATTGTATTGGGGCCCACGCTTACTACCTCCTTAAACCTTAATTACTTCTTTCAAGACCTGTCTCCAAATACAGTCAGACTTCAACATATGAATGTTAGAGGAACATAATTCTGTCCATAACATGAATTTTCCAATAGATATATTGTTTCACCGAACTAATGTTTAAAGGAACTCACTTTAAAAATCTTTAGCTTTATGAATGATTTGAATTTATACTGCATCAATTTTGTAGCATATAACAAACAGTGAGCACTACCTGGGTACAGACAGAGTGCTAGTCTCTACTGATTTAAAATAAATAACACCAGAATCTTGACCTTCATTCTACCCTCACAAATAAGTGCATTATATAGAACTAAAAATATATTCTCATAATTAGGGATGCTTTGCTAGTTCCAATCAATAACTTTCTAGGATATTCATCATATTATGCATTAGTAGAGAAAAGATACAGGACTATACATGTATAAATACTGTGGATAAATGTGGATGCTTAGGACCTATGGCAAATTTTTAACTCTTACAATTTTTAACAGGTTTATATTTTGCAATAAATATTTGCATGTTCTTTATTAGGCAATTCTGAATGCATCATGGGTATAATTTCATTCTTAATGTCATAATAAAACAGCTAATGTAAATGGCTAAAAAATTAAAATTGAACAAAAATATATACAAGGAATGTTAATGACTTCATATTTCTCCTATGTAAACACTAAACTTTTCTTGCCTTTACATTAAGATATTGTCTATGCATTACTAAAGATAAATGTATATACATATCTTTTTTCTTGTTTTTTTTAACAGGAGCAATTAATATTCATTTTTTTAAATTTTTTCACCTAATACAGATTGGACATGCTTCCACACAATTTAAAAATCTATGTTATTCTTTATATTGACTTAATAACATTCACTTGAATCCATATAAGAAACATTGAACTAGTCTAGTGCTGAGAGCTACTTGGGTTGTTCCAATTCTGGTATCACAAAAGGTATTGCCCTAAACTGACTGAACTTATGTCTCTGCCACAGTGCCCACTCAGATTGTTGAACCACTTAACCTCTGTCCTCACACTTTTTCTAGGGTGATAGTAATTCCACTCATTTTCTTTGGGGCTGTTTATCTTATTGACCTGTAACTCTTCTGGCACTTTAGGGAACTTGCTTTTTATTTCTATGATATGTATTACAAGTATATTTTTAAGTCCACCAATTGACTTAGGAATTTCAAGCTAATTTATATATATGTACATGAAACAATTTTATATTTATTGAAAAAATATTATGCAGGTGATTACAGATTTTATAAAATGTCATGCCAACAAAAGAGTATATAAAATATAAGTGAACAATTGAAGGAAATAACTTTAAAAAGAACTTCTGTATGCTCTATATACAAGTTAAAAAATTGTATGCATGGTGACTATGATTAATAATATTTTTTGCATATTTGAAAGGTCCAAATGATGAGATCTTAAAAGATCCCATCATAAGAAAAAAATTTCAGTAATTATGTGTGGTGACAGGTGTTAACTAGACATCTTTGAGCTGGGGAGGTAAAAAAGAATCATTTTGGAATATG
This sequence comes from Phataginus tricuspis, assembly GCA_029783875.1. Taxonomy (NCBI): domain Eukaryota; kingdom Metazoa; phylum Chordata; class Mammalia; order Pholidota; family Manidae; genus Phataginus; species Phataginus tricuspis. Next base: position 36,392,184 of record JAQQAC010002594.1, read on the forward strand.
CTCAGTGTTCTTAACAAGGCCTACCCTCAGGGAAAGCAGTTAACCAGTACATAATATGCTGTGGTACTATCAGAGCCTAATTGACCTGGGGGAAGGGAAATACCCAACTCCAGTGCTTCCTGACATGGCAAACAGAAGCGCCAATTATAGGTCACATAGCTCTATGTGATACATATCTCCCATATAAGGTGGGAGAAAAAAATTTAAACATTTGTGAAGTTTACTGTTCAGTGGCACAGACTCACTAAAATACTGAGACCTAACCTTAGGATTATAGAGTGCTCCCCCCTTCTCCCAGAACTCACCACCACATTAAAAAGGCTTATTTACAATAGTTCTTTTTACCTAGTATATCATGTCTAGCTATCAGTAAAACATTATAAGACCTGCCAAAAGAGAAAATAACAGTTTGAAGAAACAAAACAATCATAGGAACTAGCGATGCAAGGATACTGGAATTATTGGACCAAGAATTTAAATATCATTATTTTAATGTAATAATATGTTAAGTATTTAATAATTTAATAATATGTTAAGGCCAAATGGATAAAGTAGGCAATGTTCAAGAATAGATGAGCTGTGAAAGCAGAGAGAGGGAAATCCTGAGAAAGAACCACAAAGAAATATTAAAAACTCTGTAATGGAAATGAGGAATGCATATTATGGCATTAGTAGTGGATTGGCCTATCATTTTCAAACTACAGAAAACCAAAAATAAAGAAAAAACACTTAAAGGATCTAGAACAATAACAACAAAAATACCTTATCTATGGCAGAATAAAGATAAGGAGTATATCCGACTTCTCCTAAGATCATGCAAGCAAGAAGAGAGGAAAGTGAAATATTTAAAACACTGAAGTACAACCATTAACCTTGAATTCTGTGTCCTACAAAATTATCCTTGAAAAGTGAAGGAGAAATAAAAACTTTCTTACACAAGCAAAAATTTAGGGAATTTCTTTCCAGTAGATCTTTCTTGGAAGAAATGTTAAAAGAAGTTTTTTAGAGAGAAAGAAAATATATGAATCAGAAATCCAGAACTACATAAAGGAAGGAGGAGTATCAAAGGAGGTATAAGTGAAGATAAAATAATTTTATTTTCTTTTTCTTAATTGACCGAATAGGTAAAAGTTTGTTCAAAATAATAAAACCAACAATGTATTTGATTTTGCCTGCTTATATATTCATCATATGTATAGGTGTGTGTGTATATATATATATATATATATGCTTATGTATACATGAGATGAATGACAGCAATGACACAGGGACAGAAGGGAGCAATTAGTATTATTTGGTTATGTTATTTATTGAAGTTGTATAGTGTTATTTAAAAGTAGACTTTAATTAGTGGTAAATGTACATTGCACATTTGTCCACTAGAAAAAGTAAAACAGGAGTCATAACCAATATGTTAAGAGAGAAAATGAAACCATATAAGATATTCAATTAAAACTACAAAAGGAAGAAAAATAATGTAAGAAAAAAATAGGAGCAAAGAACATGGTCAACAAACAGAAAATAGTAACAAATATAATAGATATTAATCCAACTAAGCCAGTAATCACTTTGAATGCAAACTATCTAAATGCACCAATTAAAAGGCTAAGGTGGTTAGAGTGTGTCACAAAAACAAGATCCAACTAAGTTATCTACAATAAATCTACTTTAAATATAAAGAAACATAGATATTAAAAGTAAATGGATGTAGATAAACATACCATACTAACACTAATCAAAAGAAAGCACAAGCAACTATATTAATTTTAGATAGAACAGACTTCAAAGAAAGGGACATTATCAGGGATAAAGAGGGATGTCACATAATAATAAAGGGATCAATTCTCCAAGACATAAAAATTCTTAACATGTATGTGCCTAACAACATAGCATCAAACCATGTGAGGCAAAAATGAATAGATTTTCAAAGAGAAATAGATGAATCCACTATTATACTTGGAGACACCAACACCCATCTATCAGAAAAGGACAGATCTAACAGGCAGAAAATCAGTAAACACATAGTTGAATTCAACAACACCATCAATCAACTGGATATAATTGACATTTATAGACTACTTCATCCAACAAAAGCAGAATACACATTCTTTTCAAGTTCAAATGGAATATTCACTAAAATAAATCGCATTCTGAGCCATAAAACATATCTTAATGAATTTAAAGAATAGAAATCCTACAATGTCTGTTCTCAGGTATCAATAATAAGAGATAACTGAAAAACTCCCTAAATAAGTGGACATTAAGCAACACATTTATAAATGATATATGGGTCAAAAAGAAATCTCAAAAGAATTTAAAAACATTTTGAATTAAATTTGTAGAATGCAGCAAAACAGGGCTTAGAAGAAAATTTATAGCATTGAATGCAGATATTAGAAAAGAAGGAACATTACAAAATCAATAATCTAATAATCAGTGACCTTGAAGGGATTATGCTAAGGGAAATAAGTAAGATAAGACAAATACCATAAAGTCTCATATGATGGAATTAAAAAAAATTCTCATAAACACAGAAAAATAGGTCAGAGGCTACCAGAGGTGGGGTGGGAGTAGGTGTAATGGATGAAAGGAGTCAAAACATATAAACCTCCAGTTTTAAAATAAATAATTAATGGTAATGTATTGCACAGCTTGGTGAATATAGTTAATTATTACATATTTGAAAGTTGCCAAGAGATTAGATTTTAAAAGTTCTCATTACAAGAAAAACAATTCTTTATGTATGTTGACAGATGTTAGCTTAGCTAGTCTTATTTTTATTATTATACTTTATTTATATATTATTATATATTCATATTAATAATTTTATAATTCATGGTATATTTTATATCATTTATATCTATCATCATAATTAATATGGTAATTGTATATAATTATATTAACATATTAGTATATGTTAATATATTCTTATATGTTATTATAGATCATCTTAAAAATATATACAAACCATTGTATACATGAAACTAATATTTTGTTTTATATCAAATATACCTTGGGTTTCAAAAAAGAAGAACTATCTAAATCAGTCCTTTAAGTTTCCACCTTAGAAAACTAGAAAAAGAAGAGCAACTTAAATCCAAAGTAACAGGAAGAAAAGAATAATAAGAACTAGAGTAGAAGTTAGTAAATCAAAAAAAAAAGAAAATCAATAGAGAAGATTAATGAATCTAAAAGGCAATTCATTGGAAAGATCAATAAAATTGGTCACCCTCTAGCCAACCTCAATTTAAAAAAAAGAATAAAGATAAAAATTACTATCAAAATGAAAAAGGGACCCTCACTCTAGATGCTGTGGACCTTAAAATAATAATAAATGAATACTATGAATAAATTATTTGCCCACAAATTCCTTGAAAGGTACCATTCTTTGAAAGGCACCATTCCTTGAAGTAATCCGTCAAATCTCACACAAAGAGAAGTGCACAATCTGAATAGGCATACATCCATTAAATTGAATCAATAATTACCTTCAAAACAGAGAGAACTGGGTCCAGATGGGTTCACTGGTGAATTCTACCAAATATTTAATGAAAAAATTATACCAATTCTCTATAATCCCCTTCAGAGGATAGCAGCAGAAGGAATACTTCCTGACTCACTGTATGAGACCGGCACTACCCAAATATCAAAACCAGATGAAGACACCACAAGAAAAGAAAACTACAGACCAATATTTGTCATAAACAGATGCAAAAATCCTCAACAAAATGTGGGCAAATTGAATCCAACAATGTGTAAAAAGAATTATACATCACCACCAAATAGGATTTATCCCAAGTGTGCAAGGCTGATTCAACATTCAAACACCAATTATTGTCATACAGTCTATCAAGAAGCTAAAAGAGAAAAATCACATCATTATCAATAGATGCAGAAAAAAACAACTGACAAAAATCCAACACTCATTCAAAACTCAGTAAACTAGGAATAGAGGGGAACTTTCTCAACTTGATAAAGAATATCCATAAAATACCACAAGCTAAAGTCATCTTTAATGGTGGAGAGCTCAAAGCTTTTCCTCTAAGATTAGGTACAAGCAAGATTACCTCAATCACCAACCATTTTCAATATCATACTGGAAGTTCTAGCTAGTGAAATAGAGAAGAAAAAGAAGGAAGAGGGCAGAAATAGACCCACACAATATGGTCAACTGAACTTTGACAAAGACACAAAGGCAATATAATGGATAAAGATAGTCTTTTCAAGAAAAGGAGTAAAGGTGCTGGAACAACAGGATATCCACATACAAAAAATAAATAATTCTAGGCACAGACCTAATTAACACCCTTCGCAAAATTTAGCTCAAAATGAGTCAGAGATCTATCTAGGCACAGACCTTAACACCCTTCGCAAAATTTAGCTTAAAATGAGTCAGAGATCTAAATGTAAGAAGCAAACCTAGAAGCTCCTAGAAGATAATAGGAGAAAACCTTGTTGCTCTTGAGTATGGCAATGACCTTTTAGATACAACACTGAAGGCACAATCCATGAAAGAAATATTAATAAGCTGGACTTCATTAAAATTAAAAACAATTCTCTTCTGAAAAAGACAATGTGAAGATGTGGAAGGAGGCCGGGTGGCACGGCCTCAGCTGCCTCCTCGTCAGGGAGAAGCAGCACATCCTATGTGGTACCCGGAGAATGTGTGTGTGTCCCGTGCCCAGATGAATTGGGCCAGGTAAAATTAAGCAATGAATAAGTGAAACTTGCATTTAATTTCAAAGCGTCACTTCAACAACCACTTACAAAGGCATGGAATCCCTGAAGATGTCTTAGGGAGCATCTGCTCCTGTGTGTTCCCTTACACTTAGGAAGTGAGGGCCAAAAAGGAATCCCAGTCGAAGTTCCAGCCTGCCTCTGTTCTCTGACGGCATGCCAGCACCAACTCAGCTGTTTTTCCCTTCATCCGTAACTGTGAACCGAGCAGAATCTATGGCACTGCGTGTTACTGCCACCACAAACATCTCTGCTGCTCACCCCCTTACGTTCCTCAGAGTCACCTGAGATACATGCCCCCCCAGCATATGCCAGCTTCTGCAGGCCAAAGGAGAACTGGTGGCAATACACACAAGGAAGGAGATATGCTTCCACACTGCTGAAATTTTACCTCACCCCTCCTCAAGTCAACAGCATCCTAAAAGCTCATGAGTACAGTTTCAAAGTGCCAGAATTTGATGGTAAAAATGTCAGTTCTGTGCTTGGGTTTGACAGCAATTAGCTGCCTGCAAATGTACCCATCAAAGACCTGAGAAGTGCGGCAACCTGCTTGCAGACAAGAGGGATGCTTTTGGGGGTTTTCAATGGCCATGCAGGCTGTGCTTGTTCCCAGGCAGTCAGTGAGAGACTCTTTTATTATATTGTTATCTCCTTGTTACCCATGAGACTTTGCTAGAGATTGAAAATGCAGCGGAGAGCGGCCGGGCCCTGCTGCCCATCCTGCAGTGGCACAAGCACCCCAACAATTATTTCAGTAAGAAGGCATCCAAATTGTACTTCAACAGCCTGCAGACTTACTGGCAAGAGTTTATAGACCTCAATACTGGGGAGTCAACTGATGTTGGTGTTAAGGAGGCTTTAATTAATGCTTTCAAGCTTGATAATGACATCTCCTTGGAGGCTCAAGTTGGTGATTCTAATTCTTTCCTCAACTACTTGGTGCTCCATGTGGCATTTTCTGGAGCCACTGCTTGTGTGGCCCATGTGGATGGTGTTGACCTTCACGTGACCAATTCTGGCGATAGCAGAGCCATGCTGGGTGTGCAGGAAGAGGATGGCTCTTGGTCAGCAGTCTCTCTCATGACCACAATGCTCAAAATGAAAGAGAACTGAAATGGCTGAAATTGGAACACCCGAAGAATGAGGCCAAGAGTGTGGTGAAACAGGACCGGCTGCTTGGCCTGCCGATGCCTTTCAGGGCTTTTGGAGACGTAAAGTTCAAATGGAGCATTGATCTTCAAAAGAGAGTGACAGAATCTGGCCCAGACCAGTTGAATGACAATGAATATACCAAGTTTATCGCTCCTAATTATTACATACCTCCTTATCTCACTGCTGAGCCAGAGGTCACTTACCACCGATTAAAGCCACAGGATAAGTTTCTGGTATTGGCTACTGATGGGTTGTGGGAGACAATGCATAGACAGGATGTGGTTAGGATTGTGGGTGAACACCTAACGGGCGTGCATCACCAACAGCCAATAGCTGTTGGTGGCTACAAGGTGACTCTGGGACAGATGCATGGCATTTTAACAGAAAGGAGAGCCAAGATGTCCTCAATATTCGAGGATCAGAATGCAGCAACCCATCTCATCCTGCATGCTGTGGGCAACAACGAGTTTGGGGCTGTTGATCTCGAGCGACTCTCCAAAAAGCTTAGTCTTTCTGAGGAGCTTGCTCAGATGTACAGAGATGACATTGTGATCATTGTGGTTCGGTTTAATTCTCATGTTGTAGGGGCATGTCAAAACCAGGAATAGTGAGTTCTGGCAGTTCTCAAACAAAATAGATTTAAAGGGCAGATAGACTTCAAAAAGATACTCATATAATAAACATTTCCAGTGGGTCATTCTAAGCATTTACCATTGACACTCTAGCTAGTCAGGTACTCAAAATTGACTTTGCAGCAGGGTGGCAGGATCATGAGTCTTGTTTTGCCGAACTTGGACTTCACAGTACTTGCACTTGAGGCAAGTCACTTCCTTATTGCAGATGTTTTGTGACATTGGCTTCTTTTAGCAATCTGGGAAAATCAGGATGACCTAGCAAATAGATTTTGAATAGGCCAAAAGCAAGGCTCTTGCTGACCATATTCTCTCGGTCAAAGGCAAGAAACATTTCTGTTCACATCTGCAGACCCCTTTCACCACTAAGATTCCAATGTACACAAGAACGTTTACTTATTGAATGATGTCCTAGATATAGAATCTATGCATTATTCATATAAATGTATTTTATTTAGCCTGAAGCAGTTTTCAAATCCAGTACTTTAAGCCATAAATGACTGATAACCAACCAATCTGAATTTGTGTTTGTAATTATTTGACTGCAATGCTTCTTAAATGGAAAAATTAACTACTCAGTTCCCCACCCCTAGTTACCTAATGTGATTGAAGCATTTTCTATTTTGCCACACACTTGAAGACAATAAATGTTTTTAGTTTTATCTACTCTTATATTGATGTCAAATAAAATGAATTGTTTTAGTTTGTATTAATCGAGAGCTTCATTTAGTTTGAAATAAAAAGATCCAGAATTCAAAGAAGAATAAAAAAAAAAGAAAGACAATGTGAAGATAAGCCACTGCTGAGAGAAAACACTGGCAACAACATGTCTACCAAAAGATTGTTATCCTATATATTAAAAGAAAACTCTTAACAATAAGAAAAACATACAACCTGATTTAAAAATGAGCCAAAGACATCAACAGTTGCCTCTCCAAAGAAGATATATAGTTGGCAAGTAAGCACATAAAAGTTGCCACAGAGCATATGTCATGAGGGAAATACAAATTAAAATGATAAGATGCCATTACTCACCTATTAGAATGAACAAAATGCAGAATCCTGACAAACACCAAATGTTGGCAAATTGTGGAGCAGGAACTCTCATTCATTGCCAGTGGGAATGCAAAATTGCACAACCACTTTGGAAGACATTTCAAAGGTTTCTTACAAAAGCAACCATACTCTTACCATACTATCTTGCTCCTTGGTATTTACCCAAATGAGGTGAAAATATGTTCGCGCAGAAACTTGCACATGGATGTTAACAGCAATTTTATTCATAATTGCCAAAGATTGGAAGCAGCCAGGATATCCTTCAGAAGGTGAATTGATAAACTATGGTAGATCTAGACAATGAAATATTCAGCACTAAAAAGAAATGAGCTTTCATGTCCTGAAAAGACATAGAAGAACCTTAAATGCATATTACTAAGTGAAAGAATCCAGTCTGAAAAGGCCACATACTATATGGTTCTAACTATATGTCATTCTGGAAATGGCAAAACTATGCAAACAACAAACAAATCAGTAGATGTCAGGGGTTGGGTGGGGTGAGGAATAAATAGGCAGGGCACTAAAGATTTTTAGGGCAGTGAAAACATTCTGTATGATGTCATAATGGTAGTTACATATTATTATACATTTGTCTGAACCCATGGAATTTACACCACCAGGAATTAGCTGAAATGAAAACTATGAACTTTGGGTGATTATGACCTGTCAATGTAGGTTTGTCACTTATAACTAATGTAGCACTCTGGGGATTTTAATAGCAAAGTCTATGCATGTGTGAGGACAACGTTATATAGGAAATATCACCACCTTCCTTTCAATTTTGTTGTGATCGAAAGACTGATTTAAAAAAGAAAAGTACTAATTTTTAAACAGTGATCGAGAAATTGTACATATTAATTTTTTTACATGCCTTTCAAAAAAATTAATAATCTAGGGAGCCCAGAAAAGTTGTTTCTAGATATCAATCCAAATAAATAACTTCCCTCTAAACAGTTAGTAACTGTCCCCCACTGAAATTACCTCTTGTCTCGCTTATTACAGGGAAGCATTTTGCCATAAAAAAAGGCTAACCCTAAGAATTCTTTGAAATTAAAACTGTCTCAGTAGACTCATCATGTAAGTTTAAAATAATAGATCCAAATGACAGTATTTACCTTGTAGTTCAAATCTAATAGCCTATTTATTAATTACATATTATTTAGCTAATTTTCCACTGTGATCATACCTCATTTAGTGTGAATAATACAGTATAAGAAAAGATTGCTGGTAAGTTTTAAGTCCATATTTTTTCTCATGATTCCTTAATACAACATTTAAATGTCTTATGAAATTATATACCAACATTTGCATATTTCTTCTCTTCATTTTTAATTGTCATTATATTTGTTACATTGGACCACTGCTTCAAATATAGAGTTTAGTGAAGACTTTGAGTTAAGTCTTTCTTAAAATGTGGCCCATAGGTTATGAACAATATCTCACCTAGGGAGTTGGTAATAAAGGCAGGATGTCTTTGGAACATGGAACAAGAATCTGAAGGACATAAACATTTGGAGTAGAAGCTGTGGGGTGGTATTTCCATTCAATCTCTGGCAATTTCAAGCTAAGTGTTCTTGAGAAATGCTTCTCTATCATTAAATTAAGGAATTTGTCTATATGACTTGAGACATATTCAAACACTACAAAGTAATGACTCTAAAAATAGGCTATCTACGCTGAGGTGTATAAGGTCACCAATTTTGATTAGAATCCTTAAGAAAGAAGAATTCTTTTCTGAGTTTTTCTTTACTTAGGTGGGAAACATTTTCTGTTTGTAAAAATAGCTGACTTGGTCATTTGAAAATACTCATTCTTCTACGCAAATCTCCTAAAATTAATACTTAGATCCAACGTTTTTTAAAAACATGATTTAAAGGTAACACTATACAAGGCAGGCTATACTGGTGATATGTACATGGATACTTCACATTCCAAAGGGAGGAAGTGTATTAGTATAAATCACTCCTACTGAGAAAATAATGGCAAATTAATTGAAGTGATGGGATTTGACGCCAGAAGATAAAATAAACAATTAGTAGGAGTCTTCAACATAATGAGTGAGCCAGAAAATATAAACTGGAAGATAGAGAGACACTCCTCACAGGAAATGAAAAAACTATCGAGGGGTAATCTGGTAATGATATGAGAAAGCTAATCTATTATATGCCATTTAATTGGAGAGAAACAATGAGTATTAAATTAATCAGTACTTGGAGTTGTGGTTAAATTTTTCATTGAATTTATTTTTGTCAAATAATGTGTATTACTGTTCTTCCCTACCCAGACATCCTCTCCACCCACCCCCACTTCCCTACCTCTCATCCTTCTTCTCTTTCATTTCTTACTTCTTTCCTCCCTTCCCTGCTCTGTCCTTCCTTCCTTCTTTCCTTCCTTGTCACTTTAATTTCCCCTTCCTTTTACATCTAGATGTGATAATTAATCTAGAGGACATAGATTTATTTTTTCCCTCAGTAGCTCATCAGAAAATTAGTGGGGTATTTTATCCCAGCAAACATTTATGTTAATCTCTACTTACCTTTCTTCATTCTGTCTAGGAAGACCCACTACATTATGTGAGACAATGGGAAAAGCGGAAATTTGGCTGATTCGAACATACTGGGATTTTGAATTTCCTCGTCCATATCTACCTAATTTTGAGTTTGTTGGAGGGTTGCATTGCAAACCCGCCAAACCCTTACCTAAGGTAGGACTATTACCATGGGGGATTTTTTATACCTTTTGATAAAAATCCTAATTTTTTAAAATCTTTACAGCTTCAATAACAGAGTTACACGGCTGATATCTTCCCTTTGCTATTCTGGATCTATCTTACAAATCATACAGGTCTCACATGAGTGATTTATCTTTTTGGCATTTACTTTGATATTTAAGCTGAAGATGGAAATGATTTAAGTGGGCAAGTTAACAGCATAAGTGCGCTAATAGTTTGGGTGCCAGATTGAAGGGATAGAGAAACAGGACCTAGGAAATCCCTTAGAGACTGTTAAAGTCTTCCTAACAAGCATGACGAAGTCAAGAAAGGGACATTGCTGTGACTGAGTGATACAGGTGCTTTCATGAGAACTTGTGAGTAAATTCCACCAGCTTTGGTCAGTAAGAAGACATAAGTCTACACGGAAGACATGGAACCCAGTAGCATTTCTTGGAGAACAAGGGCCTTTACTGACATAGAAAATAATTGGTGGGAGATGACAATAATGAGTCAGTTCTGGACCCATTTACTTTAAGGAGCCAAAGGAATTTTTGGATGAAGATTTCTAGTAATCATTTGGTTGATTCAAGGTCTCATTCTTAACAGAGAGCCTTAGAAATAGATGGGGAGTCGTCAGCATAAAGTAGAAGTCATAGAATTGAGGGACCCAAAACATAGAACTGGTTCCTCATGACCATAATGTCAGGTTTTTCCAAAGTCAAAGAAAATTATATATCACATTCCAAAGTCATGAAAGAATAAATGTAGACTTCCAGAAATGGAAGAAAATAATATTGAGAAATATAAGAAAATAATAGGTAAACATCATAAGAGTATTGTATTTAACTAATCTTATCAATAGGGAGTGAGGAGGATGGCACTCATTTGGTTGGCTTGTAGGTAAGTGAACATAATCTCTGTAGAATATTTAGGTTAAATGGTGTTCCAGGAGAGTTCTTGATTCCTCTTTAGAGTTAGATGCAAATTTAATTTTAAATTTCATTTCAGATTCTGTATATGTTTTTCTTATAAGTCAAGTTATAGCTTCTGGCAAGTGTTATTACAGGAGATAATAAACCAATATCTGAACAATGGTACAGAGAGAGACATGACCTATTCCATGGCTCATTAGATAATACCCCAAGGCCCACTATTGTGTTTATCCTCCATTTCTCTTTCTCTCTCTCTCACACACACACACACACGTAATTTCAAAAAAACAATTCTGACATGTTTTTACAAGAGAGGGAAAAGTGTTCCATTAAAAACCCAACTATTAATATAGACATTTGGGCAATATGAATACCACGCATAGCCTATATTGCTGATGAATAATTATATAACCTTGTTAGATAAAAAGTGCACCATTAAATATGATAAAAAAGCAATCAGAGTCAAATTAAGAGTCCTAATCCAACTGCTAGGTATGTAAATCTGTGTGTATGTTTTTTCAGTCACCTTCTGTTTTAGGGAGATGAGTTAATATAGTAAAACACCAATTCCTGGAACTTCAGTGATATTCTGCCAAGATTAAGTAAGCTAAAACAGTGGTATGCTTTCATTTATGACGTAATCATTGCCTTAGTAATTTTGCTAGCCTTAAATTGAGAAATACAGTGATTGCAGGGCAGCCACAAATAGTTGCACAGGGAATGCATGACATCGGCAGGTGACATTCACCTAGATCACAATGTGGAAGAAGCCAACCCCAGACTTTGCAGTGCCTACTTGCACAATTGTAGGGGGTGACTCAGAGAATTTCATTTGCAGAGAAATTTATATTTTACCTCTGCATTAAGGCTCAAATTAACAGCATGCAGCTAGTGTCACATTCTTGTGGGAAGGAAGAGAAGCAGTACCTCATAAATGTAGCCAGGAGAATAGCAGGAGCTTAACTGTTATTACCTTTTAAAACATATTACTATATGTATTCCATTTATAAACAATTCCTTTTTAGCCCTGTTAATCAGGGAAAGAGTGAACATGAGAAAAATATCCTGAATGCCTGCCTAATAGGAAGTTAGATCAATTTATTAATAATTCATCTTAACTGGGATGATAAAATATTTAATAGTTTAGATCAGAAGAACCTGTTATGTTTCTTTCCAAAGAATTTTTAAGAGTTTGCAAACAACTCTGTTGGGTCCTAAAATTAAGCCTTGGGAGTAAGAGTTCTATTGACAATGAGAAGAGCTGTCTCTTATTACCTATTCACTTTGTATAATATTTGGATCCGTGTCTTTATTTGTAATCACTTGTTATATATTTAAGCCATACTTTTCAGAAACATCTTTCCTCTTAAAAGACTGGAATGGTTCTACGTGGCAGAAGACAGAACCAGTCTAACATTGTCTCCAACACTTCTCTGGATTCTGCCTATCTAAAAATGTGGTGAACTTTTTTCCCCTGTGATATTGAAGTTTTGTAATAGAATTTTATCTCTGAAGGAAATGGAAGAATTTGTCCAAAGTTCAGGTGAAGATGGTGTCGTGGTGTTTTCTCTGGGGTCAATGGTGAAAAACCTCACGGAAGAAAAAGCCAATGTCATTGCCTCAGCACTCGCCCAGATCCCACAGAAGGTCAGTACAAATCTGATCCTGGCAAACAGCTGTTTTGTCTACTGGAGAGCAAGGGTAGCTAATAAGTATTCTCTGCAGATCAAAGCTGAGCATAACTGACACCACTTTTAAGTAAAAATTCCTCAAAACATTAAAATGGCATATTTGGGCACATTTGATTATTTGTTTACTGGGACTTTGCATTACTATGAAGATAACATCTTTTTATATAGCCATATGTTTTCAGTGAAACAGATATGAAAACCTTAAGATTCCAATAACCTTTTACCATATGAACTCTTAAGACCTGCACTGACCACTCCCAAAAGTTCTCGAGTGCGTTAGCTCCAAAGTATCGGGTTTTTTCCACCTCTCTCCCCCACCGGTCCTGCTCTCGGTCAGGACTACAGCTCTTTGTGTTACAAGCTCTTTCTGCGACCCTCCGAGCCAGCAGAGGGGAGAAGGCAGGGAGAGAGGCTCGCCCCGATAGGCAGAGCAAGGGAGGTAAGCGCCGGCTGTCCGCCCGTTCCCGCAGCCTCCGGCGCTCGGCGGCGCCGCCGCTTGCAGCCGCTCCAGCCTCTGCTGCCGCCGCCCCTGGCCGCTGGCCGCTGGCCACTCGCCGCTGGCCGCTCCTTTTCGCCGGAGACAATCAGATGCGACAGGAAGTTCACTCAAAGGGAGAACTCGTTTATTGGGGCTCAGGGCATGGGATATATAGGGTGAAGTCTCTCCTGCAACTTTCACTTTTCTGAATCAGGCACAGAGTTGTGCACATGCGCAGCTGTCTCTGATGTAAGAAGCGGACCGGAGTGGGTGCAGCTAAACCTCAGGGGGCTTTTGGCGGCCACCCCTGCAGCACGGCTGAGTTCTCAGTGGCCATCTTTGTGGCATGGCTGAGATTCAAAGGCAGTTCCCAGCGGCCACCCTCGTGGCGAGGCTGAGATGCAAAGGCAGTTCCCCACACCAAAGTCCAGGAAAAGAGAGTTTGTATGTAGAGAAAAAACATGCTCAAAAAAACACTTCTTATCTCTAGGTTTTATTAAGACTCCACCAAAGTGTAGTTGGTTTAGAAGTAGAAGCCTAATATTTCTAAATTCTAATATCTACAGTTAAAAACATTCAAAATTTAATAATATTGCCAAACAATATATATTTTCTAATTTATGATATTCAGTTAACTTGAATTTTGTTGTCATTACAATTCTAGCTATTCATCACTTTATATTTGTGTATCAGTTAATGTGCATAAAGCCTCTAAAACATAAGTGTATAATTAGGCTGTTAAAACTGGATTTTAATTTTAATTCCTAAAGTTTTCTGTTTAAGACTTTGCTGCCTATTAATATTAAATCTGAAATTTGTCTTGCAGAGTGCCACAAAAGAAAAAATATCTGATAAAAGAATAATGTCATAACAAGATGTTAATACATTTTTAAGCAAAGGAATATAAACCAACCTCCTTCTCATCCTTAATTATTTTCAGTAACTGAGAAGGAATGAAAGAATAGAGGGAGGGAGGGTGAAAGGCAGGAAGAAAGGGAGGAAGAGACTGAAGAATTGGAAGAACGAAAGACAATTATCCAGAATGAGAAACTTAAAATCTAATGCTAATTATATTTTTGCAAAAGATTTGAAACACTAGTGCTAGGATGGTCTCATGATACAAATAAATTTGCACAGCATTTGTATTTATTTTAATGACTTTTGACCCCCATATTATGATTCCTTAAATTAGTCTGATTTGTTTTCTATTTCTTCACTTAAAATCTCATGCACCAAGACTTTTAAGTGATAAGTATAAAAATGATAAAGCTATTATATTATTACAAGCCCTTTCAAAAAAGTAGACATAAACAATCCCACCATATCTCAGAGTTTGCAAACTAGCCCTTATGTACACGTCTCTCATTATCACATAAAGTACTCTACAGTTTTTAAATGCCTTCATTGTGTACTTAAACTTGTCAAATTAAAGCACTGTCTTCCACAGGTTTTATGGAGGTACACAGGAAAGAAACCGGCCACGTTAGGAGGCAATACTCGGCTCTATGATTGGATACCTCAGAACGATCTTCTTGGTAAGACTATGGGGAAGAAAAGCTGTACAGTTGAGTAATGGAGAAGTTAACTGTTTAACAGCAAATAAATTCAATATGTATTTAATAATTTAAACTTTTCACATTTTACTTCCATTTTCAAGCAGATATCATCAAAGTATTGGCCATTAATTTTATAGATCCATGCTTCCTCTTGTTCACAAAAGAACATCTTCAGTTAAGACTTTCATCAAGTTTCAATCTCAGTGCAGATAATCACTTTCTAGATAATGCAGAGGAAGATAATCCCTTCTTTCCTGGGATCATATTTTTCTGAAATAACCATACCCCATGTGCTCAGCTTTTATAGAAAATGCTGCCTTCCTCATTAAGTTATCCCATAGTTTTTCCCCATTCTCTCTCTCTCTCTGAAACTGTTGATGTATTATAATGAAATTTTCACCCACTTCTCACCCAATCCCCAAACCAGGTCATCCCAAAGCAAAAGCTTTTATTACTCATGGCGGAACCAATGGAATCTATGAGGCTATTTATCACGGGGTCCCTATGGTGGGGGTGCCCATGTTTGCTGATCAGCCTGATAACATCGCACACATGAAGGCCAAAGGGGCAGCTGTGGAGGTGAACATAAACACACTGACAAGTGAAGACTTGCTCAGGGCCTTAACAACGGTCACTAATGATCCTTCGTAAGTACTGCTGCTTTCTAAAGGCTTACCATTGGCTATTACCCACCATTCCCTGAATGTCCAGTGTTTCATGCCTTTGTAACTTGTTTATTTAAAAAAAAAAACCATAACATAACCAATACAAAAACCACTTTATTATTTCATTTCCCAAATTGCCAAAGTGATTTGCTGAAATTGGAAAAAAAGGACTAAGCCTTCAAATATTCTATCAATGATTTTTCAAAATAAATAATGTTAATAATTACAGAAAGTCATAGGTATTTCTGGATAATAGACTTATTTTTATAAACACACACATATATGCTTTTTAAATATTGTAACTATCCAGTAAGAACAAAAATGGAAGTGACAATTTGCCCATCAACACTGAGTGTACACTATTCATCATTTTATACATATATACAGGGAGAAGAGATAGAGTAGGTAATCATTATATAAATTTGTTTAGTACTATGTGTGGATTTTTAAACAGAATTTTGAATTTTACCTCATTAACTAAAGATGAATTGAAATGAATATATAAACTATATTGAATTTAGATATATATCATTGTATCTCATTTTTGTTTCTCTGAAATATCTCACCAAAGTGAAGAATTAATTTAATATATAAATACATAGTTTTGGGTCTTTATGTTTAACTCTGTGTTTTAATGTTAGCAACTAACCTCTGAACTGCTAATATGGAAGTAGCCGCATCTCTAGTATTACTTAAAATTTTAATTTGTCAATATTTATGACAATTGCTTTCCCCAAATTTAGTCTTTTTGCTATATTTTAAGGGAATCAGTATTCATCCTTGAATCAGAGATGCTTTATTCCACAATTTTTTCAATTCAGTCTTTCTTTTTTCTTTTTTCTTTTTTTCAATTCAGTCTTAACTAATTTTATCATATGGAATTTTCTCTCAGTAAAGCTGCAAGAATATTGAGTGCCCTGAGATCATGTGTTTGCTCATTGCCTTGATATCAGAATGACACCTATATGAATGAAATATACGTAGGCCTTTCTTTTTCAGAACTATGTAAATATTACTCATGTTCTAGCTTTAAATGATGCTGTGATGCTGTAGGTTTTTGAGGCCTATCTGATCATTTTTTCTTTTAGTCTCCTTTACGACCTAGAAAAGAAATACTAATTTTTTGATTCAGAAATTTATTTTTTAATTATGATATATCTTTATAAATTATTTTCTACATTTCCCTGGGCATTAGTGTGTCTTCCAATGCTGTTAATATAGGATTAAAGTTTTTTTTCAGAATTTAACTTTTGTTTGTATTTATTAGAATATCTGTTGGTTCATTTTTTATCTCTACTTCAAGGACATCAGATTTCAATGTTGTCTATGTTAAAATTAGTCTCTTTTCCTTCTGCATTATTTTCTTATTGTTCTAATCAGTTTTTACTTTTTTTCATTTGCTGAGATTGCCTCAAATAGTCCATAAATTAATAAATTTACTTGTTTCCATGAGCATTGCTTGATGTTTCTAATTTCTCTATTAATCCTTTGAAGTGTTATTTTTAGCAAGTTATTTCAACAGCTCACCTATATCCTTCAACACTTTCCTTGTTATATAATCTGATTGTCTCTTATTCATAACCCTCCCAGTGTTATTATGAACCCAGTTCAGCTCTCTTTTTTAAAATTACATATTACGCTAATCACATTCTAAGTTTGTCATTTTTATGTTTTTTACCCAATATTATGTAAGTTTTATCAAGGCATGACTTCCATCTAGCTGTCTCAGTATTTGCTCTGGATATATGTAATGCCTCATATTTATCTCAGATGCAATTATTTTTATTCACAGGCAGAACTTGAAGGATAAATACAATATTCCATTCATATTACTGAAACCTGAAATTCAGTAGGTAGGGGGGAAAGTAAATTCAGATGGAATTTTGTGCAACTATCTTTAGGGGAATCAGTCTGCGTAAAACCACCTGTTCAAAGCCCCAGTTGCAGGGTTTTCTAGACCAACAGGTTAATGGTTTTATTTCCAAAAGGGAGACACTCAGTATTTGCCTTGAATCCATTCTAAAAATTCAGCCCCAGTGATCTGTTTACCCTCCCACCACAGTCCAATCAAATAACTTTTGTTAAGATTTAATTTACAGAATAGTATAGATTTCATCAATTCAGGAACTGGATCAGGGGTTAGGAGTCTCAGCAAGGCTTACTATGATTTTTTATCTCACAAAGGATGATGTCTATATCTAACCTATTAGTCTATCACTAGGTTGTTAATTGTTGATAATTTGGTTCATTTTACTAAATATCAGAGTATTTAAGTTCAGTAATTTTTAAATTTTGACTTCATTTCATAGAATTCTCATTAAATTTTATTGTTGATTTGAAAATTGATGCAAAAGACAGAATCATAAATACTATTAGAATTTTCCAAGAAAATACCTAAAATTATGTATTTAAAAATACCTTAACATTAACCCTAAACCTAACACTAACTCTGAAATTATCTGGGAACAAAACAGCTCAGTGTAGAATATATAGAGAGATGTATTTGTATGTTATTTTTTTATTCCTTAGAAGAATTAAGGAACACAAAAAAATACATTTAAAAACATAAACCGTGGTAATACAATATTTCATAATATTTTAAGGTAACAGTCATAAAACAGTGTGCACTAAAATATTACGTAATCACTTTAAATATGAGTACAACCCTTTCTTATCCCATTTCATTTATAGGAAACCATACTAAATTTTTATCTGGATTCACAAATACAAATTCATCTATCAAATATATGTGTATTTCAAATTTTAAGTCTATAAATTCAGAAAACCTTGAACAAAAATGTGATTTGAAGAGAAAAGCTTTTATCACCACTGTAGTTTGCCTAAAATGTACTAGGATGAACCATGTGAAACGACTGTTTTGATCTTACCTATATTTCAATCCAATTGAGATATAGTATGACTGCTTTCTCACTGCACACAAAGAAAGATTACAGATAAATTGCTCCCTACTGCTGGGTCCCGTGTACTGTGTTCACTGGTCACTGATGATCACAACAATCTCTTCACAAACCACTTACCTTCTGCCATCTTCATGTCTCCAGGTTGGAACTTTTATTCTTAACATGAAACCAAAAGGAAATATACTAATTCTGGCTCAGCCACCAAGAAATGGCAAGTGAAGACATAACTTGCCTCTCAAATGCTCAAATGCATGCATATCTATACCCATTGTTGTTTGAGAAGTCATCACAGTTGACACCTCTATATTGCTCCTGGGATGCCACACCGATTACGGGCTCTAAAGCTAGCAAGATGCTTTTTTTTTTTTTAATTAAAATCAATTTCAATTTATTAGTTTATTATTTACTCTCATTATTTATTGATCACCGATGATGTCATAGTCTCTGACGCGGGGGGTGCAGACAAGTAGTGATTCTCATCTCACTACACTGATGGACAGTGACTGTAATAGGGTTGGTGGGGGGGACCTGATGAAGGGGGTAGTTTAATCATCACAATATTGCTCATGTAATTGTAGGTTAATGATACTAAAATAAAATAAAGTGTAAAAAAAAAAAAAGATGTTTTTATGTACCAAAAACTCAAAGTCCATGGCTTTGCCATTGCAAAAATTTTCCTAGTATCTTCATCCAACCTTGACATTGCCAATATAGACACTATCTTTTCCATCACAAAGATGTAAGTTGTGCAATGGAGGAATTATCACAGTGCCAAGATCTCAGGAGCTGCAAAAAGGCTCCCTGATGTTGACTATCAGCACCCTGTGTCTGTTATTAACTAGCCAGACATTAGATGCCATCCTTGTGGACTTTCTAATGACAATTTTTCCACAATATTGGGTTATTCACAATCTTGGTCTCAGAACAATCCTGGAACCTATACACAATATCACAATTCCTTTTTAGAAAAATTAGGCTATACTTTCACAATGAGCTTACCCCATTGATTAATGTTTACTTTTCACCACATTCTATTAAGAATATATTTCTTTCTCACCCTCTCTTCACTTGGAAAATGTGTGCAACCAGCAAGGTTGCACATGTCATGGCAGGAATTAAATTTTTCCTCAGCATATCTATGGCTTTAGGTTTGCATAACGTGTATCACATACCTACTTTTATTGAAAAAAAACAACTAATTTCTATGTTTTTGCCTCCCAGTTATAAAGAGAATGCCATGAGGTTATCAAGGATTCAACATGATCAACCTGTAAGGCCCCTGGATCGAGCGGTCTTCTGGATCGAGTTTGTCATGCGCCACAAAGGAGCCAAGCACTTGCGACCAGCTGCCCACGACCTCACCTGGTTCCAGTACCACTCCCTGGATGTGATTGGGTTCCTGCTGGCCTGTGTGACAACTGTTATATTCTTAGTCACAAAATGTTGTTTGCTTTCTTATCGAAAACTTGGTAAAACAGGGAAGAAGAAGAGGGAATAGATCTAAGTTTGGCAAAGGCCTGAATGAGCAACCTGTTCATTCTCCTCACAGTGACCTTAATGAAAACACATTGTCTCAATATGTTTTCAAAGTTCCCAACCCTCTCCCTCAGCCTAGAGGTAAAGCCTAGAATTCAACAATATCATTAACTAGTAGGCATCTAGTCCCAATCTTCCTTAGTCTCTTCCCAGGTAGCTCTACCCTCTTCCTCATTCCTGACACAAAAACAACTAATAATTTTATGTATATTCTATTTATCATATTAATTTTTCCATTATGTTTAACCTTAAGAATATGCTGACTGACAATATGCTGAATCCTGGGGAGCACACAAAAGGTGAGCTGAATTTGAAGATGTAGGGAACACAGAAGAATAAAATGCCCAAGTTCCTCTAGAACTTACAAATCAGGGAAACATCACAGGAGATTAGTATGTTAGAAGAAGAGTAATAATTTTCTTCTTTCATAAAAATAATCCTTTCTGCTTGTCCAATGTTATGGGGTCAGAGCCTGAATTGATAATAACTATAATGGCACATCACACTAAGAAAGGTCTACGAATTTCTATTGAACACACAGGTAATCATGGCCTATGACCCTGCCTTTAGTCAACAGTTATTCTCATGTGTCCTTTAATGCCCTTGTCTGAGGACAACCTTCAAACAAAAGAGATCAATTGAGTCACTATTTTTTCTTGAGCACAGAGAATGTCAGCAATATGTTAAAGGTGAACAGATGATTATTAGAGGAAATGACAATAAGAAATATAGAAAAAATTTAGTACTTTCAAAAATTTTACTTAACAATACAATAAATAATGTTAGAGTTAAATACTAATTCATTATATTTACAATCAAAATGTCCATAATCTATAATCACTCTTTATAATCAAAGGATTTGTTTACTTCAAAAACATATATTTGTTTAGAATGTAAGATCGTTTGATTATTTTTCAGTCTCTATCTTCTACAAATTTAAATTCAGGCATTTATTGTTATGTCAAGGACATAAGATAATAGCAGACCTATTTTACTAGGAATATGTTATAGTAAATATTTATCAATGCAAATCACTAATTAAAAGCAAATATTCATATTTAAATCAGTTTGCATTAATTTAACAAATAGATTAAAGATTGCACTTTCTTTACTCCTTATAAACTTAATAGCTTGTCTAATAAAGTTTTAATTTCAGTGTTTGACACACAATTGGGGCGATAAGTGAAATCCATTATCTTACTGAAAATTTTGAAATTCTTATTCATTTCAGTATGGTGTGTTAAAAATTACCTCCAATTTAAAAATAACCATATGATGGGAACAAATAAATATTCCTTCTTGAACATTTACATTACTGAAAATGCAACTAAATTCTACAAATTTTTTGTGAAGGCTGAAAAACATGTTTGTTAAATGTTAGCATTTTTAAAAGGTGATGTGTTTTGACTTTTACAATTTTTTATGTTTCAAGGAGAGCTATTTATGTTTGCTACTTGCCCAGTTTGTTTTCTGCAATTGGAATAAAGTAAATGGCTAAGATCCAGTGAGAAGGGCCCTGGCCAACCGTGGCAATGAGCACTCCCAAGGTCAGGCGCCCGTTTAGTTTCTGAGAATGGCCACCCATTGCATAGAGATTTGCTTTTGCTCAATAGGCACTGCCCAACAGTGATTTCTCCACTCCTGCTTTCTGATTACCTGCAGGTGTCTTCCTTTGCCTGAATATCATCAGAAGCCAGCTGACAGCAACTCCTGGGTGATACCAGCTGCATTAGTTAGTGTAACTGCAGCATACACTTGGGTGGGTATGTAGATAGATAGATTAGATAGATAGATAGATAGATGATAGATAGATGATAGGCAGATAGACAAGGCTGAGAATGTACTTTCTTCAGCAGTTATTGATAAACCGTTCAGATGCAGAAACTGTCATATCATATCTAACAAAACAGAAACCCAGTCCCCTCAGCCAGAGTACTTTCACACAGCTCTAACATCCTGCACTCTTAGAGATGCTCAGAAGGATGAACTTCAGTACTTTCACTTATTTTGTTCATAAACAATGGCCATATCCCTGAGTGGAATCATCCCTCTCTTGAGAAATGCACCTCCCAGACTGCGTGACTCCCAAGTTGTAACTATGAGAAACAAACATGTCTAAGGGAAATAGTGAAGCATACTAGTTAGGGAACCCATTCCCACTCACAACCCCTTAAGATATTATGTGATTTCCTTCCTCCTGCCTGAGTATCTGTACATCTCTCCTTCAACTGATCTCAACAAATCCAGCTGATAAAACACACTCCTGAGTGATACAAACTGCATTAGTCAGTCTCCCTGGAGCTATAGCAGGATAAAAAAAGGCTAGAATGCACTTCCGCTATAGGAAGGGTCATTCTTATTGTTGTCCAGATCAGCAAACTCTCACCTCCTAACAAAGTAGAGACCAGGTGCCATCAGCCAGGACACTTTCTCAGGGCCTTTACAATGCCGGCTCCTACAGGTGCTCAGCATGCTGAAGTTGCTAATTTCACTTTGTTGTTGTCCATAAGACTCCTTTTGTCCTTTATCCTGAGCAGCCCTTCCACTGCTCAGGGTATTTTAATTGATGGTATGATCCAAAACTTTATTCACTCAGTCAGTGATTGGTTTTATTGGTTTGTTACACATTCACCCTGACTTTTTTTACTGGACATCAGGATATTAAGAGATACCCTAGTGATCTGCATCATCATTCATCCATTCTAGCTCTACCAAAGCTCAGTAAACCCCCAGGGGCTGTTTCTCAAATGCAGAAAAACAGTCTGGAGAATGTGATGTGGCTTTGCTCCCAAATCCTGAGATTCCTTTATTAGAATGTTGACAGAGGTTTATTCAGCATTTCTGGTGGCCATGGACAGAGTGCATAAAGTCATGTTTTCTGAGTCACAGTGAATGTCACAAGATGCTTGTAACGCAGCCTAGACACAGAGTGGAGAACACGGATGCCCTGGTTGCACTAAAAATTGACAACTTACAGGTTACTTCTTATAGAGTTTAGGCTGACATGCCCATATGTGGAATCACTGCCCCCAGTATTCAAAAAGGGCTCAATAAGCTTTGAGCCCTCTATTCACATGACGGAGAGCTCGAGGCGCATTCATCTGCTAATCATACTAAAGGACTGTACCAACTCAGCGTAACTCAGTTTCCCTATGGATAACAAATTCCCTCCCAATGGTTCATATAGGGAGATTTTAATATAAAATACAAAACGTGTGGATAGTGAAGGGAACAAAAAAAATGAGGAGACTACTACAGTGGAAGTTATAAAAGGTACTTGGTAATTATTAACTGAGTTGGTGGATAAATAAAGAACATTCATATTTATTAGAAAAAGGCTGACATAACAATCAAGAAAAAATTGAGTAGAGCAAATGGAAGACTGGTGAAAAACCAGAAGGGTGTGATGATTCAGGAACCATCATAAGAATTTCTGCTAATAAAGTAAAATAGTATTAAATTCTAGGCCATGTAAACAAACTACTAACCCATTTTTATCTGATTTGAGGTGTTTGTTGCTGAACCTGATATGAGCTATTTCAGGGAAATGGTGTAGGCAGAAAGTAGATTATAAAAATGGGAGATAAGGAAATAATACAAAATCATGTAGCTAGCTCTCATAAAGTAGCATTCAGGTTAGAAACTAAACAGTTTGAGGGTGGAAAGAAAAGGGAGCCCGAAGAGGACAAGGCATTGAGATCCATATATGTCCATATATATTCATTTTTATCATAACATTGTTAAGTGTTAAATGCTTGGTGTAATTCTACTCTATATTAACCCAAGCAATTCTCACAATAATCACAAGGAGCATATTATTTTTAAATACATATTACAGGTAAGAAAACTGATGTATAAATAGAGTAAATATTTTCTCAGTATCATATTACTGGCCAGTGGTTAAGAGAGGATCTTACCATTAACAGACAGTACCCAGAGTAAATATTGTTTAAAAGCACATCATATATGTATACCTCATTTATGAATGTGTACCTCCTACTGCAAAAAAGTCATTAAGGAGGGAAAGTTAAAGATCTAGAAAAGGAGAAAGATTAAGGATAAACTGAGGACCTCAGTTTCGCCAGTCATAGCCAGGATGAAGGATAGGGTTTATGGAAATAGAGGAGGAGGAAAGGAAGGTTATATTTGCACAAAAGTTTACAACACTCAGGTTAAGAAACAAATTGATTCCTTGCAAAAATAAGAGAGAATATAAAGTTATTTCAATATTCCTTCAGATTTTATAAAAACTAAAATGTTTTCAAAGTCAATCTATGTTCTTACTTATACTGAAATCACTTTATCCATCTTGTCTTCTGTCAAACTTCAAAAACCTCTTGGACTCCCTGTTAATATCTGTGTCCCTTCCCAGCTTCAGGCAGTGCTTGTATCTGGGCTTTGTGAGCCTCTCCCATTCCCTCGTCCCCATCTGTAGACACACTCCATACTTCCTGTCTCGGCATGCTCAGCCTTCCTCACTGGTGATGGGAGAAGCCTGTTTCATGACAGTCACACTGCTCATAGTATGTGAGGAGGGGCCCTAAGACACAGGAGAAGGACTGTTTTTTATTTCCACCTCCAGAAGTGAGTATCAAATGAAATATCAAAGAACAGAAAAACCAGTCCTTTCCCCATCATCCTGTATTTCTCCCATTACTTCTGTAAAATGCCAAGGCAATCCCATATCTCCTCAGGATAATCCTGAGAATGTCAGCCAGGAACTAAGTCTTCATTTTTTAAATTTTCTTAACACCATATTTTTCCATATCCTAAATTGAGTCCATAGTGGGATTTTGTTTGTGTGTGCTTTCCCTTTTCCTTGGATTTTCACTGCCTGTTTCCCACCACTTAGCCATAGAAGAAGGAAATAAAGTACCTGCACAGGTCATAGAATGACCAACCCCACTATACCAGACCATATAAAGTAGAAAGTCTTTATCTCTGGCTTTGGAGTTGCTAATTTGGGGAATAAGTCCCACAAGAAACAGCGATGTGACTTCTGACCCTTTCTTGCATCCCTGTCTAGTAAAGGAACATCGTGTGACTTTGCAGCATAGCAGTTCAACACCACTCACTCACACACACATATATACCCCAATATTCATAAGAACAGAATGTGTATACTTAAGTGTGTTAAAATAATTATAGTAATAAAAGTACAACATATTATATTTTATCAATACTAAGCCACAGGAGAAAGAGCTGAAAGCCTCAACTTTCATAATTAGTTTCACATGTTGGGTCATTTCTGGATCCTAAATCTGATCCTAGACTGTGAACATGATGCTGGAGCTGGTAGTTTGCTCAGGACAGAACAGAATGGGCTAGTGTTTGCTGTATTAAGGAGGGAGCTATCTTAGAGACTTATTTCAAATTTTATAGTTGTCAAAATGCTCATAGCTGGACAAGTGATGTCAGCACGATGACAGAATGGGAGGTCCCTTGCTCATAGCCCCCAACAGCAACAATATTTGGCAGCCATTCAGGGGTAAAAGAGCTTTTGTGAAAATTTGGGACCTAAGTAGGAGGTTGTAAAACCACAATGGAGCCCAAGATTGAGGAAGGTCATTTTAGGCAAGCCTGCACCCAGGTAGTAGGCTGTCCAACCACGACCCTAGCTAGACCCAGAAACAGCCCAGATCCCTGGGGGTTTGGCTAGAGACTTGACTGTTCTTGGTCCTGTCACCAGCACCATTCACCAAGGGGCCCAGGAGGAGCCATACCTGCCCGTGCCTAGGGTAACAGCTTGCCGACTTTGGTCTCTCCAGCAGATCCTACCACAGCTCTATAACTTAGCTCCAGCTCCTCTCAGCTGTGTCCCAAGAGAGCTGGGCCAGCCCAGGGACCCAGGGGAGACACACCCATCTATGCACCTGGAGGGAGGTCCGCTGACCTCAAGCTGAATAGGGGTCCTAAAGCAATGCTACGATTAGGCTCCAACCCTTCCTGGCCATGGCAAAGGAGCTGTGCTCCCTTCCCAGGGCTCTGGCAGAAGACATTCCTAGTCATGCTTCCAGAGGCAGACATTCAGACTTTGGACCTGGCTATAGACCTTAAAGCAGCCCTGTGACTCAGTTCCCTCCACATTTAGCTGAGGTTCCAGGCTAGTTCCACCTTCCCAGGTACCCACCTAGTGACCCATGGGAGTCCTCTGAGAGCCCTGGGAGAGCCATGTAGATGCAAGCATTGGCAACAGCTTACTCTATGCAGACTCAACTGTGGACAGACTAGATAACTGTAATAATTAGGACAATATTGTATCAGAGCAGACACAGGTTGGTTGAGCAATAGAAGCAAATACAGGCTCCAGGAAAACATTTATGTATGGATGGATATTTCCTATATGATACAGATGGTTAAAGGCATGAGGAGAGATTGGATTAAAGATGGCAGCATGAGAGGTGAGACAGAGTCCTCCTCCTAAAACCACATATAATATGAAAATATTATTAATACAACTAATCCTGAAAGAGCAACAGGAAAGAAGGCTGCACCAGACTGCATACACATGGAGAAAAGAGCAGACCTCATGGAACAGGGTAACATACCAAAGCTGTGACCTGGTGGGACTCAAGTGCTACCCCCATCCCAGCTCACCAGAGGGAGGAAAATAAACAGAATGGGGAGGGAATGGAGGCCTGGGACTGCTGAACACCTAGCCCTGGAGATCTGCTCTGGGAGCACGAAGCTACATTGCATGGCACTTTGGTAATTAGTGGGGTTGGAAAGCTAAGACAGGCAGAATACCTGGAGAGACAGAGATTCCAGCTGCTTATGGAAAACAGGAATTCAGATCCAGCTTATCTGGGCAGGCAGTCTGAGAGACATCCTAACATTGATAGGGCTGCTAAAGAGGCAAGGATTGCACAGAGCTTACTGCTCAGGAGAAAGGACAGGTAGACAAAATTTCCAGGTGCACACTGCTCAGCAGGTTAGGAAATTAAACAATTTCAGGCCATCCATCCCCCTGGCTGGCTACGCAGCTCCAAGGCCCCCCACCATGATACACAGCCTGCTGTTTCTTCCTCCCAGCTAGCCTGTACCTGGAT
This sequence comes from Phataginus tricuspis, assembly GCA_029783875.1. Lineage (NCBI taxonomy): Eukaryota > Metazoa > Chordata > Mammalia > Pholidota > Manidae > Phataginus > Phataginus tricuspis. Next base: position 36,419,302 of record JAQQAC010002594.1, read on the forward strand.
TGCAAACCAGCATCCCCTCCCCTGGCATCAGGCCAGCCAGAGGGTAGTCCCACCTATGGCACCTATAAACAAAAAGCATAGCGGCTTACACCTGTGTGTTCAGCCCACTGTTTCTGGCAGTGGTGACAGGCTTAGCAGCTGGGAAGCAGGAAAGAACTCTTTTAACCCCCAGGCACCAGCATCACTACCCTGCGACCCCTGACATCACTCCAGGGGCTGAGCAGCTCCAAAGAGCAGAGCTTCTGGACATTACAGGGCACCACATACAAATATAAAACGTCAAAGGAACCTGGTTCAAAGCAAAATCTCAACACTGGATAAAGGACTGAGTGAGACTGAATTAATAAATCTTCCTGAAAGAAATTTCAAAATAAAAATCATAAACATGCTTATGGAGGTACAGAAAAATATTCAAAAATTCAGGAATGAATTTAGGATGGAGATCCAATAGTTGAAGAGCACAATAGAGGGTATTAAAAGCAGATTAGATATGGTGGAGGAGACGACGAATGAAATAGAAACTAAGGAAGAGGAATACAAAGAAGCTGAGGCACAGAGAGAACAAAGGATCTCTAGGAATGAAGGAATACTCAGAGAACTGTGTGACCAATCCAAAGAGAACAATATTCATATTATAGGGGTACCAGAAGAAGAAGAGAGAGAAAAAGGGATAAAGAGTGTCTTTTAGGAAGTAATTTCTGAAAAATTCCCCAAGCTGGGGAAGGAGATAGTCTCTCAGGCCATGGAGGTGCACAGATCTCCCAACACAAGGGACCCAAAGAGGACAGCACCAAGACATACAATAATTAAAATGGCAAAGACCAAGGATAAGGACAGACTATTAAAAGCAGCCAGAGAGAGAAATAAGATCACATACAAAGGAAAATCCATCAGGCTATCATCAGACTTCTCAGCAGAAACCTTACAGGCCAGAAGGGAGTGACATGATATATTTAATGCAATGAAGGAGAAGGGCCTCGAGCCAAGAATTTAAATTTGAAGGGGGGATTAAACAATTTCCAGATAAGCAAAAGCTGAGAGAACTTACCTCCCAGAAACCATCTCTACAGTGTATTTTGGAGGGACTGCTATAGATGGAAGTGTCCCTAAGGTTTAATAGCTGTCACCAGAGGTAATAAAAAGGAATAGATAAAGACTACAGAATATGATACCTTATATAAAAAGAATGGAGGAGGAAAAAAAGAAGGGGGAGAAAAAAGAACCTTTAGATTGTGTTTGTAATAGCATACTAAGTGAATTATGTTAGACTCAGACATAGTAAGGAAGTTGCCCTTGAACCTTTGGTAACCTTGAATCTAAAGCCTGCAATGGCAATAAGTACATACCTATCGATAATCGACCTAAATGCAAATGGTCTCAATGCACCAATCAAAAGATATAGAGTCATTGAATGGGTAAAAAAACAAGATCCATCTATATGCTGCCTACAAGAGACTCACTTTAAACAACCCAAAGACATACACAGACTAAAAGTGGAGGGATGGAAAAAGATATTTCATGGAACTAACAGGGAGAAAAAATCAGGAGTTGTAGTACTTGTATCAGACAAAATAGACTTTAAAACAAAGAAAGTCACAAGAGACAAAGAAGGACATTACATAATGATAAAGGGGTCAATCCAACAAGAAAATATAACCATTATAAATATATATGTACCCAACACAGGAGCACCTACATATGTGAAACAAATACTAACAGAATTAAAAGGGGAAATAGAATGCAATGCATTCATTCTAGGAGACTTCAACACACCACTCACTCCAAAGGACAGATCAACCAGACAGAAAACAAGTAAGGAAACAGAGGCATTGGATAACACATTAGAACAGAAGGACCTAACAGACATCTGCAGTACAATCCACCCAAAAGCAGCAGGATACACATTCTAGTAAAGTGCACATGGAACATTTTCAAGAATATAAGATATACAAGGCCACAAAAAGAGCCTCGGTAAATTCAAAAAGATTGAAATTGTACCAAACTAGAAATAAATCATGCAAAGAAAACAAAAAAGCCCACAAACACATGGAGGCCTATCTACATGCTCCTAAATAACCAATGGATCAATGACCAAATAAAAACAGAGATCAAGCAATATATGGAGACAAATGACAACAATAATTCAACAATGCAAAATCTGTGGGACACAACGAAGGGGGTGGTAAGAGGGATGTACATTGCAATACAGGCCTATCTCAGGAAAGGAGAACAATCCCATATGAACAGTATAAACACACAATTAACAAAAGTAGAAAAAGAACAAATGAGGCCCAAAGTCAGTAGAAGGAGGGACATAATAAAGATTAGAGCATAAATAAATAAAATCGTGATGAATAAAATAGAAAGAATCAATGAGAGTAGGAGCTAGTTCTTCGAGAAAATAAACAAAAAACAAAAACCCCTAGCCAGTCTTATCATGAAGAAAAGAGAGTCTACGCACTTAAATAGAATCAGAAATGAGAAAGGAAAAATCACCACGAACAATACAGAAATACAAATAATTATTAGAGAATATTATGAAAAATTATATGCTAACAAACTGGATAACCTAGAAGAAATGGACAACTTTGGAGAAAAATACAACTTTCCAAGGGTAACCCAGAAAGAAACAGAAAATCTGAACAGACCAATTACTATCAATGAAATTTAATTTGTAATCAAAAAACTATGTAAGAACAAATGCCTGTACCAGATGGCTTCGCTGCTGAATTTTACCAAACATTTGGTGAAGATCTAATACCCATCCTCCTTAAAGTTTTCCAAAAAGTAGAAGAGGAAGGAATACTTCCAAACTCATTCAATGAGGCCAGCATTACCCTAAAACCAAAACCAGGCAAAGACACCACAAAAAAAGAAAATTATATACTAATATCCCTGATGAACACAGATGCAAAGATACTCAACAAAATATTAGCAAACCAAATTCAAAAATACATCAAAAGGATCATCCATCATGATTAAGTAGGATTTCTTCCAGGGATGCAAGGATGGTACAACATTAGATAATCCATCAACATCATCCACCACATCAACAAAAAGGACAAAAACCACATGATCATTTCCATAGATGCCGAAAAAGCATTAAACAAAATTTAACATCCATTCATGATAAAAACTCTCAACAAAGTGAGTATAGAGGGCAAGTACCTCAACATAATAAAGGCCATATATGACAAGCCCACAGCCAACTTCATACTTAACAGTGAGAAGCTGAAAGCATTTCCTCTATGATAGGGAATAAGACAAGGATGCCACTCTCTCCACTTTTATTCAACATAGTTATGGAGGTCCTCACCACAGCAATCAGACAACACAAACAAATACAAGGCATCCATATTGGTAAAGAAGAAGTTAAACTGTCCCTGTTTTCAGATGACTTGATATTGTTCATAAAAATCCCTAAAGAATCCACTACAAAACTACTAGATCTAATATCTGAATTCAGCAACATTGCGGGATACGAAATTAATACACAGAAATCTGTTGCGTTCCTATACACTAATGATGAACTAATAAAAAGAGAAACCAGGAAAACAATTCCATTCACAACTGCATCAAAAAGAATAAAATACCTAGGAATAAAACTAATGACAGAAGTGAAAGATCTATACACCAAAAATTATAAGACACTCATGAGAGAAATTAAAGAAGATACCAAGAAATGGAAACACTTCCCATACTCATGGACAGGAAGAATTAACATTGTCAAAATAGCCATCCTGCATAAAGCAATCTACAGATTCGATGCAATCCCTATCAAAATACCAACAGCATTCTTCAACAAACTAGAGAAAATAATTCTTAAATTCATATGGAACCACAAAAGACCCCAAATAGTCAAAGCAATCCTGAGAAGGAAGAATAAAGCTGGGGTATTATGTTCCCCAGCTTCAAGCTCTGCTACAAAGCCACAGTAATCAAGACAGTTTGGTACTGGCCCAAGAACAGACCCATAAACCAATGGAACAGACTAGAGAGTCCAGATATAAACTCAAGTATATATGGTCAATTAATATATGATAAAGGAGCCATGGACATACAATGGGGAAATGATAGCATCTTAAACTGGTGTTGGCAAACATAGGCAAAAATCTCCTGAATATAAACACGAGCAACTTTTTTTCTGAATGCATCTCCTCGAGCAAGGGTAACGAAAGCAAAAATGAACACATGGGACTACATCAAACTTAAAAGCTTCTGTACAGCAAAAGACACCATCAACATAATAAAAAGGAATCCTACAGTATGGGAGACTATATTTGTGAATGACATATCTGACAAGGGTTTAACATCCAAAATATATAAAGAACTCACATGCCTCGATACCCAAAGGGCAAATAACTTGATTAAAAAATGGGTGGAGGACATGAACAGACACTTCTCCAAAGAAGAAATCCAGATCGCCAACAGCACGTGAAAAGATGCTCCACATCTCTAAATATCAGGGAAATGCAAATAAAAACCCCAATGACATATCACCTCACACCAGTTAGAATGGCCAGTATTGAAAAGACTACAAACAACAAATGCTGGCAAGGATGTGGAAAAAGGGGAACCTTCCTACACTGCTGGTGAGAGTGTAAGCTAATTCAACCATTGGGGAAAGCAATGTGGAGGTTCCCCAAAAAACTAGAAATAGAAATACCATTTGACCCAGGAATTCCACTCCTAGGAATTTACCCAAAGAATATAATTTCTCAGATTCAAGAAGACATATGCACCCCTGTGTTTATTGCAGCACTATTTACAATAGCCAAGATATGGAAGCAACCTAAGTGTCCACCAGTAGTAGAATGGATAAAGAAGAGGTGGTACATATACACAATGGAATACTACTTAGCCATAAGAAAGAAACAAATTCTGCAATTTGCAACAACATGGATGGAGCTGGAGGATTTCATGCTCAGTGAAATAAGCCAGGTGAAGAAAGACAAGTACCAAACAATTTCCCTCATTTGTGGAGTATGACAATGAAGCAAAACTGAAGGAACAAAACAGCAACAGACTCACAAACTCCGAGAAGGGACTAGTGGTTACCAAAGGGGAGTGGTGGGGGAGGGCAGGTGGGGAAGGAGGGAGAAGGGGATTGAGGGGTATTATGATTGGCACACATAGTGTGGGGGGATCAGGGGGAAGACAGTGTAGTACAGAGATGGCAAATAGGGACTCTGTGGCATCTACTACCCTGATGGACAGTGACTGCAATGGGGTATGTGGGGGGACTCGATAATATGGGTGAATGTAGTAACCACATTGTTTTTTCATGTGAAACCTTCATAAGAGTATGTATCAATAATACCTTAATAAAAAAAAAGACAGGAGAAGTATACATGTTTTATTTTATTGCAGTGGGACAATTGCTTGTCTATATATTGTGTATATAAAAAGACTGGCCCCATGTGTCACAGCGTAAAGAAAAATTAACCGCAATAAATGAAAGTCTGATTTTATAGAACCATTACTTCTAATGTTTAATTATCTTGGTCATGCATCTCTATTTTGAAATCAGATGACCCAGCATATGATAAGTTCTCTGTTTTGAGGTAAGATACTTATTATTACCCATAAAATATGGATTTCCTAGGGTTGTTATGAGTATAAAGTGAGGTAATATACACAAAGTACTCAGTTTGGTGAGATCTGTAGACATCCAATAAATGTTCTATTTTGTAAGTCATCCATTCACTCATTTCCTCACTCAAGGGGATGGACAGAATGCTAGGTCTTATGCCACTTTTCATGGAAACTAAAATAATTTTGGGGAGGGGATGACAGATATTACATTTTAGTAATTCTTATCCACATTTGTCTCACCTCTCTAACCCTGTTCCTTTATAACCCTTATGATCATTTTTCCTCATTTCTTTGTTTGTTTGCTTTTCTATCTCCTTTTAGACTGTATACTCAAAGGGAGAATGGTTGATAATTCTAAAATGCACAAATTATTTTTCTAATGAATAATTACACATTCTGACAAACACTCTGAAAGGTAATAACAAAGACTCTAATAAAAAATAACTGACAGAAGTGACAAATGAAAAACCAAAAACAAAAGATCCATAGGTTTCCAGTCCACAGGGGAAGTTGGAAGAACCAGTATCAGGGATCAGATCTCTGAGAGGAGTTATTAGTCAACCACTGGAAAAGCTAAAGGGAAATGTTCTTAAGGTTCACAAATGTGCTGTGCGCAGCTTCACCACGAACATTCTATGGACATTCTCGCAACACAAATTAGATGGCTCTTCCTATCAGTGCCCAAATTTGCCTACTGTTGTATGTCCCAAGTCTCTCTGTCCAGGCGCCTTCTCAGTGTGCTCAAGTTGAAGGAACCTCAGCCAAATGTCCAAGCAGAATGGGTCTGGGCAAGGTAACCAACAAGAGAACAACCCCAGGCAGAAGGATGATCATCTGATGGTGTGGGGTCAGACAGAGAATGCAGTGTGCACAAAAACTTACATACTGAAGCTGCCTACATATTCCTGGGTGGACACATGGCATGGCCTTCATTACATCCAAAGGAATGAGTGCAACTGAGACATAGCTATAGAGGTCATTTAGGATAGTTGTCCACATTGGAATATAAAAAGCATTTTTGTTTCAAAACATTTGCAACATTATAGAGGTAATAGTACAGTCTAGGCTGTTGCAATATGTTCTCTTCCAATATACCTTCTTCGTCTCATATGTTATTGATGAGCATTCAAACAGTATTTGAATAACTTCTTATACTTTTTGTTACATGTCTATATCAGTATTTAGTGGAAATGTTTTGAGTTTTAGGGTGTGTGTATGTACACAGTAATATATATATTACTATTCCTTTATGACAGAGTTCTTAGGAACAGTTTCTAAATTCAAGTAATCCATCTTGTATGTAACCAATATCAATGGGTTAATGAATTCCAGGTTAATATAATCCTTTTTCTAACTTTAAAAATTTTTACAATTTACTACAGAAATCATATGTGACTGTGGGCCTTCAAAATACTAAGAACTTTTGATTATCTTAGCATTGTTCTCAGTATGCATGCTCTAACTAAGAGAGTGCACACTTAAGACAAAAAAGCAATGATAGGTTCCTCACAGTATTTTTCAGGAGACACCAGAGAGTGTTTAAAGCAGCCTTGCAAATGTAGTTGATCCTTGAACAATTCATGGACTAGGGATGCCAACCCTGCACACTCGAAAATCGGCGGTTAACTTTTGACTTCCCCAAAACTTAGCCACTCATAACAAACTGTTAAGAGGAAGACTTACTGATAATGGTCGATAACATGAATTTTGCATGTTACATTTAAGTTAAAGACAAGAAAATGTTTTTTCAAATTGTTGAAAATCTCCAAAACAAATTTTGCAATATATGTATTGAAAAGCCTCTGCATATAAGTGAACCTGTTTAAACCTATGTTGTTCAAAGTTTGTCGGGGTTTCTAGCCTCTCCCCCGCCGGTCTTGCTCACCGTCAGGATTACCAGCTCTTTCTGGGACCAGCTCTTTCAGTGACCCTCCGAGCCAGCGGAGGGAAAGGAAGGGAGGGAGAGGCACGCCTTGTCGAAGCAAGGGAGGCAAGAGCCGACTGTCCGCTCGTTCCACAGCCTCCGCCGTCCCCAGAGACAGACACGACAGAGAGCTAAGTCAAAACACTCACTCATTTATTGCAGCTCAGAACACGGAATATATAGGGTGTGGTCTCTTCTGATTGGTTACACCTTATGCTAACAAGGCGAATTTCAAATTTCCAATCACGCACAGAGCTGTGCGCATGCGCAGTTGTCTCTGACATAAGAGGCGGACCGGAGTGAGTGCAGCTGAAACTCAAACGGTTCTCAGCGGCTATTTTTGTGGCGCGGCTGAGATTCAAGGGTAGTTCCCCACAGAGGTTCAACTGTAGTTTTTCTCCCCATGACTGATAAATACTTAGAGTCCAGTAAGGATTGTGGATTTCCTTAATTTAATCTTGAGGAATGGGGAAGAATGATATAAAGAAAATAGTTATAAAGGAAAAATGGGGACTGGGATTGTTTTTTTCACAAGCAAATTTGCAGGGTTGGTTTAAAGAGCATGAGGAGATCAAGTTAAGAAAAGGCTGGACTACTGTAAAAGGTACAAATATGAGTGAGACCAGTAGACTAACACATGTACGATTTTGTCATGTAATTTATTTAATATTACAGAGTAGCAATAAGGACTATGAAGTATGTCTCTGACTCTTGAAGTAAAAAAAATAACAATCACAACGATTTGGCCATTTACTGGTGGAAGGGTTTTCATTTCCTGTTCTGGGTGCTATAGCCAAACGTTCTGGTACTTTGAGCTGCTGTGCACGACCTCAGCAACTGACTTAACAATGGAGCATTCTGACTCTGGCAATTGGCTGTTGAGCAGGAGAAGGAGGGAAAGAGCCAGTATGTCCTGCCTTTTCTAACCTAGACTGGCAGTCCAGCTGCACCACTTCCAGCTGGTCTTTTTTGAAACAGCTGAAAATCCTGCCAGTGTTCAAGGGGTGGAGACATGGTGGGAGGACTGTCCAAGTGTTTGTAGGCAAGTCTTAAATCACCACAAACATAACTTTTCGAAGTAAGCCACCAAGATCACTGACTACTATAAAACTCTTTCAATATCAATATTAAAACATAGCAAAGTTGTTAAGAATTATGAGTTTAGATTTTTACAATAATTGAAATGTTAACAAACACTGTAATACACTTATTTCTAGGTATTTTAAATGACATAGGTGTCTTAAAAAATGGGCCCCAATTCAAGAAATGTAGTTTACCGAAGAAAATTAGTTGTGTGTCATCTCAGGAAAAAGCTTTATGACAGAAATGAGGACGTAGCCGGATACAGGACAGTAATCAGGAAGCTTTGAAAACTATGTGTGAGGCAAAATTAGCACCTGGCAATTGTGGTGATTAATTTATCAGTTCTCAGGAGGAGGTGGCAGTAAAGAGAAAGTGTTCATTGGGAAACCTGTCACACTGGGGCAACACAGGTTTAATTTTTCTTAAATGAGTACTAAAAACAGTCTAATTTCTATTCCATGTGTTAAACAATACAAGGACCAGAATTTTGTTTCCTAGACTTAAATTAAATCATACTGAGACCTAACAAAAATAGTTCAGTAATTTGTTCCAGGATAACCGGTCTGTGATCAACTAAAAGAGTTTCCTTATTAGAGCATGTAACTTGCTCAACAAGACAAGTTTCAGAGCTCACCTCACTGTGTCCAGCAATCTGGGTTTGTGTCATAAACTTTGCCCCCAGTCAGTTTCCTACTTTTACAAAGCCCTCCCGGATACCACCAGCCCAGGGCCCACCACCTTAGAGTGATCTTCCTTTGACATCCACACTCTGAAACAGCAATAAAGCCCCATTTGTCTGGCCTGTAGTAAGTCCTAGAAATCTAGCTTTGCTTGATAGTAGATTTTGTGTGTGGTTGTGTGTGTTCTTTTAAGGAGTTGGCAGTTGACTTAAATATTCAAAAGGATCTAAATTCCTAACAGAATTTCTTGATAAAGTGATAGGCAGTCTATAACTAGGTTTCTTGAATTTGTGTATAATTTTAGGCCCAGTATTTTGTTACTGGATTGATCCACTTTTCTTTTCGGCAATTTTTCCAGAAGTCCCTTTTGGTGTGTAGGCTTTGATTATGAAGGCTACATTGTTTCTGTATTTTCTCAAAAATCTCTCTTTCATCTCACCTCTTTAATACATAAACATTGAGTCTCTCAGCGGAGGTGTTATTAATAATACTTTGCTGTATGTTTTAAGTGTAGGTAATATGTATTTCTAATCTGTAATAAAACAAAAATCTATAGATTCCTAGAATTGGGACAAAATTTAACAATTCCTTACGATATTATTTCACCATGAGAGTTCTGTAGTAAGAAAAGTGTAAATATCCGAACTGATCAAGGAGCTCACCAGCTCAGCTCTGCACTAATGAGATGGTCATAATCTCACAGCCCAAATTCATTTCAAAATAAAACTCTAATGACATGTATTTTCCAGGAAACGTTATCAAAGGTTTTGCACAAGTTCACCTAAGAAATATGGGGTAATTTTAAAGAAAAATAACATTTTAAAACTGAAACATATAAGTTCAGTGTATTTCCTAGTTAAAAGTATCTGTAAAAATTATCTTACTGAAACATAAACTATAATAAAATCCAAAAAAGAGAGGACAGTTAGTTAACATTTTCTTTGCATTAAGATCATTAAACATCTTTCCAATGGTTATCCTTATGAATGTTTTTTAATTACAAATTTGTCATTAGGTTATTTCTCAACGAGTCACCCTTTAAAATTTATCTTTCTAAAGTGATGACTTATTAGTTAAAACTCCAATACTATGCTTTAAAAAATAGCTTTGCATGAAAAGTATATAGAAAATTATTTATCTTATTAAAGAATATAAACCCCAAAGTCAAGGGGACCACCATATTTAATGAAAAAATGTACTTACACTTGAATACATATGACATAAGACTTCCCACACAAGGGGAGAAAACAAAATAAGCATAAAACAAACAAAAGCAAAAAGGAAAAAACAGATCACCCTTGTTAGCTTTTTTCAACCACACACACACAAACACACACACACACACACCACTGCATGGTACTGTGGCTTTGATTTCCGTCCCTCCCTCGGACACCTTAGAGAGCTCCAGAGGACCATGACCATGGGCCCCATTGCCCAGCTCCCTACGCTCACACGGAGCACTGGGGCCAGAAACTGGGGTTAAAACTGGGAAGCCATCATTAATCATATACCAAGTAAGATAAGACATTTCCAGTCATGCATCTACTTCTCTAACTTTGTGCTTTTTTTGGCCTTCTGCAAGAAATGAGTTTCTTTTAATATGCTGTCAAGGAGGCCTCTCCGGCTTTCACACCTAGACTTAATTTGATGGGTTAAAGTCCTCATTCTATCATTATATTCTCCAAAGCATAAACTCTAAGAAACAACCATCTATCCCCATTGTCCTCATAATTTCTACTTTTCCCACATTTATTAAATATAATCATTACATCAATTTTAAAGACAACCCTGGGTGCACTTGTTCAGAGGGGCCATCAGGTGACCGTGTGGGCAACTTCAGCCTCCATCCTCATGGATGCCAGCAAGTCACCTGCTCTAAATTTGAGGTTTATCCTACATCCTTCATTAAGGATGCACTTGAGTCACTTCTTATGTAATGGGTCAAGGTAAGGGCTTATGTGTTACCAGAGTACATTGTGGGAATATGATTCAAAGATGCAAAAACATAGTAAGAATATTCTGGTACTGTCAGGAGCTCTGTGAAGATGCAGTTTTTAATAAGAAACTTCTGGAGAAACTGCAGGAATCCAAATCTGATGTTCGTAGAGATGCCAGTTGTCCCTGTGCTGAGCTGCTGTGTGGACGCCTTAACCTGCCTTTGGTCACAGTCTTTGATTTACCACTAGTAATACATACGAAAAACTGTGGAGGGCTTACATTACCTCCTTCCCATGTACCCGTTGTCATATAAGAACTTAGTGACAAAATGACATTTATAGAGGAATGACAAATATGTCATATTTTCTATACTTCAACTTTGCATTTGAAACCTTTCACAAAAACAAATGGGATAATATTTACAGTCAAGTATTAACTATTAGGTAAGTCAGTGGTTTATTTATTACAGTTTCCCTATAGTAGATGGGAATATACCTTACTTTCTTGGTGTGTGCTACAGTTTATACATAAAATTGAAAATTTATATAATTTAAAATTAAAGCAAGTTTATATTTTCTTACATTTAGTGTTGAAATGGACATATGCAGTTCCTTAGTCAAAATTTATCATCCATTCAATAGAGCTTGGACAAGGTAACTCTGTGACATTGGCGATGTCCCTTCAATTGACATCAATCTTCTCTGTTATTAGGGCTTATTTATTTAAAAAGCTACAATTGCACTGTGCTTTTCATAAATAATAATGTCTCTGTTATTTATTGCTATATAACCAACCATCTTAAAACTCAGAGTTTTAAACAGCAACCACATTATTTGCTCATGATCCTGTGGACCAGCCGTCTGGGCCAGGATCGGGAAAAGGTTTCCTCTTTGGGGCTTGCGGAGGCTCCCTCATTAGGCGGCAGTTAGGCGCCGGCTTAGCTGGGGCGCAATGATCCAAGGAAGTGTCACTCACGTGGCCTGGGTTTGGCAGAAGAGCAGACACTTGATTGCCTCCTCCACGTGGCCTCTCCAACAGCAAGCTTGTGCTTTTCCAGATGGCAGCAGAATTCCAGAAGAGTACGCATGAGAGTTCAAGGCCTAGGTTTAGAAATAACACTATGTCATTTCTGCCACCTTCTATTGATGAAACAGGTCATGAGGCAAATCCAGTTCAAAGGGTGGGAAACTAGCCTCCACCTCTTAACAGGAGAAGTTGCCAAGATAGGTAGTCAATTTTTATATACTACAGTTAGGAACTTTATAATATATATATGTGTTTGTATGTGTGTAAAATTAAGGTCAGGTATGAGGAAATATATTTTTCAAAGCTATTTTAGTTAAAAAATATGTCTTTCTAGTTATTATATAAGTAGATTTGTAAGATAAGCTATGTGCAAAGTTGCTTTCAGCTTTTAGAATCAAATTTTCTGATATCTCTCTTCTAGATTCATTATTTCTATTATTATACCTGTACTATTTCTTTGATCTAATTACCTAATATCTCCATCAGGAACAAAAACTGCTGACTTGTGGATGAAGGATCTGCATTTTCTAGTGTTACTACTTCCTTCTCAATTGATTCATTCATCTTCTAAGTAAACCTAAAACACTGGGATTACGTTGGAACTATCAACGTCTGTTTTCTGATTCTACCTGCACTACCTCCCCTCAGCTTGAAAAATGAGGCAAATGTGAGGTTCTAATATACTTTTTATATCTGAATGCTTTCCAGGCCTAGATCTGTGAGCACAGTCATTCAGCAACACACATTCGTTGAGCTTCCCCTTTGTTTCCTGTTTACAGGACAGAGAGGAAAGAGGAAGGGAAAGGTTTGCAGGAAGGGTGTAGAAGAAAATCAGTACATATTTATGGAGAATTTACTCTCTTCCAGGAAGTCTTTTAAGTCCTTTAGATTTCTTAACCCGTGGAAGACAAACACGAAAGTCCTTTTCATAGGCACTATTAGTGTCCTCACTTTGCAGATAGAGAAACTGAAGTTCAGAAAGTTCAGGTAATGTACCCAAGTTTCTCACGTGGAAGAATGATTGGGGAGGAATTGAAACAGCAGTCCGCTCCCCTGGCCCAACCAGTTTGTAAACTGCAATAACTGGAAGGAAAAGAGAGAGACCCTGACTTCAGAACTCCACATACTACTTGAAAAGACATTGGTCTAAGCAGCAAGTATATTACAATATAAAAGACCAAGAAGGTTAGATTTTCTTGAAATGGGTGACCTTTTTAACAGCCATTTTTCCATTGCCAGGAAATCACTCAGCTACTCAAATTTACATATGTATACATATGAGCACATAGCATCTTTTGGGGGTCAGTATTATTAAAATTTTGGAAACCTAAGAAAAATATCCATTTCAAATGGAACTTAAGAGTGCCTAGTATAATTACTATCAATAGCTAAGAAGGTATGTAAGATTAAGTTTACAGAGGAATGAAAGCCTGAGTTATAAAACATTAAACTTTGATTATGTATGTATTTTTGTATGAGGGTTAGGTGGCAGTGGCTTGCAGAATAAAAGCAAAATCAAATCTCTAAACTGAATCTGCTAAAAATTAACCTGGAATCAAAGGTTATAAAAAATAAGCCCTTAGATGAGATTCCACAGCAAGGTAATACAAGGTAATGTGAAGGGAACCCGTTACTATTTACTTTTTTAAATGGCAAACAGTCAAAGAGAAAGGGGGATGGTGAGTGAGACTTGAGCGTGGGTAAGTCTGTGGCAAGTAAGAGTGAACAAATAACCCAAAGACCAAAGTGACTAAGATAAACCTGCTAAAAATTAATCCAGAATCATAGGTCATAGAAAATAAGCATAGTTGTGATACTGCAGGAAGTGCACGCACAGTAATGAGAAGGATAACAGGGCATCAAATGCCCAAATGGTAAATAATCAAAGTAGAGTGCTGCACGGTGAGTGGAGAGGAAGGGTAGGCTGATGGCTCTGTGACATATAAGACTAAACATAAGGAACACTTTATGTAAATAAGGGGACAGACATACAAGAGATTGATGCAGGTAGACCTTTAAAGGCAAGTTATCTTGCAGCCAGACTTTCCAGAACTTTTACACCACCCCTTGGATGGGCACCAGTCTCCGCATTGCTGATTTATTCTAGAGATAGAAACTGACAAAGGGGATTCCTTGGTCAAATTACAAATACAAAGAAGGGTAAATTTTCCACTTTTTGTACGTGAATCTCCTTTAACACCTATTCCCAAGCTGAGTAGTATTTGCCTTCAGATTTTCCAATATTTATAATTTCTCTGGAGACCAGAGACACAAATTTAGATACGGGAAAAACTCGATGGACTGAATCCTGGTACAGTTCCTGAGGATCCCACTCTTCCAGGCGGTAACCAACAGCTTTCCCTTCACATTAAATTGCAGTCATCAATACGTGTCAGAATATTTCAAGGTACCTAGGACAGAAAAACAAATGACATGGAGATGGAGGTGAAAGACATCACTTCGTGTACTGCATCTCATCCGTTGTGCCCTCTACTGATCACCAGTCCCTCAGGACTTTGGTGCTGCTGTAACCTTGCTTTTGTAAAGTTACAAGGGAGCGTGAATCTGTAAGCCATGGAGGGATAGGCTTGTTGACTCCTGGTGATATCTGCATCTTTGGGGAGGACCTTGAGCCACTGGGGCTTCTCTACTTGCCTTTCCCTATGCTCCTACAGGATATTTAGCTTCCCACGTGTAACCTGTCTATTGTCCAGCGGCTGGCTGCATGGTACTGAGACCAGATGGAGATGAGTGTGAACAATGCTGATTCTTCATGCGGCAAATGTATATTTAGGGTGGAAGATTATTGTGATCTTTAGAAAAAAACCCTAAACAACCTTGAAGTGTTTCTTCATTTTCAACGAGCAGCAAAGTGGATTCTGAACTGGGCTTACACTACATGAAATCCTGTTACATGGGTCTTCCCCAGAGAATAGGAATATCAGTTAGCAATGAAAACAAAACATATTTAAAATGCCGTAGAATTAAATAAAATGTCACAAATATCTTAAAAGAGATATAAACGTAATGCTATGCAGATGGAAAATGACCAGATGGACTTCAGAATGTTCATCACATACTTAAAAATTATACAAAAATACTGGCTTGAAATATAACGTATCAGTTATCTTGAATTTGTAACACATGGAAAGAGAAATGAATCTTTAAGGAGTATTTGAACCTTACAAGGGTGCAGAGGTAGGAATAGCATGGCTACGTTAGAACCTCTCTAACATGGTTTTACTTTTGTTTGTTTAAACTTCAAAATACTGGCATATTTTGAATACCTTGTCCTACAAAGACCTAAAGCTTTATTAGTGTATCTTCTAAACAAAGAATGGATATAATTGTACAAATGAAGGTATTTTCCTTTCCCTGTTTTCTCTTTCAGGAGGGACCACTACGTTGTGTGAGTTAACAGGGTAAGTGTGAATTGATATCTGGAGGAAATGAACCTGCTGGGATTCTGAGTTTCCTCGCCCACTCTAACCTAATTTTGAATTTGGTGGAGGACTTCACTGCAAACCTGCCAAAGCCTCGCTTAAGGTCAAGCTTTGGTCTCTTGAAAAGAGTTTTCTATTCCCAGTCCAGAACTGTCCTGTGGAAAAGACACAGGGTGATGTATTAAATTTCTTCACATCAGTCTTTCACAACATATTATGTTTCATGGTCCATTGTCACTGAAGATTCTGGGCAACATGACACTTGGGAAAAGTACGAGAGAAATGCAAGATCAGTGGATGTAGCCATTATGAAACAGTCCTTCACTGTCCAACACATAAGAGAGGATAATCTTTGCAACAAACGTGTGTCTGTGACCACTAGATGCCAGATTATGTGCTCCACACTGAAGGACAGGCGGATGAGACAGACACATTTGCAGCTCTTTGGGAGGTTATACACCCACTGGATGGAAGAAGCATAAATATTAAACATGTATATGTAGTTATTTAAAATAAAGTACAAATAATGTCATAAGGATGACTGAGGGGGTATCAGAGCTCTGCCCTTGTTTTTTGTTCAAGTAAATTGCAACCAGCTAGTTATATGAATCAAATTCTGATATTGTTATCAAAGTTATTCTGATAATGTTACAAAGTTAGAAATATTAGTGAAGGTTTTCAATAACTGTCTTAGGGATCCCAGTTAGTTCATATATAGACTGATTAGATGTTTTATCCACTAAATCACACTCTCAAGGAGTAAAATCCCCTTAAATAAAGGAAGTGACAATATGTGACACTATTCAAAGGCTATAGAGTTTACTGCTTTAATATGAGGCATTATGATAGCTAGCAAATATACGAAGACCCCAATTCTGCCATTAATACCTTTCCCATAAAATAAGGATGAACAGAAATGGGAGGAAAATGGGGGTGGGGGGAGGTTTTACCTTACTATCTCACTGGATTAGGGTAAAAATAAAAACTCCAATATAGTCATTCATTATTTGCAGATTCCATATTTTTAAATTTGCCTGCTCACTAAAACTTACTTGCAACCCCAAAATCAATTCTTGTGGTGCTTTTAAGGACATTCGTGGATGTGCTCAGAAGAGTGAAAAACTGACTTACCTGACATGCATGTGCCCAGCTGAGGTGGAACAATGAGATCTCTGCCTTGCTGCCTCTCAGACTGTAAACAAGTGTCCCTTTCCTGGTCTTTTTAATGCCACATTTTTGCACTTTTGTGTTTTTGTTGGTGATTGCACCTTTCGACAAAAAGATTTGTTTTAGAAACCCAAGTAAGAAGATGAAAATTTTATTTGAAGTTTTAAGCAGTGTCAGTAGTGTTCTAGATTGGAGGGTTCACTTCTGACATTATATGTATATTTGTATGTGTGTGTGTATGTACTGTAAAACTTCTGATATTCTTTCCAGAAACATTTCTCAATGTAATCCAGCATTTGACCAGGTCTCATTTGTCATCAAAGAACTTCACAGCATGAAACAGAGTAGAGATCATTATAGTAGCCTGATAATACAATTCGTGGAAATAAGCCTCTCTGTTGGGAATTAGTTGTAGTGGTTCCTTAAAAATCATTCCATAGTGTATAAATTAGATAAATAAAATTATACATTAAAATCATTTATATTGTGTGGTCTCACTAACTAAGCTTGAAAACAAATATATTAAGGTATTATTAGGAAGGAAATGTGTTGTTTAATATTAACCTGCACAACAAGCCACTCTTTGAAATGTAAGTGAAGGTTTTCTATAACTTTATGTTATGGGTTACAATTAGTTCATATATAGACTGTTTTGATGTTTTATCCACTAAATCACAATCTCAAGGAGGAAAATCTCCTAAAGTAATTTGCTTACAAGCAAAATATGTCACATTTATTATTAATACATGCTTACAGATGTAAGCATTCTATATAAAAATAATGTTAAAACATATCGTTGCAATTTAATTAACACTCGATTAAAATTGGAATATGAAAACTGCAGGAAATTTTGAAAAGCTAGTTCCTTAATATGAGATAAGATTAATTTAATATGCCCAATGTTAACAGAGCATATGCCAGAAAGAAAAACGATATAAGACTTTAAGGAAAAGTATTTTTCTAAATTATTGTCTTTGTCAGTTAACGTAACATCACCAAGGAAGGTTAGTAGATCAGAGTCTTAGCTGAGGTTTAATTTAGAGATCCTGTCAGTAGTGGGAATTACACTGCCAGAATAGTTCTAGTTAATAAAGTGAGAATTCTTATTTATATACATATAGGTGATTTAACAGGAGTGTTTTCCTTCTTATATCAAAGCAATTATTTGTAACCTCATAATCAGGTCATATTACCATAGGTAGGCTTCATAATCAGGAAAGCCTACACACCAAAAGAGATTTCTGGAAAAATTGCCAGAAAGGGAAGTGGATCAATTCAGTAGCAAATAGATATTAGACATAAAGTGACATACAAATTCAAACTGTATGTCTAATATATATTTGATATACAAGTGACATACAAATATACACTAGACCTGGAGTAACATACAAGTATTTTCACTGTATTCAAGGAATTCTGTCAGGAGTACAGATCCTTTTGAAAATTAAAGTCAACTGCCAGCTCTTCAAAAGAACACACACACACACGTACACACAAACCTACTGATAAAGCAAATCTAGGTTTATTTGACTTATTATAGGATGGGGAACAGCATCTTAATGGAGCTTATTTCAGTTTCAGAGCACCAAAGTCAGAGAAGATCATTCTAAGGTGTTGGGGCCTGGGTGGCTGATATCAAGGAGACCTTTGTAAAGGAGGAAATTGGCTGGACTGAGCAACGTTTACGACAAAGCCTTGGATTGCTGATCACAGGGAGGTAACCCCTTGAAACTTGTCTTGTTGAGCAAGCTACATGCTTTAATGACTGAACTACTTCAATCAGTCACATCCAGTCATCCTAGGACAAATTGCTAAGCTACTTTTGCTAGGACTCAGTATTATTTAAAGAAAGACCAACGGGAAAATTCCTGGTCCTTGTGTTGTTTAACACTTTGGAGGGAAATTATGCTGTTTTTAGTACTCATTTAAGAAAATTAAACCTGTATTGCAACAATGTGATAGAATCTTCAAAGGACAGTTTTCTTTACTGTCACCTCTTGCTGAGAATTGATAAATAAATCACCATACTTGCTTAATATTCAATGATTATACATTGGTTAAAGAAAATGGATTTCATATCATACATCACCCTGTAAAGATATTCAATGGTTTGGCATGTTAGAAGATGATACTATTCTATAATTCTTCTCTCTTTAGAAATATATGTATTCATTTCCTTGCAAAGTAAAAGAATGAGCAACTGAAACAAATAAAAAATACCTCTGTGCTGATGCCCTTTAAAAGTACAACAAATGGTTTCTTTTCAGGAAATCAGAGAGTTTGTCCAGAGCTCTGGAGAAGATGGCATTTTAGTATTTAATTTGAGGACAGCACCCAAATCATCCAGAATAAAAGGTGAGCATGATTGTCTTGGCCCTTATCCAGATTCCACTGAGGTCTGATAAATTACTTTTGTCCTGTAAAAGTACTTGAATGAGTCTTTTTAAAGGATATGGTGTGAGTCAATTAAAAGAGTTTCTGCAGAGGAGAGAGAATTTCATAATATAATTAGATCAAAATGAATTCATATATGTATTTTTCTTTTTATGTCAAATTCCAAAATAGTGCATCTTATAATAGTCGTATAATAAGTCAAATAAACCTAGATTTGCTTTATGAATAGGTTTGTGTGTACGTGTGTGTGTGTGTTCTTTTGAAGAGCTGGCCATTGCTTAAATATTCTGGCTTAAATTTTACTTTGTTCTTGGATTTATTTATATCTTAGTGATTATATATGAGGTCTCACTGTTATTATAATAGTTTTCCAGGAACATGGTATACCCAAGTTTAACCCCCAAAATCAAAGTTTTTTCCAAAAGGGTCCTAGGGGGCTGTGGAAGGTGTGATCAGCAGAGAGGCACGAGTCACAGATCAGTTGGTAGCTGCACAACACTCAATATTCAACATAAAATTTTGAAATAGGCCAAGTGGGAGCTTAAAGACCCCGATCCTGTCTCTTTTCCTGCTTCCTTTTTGCCCGAGATGAAAACAGTATATATCTTACAACCAGCTCTCTGAGAAGAGACCAAGCAAGAAGCCCGGGCCCCCTGGACTTCACTTGACGCGGAGTAGCAGGGAGGGTGTGAAGAGCAGGCCCAAAGGGGCTGGGCTTTGCCTCCCGATAGAGCAGAAAAGGACAACAGGAAGGAGGAGGGCAGCTTTAAGGTCTCTTAGTTCTGCTCTTTAGTACCTTGGACTAATTAAAATACTGTCTGATCAGTTTGATTCAAAACTACCTTCTCAGAGGTGGACAGGCATGGGGAGGCAAATCTGGGAGCAGTGGGTACAATCAGGTTTAGCACAGGAAAAGTACAGAAGTTCTCCCTTTTATAAAATCCTATAGTTATTTTTATGAAATCATAAGAGCAGGCTGAGCTCTCTAGATGTGAGCTGCTTGCCACCTCAGGCATGACCTAAACCTCCCCCAAATGACCCATACTATTTTTATCTCTGAGATCCTGAAATCAGGCAGCCTGCCTTGATAGGTAATAGCCATGTACCACAACAAATGTATAAATTGCCCCACTAACCCAGGATTTCCTGAGACTTCATGCCATTGAGAAGTCAGGATTCGGCATCAGTCATTCCTTAAGGCTGCCTGCAGCATCTCTGAGACCTGAAGCTTTCCAAATTAGTGTTTTCTATACTATGAAATGTAATTAGATTTAATAACACAAACTGCTAGTTTGCCTATTTTAGCTCATTGTGGTCAATGAAAATTAATGTGGTAGTGTGAGTTTCTTTTTAAAAATTTTATCTCTTGTCATATTATTAATTCTGTAATTCTTAATTTTGCATAAAAATATGTAAAACTGTACATGGATAGTTTCCATTATTAATGCCCTTGTGGATAAAAAAGGAAATAATGCCTTGGAAAATTTCTACTTAAAAGATTATAGGAAGCAGTGTTCTTCCAATATGTAATCTAAAATAATTATATTCCTTCTATAAGCAGAAGCAAAATTATCCCTTTGTCCCAAGTAGAAGAAATTATAATATTGCTGACTATATAAATAAAAATGTAAGTTTCCTTCAAAATGCTTTATGGAGAAAATGAACATAAGCAAATCCTCACCTACTCCCCTCAGAAAATGCTAAGCATGATAAGCATTTTCTAGATTAAAACCACAAGATTGTTATGAGATAGCCCATGAAATAAAGTTGCAGAAATTTTAGATAACTTCGTGATTACACTACAGTTCTAACTGATCCCTGAATGCATTTAATGATTAAAATATATTATTTACAAAGTAATGTCCCTGAGCAATTTAAAACTAATAATGATGTGTTATAGTAAACACTGCAGAAAGATAATTGATAAAGAAGTACGTAGATTTTTGGAACTTTAACTTCTTTTCACTGTATAATAGTACTTATTATTTAACATTTCTGGGCAGACGTGTCCACATCTGTTAATTGAAGGAAGCTGGGAAAGATATTTCATAGTGGACTTTAATTTCTAAAATCCTCTAAGCCTGTCATCTTATTATTCATTTTGGGTGTGAAATGGTCTCTTTGTGGTATTGACTTTTGTTTCCCTTATGACTAATAATGTTGAGAATCTTTTGATGTGTGTATTGGCCATTTGTGTATCTTCTTTGCTGACATTTTTCTTCTAGTATTTTGTTCATTCTTAAATGGGTTATTTTTCTTACTATTGATATTAGGACCCTTATCTATGACATACACAAGTCCTTTATTAGACATATGATTTACAAATATATTTTCCATTAGTAGGTTGCTTATTCATTTTATTTTCCGATATCCCATGAAATATAATTTTTGTGTATTATGTAGTGCCTAGTATGGCTACATCAATTGGTTATTGTGTTTTAGTATCGTTATGATTATTATATAAGCAGAGTATCTCCTAAAGGAATATATTTTGTATGCATTATCAAGAAGAAAATAATAGGACAATTAAATGATAAGATACTTTAAAAGTAAGCAAAAAATGATAAAATGTAAACATAAAGTATGTTGGACAAATAGATAAGAAAATATGGAATAAGATAGCAGATGCAAATGTAATAAATCTGCAATAGACTAAATCATTTAAACACAAAAACTAGATTTCAAAAACTTAAGACTAGATTTAAAAATTTACTGTATATATTATTTACAGGTAATGCTTAAATATATATCTACAAGAATGTTGTAAGCAAAAAATATAGGAAAAGATCTATTTAAGCAGTCACCATATAATGATGCCATGGCTATACTGATATGGGATACAGTAGACTGATAGTACTATTAAAAATAAATATGAATATTTCATAATGATAAATAGGTTAATCTTTCAAAACAATACCTATCATAACTGTATGTATCTACTAATAAAGCCTGAGAATAAGTAAGGAAAAAGTGGACAGACAGAAAAAATATACAAATCTAGTCAGGAAATTTTAAAATGCCTTTCTCAATAACTTGGAGAAACATGACAAACTATTGTATAAGTACATAAAAGATTTAAAGAACACTATTAACAAATATAACCTGACATATATATTGATATATAAATATACAGATAAGTAGGTAGGTAGATAGATAACAATGAGTAATACACATTTTTCAAAAGCAAAAGTAATAGAATCAACCAGAACTGACCACATATCTGGCCATAAACCAAGAGCCAGAAAATTTGAAAAAAATCAAATTAAACAGAATATATTCTCTTGGCCATACTGGAGAAAGTTAGAAATTAACCCAAAATATTTTTTAATTCTTAAAAATTAAAAACCGGTAATGTATACCTGAAACTATGGGTAGTACTAAATCCTATATTCACTGTTTTTTCTTATATTTACATACCTTTGATAAGTTTAATACATAGTCACAGTATTAACAACAATAACTAATAATAAAAGAGATTGACATCAATAATAAAATAGAACAATTATAATACACCATGATAAAAATTATCTGAATGTGTTCTCTGCCCCCAAAATACCTTGTACTGTACTCACTCTTCTTGTGATGATGGAGCTGATAAAGTGACTATGTGAGGAGGTGTAGTGAGTGAATGACGCAGGCACTGTGCCACAGCGTTAGGCTGCTACTGAGCTTCTGATGATATGTCAGAAGGAGGATCATCTACTTCTAGATCCGGGTGAGTACAGGTAACAGAAACCTCAGATATCAAAACCACCAATAAGGGAGACTACCCTTATGCTAGAAGGGAGAAATAATAGAGGCACAAGGACTGGTTAGGATTCATTTCACCTTCTATGACACAATTACTCTTTAAAAACTGTAAAAGCATTATTTTAAAAGTGCATTTCCACCTTAAACTTATATATAACACTTAGAATGGTTCATATCAATTCTTCTATAGAAAAGATTTAGAATTCCTACCATATCTCCTATCTTCACTTTTTAGATATTTGTCAATTAGAAAATTCCAGTTTAAAACCCAAAATTTTTTTGATGACCCAAATAAAAATATATGATTACCTCTGTAATTCTATGACATTTATTCTGAATCATTTGTATAACCCTTTTTCAAAAACCTTTCAAGGGGGAACAGTGAGCTATCACCCTGATAGTGGGAATGGAAGTTGGTACAGCCACTCTGGAAAATAATACAGAGGTTCCTCAAAAAATTAGAAAAACACCATATGACATAGTAATTCCACTTCTGGATATTGTTCTGAAGAAAACAAAAACTAATTTGAAAAGATACATGTGCCCCTATGTTTATTGCAGGATTATTTACAGTAGACAAGATACAGAAGCAACCTAAGTCATAACCAAAGGATGAATGGATAAGATGTGGTGTGGACACACATGGAATATTACACAGACTGTAAAAGGAACAAAATCTTGCCACTCACTAAAGCATTAATGGACCTATAGAGTATTAGTGTTAAGTGAAATAAGTAAGTTAGAAAAAGACGGTTGCCATATGATTTCACTCAAATGTGGAATCTAAACAACAACAAATGGAGAAAAACAAACAAAACAGAAAGATGTATGAATACAGAGAACAAGCTGGTGGACACCAGAGGGAAGAGGAGCAGAGGAGTGGGCAAAATAGATGAAGATGATAAAGAGGTACAAAGTTCCAATTATAAGATAAATAAATCATGGGGATGAAAAGTAAAGCATAGGGAATATAGTCAGTAATACTGTATTAACTTTGTATGTTGACATGTTAAATACATTTATCTTGGTGAGAATTTCATGATGTATATCATTATCAAATCCTAGGTTGTGCACCTGAAAATAATATAAAGTTGTATGTCAACTACACTTTAATTTTAAAAATATAAAAAACAAATTTCATGGGAATGATATACTTAGGCAAATTAGCTTCTTTTCCATGTTTGTGTCTTTGTGTTACTCCTTCAGATATAAAGAGATTGCTAGGAAATGATCAGGAACTCATCATGACCAGCCAGTGAAACCACTCAATCAAGCGGTCTTCTGGATTGAGTTTGTCATGTGCCACAAAGGAGCC
>JAQQAC010002594.1:36444536-36461750 GCA_029783875.1 Phataginus tricuspis
CTCTCTCCCAAAATCCAGACTCACATGTCCAATCTTCTATTGGTTCTCCATTCAGACATCTAATAACCATGTCAAACACAACATGTGCTGTCTCCAAACGTGTTATAGCCACTGTCTGCTCCATGTCAGTCAATGCCATTCTTCCAGTTACTCAGGATCAAAAATCTTGACATACTCCTGATTCCTCTCTTTCTCTCACATTCCACATTTAAAACTTTCTTGTATATTAATATTCTCCAAAGCTTTGCGTAAACTGAAGCTCACTTGTCAAATATTTGGAAATTAATCTTCTGCTTCCTTTAGAAAAGAATGCCATGTGCTACTTCTCCCATTATCTTAATGTCCATACTGCCAGAGACACTAGCTTCAATTGTTCAGTAGTCATTTCAGCTATTCTTCTTACCACGTGTGGGTAAAATTGTAATATTTCCAGAATCTCTTGCCTGGCCTTAGTACATCTCCATATCAATAGTTGTTTCCCAGGGGTGGAGAGAAGCAGTCTATCTCCATATCTATAGGTAATTACAAGAGTGAGCTAGGGCATATCTGCACTGCAGAGTTTGGTTGGTGTCCCTTTTTGGCAGCTGGGTCATGAGAGACATGGACTAACAGAAGTGGATGACTGCTTGTAAGCAATAGATGAGTTTCTCTCACTTAATTTTTCCCTCTGACTGATTTCAGTTTCAAAGGTATTTTGCCCAAGGTTGGGAAAATATTTTCCACTGGAGTTACATCTGGTGGTAGTTTTCAGGGAATCTGAACTCAAAATCTGTCTTCATGGGTGTGACCCTAGGTGGGATGCCCCTAGTGATGGTGGGAAAATATGCAGAACCACACGCTGTGGAAGGCGGGGAGGCCCCCCCAGTGGCTGCAGTGGTGGAGGGTGTTGCTTCACCCAGGAGTCCCCTATCTGTGTGGTATCCAATTGGGGAGATCCTAGTGGGGAATTGGTCTAGGGTAAACACCTCCTAGAGGGGTGAGGCCTTCTCCAGAACTGCGGAAGGGTCGAGACATAGGAAGCTGTGGAATTAACTCTGTGAGATAAAAGACTGCTTAGATTCACTGAGTGGCCAGAAGCAGCTGGGATTGTGGGATATTTGTTTCTCAAGATAGCAAAAAGAGTTATCAAGGAGAGAGACACACTTCAGCATTGCTTGGAGGAACTAAGCGCCGACCTATGGGATACCCTGAAGAAAGAGAGACAGTTATTGAGAAGAAAGGTTGCCCTCCTGGAAGATACATTAGCAGTGAGGGAGGAGTAACTGTGTTGCAGGAGGGCGTGGGTGAGGGGTAGGAAGGAGCGGTGCCTTCAGGCGCAGAGATAGTAGAGGAGATGCCAGGGGAGGATGAGGGGGTGAGGCTGAGGGCAGAGCTGTTGCTGAGGCCACCACCCAAGGCACAAGCCTCTCCTGAATTAAAAGCCCACCTGATTGTAATTAAAAAAATAAAAACAGAAAAACTGCGGGCTCCTCAGGGGGAGCATCAGCCACCTCCCCAGGTTGTGGAGCACTCCATGCTCAACCCCTATACCCGCGATGAGCTGGTGGACATGAGGGTCTGGTATTGTCAGAAGCCTTCGGAACCTCTGTCTACATGGATTTTGCATCTCTGGGATATGGGGGTGAAAAACATTGTTATGTTGGGTTCTGAAATGGGTAGACTGGCTTCCCTGACAAATCACTCTTCCCTCCAGGTGCAGTTGCAAACTGCCTGTCACACCTCAGGGAATCAGGCACTTCTGGATTGGCTGACAGCAGCCATCAGGGCAGAATGGCCTAATCAGGGTGATTTGCCATATTTACTCGCTAGCTAGAAAACGTATGCAGAGCTCCAGAAAGTGTTACAGGAGCTGGGCAGAAAAATATCAGTTATAATATGGACACCTAGGGCCCTGATGAGTTGTTCACTATAGGAATGAGAAATCTGCTGCTCCATACAGCTCCCCCATCTTTCTTTGAGTCCCTAGTGACTATTCTTACCCCCCACACAGGGCAGCCCATAACTGAGGCCACTCATAGTTTAGCAGTCAATGGGCTGAGCTATGTGCAGTATGGCTCATAATCACCCAGGAGCCCTCTCCCATAGTTGTCTGCACTGACAGCAGGGCCATCTATCAGGGCTTAACCCTGTGGTTACAGACATGGTACCATGCCAACTGGATAGTTGGTCATCTTGCCCCCTTTCGGGGCAAAAGTTGTAGCAAGACCTATGGGCCTCTCATCATACTCAGGCTGTTACCATATATCATATGACCTGCCATTTGCCTTTGGCATGCCCAGGGAATGATGAAGCAGACACACTGACCCAGGTGCGTTGGCTAGAAGGAAAGCTTGTCTCTGATGTAGCCCAATGGCTACATAAGCATTTGTTGCACGAGGGTCAAAAGACAATGTGGGCTGTAGCCCATTAGTGGGACTTGCTGGTGACCTTTGAGAAAGTCAGCATAGCCCAGGAGGAGTGCCTTGTGTGCTCTAAGAGGGACTTACACCAAAAGCACCCTCAGGACTACTTTAGCACCAGCCATGAATATATCAGTTTGAACTCATATGTGAGATAAATTGGAGCTATAATAATGGTTAGGTGGCATGCAGGAAATTTCTGTAAGCCGGCCCTTTACAGAGTTGAACAGACTCATTAGATAGTTGCACACTATTAAGGTCCTTTATCTAAGCTTTTGTGGAATCTGGGCAAGGCTGAAGCAATCACACTGGCTTGCTCTTCTGACATGTTACTGACCACGGACCCTGCAGTAAACACCACAGTACCTTTTTCTCCAGAACTCTGGACAACCTGTTGCATTTCCTTCAGAGAAAACATTGGTTCCATCGCAAAAGAGCAACAGCATAGCAAACACTATTGAAAGGAATGCTAGAAACAACTACAGAGAGAAATCCAGTGTAATCAGGAATTATTAGAGTACTGCCTGATTTTTAATAAAATGTTGTAAATTAACACAACATAAAATTTACCCTCTTACTTATTCCTAAATATTCTGTTCAGTAGTGTTAAGTATATTCACATTGCACAACAAATCTCCAGAAATTTTTCATCTTGTAAAACTGGAAATTAAAAAACTCTCTATCTGCCTGTTCTCCAGCCTTTGGCCATCATCTTTCTATTTTCTGTTTCTATGAATTTGATTAGTCTAGATACCACATATAAAGTTTGAATTTCCCCCAGTCTGTTTCAGATGAAGTGAGTTCCTTTGGGGATAGCTTTGGAGCTCTCTGTTCTGTGTCCTGAGTCTCCCTAACTCTGGACATTTGCTCCCTGGCCTGGGGGTAGTGGCAGTGCTACACCTCCCTCTGAGTGACATCCCAGCTTTAGCAGTAAGGCAGTAGTGGCCATTTTTAGTTTGCTGCTTCCATCACGGCAGCCCATCTTAT
This sequence comes from Phataginus tricuspis, assembly GCA_029783875.1. Classification (NCBI taxonomy): domain Eukaryota; kingdom Metazoa; phylum Chordata; class Mammalia; order Pholidota; family Manidae; genus Phataginus; species Phataginus tricuspis. The sequence continues at coordinate 36,447,923 of JAQQAC010002594.1, forward strand.
GAATGAGCTGGGCACTTACCTTTGGGATTCAATATTCCCAGTGTGCTGCACCTTAATAAAACTTGTGTGCTATGAGTTTGGCTAAGGAGAAGGGGAGAGAACCTTCTTGTCCACACTTGTCTGGAACTTAGCCTCTGTAACACATATGTGCACATGTGTGTGTGAGTGTGTGTGTGTGTGAGAGAGAGAAATTTGCGTGTCCTGAGCCTTTTAAGAGAAACCATAACACTCAAGTGGGAGCCGTGGGGAGTGGAAGCTCCATGTTCTTTCAGAACATACTTGCAGTGGAGTCCCTCTCTCTGAATAACGAGGGTGGGGACAAAGCAGGTCTTGGTTTCAATGCCACAGGCTGTCACTGGTTTTACTACATTTGCTTGCATAAGTGTGTCTATATTTGCCATGTGTCTTCAGGACAATTCCTAGATAATTTAAATAGCTGCTTTATAAATAATTTTCATTACTTATGCTTGCTTCACATGGGAGTTTATCCATAGAGAGCATGTACTGCCATGATTCTGGAAGTGGGGGATTCAGGTGTTCTTTGAAATTCTCTCTACATTCTGCCAGGTGTTCTTGCATACATTCAGTTAAAGAGCAATCGTGGAGTTGTGCATACCTTACACATCAGAGAATTTCAATTTAAGATCCAAGAAGACATGTGAAAAGTATGGAAAGAACCCCTGGTTGCAGGTATAGTCTTGTATGTCTTCCTTTTTATTATTGTTACCTGATTGTCTGTAGAATGATGCAAGCACAGTGTCCATTTGCCAGGACCAAGGGGATGGGTGAAGGGGAAATAACTGTTTAATGGCTATATAGTTTGTTTTCTGGGTGATGAAAATGCTCTGGGCCTAGATAGGTGTCACAGTGGCACATCATGTGAATGTATGAAATACCACTGAATTGTACACTTTATAATGGTTCAAAAGGTGGATTTTATGTTATATGACTTTTACCTCAATGGTAAAAACACAAATGGCTCTCCAGATGTGGCCATGGTTTGTTAGCCCTTTGATTGTACCATCGATTTATTTCCTATGTGCTTAATTTCTGAATATTTAAGAGGAAATTGTTATTATTATCATTTACATTTGAAACATATTGCATTTAAAATATATTAACTTACATGAAGACTAAAATCATTGTGGAAATGTTTCTATTCATTTAAATCATAATGGTTAATGCAAATTACATATTAGTATTACAGCAACTATTTTTCTTGCTTTACAATATTAACTCATCTTTTCAGCAACCCATGAGGTGCACAGCACCGTTAGTTTATGTGCATTTCCCTGGTGGGGAAGCTGGGCCATAGGGCAGTTAGCTGACTAGCCTAAGGTCCATAACTCTGTAGTGGGATTCAGGGATTTGCACCCAGGCCTTCTGGGTCCAGACTTCAACCTCTTAACCACCATGCTATGGTGACTCCCTTTTGTGGGTTACAGTTATTTACAAACTGTAGCATTTATGTTCCCATTTATGTACCTATATCTAAATTGAAATATTATTACAAAGATGTAATGGAAAGTATCTAGAAATATTTTGTCCCTATTTATTACTGCATAAAACTGCCCTTGAATGCAGGGGCTTAGAACGATGATACTCACTTGATTTTTCTTTCTCAGACATCTGGGTGTTGGCTGGGTGCAGCGAGGTGCTTCTTAGACATGGTTTCCCAGGTGGTTACAGCCATATGGTGGCTCGGCTGTAATCACTGGATATCTGGTAATTGGCTGGAGAAAACTCAAACTTCTGGAGGGCTGGTACAACTCGTTCTTAAAACTTGATATTTTGAATCCATATGTTTATTTCACTAGTTATTTTTTTAAACCACATTATTAATAAATGACAACTTATTGCAAAAGTTCAAATAATCAATTATGTGGAATAAGACATTAAAGTCTCATCAATGGAATTTCCATGTGTTTTCTCAGATCTTTTCTTCTATGGTCATACAAATTTACAGATACATATTTACTTTTATTTCAAAAAAATTGCAATGATTATTTTTCAATTTCTGGAATTTGTTCTTAAGAATGTGACATGAGACTATGCAACAATTGCCTGTAACATTTTTTTATAAAGGCTATAAAATTTGTACATGTGTTGTAGATAAGTGTGTTCCCTGATAGCCATTTAAGTGCTAGCAGGAACATTCTGAATATAATTATGAACATGTGAAAGTATTTCTGTGACAGATTCCTGTATGTAGTATTGCAATGTCAAACAGTATGTTTAAATTTTATTTAAAAGGGCTTTTCTATATTATAGTTACTCAAAAAGAATTGTACCGGATATTTCCTTGGCAAGTCATCTGTAGAAAAATTATTTTTTGACTTATATTCCATTTCCCAAAGCACCAGTGACCTTTGTCATCTTTTATATATGTTATTAGCTATTTTGTTTATGTAAATTTCCTTTTCATATCCTTCATGTACTTTCATACTGTGTTGTTTGACTTTTCATCAGAGATTTGAAGTAGTTCTCACAATAAAATAAATAACAATCGCTCGCCTGTTACATGTGCTGCATGACTGATTTGAGAAAAATTGAGTGTACATGCATGATTAAGCAATATTATCTATTATGGCACTGTATTAGTTCTACGGTCAATTTTTGAGAATTTGCATGGAAAATCCTGTGGTAAATTTCTCCTATGATTCCCTAAGGATCCAAGTTTTAAATTAAAAAAAATAAATTCATGCCTTAGACTAGGGAATGTTTGTGGGAAGACTTGGATTGTGTCTTCTTGACCAGCAGAGAGAGATGCTTCTCCTGACGTGGAACACTTTGATCATAAAGTGATTCCCTCATGGGCAGTTTTTAGGAGGGCCTTTAGATTCCTTTGATTTGACAAAACTCCATAAAATTAACATAATTTTTGTATTCTTCTTATTGTTACTGATTATATCAGTTATAATGTGCCTAGGTTTAAATAAAGCAATGATTATTTTTTGTCCTGACAAAGGACTTAATGTTTACATGTAAGAGCTGTGGGAGGAATGGGGCCTTAGGCTCCTGAGAAAAGAGGCAAAAGCATGAGACAGGCTCCCCTGAGTATAGTTCAATAGAATTACAGGCATTGTTTCAAACTTCCACAAACACACTGAACTGTACACCATATCTGTAAGCAGATAAGTGATGACGCATCTTGTTTCAAAAGAAGCAGACGAATATATGATCACATACATTTAGAAAGAATGGAAATTCATGAAGTCCCTTTAAAGTGCAGGTTTATTAATCTACGTTTGGACCTTTATCCATTATCTAAGGCTGAATGTGAGAGTGAAAGCAACCAAGTGAATATTTTTAAAGATCGTGGGGAAAGGAGAATTAGGTCAAGAAATCAAAGACTTTCACATAGCTCATTTTATAATAGGAAGCAGGGAGCAGTTCTATTTCTAATTCCACAAACATTCCACTGGGAAGTGATTTAAACTAGATGAAGTCACACAGCTTGCCACGTCCACGTTTTCAGTTAAGGAGGGATGCTGACTCCTGATGCACAGTAAAACTGATAAGTTATTGAATTCAAATTATTGAACAGTTTCCTTAGCAAAAGATAGAACTTCAAAATTCTGCAACAAGAGGAAATGAAAATATTCTGAGGTTTTGTACAGTAATACTGATATTGTGAATAGCGTATAAAAGGCTTTTGTGTCCATGTGCATGGTTGGAAACACAATTAAGCTCAATTTTGCTGATATAGCTTTTGAATTAGAAAAAAGTTTTACTTTATTTTATGAGAGTTTTTTTTTCTCTTGGCATGATATATTTCTAACTGTTAAACAAGTATAGTAAATCCCCTGAAAACAGATTTGATCTGAGAAGCTAAGTTGAGAAAAGTCAAATTTTCACAGGAGGAAGGAAAACTTACGTCACAACTTCCCGCTGGAATAAACTGGAGGAGGCCCATCTGTGAGGCATCCTAGCTTCAGGCGTCAGAAACAACTACTCCCTTTTTTCCTTCATTCCTGTTTTAGCAAACTTTCGGCAACAAAACAGACAACACTTTGTGATGACAAGTAGAGCAGTGGCCACACAGGCCAGCAGGAACCCAATCACATCCAGGGAGTGGTACTGGACCCAGGTGAGGTCATGGGAGGCTGGCCGCAGGTGCTTGGCTCCTTTGTGGCGCATGACAAACTCGATCCAGAAGACCGCTCGATCGAGAGGTTTCATTGGCTGATCATGATGAATTCTTGATAATTTCATTGCATTCTCTTTATATCTGCAGGGGAAATACAAAGATAGCAACATGGAAAGGAAGGTAATTTTCCCAAGCATATCATTCCTATGAAAGGTTTCCAACAAGTGTCTTATAAACGATTTAAAATAAGTATTATAAAGTGTCAGAAGAAGCAGGACACTTTTAAATTGGGTCTTCACAAACTGTGATACTCACAAAGGGTCATTAATGACTCTCTTCAATGCATTGAGCAAATCTGTACTAGACAGTGTCGCCAAATCCAGTCTGACAGCCGCTCCCTTGACCTCTAAGTGAGCGATGTTATCAGGTTGATCTCCAAACAAAGGAATGCCCACCATCGGGACCCCGTGGTAGATTGCCTCATAGATGCCGTTGGTCCCACCATGAGTTATGAAGGCTTTCGTCTTTGGATGACCTAGGATTGGGTGAGTTTCAGCAAATCATAATTATGAAACTTAGAAATAAAAAGAGACTTGAACAACAGAAGACACTGAAAGAGGCAGTGTGTTCTAGATCACAGATGGCCCTAAATTCCCACAAAGAAGGGGAAAGGATAGACACAATGTGGGAGACCTAGGAGTCAGAGCGCAGATCCAAGTAACTATTGAAAAATTCTCTGAGAGAAATAATTACATCTGAAATAAAGGTAGTGTGGTTCTGGCCATAAGGAGACAGTATAATTAATGAGACTAGATAGTAAGATGACAACTGTTATAGCTTATCCTTTTCCCCCTCGGAATGCAAAATTAATATAAGGAAGTTAAGTTTTGTTTTTGAGTTCTTTAATAATTAATGCTCAGTAAATTTGTTCCCTGGTGAAGTGTTATCACCCGCTGGAGTTAGTCTCATTTCAGTGTTTATTTTCAGTTCTTACCAAGTACGTCATTCTGGGGGATCCACTTATACAGTCGAGTATTCTGCCCTAAGGTCTCTGGCGTTTTGCCATCAAATGTCCATAGAACCTGTTAGGGTAAAGAAAATAACTATGTTCTATGAGGCAAACTCTGGAGTTATAGCATGTGGGAATTCTAAATAAATTAAGAGATAATTTTGTTAAACTTGTTCCAGAGACACTTAAGTGATAAGGAGAAGAGATGTTAAAAATGAGAATATAAAACTCTGATATAATAGGAATATTCATATTTTATATATTTATTTGATATTCAGCCAGGTTATGAATGCAGTCATGACCACACATAGAGATTAGGAAACTGAGATTAACATTGATGAATTGAAATATTTAAGATGTTTTTAGGTAGTCATTATAATTCTAGTGCAGAAAAGTAGGAAATTATTAAGATGTACACATTTATTTTGTTTTATCTTTTATTATAATTGCTGTTATCTTCCAATGTAACACTAACCATTTTTTAAGTGTTACATATTGAAGAGAATTACTTATATCCATTTGGTCCATGTTATATGATAAGTTTAAAATATTTTGAATTACAGAAAGTCTAATACATGCAATCTAATGCTTGTGAGAAATAAATAATTCTGTTTATTAACAATTTACTAATATAAATAATTTCTCTTAGTAAGTGCATCTAGCTTCTTCTAGATAACTAATTGTTAGGCACTACTTGCAAGAAAAACTTAAAGAGGTGATTATTTACACAAATCCAGTGTATCACTACTATTTCTAGGTGTGGAAATACTTCAAATGTAGAGAGAAGAGCCTGTCAGTACTTCATAAATAACAGTATAGCTACTGCAAAAAACTCCAAAGGTGTTATAATGCTAAAGTTCATTCAACTGACCGCACGTCAGTGATGTAGTATAAAGCACTGACAACGCTGAGGAATATGGGACCGACAGCCAAGCAATTCCCATGCCCCGGGCCAAAACAGGTTCTGATTTTGGAATTCCCCAGTGATGCTCATAAACCGAATCATAATTTACAGTGGTAATACGTATTTGCCATATGAATGTTCAAGTAACTTCATATTCTCAGCCGAAAATAGTGTAGGTGATAAGGAAAAGCTACTTCAGTTAGGAAAATACAAAGTAGTTCACAAAATCCCAATAGAGCACGTATAGTCTATACATCAGAAACCATATACTACTGTTTATGGAGAGGGGACTTCTGAAACTTTCCCATGTTAACTTGCTTCTGCTTGGCTCCTTCATATATTCTCTTCTTCCTCAAATGGATGAGTTGTTATTCTGATAGGTTAAAGGCAAAGTCCTTTCCAGGGCCATGTGTTATTAAGCATGGGGTCACCTTGAGGGTGGACCTACGTCTCTCCTTCTCTTTTATCTTCTTCCTTCACTCTGTATAGGGCCCAGTCCATCAGCGCACGTCAGTTTTCCTCTTCTAAATCAGCGTGCCTGGCTGGTTACTAATGCAGCTGGGTGAGCCGTAGCCATCCTTTCCTGAATAGAACCCTGAAAAGCACAATGAACAGGCCTATTCCAAATTTTAGGGAAAATAAGAGAGGCCTGTATGACCTGGCAAACCTAAACTACATGACGCCTTTCAGACTTTATCATTTTGTGCTTAATGTCACTGCTAAGATTTAACACCTTTGTGGGTACATCTGTAATGTTTACACAACCCTCAGAAATCCTGTAGGTGAAAGAGGCAAGTGATAGGATAGAATTCGGTGGTATCCGTACCTGCTTATAATACCATTATAGTAGCAAAACTTCAGGTGGCAACTCTGAAATATATATTTTTAGTGAACACAATGTTAAAGTTATTGTCAAAAACGCCCTCAGGACTACTTTAGCACTTGCCATGAATATATCAGTTTGAACTCATACCTGAGATAAATTGGAGCTATCATAATGGTTAGGTGTCATGCAGGAAATTTCTGTAAACAGACCCTCTAGAGAGTTGAACAGACTCATTAGGTAGTTGCACACTATTAAGTTGCATTATCTAACCTTTTGTGGAATCTGGGCAAGAGCTGATGCAATCACATTGGCTCGCTCTTCTGAGATGTTACTGACCATTGACCCCAGAGTAAACACCACAATACCATTTTCTCCAGAGCTCTGGACAAACTGTTCCATTTCCTGTGTAGAAAACATGTGTTCCATCACAAAAGAGCAACATCATAGCAAACACTATTGAAAGGATTGATACAAAAAACTAAAGAGAGAAATCCAGTATAGTCAGAAATTATTAGAGTAATGCCCTTTATTTTTAATTCTGGTAAAATACACATGACATAATACTTACCATGTTAACTACTCGTAACTATACGGTTCAGTAGTATGTGCAATGATATTGTTGGGCAACTAATGTCCAGAATTTTTCATCTTCAAAATCAGGACTCTATATCATGATATAAAAATTCTCCATTTTCCCCTTCACCATCCCTGGCAACCATCATTCTAGTCTCTGTTTCTACAAATTTGAGCAGGGTGGATACCTCATGTAAGTAGAATCATGCAGATTTGCCTTTCTTTGAGTGGCCCATTTCCTTCAGCATGATGTCTTCAAGTTCTTCCAAGTCAAATCCTGGAATTTCCTTCTATTTTATGGTTGAATAAAATCCCATTGTGTGTAAATACCATATTTTTCTTACTGATCCATCTGTCAGTGAACACCTGGGTTGCTTCTACTTTTTGGCTCCTGTGAATAGTGCTTCTATAAAATGGGTGTGCAAATACTTCACTGAGATCCTGATCTTAATTCTTTCAGATATATACCAGATTATGGATTTATTGGACTAAATAGTCATACTAGTTTTAAATTTTTGAGGAAACTTACTTCTGTTTTCAATACCTTTTTCTTTAAAACAGACCTAACCCTTCAATTTCTTTGGAGAGATGTATGTAATATGAGGTTGATTTTTTTATTATATATATTTTTGCAAGGGCATGTGTGCTTATATAAGAAATGAAATAGAACTAGTACACAGTATTGAGAAGGTAGTGCTATTAGTATTATACCAAGACTCTTCATTTATAATATTATTAATTACTAATAAAGACTCTGGAAAGAAGCCACCCAGCAGGATCTTGTTTATTCCAAACTGGTTTTCTTGTTGATTATTTTAGTTTATCTGTTAGTATTTTATTTCCCTGACTATAAGCACTAAGCACTATGATTGGGATAACTTAATATAGTTTTCTTTCAGTTGTATAATTCTAACATTATACTTCATTAGAATTTCCCAAACATTCCCCCTCAATCATTTAATTGCTGAGGGTTAATAATTACTAGTAATAGGAGTCTTTCATAGTTTTCCATTTCCACAAAATAGCCTAAAATTCTTATTTTTAATGCCACAACATATTTATGTGTGTGTAGCTACATATTTGAGTGACCATAGTTCTACCTTTGTTATATATGACCTCTTTTTCGGTGAAATCATACTGTAAAATAGGTGTCCCATACTGTAAAATCATACTGTCAAATAGAATGTGCTATTCACTGCACAGTTCACACTGCACCTCTCAAATATATATATTTTTTGTGATAACAGTGTTAATGCCAGAGTTGTCATCCATAAACACACCCTCTAACATGTTCGCACCTGCCATGAATATTTTACTTGGAACTCACACCTGAGATAAATTGGAACTATCATAATCGTTGAGGTGTCATGCAGGACATTTCTGTCAAAAGTTAAAAATAAGGAGAAAATCTTGAAAACAGAAAAAGAAAAACAACTTGGTATATACAAAGGAACCTCCATAAAATTATCAGAAAATTTTTCAGCAGAAAATTTTCAGCCTAAATGAGACTGGCATGATAGATTCAAAGTACTAGAAGAAAAAAATTGCCAATTAAGAATGGTCTGCCCAGAAAAGTTGTCTTTCATAATTGAAAGTGAAAGAAAGAGAGGACTCCAGATAAACAAAAGCTGAAGATGTTAATAAGCACAGTTGAAAGAAATGTTAAATGTAGTTCTTCAAGCTGAAATGAAAGGTTGTTAGTTAGTAAGAGGAAAAATTATGAAAGTGTGAACCTCATTGGTAAAGGTAAATATGTAGTAAAATTCAGAATACTCTGATGGAATGATGGTGGGTTCATTTATAACTCTACAATGAAAGTTAAAAGACAAAAATATTAAAAATAAATATAATGACAATAAATAGTTAATGGATACAGGAATAAAATAATATAAACTGTAACATCAAAAACATGAAATGTGTGTGGAGGAGAGTGAAAATGTAGAGTTTTAATATGCCTTCAAAATTAGTCATTATCAGCTTAAAATAGACTACTATAAATACAAGATGTGTTTTTTAGTAATCGAGGCAATTATAGAGCAAGAAACCATAGTGGAGACACAAAAGACAAAGAGAAAGGAAATTATGTATGCCCCTACAAAAAACATCAAATCACAAAGGAAGAGAGCAATAGGAGGAAAGAAATTACAAAATAGCAGAAGAAGACTGGAGAAAATTGGCATCCCTATCAATAATTACTCTAAATTTAAATGGACTAAACCATTTAATTAAAACACACAGAATGACTGAACGACTAAAAAAAATAAAATGGACCCAACTATGGGCTGCTTTGAAGAGACTCATTTTAGTGCTAAGGACACACACAGACTGAAAGTGAAGGAATGAGAAAACGTATTTCATTAAAACGGAAGCCAAAATAAACCAGAAATAACTATACTTGTATCAGCAAAATATTCTTTAGTGGGAGAATGGACACAAAAGGCAAAGATATTCACGTATATAATCATAAAAGTATCAATCTAACAAGAGGTATTACATTTGCAAATATTTACACACCTAACACAGGGGCCCCTAAATATAAAGCAAATAGTAACAGATCTGAAAAGAGATAGATAGCAATACAATCATATTATGGACTCAATACCCCACTTTCAACTAGGATAGATCGTCCAGACAGAAAATCAACATGGAAGCATTAGTCTTTAGGTATGTTAGAGAAGAAGGACTTGATAGATATTTACAGAACATTCTATCTAACCAAATAAGAATACCTATTCTCCTCAAGCATACATGGAACATTCTCAAGGATAGATCATAAGTTAGTTCATAATATAAGTCTTAATAAATTTAAGAATATTGGAATCATACCAAGTATCTTTTCTGACTGAAATAAAGTAAAAGTAGAAATAAATTATAATAAAAAAACTGGAAAATTGCAAATATGTGGAGATCAAATAACGTACTACTGAACAACCAGTTGGTCAAAAAGCAAATCAAATGTAAATAAAGAAATATCATGAGTCAAATGAAAATGAAAATGAAAATACAACATAACAAAATTTATGGGAGGCTCAAAGGCAATTCTAAGAGGAATGTTTACAGTGATAAACACTTACAATAAGGTAAGGAAAGATCTCAAATAAATAACCTAACTTTACATTCAAGGAACTATAAAAAGAACAAACTAAGCCCAAAGTTAGAAGGAAGGAAATAACAAATATCACAAATGACAGAGAGACTGAAAATGCAATAGAAAATATTGTTGGGACTAAGTGCTCTTATTTTGAAAACATAAACAAAATAGACAAACCTTTACCTAGATGTACTAGGAAATAAAGAGACAGGAATCAAATAAATAAAATTTGAAATTAAAGATATCACAACTGATACCATACAAATACAATGAATTAGAGCCATATGAAAGCCGTTTTATACCAACAAATTTGACAGCTTAGTGACAAATGGATAAATTCTTAGAAATATACAACCTACAAACACTGTATCATGGAGAAATAGAAAATGGGAATAGATTAGTCATGTGATTGAGTCATATGATTGAGTCAGTAATAAAAAAATCTTCCAAAAAAAGAAAAGTACAGAGCCAGATAGCTTCATGGGTGAATTCTACCAAATATTTTAGTAAGAATTAGTACCAATACTTTCAAAAGCTTTTCCAAACAATAGAAGAGGAGGTAAAAGGATTATACATGCTGACTAAGTGGGATTTATAACAGGAATGCAAGAAATGGTTCAGGGTAAATATATCAATAAATGTGATATTCTACATTAATAGAATCAAGGATAAAAATCACATGATCATCTCAATAGATACCTAAAAAGCATTTGAAAAAAATTCAACATCCATTCAGTATGAAAACTTTGAACAACCTGGGTTTAGAGGAATCCTAACTCATCATAAGAAAGTCTATATATGAAAAGCCCACATCCAACACCAAAATCAATGTTAAGGAACTGAAAGCTGTTCTTATAAGATCAGAAACAAGGCAAGTATGCCACTATTACCACTTTTACTCAACATTAAAAGTGGGAGCCCAAGCCAGAGCAGTTAGGCAAGAAAAAGATATAAAAGTCACCCAAATTGGAAAGGAACAAACAAAATGGTGTCTATTTACAAACAACATGGTATTACATATATATAAAACCCTAAAAACTCCACCAAAATCTATTAGAATTAATTAAAACAAATTCAGTAAACTTCCAGGATACAAAATCAATATAAAAATTCCATTGAATATTTATACACTAACAATGAGCAATCAGAAAGTAAAATATCCTTAATATTGGTCTTGGTGATTAATTTTTGGATAACCACAGTCAGTGAAAGCTAAATTAACAGGTGGGACTATCTCAAGCTAAAACCTTCTGCACAGCAAATGAAATTTTGAACAAAATTAAAAGACAACCTACAGAAGGGAGAAAATATTTGGAAATCATATATCTGATAGAGAGTTAATACTCAAAATATATATGTAAAACTCACACAACTCATAGGAATAACACCAAATGAGCCAATTGTAAAAATATGCAGAGGAACTGAATAAACATTTCCCAAGAGGACATACAATGGATAGCAAGTACATGAAATGGGACGCAACATTATCTGATCATCAGGGAAATGAAAATCAAAACCAAACATATCACTTCACACTTGTTAAAATGCCTATCATCAAAAAGAGAGGAGATAACAAATTTGGTGAGGATGTAGAGAAATGAAATCCCAGTGGACTATTGGTGAAAACACAAATTGGTGCAGCAACTATGGAAAACAACATAGAGATTCCTCAAAAATTAAAATAAAAACTCATATTATCCAGTAATCCCAGTTCTGTGTATCCAAAGAGAATGAAAACAGGACATGAAAGTGATATATGAACTCGCATGTTTATTGAAACATTATCAAAACAGTCAACATATGGCTAATAATCTAAATATCTTTAAATGGGTTAATGGATTAAGAATATGTGATATGATAGACATGCACACACACATACACACACACACAGGAATATTATTCAGCCATGAGAAAGAAAGAAATCATGGCACTGATAACAACACGGATGGACGATGAAGGCATTATGCTAAATTAGGCAAGCCAGACAAAGACAGATATTGCTTACTATTACTTATACGTGTCATCTTTACAAAAAAAAGACTCATGTAAAAAGAGAGAAGAAAAGTGGTTGTTTGGAAATGGGGGTAGAGGAAATAGAAAGAGATTCATGGATCATAAACTTTCATCTACAGTGTGAATACAGTCTAAGGATATAATGTATAACCTGTTGATAATTTGATATCAATTTATTGTATACTTGAAAATTGCTTGCAGTAGAACTTATATGTTCCCACACACATAAAAAAATATAAACAGATGAGGTGATAGATGCATTAATTAGCTACTTGAGGGGAATTGCTTTACAATGTGTATGTATATTAAATCAGCAGGATGTACACATTGCATGTCTTACAATGTATGTGTCAATTATACTTCTATAAAGCTGAAAAAGAAACCAATGGAGTTAGGTTGAATAGAACCTTTGCTAATTTTACCTCAGGCCTTAGGTATTGTGTAAATTACCTTATATAGCTAAACATTTCGTGTCAAAATCAATATTGGATTAGCCATTGAATAAGATCTTCATTTTCTGTTGCTGCCAAACAAACAGGATATTTAAGAGACCATAAAATAATTTATTGAAGGATGCTTTAAAAAAATTATGTTTTAAAGATATATCAATTCAAAATATTAGATTATTGCTTTCCTCCCTAAGGATTATCATCCTAAATGTTAACAGAATCTTTTGCAATTTTATACTATGGTGGTTTTCAGAGATGAGGGGTAGAAATTATTTGGTGTTCATATAATATTCAGAATTAATGGTCCTTATTATATATGAAGTTACATTTTCTCTGTACACATTTTATCATTCAGCTATGATGATGAAAACCATGTAACACAATGGATAAATCTTTACAGAGATTTTTGTCCAGACATGGTGTATAGTAGAAAATACCTGCTTCAATAGGCTAAGCAATGCCTTTAATTCTGTAAGATGTCTGTCTCTGGGGTCACAAATGATGAATTGTTTAAGTAATAGAATGGGAGCAAGTAAATATTATCAAATATTGTTGAGGCGTCATTTTGCTTTTAAGCCAGAATACTGGTGAAATGCCTCAAAAAAAAATACAACAAAACAAAAAAGGAATCAGTTACCTTAGGCAGAGGTTTAGCAGGTTTGCAGTGGAGGCCTCCAACATACTGAAAATTGGGTAAGAGTGGGTGAGGATAGTCAAAGTCCCAATAGGTTCGAATGAGCCACATATCAGCTTTCCCCATTAACTCAGAAAGTGTAGTTGGTCTTCCTGAAAGGAAAAAGCAAACAAAATGTAAAGGAAATGAGAGCATGTAATATGGATAAACTAGGGAATTTACCAAAAAACAGTTTGGAA
>JAQQAC010002594.1:36463980-36480216 GCA_029783875.1 Phataginus tricuspis
TTTATTGATGTGATGGATGATGTTGATGGATTTTCGAATGTTGTACCATCCTTGCATCCCTGGGATGAATCCCACTTGATCATGGTGTATGATCCTCTAGATGTATTTTTGAATTTGGTTTGCTAATATTTTGTTGAGTATTTTTGCATCTACGTTCATCAGGGATATTGGTCTGTAATTTTCTTTTTTAGTGAGGTCTTTGCCCGGTTTTGGTATTAGAGTGATGCTGGCTTCATAGAAAGAGTTTGGAAGTATTCCCTCCTCTTCTATTTTTGGAAAACTTTAAGGAGAATGGGTGTTATTTCTTCTCTATATATCTGGTAGAATTCGGAGGTGAATCCCTCAGGTCCAGGGCTTTTGTTCTTTGGTAGTTTTTTGATTACTGATTCAATTTTGTTGCTGGTGATTGGTCTGTTTAGTATTTCTATTTCCTGCTTGGTCAGTCTTGGAAGGCTGTATTTTTCTAAGAAGTTGTCCATTTCTTCTAGGTTTTGTAGCTTGTTGGCATATAGATGCTCGTAATATTCTCTAATAATTCTTTGTATTTCTGTGGGGTCCGTCGTTATTTTCCCTTTCTCATTTCTGATTCTGTTTATGTGTGTAGATTCTCTTTTTCTCTTAATGAGTCTGGCTAGGGGTTTATCTATTTTGTTTATTTTTTCAAAGAACCAGCTTTTGGTTTCATTGATTTTTTCTATTGTTTTATTCTTCTCAATTTTATTTATTTCTTCTCTGATCTTTATTATGTCTCTCCTTCTGGTGACTTTGGGCCACATTTGTTCTTCTTTTTCCAATTTCAATAATTGTGTCCTTAGACTGTTCATTTGGGAATGTTCTTCCTTCTTTAAATGGGCCTGGATTGCAATGTACTTTCCTTTTAAGACTGCCTTCGCTGTGTCCCACAGATGTTGTGGCTTTGTGTTGTTGTTGTCATTAGTCTCCATATATTCTTTGATTTCTGTTTTGATTTGGTCGTTAACACATTGATTCATTAGGAGAATGTTGTTAAGTCTCCATGTATTTGTGAGCCTTTTTGATTTCTATCTGAAATTTATTTCTGGTTTTATACCTTTGTGATCTGAGAAGTTGGTTGGTAAGATTTCAATATTTTTGAATTTACTGAGGTTCTTTTTGTGGCCTAGGATGTGGTTTTTCTGGAAAATGTTCCATGTGCACTTGAGAAGAATGTGTATCCTGCTGCTTTTGGGTGCAGAGTTCTGTAGATATCTGTTAGGTCCAACTGTTCTAGTGTGTTGTTCAGTGCCTCTATGTATTTACTTATCCTCTGCCTCGTTAATCTATGCTTTGGAGTGAGTGGCGTGTTAAAGTCTCCTAGAATAATTGCATTGCTGTCTATTTCCTCCTTCACTTCTGTTAGTATTTGTTTCACATATGCTGGTTTTATAATGGTTATATCTTCTTGTTGGACTGACCCCTTTATCATTATGTAATGTCCGTCTTTATCTCTTGCTACTTTCTTCGTTTTGAAGCCTATTTTATCTGATACAAGTACTGCAACACCTGCTTTTTTCTCTTTGTTGTTTGCTTGAAATATTTTTTCCATCCCTTCACTTTTAGTCTGTGTATATCTTTGGGTTTGAGGTGAGTCTCTTGTAAGCAGCATATAGATGGGTCTTGCTTTTTTATCCAGTCTGTTACTCTGTGTCTTTTGATTGCTGCATTCAGTCCATTTACATTTAGAGTGATTATTGATAGATATGTACTTATTGCCATTGCAGGCTTTAGATACGTGGTTACCAAAGGTTCAAGAGTTGCTTCTTTACTATCTGAGAATCTAACTTAACTTTCTTGTTAAGTTATTGTGAACGCCGTCTGATGTTTCTTTATCTCTCCCTTCCTATTCTTCCTCCTCCTTTCTTTATATATTAGGTGTTTTATTCTTTGCCTTTAGTTGGTATTTGGATGGTCTGCTTTCTTTGCTATGCTTTTATTTTCTCTGGTGACATCTTTTTAACCTTAGGGGTGTTTCCCTCTAGAGCAGTCCGTTTAAGATATCCTGTAGTGGTGGTTTATGGGAGGCAAACTCTCTCAACTTTCTTTTGTCTTGAAATTGTTTAATCCCTCCGTCTTATTTAAATGAGAATTGTGCTGCATACAATATTCTTGGTTTGAGGCCCTTCTGTTTCATTACGTTAAATATATCATGCCTTTCTCTTCTGCCTGTAAGGTTCCTGTTGAGAAGTCTGATGACAGTCTGATGGGTTTTCCTTTGTAGGTGATCTTTTTTCTCTCTCTAGCTGCCTTTAATACTCTGTCCTTATCTTTGATCTTTGCAATCTTGATTATTATGTGTCTTGGTGTTGTCTTCCTTGGGTCCCTTGTGTTGGGAGATCTGTGGGCTTCCGTGCACTGTGAGACCATTTCCTTCCCCAGCGTGGGGAAGTTTTCAGCAATTATTTCTTCAAAGACACTTTCTATCCCTTTTTCTCTCTCTTCTTCCTCTGGTACTCCTATAATGCGAATATTGCTCCGTTTCGATTGGTCACACAGTTCTCTTAATATTCTTTCATTCTTAGAGATCCTTTTATCTCTCTCTGCCTCAGCTTCTTTGTATTCCTGTTCCCTGTCTTGTAATTCCTTGATCGTGTCTTGAACCTGATTCAATCTGCTGTTGTGCCCGTCGATGGCTTGTCTCATTTCTGCATTGTCTTTCCTCGCTTCCCTCACTTCCTCCCTCAGCTCTTGCCCATTTTTCTGTAGATCCGTCAGCATGGCTATGACTTTTATTCTGAATTCCTTTTCTGGAAGACTGTGCATGTCCATTTCTTCAGCTTCTTTCTCTGGAGTGGTGTTTGTCTGAAGCTTTGTCTGTATCATATTCTTCTTTCTTCTCATGACTATGGAATTGGTTGTTGGTAGCAAAGGGAAATAAGAAAGGAGAGAAAAGAAAAAAAAAGAAATTTCTACTAATAATAAAAAAGTAAAAGGAGAGAGAGAGAAAGGAAAAGAAAAGAAAGAAAAAGAAAAAGCAGCTACACGTAAAGGGAAACAAGAACAACAACAAAAAAAAAAACACCAAAACTCCCACCGGGGGTGGTTTCTGTGTGAATGCTGTAGGTGGCGCTATTGCTCCACTATCCCAGAGCCGTGGCCACGTCACTCCACATGGCCTTTAAAGCTGTGGCCGGGGTGAGAATGAATGGGAGGCTGTTGAAAGAGAGGGAAAGAAAAAAAGGAAAAGAAAGGGGAGAAAAAACAATAGCAACAACAACAAAAAAAAGCCACTGAGAGTGGGTTCCGCGTGAGTGCTGTAGGTGGCACTGTTGCTCCACTATTCCAGCGCCACTCTATAGTTCTTGCTGGGTTGGGAACGAATGGTAAGTTGTTGATCTCCGTGGGGGTCTCAATGGCAGGCATCCTTTCCCTGTCGCCAGCCAAGGGTTCCAAAGCTCCCCAGGACTCCCAGCGTGCTGGGCTCAGTTTGCTTGGCTATCTGGCCCCTCTACTGAGCTCCTATCTCTTTAAGACCACTGAGGTAGAGCGCGCGCTTTTCTTCCCTTTTTTCTCCTTTATTTTTCCTTCCCGTAGCCTGCCGCGGGCAATTTACACGTTCCGGGCTGTGACCCTGTGCCCTCTGTCCCTCCTGTCTCCGCTACACCGCAGGCTGTGTGTCGGCGCTACCGGCACAGACTTCCACTCCCTCCCAGCTCTTAATCCTCTCCTCCCGGTGGAGCGCTGGGGGAGAGGAGCGCTCGGTCTGCTCGCGGCTCCGTACCTAACCCGCCTTGCCGGGACTCCCGCTGGAGTGCTGGTGTGGACGGGCGCTCTGGTCTCGCTGGATCGCGTTTCTGTCCCGCCTCGCCGGGTGCCGAGTCCTCTGTCCGGAGTGTCTGGCCGCCGGAGCTCTGGGGGGAGAGCGCTCCACCGAGTCGCTGCTCCGTATCCCTTCCGCCTCACCGGCTGCCAAGTTCTCCCAGGTGTAGCTGTACGCTGTTCACTTTCTTGTGTATTCTGGTCTCTCTTTTAGGGTTATTGTATTTGCTGTATTTTTGTGAATAAATATAATGTTGGGAGGAATTTTTCTGCTGTTCCGTTCACGTCGCCATATTCCCGGAAGTCTCTGGAATTTCTTAATGATTGAATCTCGGTCTTAAATTCGTTCCTGAGTTCTTGAATATTTTTCTTTATCTCCATAAGCATGTTTAGGATTTTTATTTTTAACTCTCTTTCTGGAAGATTGGTAAGTTCAGTTTCATTTGGTCTTTTTTCTGGGGTTTGTGAGATTTTGGTCTAAACCATGTTCTTTTAATGTTTCATATTTCTGTGTGGTGCCCTCTAGTGCCCAGAAGCTCCAGTCTCTGGAGCTGCTCATCCCATAGAGTGAGGTAGGTGTTCATAGGGAAGCAGAGCTCGTGCCTGGGGGGAGGAAAGAGCTGTTTCCTGAATCCTGCCTGCAGTGCCTGTCTCCTGTATGAGAACCAGTGGGCTAATCAGACAGGTATAAGCCTCTGTGCTCTGTGAATCTAGCTGTTGTAGGTGGGGCCTTCCTCTGACTGGCCTGATGCCAGTGCAGTGACTGCCGGTTTGCAAGCAGGTGCTGGCATGCCAAGAGGAAGTTTGGCAGCCTGTGTATCACAGTGGGGGGCCTCAGAGCTGAGTAGCCAGCCAGGCGGATGGAGTGTGTGAAGCTCCTCAAAGTTCCCAATGTCCTGGGCAGAGCATGCCTAGACAATCTTGTCCCCCATCCCCCCAAGCAGCAAGCTCTGTGCAAACCCCTCCCCTTATTGCTGGTAGGTAGCCTATCATATCGTCCGCCCTTCCTTAGTCTCAGAGTGGCCGGGTTGTGGATCCTGTGCTCCACAAATGGCTGGAATCTGTTTCTCAGGCACTCTGCCTGTCCCAGCTCTCCATCCTCCAGAGCACGACACAGTGTAGGTTTCTGCTCAAAAAGCAGACGTCCAGGGCTTGGTCTTCAGCAGTTCTAGGCTTTCACCCCCTCCTTGATCCATTTATCTTCCTCCCTCCAGTGAGCAGGGGTGGGGGAAGGGCTTCGGTACCGCTGGATCAATGCTTTCATACATTACATTGTTTTGTGAGGTCTACTCTGTTCCTGAGGTCTGTATGCAGTCTGGTGCAGCCTTCTTTCCTGTTGCTGTTTTAAGGTTAGCTGTACTAACTATATTTTCTCACTGTCTGGTTTTGGGAGGAGTTCTCTGTCCCACCTCTCATGCCGCCATCTTGAATCTCTCCCTTCTAATTGAAATGATAATCTTTCTGGATAGAGTATTCATGGTTCAAGGCCCTTCTGCTTCATTGCATTAAATATATCTTGGCCTGTAAGGTTTCTGCTGAGAAGTCTGATGATAGCCTGATGGATTTCCCTTTGTTTGTGATCTTTTTTCTCTCTCTGGATGCTTTTAATAGTCTGTTCTTATCCTTGATCTTTGTCATTTTAATTTTCATATGTCTTGGTGTTGTTTTCCTTGGGTCTCTTTTTTAGGAGATCTACCAACCTCCATTACCTGAGAGACTATCTCCTTACCCAGATTAGGGAAATTTTCAGCAATTACCTCCTCAAATACACTATCTCTTTTTCTCTCTTATTCTTCTTTTGGTACACTTATACTATGAATATTGTTCCATTTGGATTGGTCACATATTTCTCTGAACATTTTTTCATTCCTAGAGATCCTTTTTTTCTCTCTGTTCCTCAGCTTCTTTGTATTCCTCTTCTCTAATTCCTCTTCTCTACTGTCTCTTCTACTACATTTTATCTACTCTGAAATCCCTCCATTGTATATTTGATTTCTGATACTGTGTTCCATAATGATTGAATCTCCATCCTGAATTTTTCCATGAGTTCTTGAATATTTTTCTGTATCTCCATGAGCAGAATTATGATTTTTATTTTGAAATCTCTTTCAGGAAGATTGATGAGTTCAGTTTAACTTGCTCCTTTTTCTGGTGTTTGTGGAATTTTGATTTGAACCAGGTTCCTTTGATGTTTCATATATATATGTGGTGCCCTCTAGTGCCCAGAAGCTCTACTGTCCGGAATTGCTCAGTCCTTGGAGTCATGTCAAAGTCAGGGGTTGCAGGGGAGCAGCGCTGGTGCTTAGGGGGAGGAAAGAGCTGTTTCCTGCTTCCTGGCTGCTATGCCTGTCTCCACTGGCAGAACCATTGGGCTGAGCACACAGGTGTAAACCTCCATGCTTTGCATTTGTAGCTGCCATAGGTGCGACTTCCATCACGCTGTCCTGACGCCAGTGTAGGGGCTGCTGGTATGCGATCCAGTGCAGTCTGGCCATGAGGAAGGCACAGCAGGCTGCGTATGCTGGTGGGCACCTTGGAGCTGTGTAGCCAGCCAGGGAGTTGAAGCACCTGAAGATCATGAAAGTTCCCAACCTGCTGGGAAGAGTGCATCCAGGCAGGTTTTTTCCCTGTCCTTTCTCTGGAGCAGTAAGCTCTGTGTAATTCCTGCCTCTTTAGCAGCCCTCTCAATCTTAGGAAGTCTCTCCAACTGCCCACCTTTCTTTTGTCTGAGAACAGCTGGATGTGGATCCCTGTTTTCCACAAGTAGCTAGAGTCTCAGTCTCTCCAGGTATTCTGCCTATCTTAGCTTTCCAACCCCACTAATCTCCAGAGCAACATGCAATGTAGATCCATGCTCCCAGAGCAGATCTCCAGGGCTGGGTGTTCAGCAGTCCTAGAACTTCCCTCTCTTACTCCCACCAGTGAGCTTGGGTCGGGAAGGGCTTGGGTCCTGCTGGATCATGGCTTTGGTATGTTACCCTGTTCTGTGAGGTCTTTTCTTTTATTCAGGTGTATGCAGGCTGGTGCATTCTTCTCTCCTGTTGCTCTTTCTGGATTAGTTGTATGAATTCTATTTTCGAATTTTACATGGTTTTTGGAGGAGACCTCTGTCACCATCTTTCAGAACTATGGTTATTTTCACCATAATAATCCTTCCTATCCATGAGCATGGAATAACTTTCCATTTATTTGTGCCTTCAATTTATTTCATCAGTGTCATAGTTTTCAGGGTACAGGTTTTCACCTCCTGGATTAAATTTATTTTAATCAAGGTATTTTATTTTTTTATGTAATTGAAAATGGGACTGATTTCTCAACTTCTCTTTCAATTAGTTCATTATTTGTGTGTGGAAAGATGAAAGATTTCTGTATATTGATTTTGTATTCCGACATTTTGTTGAATACATTTATTAATTCTAGTAGTTTTTGGTGGAGTCTTTAGGGTTTTCAATATATAGGATCATGTCCTCTGCAAATAATAACTATTGTGCTTTCTCCATAGCAGTATGTATGCCTTCTTTTCCTTTTCCTTATCTGATTACTATGGATAAAACCTCCAGGGCAGTGTTGAATAGAACTGGTGAGCATGGGCATCCTTGTCTTGGTTCTGATCTTGGAAGAAAATATTTCAGCTATTTACCATTACGTTTTATGTTAGCTGAAACCACAGATGTTTTTAAACATTTTTGGCTACATTATTCCAAACTGTTTTTTGGTAAATTCCCTAGTTTATCCATATTACATGTTCTCATTTCCTTTACATTTTGTTTGCTTTTTCCTTTCAGGAAGACCAACTACACTTTCTGAGTTAATGGGGAAAGCTGATATATGGCTCATTCGAACCTATTGGGACTTTGACTATCCTCACCCACTCTTACCCAATTTTCAGTATGTTGGAGGCCTCCACTGCAAACCTGCTAAACCTCTGCCTAAGGTAACTGATTCCTTTTTTGTTTTGTTGTATTTGTTTTGAGGCATTTCACCAGTATTCTGGCTTAAAAGAAAAACCACGCCTCAACAATATTTGCTAACATTTATTTGCTCCCATTCTATTACTTAAACAATTCATCATTTGTGACCCCAGAGTCAGACATCTTACAGCACTAAAGCATTGCTTAGCCTATTGAAGCAGGTATTTTTTACTATACACCATGTCTGGACAAAAATCTCTGTAAAGATTTATCCATTGTGGTCCATGGTTTTCATCATCATAGCTGAATGATAAAATGTGTACAGAGAAAATGTAACTTCATATATAATAAGGACCAATAATTCTGCATATTATATAAACACCAAAAACTTTCTACCCCTCATCTCTGATAACCACCATAGTATAAAATTGCAAAAGATTCTGTTAACGTATAGGATGATACTCCTCAGGGAGGAAAGCAGTAATCTAATATTTTGAATTGATATATCTTTAAAACATAATTTTTTAAAAAGCATCCTTTATTAAACTATTTTATGGTCTCTCAAATATCCTGTTTGTTTGGCAGCAAAAGAAAATGAAGATCTTATTCAATGGCTGATCCAATATTGATTTTGACGTGAAATGTTTAGCTATACATGGTAATTTACACAATACCTAGGCCTGAGGTAAAATTAGCAAAAGTTCTATTCAATCTAACTCTATTGGTTTCTTTTTCAGCTTTACTGAAGTATAATTGACATATAAAATTGTAAGATGTATAAAGTGTACATCCTGCTGATTTAATATACATACACATTGTAAAGCAATTCCCCTCAAGTAGCTAATTAATGCATCTATCACCTCATCTGTTTATATTTTTTTATGTGTGTGGGAACATATTAGTTCTACTGCAAGCAATTTTCAATTATACAGTAAATTGATATCAAATTATCAACAGGTTATACATTATATCCATAGACTGTATTCACATTGTAGATGAAAGTTTATGATCTATCAATCTCTTTCTATTTCCTCTACCCCATTTCCAAAGAACCACTTTTCTTCTCTCTTTCTCTATGAGTCTTTTTTTTGTAAAGATGACACATATAAGTAATAGTAAGCCATATTTGCTTTGTCTGACTTACTTAATTTAGCATAATGTCTTCAAGGTCCATCCATGTTGTTATCAGTGCCATGATTTATTTCTTTCTCATGGCTGAATAATATTCCTGGGTGTGTGTGTATGTGTGTGTGCATGTGTATCACATCACATATTCTTAATCCATTAATCTGTTTAAAGATATTTAGGTTATTAACAATATGTTGGCTGTATTGATAATGTTTCAATAAACATGGGAGTTCATATATGACTTTTATGTACTGTTTTCTTTCTCTTTGGATACACAGAACTGGGATTACAGGATAATATGAGTTTTTATTTTAATTTTTGTGGAATCTCTATGTTGTTTTCCATAGTTGCCACACCAATTTGTTTTCACCAATAGTCCACTTGGATTTCCTTTTAACTACATCCTCACCAAATTTGTTATCCCTCTCTTTTTGAAGATAGGCATTCTAACAAGTGTGAAGTGAAATGCTTGGTTTTGATTTTCATTTCCCTGATGATTAGATAATGTTGTATCCCATTTCATGTACTTGCTATCCATTGTATGTCCTCTTGGAAAATGTTTATTCAGTTCCTCTGCCTATTTTTACAGCTGGATCATTTGGTGTTATTGCTATGAGTTGTGTGAGTTTTATATATATATTGAGTATTAGCTCTTTTTCAGATATATGATTTCCAAATATTTTCTCCCTTCTGTAGGTTATATTTTAATTTTGTTCAAAATTTCATTTGCTGTGCAGAAGGTTTTAGCTTGAGATAGTCCCACTTGTTAATTTAGCTTTCACTGACTGTGGTTATCCAAAAATTAATCACCAAGACCAATATTAAGGATATTTTACTTTCTGATAGCTCATTGTTAGTGTATAAATATTCAGTGGAATTTTTATATTGATTTTGTATCCTGGAAGTTTACTGAACTTGTTTTAATTAATTCTAATAGATTTTGGTGGAGTCTTTAGGATTTTATATATATGTAATACCATGTTTTTTGTAAATAGACACCATTTTGCTTATTCCTTTCCAATTTGGGTGACTTTTATTTCTTTCTCTTGCCTAACTGCTCTGGCTTGGGCTCCCACTTTTAATGTTGAGTAAAAGTGGTAATAGTGGCATACATGTCTTGTTTCTGATCTTATAAGAACAGCTTTCAGTTTCTTAACATTGATTATGGTGATGAATGTGGGCTTTTCATATATAGACTTTCTTATGATGAGTTAGGATTCCTCTAAACCCTGGTTGTTCAAAGTTTTCATACTGAATAGATGTTGAATTTTTTCAAATGCTTTTTAGGTATCTATTGAGATGATCATGTGATTTTTATACTTGATTCTATTAATACAGTATATCACATTTATTGATATATTTACCCTGAACCATTCCTTGAATCCCTGGAATAAATCCCACTTAGTCAGCATGTATAATCCTTTTACCTCATCTTCTATTGTTTGGTAAAGCTTTTGAAGGGTTTGGTAGTAATTCTTACTAAAGTATTTGGTAGAATTCACCCATGAAGCTATCTGGCTCTGTACTTTTCTTTGTTGGAAGATTTTTTTATTACTGACTCAATCATGTGACTCAATCACATGACTAGTCTATTCCCATTTTCTATTTCTCTATGATTCAGTGTTTGTAGGTTGTATATTTCTAAGGATTTATCCATGTCATTAGGTTGTCAAATTTGTTGGTATATAATTGCTCTCATATGGCTCTAATTCATTGTATTTGTAGCGTATCAGTTGTGATATCTTATCTCTAATTTCAAATTTGATTTATTTGATTCCTGTCTCTTTATTTCCTAGTACACCTAGGTAAAGGTTTGTCTATTTTGTTTATGTTTTCAAAATAAGAGCACTTAGTTCCAACATTATTTTCTACTGAATTTTCAGTCTCTGTCATTTGTGATATTTGTTATTTCCTTCCTTCTAACTTTGGGGTTAGTTTGTTCTTTTTATAGTTCCTTGAATATAAAGTTAGGTTATTTATTTGAGATCTTTCCTTTTTCTTATTGTGTTTATCACTGTAAACATCCCTCTTAGAATTGGCTTTGCAGCCTCCCATAAATTTTGTTATGTTGTATTTTCATTTTTGTTTGACTCATGATATTTCTTTATTTCCTTTTGATTTGTTTTTTGACCAATTTGTTGCTCAGTAGTAGGTTATTTGGTCTCCACATATTTGTAATTTTCCAGTTTTTTATTATAATTTATTTCTAGTTTTACTTTATTTCAGTCAGAAAAGATACTTGGTATGATTCTAATATTCTTAAATTTATTAAGACATATTATGAACTAACTTATGATCTATCCTTGAGAATGTTCCAGGTGTGCTTGAGGAGAATAGGTATTCTTATTTGGTTAGATAGAATGTTCTGTAAATATCTATCAAGTCCTTCTTCGCTAACATAGCTAAAGACTAATGCTTCCATGTTGATTTTCTGTCTGGACGATCTATCCTTAGTTGAAAGTGGGATATTGAGTCCATAATATAATTGTATTGCTATCTATCTCTCTTCAGGTCTGGTACTATTTGCTTTATATTTAGGTGACCCTGTGTTAGATGTGTAAATATTTTCAAATGTAATACCTCTTGTTAGATCGATGCTTTTATAATTATATATGTGAATATCTTTGTCTTTTGTGTCCATTCTCACACTAAAGAATATTTTGCTGACACAAGTATAGTTACTTCTGGTTTATTTTGGTTTCCATTTTAATGAAATACGTTTTCCCATTCCTTCACTTTCAGTCTGTGTGTGTCCTAAGCACTAAAATGAGTCTCTTCAAAGCAACCCATAGTTGGGTCCATTTTATTTTTTTTTAGTTATTCAGTCATTCTGTGTATTTTAATTTGATGGTTTAGTCCATTTACATTTAGAGTAATTATTAATAGGTATGCCATATTTTTCCAGTCTTCTTCTGCTATTTTGTAATTTCTTTCCTCCTTTTATTGTTCTCTTCTTTGTGATTTGATGATTTTTGTAGGGGTACACATAAGTTCCTTTCTCCTTTTCTTTTGTGTGTCTACTATAGTTTCTTGCTCTGTAATTGCCACGAGGCTTATATAAAACATCTTGTATTTATAGTAGTCTATTTTAAGCTGATAATGACTAATTTTGAAGGCATACTAAACTACATTTTAACTCTCCTCCACACACATTTTTTGTTTTTGATGTTACAGTTTATATTATTTTATTCCTGTATCCATTAACTATTTATTGTAGTTATATTTATTTTTAATATTTTTGTCTTTTAACTTTCATTGTAGAGTTATAAATTATCCCACCACCATTACATTAGAGTATTTTGAATTATACTACATATTTACCTTTACCAGTGAGGTTCACACTTTCATAATTTTTCCTCTTTCTAACTAACATCCTTTCATTTCTGCTTGAAGAACTACATTTAAAATTTTTTGTGCAACTGTGCTGATTAACTTCTTCAGCTTTTGCTTATCTGGAGTCCTCTTTCTTTCACTTTCAATTATGAAAGACAACTTTTCTGGGCAGACCATTCTTAATTGGCAATTTTTTTCTTCTAGTACTTTGAATCTATCATGCCAGTCTCATTTAGGCTGAAAAGTTTCTGGTGAAAAATCTTCTGATAATCTTATGGTGGTTCCCTTGTATATACCAAGTTGTTTTTCTTTTCCTGTTTTCAAGATGTTCTCCTTATCTTTAACTTTTGACAGAAATGTCCTGCATGACACCTCAACGATTATGATAGTTCCAATTTATCTCAGGTGTGAGTTCCAAGTAAAATATCCATGGCAGGTGCTAACGTGTTGGAGGGTGTGTTTATGGCTGACAACAACTCTGACATTAACACTGTTATCACAAAAAATATATATTTGATAGGTGCAGTGTGAAGCACTGTGCAGTGAGTAGCACATTCTATTGGGACATCAATTTTACATTATGATTTCACCGTAAAAGAGGTCATATATAACAAAGGTAGAAATATGGTCACTCAAATATGTAGCTACACACACATAAATATGTAATGGTATTATAAATAAGAATTTTAGGCTATTTTGTGGAAATGGAAAACTATAAAAGACTCCTATTACTAGTAATTATTAACCTCCAGCAATTAAATGATTTAAGGGGAATGTTTGGGAAATTCTTATGAAGTATAATGTTAGAATTATACAACTGAAAGAAAACTGTATTAAGTTATCCCAATCATAATGCTTAGTGCTTATAGTCAGGGAAATAAAATACTAATGGATAAGCTAAAATAATCAACAAGAAAACCAGTTTGGAATAAACAAGATCCTGCTGGGTGGCTTCTTTCCAGAGTCTTTATTAGTAATTAATAATATTATAAATGAAGAGTCTTGGTATAATACTAATAGCACTACCTTCTCAATACTGTGTACAAGTTCTATTTCGTTTCTAATATAAGCACACATGCCCTTGCAAAAATATATATAATAAAGAAAATCAACCTCATATTATATACGTCTCTCCAAAGGAATTGAAGGGTTAGGTCTGTTTTAAAAAAAAGGTACTAAAAAAGAAGTTTCCTCACCAAATTAAAACTAGTATGACTAGCCCAACAAATCCATAATCTTCTATATATCTGAAAGAATTAAAATCAGGATCTCAGTGAAGTATTTGCACACCCATTTTATAGAAACACTATTTACAGGAGCCAAAAAGTAGAAGCAACCCAGGTGTCCACTGACAGATGGATCAGTAAGAAAAATATGGTTCTTACACACAATGGGATTTTACTCAACCATAAAATAGAAGGAATTTCCATGATTTGACGTGGAAGAGATTGAAGACATCATGCTGAAGGAAATGGGCCACTCAAAGAAAGGCAAATCTGCATCATTCTACTTACATGAAGTATCCACACTGCTCAAATTTGTATAAATAGAGACTAGAATGATGGTTGCCAGGGATGGTGAAGGGGAAATGGAAAATTTTTATATAATGATATAGAGTCCTGATTTTGAAGATGAAAAATTCTGGACATTGGTTGCCCAACAATGTCATTGCACATTCTACAGAACCGTATACTTAGGAATAGTTAACGTAAGTATTATGTCATGTGTATTTTACCAGAATTAAAAATAAAGGGCATTACTGTAATAATTTCTGATTATACTTGATTTCTCTCTTTAGTTTTTTGCAATCCTTTCAATAGTGTTTGCTATGATGTTGCTCTTTTGTGATGGAACACATATTTTCTACACAGGAAATGGAACAGTTTGTCCAGAGCTCTGGAGAAAATGGTATTGTGGTGTTTACTCTGGGGTCAATGGTCAGTAACATGTCAGAAGAGCGAGCCAATGTGATTGCATCAGCTCTTGCCCAGATTCCACAAAAGGTTAGATAATGTAACTTAATAGTGTGCAACTACCTAATGAATCTGTTCAACTCTGTAGAGGGTCTGTTTACAGAAATTTCCTGCTTGACACCTAACCATTATGATAGCTCCAATTTATCTCAGGTATGAGTTCAAACTGATATATTCATGGCAAGTGCTAAAGTAGTCCCGAGGGTGTTTTTGACAATAACATTAAGATAGTGTTTACTAAAAATATATATTTCAGAGTTGCCATGTGAAGTTTTGCTACTATGGTATTGTAGGCCGGTGCGGATACCACCGAATTCTATCCTATCACTTGCCTCTTTCACCTACAGGATTTCTGAGGGTTGTGTAAACACTACAGATGTACCCAGAAAAGTGTTACATCTTAGCAGTAACATTAAGCACAAAATGTTAAAGTCTGAAAGGCATCATGCAGTTCAGGTTTGCCAGGTCATCCCGGCATCCGGGCCTTATTTCCCCCAAATTTTGGAATAGGCCTGTTCAGTGTGCTTTTCAGGGTTCTATTCAGGAAAGCATGACCAGGGCTCACCAACCTACATTAGTAACCATCCAGGCACGATGATTTAGAAGAGGAAAACTGACGTGCCCTGATGGACTGGGCCCTATACAGAGTGAAGGAAGAAGGTAAACGAGAAGGAGAGACATAGGCCCACCCTCAAGGTGACCCCATGCTTAATAACACATGACCCTGGAAAGGACTCTGCTTTTAATCTATCAGAATAACAACTCCTCCATTTGAGGAAGAAGAGAATATATGAAGGAGCCAAGCAGAAGCAAGTTAACATGGGAAAGTTTCAGAAGTCCCCTCTCCATAAAACAGTAGTATATGGTTTCCGATGTATAGACTATACCTGCTCTATTGGGGTTTTGTGATCTACTTTGTATTTTCCTAACTGAAGTAGCTTTTCCTTATCACCTACACTATTTTCGGCTGAGAATATGAAGTTACTTGAACATTCATATGGCAAATACGTATTACCACTGTAAATTATGATTCGGTTTATGAGCATCACTGTGGAATTCCAAAATCAGAACCTGTTTTGGCCCGTGGCATGGGAATTGCTTGGCTGTCGGTCCCATATTCCTCAGCGTTGTCAGTGCTTTATACTACATCACTGACGTGCGGTCAGTTGAATGAACTTTAGCATTATAACACCTTTGGAGTTTTTTGCAGTAGCTATACTGTTATTTATGAAGTACTGACAGGCTCTTCTCTCTACATTTGAAGTATTTCCACACCTAGAAATAATAGTGATACACTGGATTTGTGTAAATAATCACCTCTTTAAGTTTTTCTTGCAAGTAGTGCCTAACAATTAGTTATCTAGAAGAAGCTAGATGCACTTACTAAGAGAAATTATTTATATTAGTAAATTGTTAATAAACAGAATTATTTATTTCTCACAAGCATTAGATTGCATGTATTAGACTTTCTGTAATTCAAAAAATTTAAAACTTATCATATAACATGGATCAAATGGATATAAGTAATTCTCTTCAATATGTAACACTTAAAAAATGGTTAGTGTTACATTGGAAGATAACAGCAATTATAATAAAAGATAAAACAAAATAAATGTGTACATCTTAATAATTTCCTACTTTTCTGCACTAGAATTATAATGACTACCTAAAAACATCTTAAATATTTCAATTCATCATTGATAATCTCAGTTTCCTAATCTCTATGTGTGAAAGGTCATGACTGCATTCATAACCTGGCTGAATATCAAATAAATATATAAAATGTGGATATTCCTGTTATATCAGGGTTTTATATTCTCATTTTTAACATCTCTTCTCTTTATCACTTATGTGTCTCTGGAACAAGTTTAACAAAATTATCTCTTAATTTCTTTAGAATTCCCACATGCTATAACTCCAGAGTTTGACTCATAGAACATAGTTATTTTCTTTACCCTAACAGGTTCTATGGAGATTTGATGGCAAAACACCAGAGACCTTAGGGCAGAATACTCGGCTGTATAAGTGGATCCCCCAGAACGACGTACTTGGTAAGAATTGAAAACAAAAACTGAAATGAGACTAACTCCAGCGGGTGATAACACTTCACCAGGGAA
>JAQQAC010002594.1:36480716-36562106 GCA_029783875.1 Phataginus tricuspis
CCTGGTTGATCTATCCTTTGGAGTGAGTGGCGTGTTAAAGTCTCCTAAAATAATTGCATTGCTGTCTATTTCCTCCTTCACTTCTGTTAGTATTTGTCTCACATATGCTGATGCTCCTGTGTTGGGTGCATATATATTTATAATGGTTATATCTTCTTGTTGGACTGACCCCTTTATCATTATGTAATGTCCATCTTTATCTCTTGCTACTTTCTTCGTTTTGGAGCCTATTTTATCTGATACAAGTACTGCAACACCTGCTTTTTTCTCTTTGTTGTTTGCTTGAAATATTTTTTTCCATCCCTTCACTTTTAGTCTGTGTATATCTTTGGGTTTGAGGTGAGTCTCTTGTAAGCAGCATATAGATGGGTCTTGCTTTTTTATCCACTCTGTTACTCTGTGTCTTTTGATTGGTGCATTCAGTCTGTTTACATTTAGGGTGATTATTGATAGATATGTACTTATTGCCATTGCTGGCTCTAGATTCGTGGTTACCAAAGGTTCAAGGGTTGCTTCTTTACTATCTAAGAATCTAACTTAACTTTCCTGTTAAGTTATTGTGAACACCGTCTGATTTCATTACATTAAATATATCATGCCATTCTCTTCTGGCCTGTAAGGTTTCTGTTGAGAAGTCTGATGACAGTCTGATGGGTTTTCCTTTGTAGGTGATCTTTTTTTCTCTCTCTAGCTGCCTTTAATACTCTTCTTTATCTTTGATCTTTGCCATCCTGATTATTATGTGTCTTGGTGTTGTCTTCCTTGGGTCCCTTGCGTTGGGGGATCTGTGGGCTTCCATGGACTGTGAGACTGTTTCCTTCCGCAGCGTGGGGAAGTTTTCAGCAATTATTTCTTCAAAGACACTTTCTATCCCTTTTTCTCTCTCTTCTTCCTCTGGTACTCCTATAATGTGAATATTGCTCCGTTTCGATTGGTCACACAGTTCTCTTAATATTCTTTCATTGTTAGAGATCCTTTTATCTCTCTCTGCCTCAGCTTCTTTGTATTCCTGATCCCTGTCTTGTAATTCCTTGACCGTGTCTTGAACCTGATTCAATCTGCTGTTGAGCCCGTCGATGGCTTGTCTCATTTCTGCATTGTCTTTCCTCACTTCCTGCCTCAGCTCTTGCACATTTTTCTGTAGATCCGTCAGCATGGCTATGACTTTTATTCTGAATTCTTTTTCAGGAAGACTGTGAGTATCCATTCCTTCAGCTTCTTTCTCTGGGGTAGTGTTTGTCTGAAACTTTGTCTGTATTATATTCTTCTGTCTTCTCATGACTATAGAATTGGTTGTTGGTAACAAGGAGAGAAAAAAGAAAAAAAATTCTACTAATAATAAAAAAAGTAAAAGGAGAGAGACAAGAAGGAAAAGAAAGGAAAGAAAAAAAAAGCGGCAATGCCTAAAAGAAGAGAAAAGAAAAGAAAAAGAAAAAGAAAAAGAAAAAGAAAAAGAAAAAAAAAACCACCAACGGTGGTTTCTGTGTGAATGTTTTAGGTGGCACTGTTTCTCCACTATTCCAGAGCCGTGGTCGCGTCACTCCGCATGGTCCTTTAAAGCTGTGGCCGGGACGAGAATGAATGGAGGTTCTCTGCTGCCCTCCCGTCCCTTTAGGACCGCTGAAAAACAAAGCGCGTACTTTTCTTCTTTTTTTCCTTCTCTCTTCTCCTTCCCTGAGCCAGCCGCAAGCAAGGATGTGTTTCAGACCGCTGAAAAACAAAGCGCACGCTTTTCTCCCTTTTTTTCCCTTCTCTCCTCTCCTTGCCCGAGCCAGCCGCGAGCAAGCAGGCCTTTAAGACGCGCTTTGTGTGCCCGCGTTCCCGGGCCGGTCCAGGGCTGGTTATCTCCTGGGCCTGCACTTCTACTCCCTCCGGGCTCTTAATCCTCTCTTCCCCCCGGTGCGCTGGGATGAGGGAGTGCTCGGGTTCTGCCGGTTCCGTTTCTTTCCCGCCCGCTGCCAAGTCCTCTCCTGTGTTTCTGCACTGTGCGCACTTTCCTGTTTGTTCTGGTCTCTTTTTTAGGAACAGTTGCGTTTGCTGTGTTTTCGTGGGTAAATATAATGTTGGGAGGAAAATTCTGTCGTTCCGTTCACGCTGCCATGTTCCCGGAAGTCCACAGGTTACTTCTTATAGAGCTTAGGCTGACATGCCCATATGTGGAATCATTGCCCCCAGTATTCAAAAGGCGCTCAACAAGCTTTGAGCCCTCTATTCACATGATGGAGAGCTCGAGGCGCATTCATCTGCTAATCACACTAAAGGACTGTACCAACTCAGCGTAACTCAGTTTCTCTTCCCAATGGTTCATATAGGAGATTTTAATAAAAAAATACTTACAAAAGGTGTGGATAGTGAAGAGAACAGGAATAATGAGACTACAACAGTGGAAGACATACAAGGCACTTGGTAATTAACTGAGTTGGTGAATAAATGAAGAACATTCACATTCATTAGAGAGAGGCTGCCACAGTAAAACAAAATAACAAACAAGAAAACACTGAGTAGAGCAAATGGAAGACCGGATAAAGTGGAAAGTATTTATCTCTTGCTTTGGAGGTGCTCGTTTGGGGAATAAGTCCTACAGTGGTACACAAGAAGCCGTGATGTGACTTCCGATCCTTTCTTGCATCCCTGACTAGAAAAGGAACATCGTGTGACTTTGCAGCATGGCCGTTGAACAATTTGAGACAAAATATTCAGAATCTAACTTCCTCAATGTTATCTGTTACCCTTCATAAATCTATTTCAGTTGCATAAGTCACACCACTTACACACACACACATATTTACCCCTATATTAATAAGAACAGAATGTGTACATTTAAGTGTGTTAAAATAATTGTAGTGATAAAAGTACAACATATTATATTTTATCAATACAAGCCACAGGAGAAAGCTGAAAGCCTCAAATTTCATAATTAGTTTCACATGTTGGGTCATTTCTCGATCCTAAATCTGATCCTAGACTGTGAACATGATGCTGGAGATGGTAGTTTGCTCAGTACAGAACAGAATGGGCTAGTGTTTGCTGTATTGAGGAGGGAGCTATCTTAGAGACCTGTTTCAAATTTTATAGTTATCAAAATGCTCATAGCTGGACAAGGGATCTCAGCAAGATGACAGAATAGGAGGTTCCTTGCTCATAGCCCCCAACAACAATGATTATTTGGCAGCCATTCAGGGGTAAAAGAGCTTTTGTGGGAATTTGGGACCTGAGTAGGAGGTTGTAAAACCCCAATTTAGCCCAAGATTGAGGAAGGTCATGGCTGACCAACCATGACCCTAGCTAGACCCAGAAATAGTCCCAGATCCCAGGGAATTTGGATAAAGCCTTCTCTGGCCTTGGTCCTAGCACCAGTACCATTCACCAAGGGGCCCAGGAGGACCTACACCTGCCCATGCCTTGGGTAACAGCTTGCCGCCTTTGGTTCCCCCTGCAGATACTACCACAGCCCTGTAACTTAGCTCCAGCCCCTCTCAGCTGTGGCCCAAGAGCGCTGGGCCAGCCCAGGGACCCAGGAGAGACACACCCATCTGTGCACCTGGTGGAGGTCCGCTGACCTCAGGCTGAGTACGGCTCCTGAAGCGGCACTATGATTTCTGGCAGGAGACATTCCTAGTCATGCCTCCAGAGGCAGACCTGCAGACTTTGGACCTGGCTATAGACTTTAAAGCGGCCCTATGACTCAGTTCCTCCCTCATTTAGCTGAGGTTCAGGACTAGTCCTGCCTGCCCAGGTACCCACCTAGTGGTCCATGGGAGTCCTCTGAGAGCCCTGGGAGAGCCATGCACATGCAAGCACTGGCAAAAGCTTACCATATGCAGACTCCACTGCAAACAGATTAGAGAACTATGATAATTAGGACAACTGTATCAGAGCAGAGATAGGTAGGTTGAGAAATAGAATCAAATACAGGCCCCAGAAAAACACTTATGTATGGATGGATATTTCCTATATGATACAGATGGTTAAAGACATAAGAGGAAAAGTCTGCAAGGTTTTATTTTATTGCAGTGGGACAATTGCTCATCTATATTATGTGTATAAAAAGACTTGCCCCATGTGTCACAGCATACATAAAAATTAACCTCAAGTTATGAAAGACCTAAATATGAAAGGCAAAACTATCAACTATTTAAAAAATATATTCAAGATATTTTCATGGCCTTGATATAGGGAAAAAAAGCTGTAAAAATAAGACAGTGACAGCACTAATCATAAAAAAGAAAAAAATGATTTTAAGCACATTAAAATCAAGAACTTCTACTTATTAAAGACACGGTGCAAAGAGTGAATAAACAAGGAACAGAGAAGAGAAGTTTGCAGTGGGTTTTATCATATGTGTCATCACCTGGAAGAGCTGGTCTAATTGAAGGGTGGACTGACTAACCAATGACTAAGTCTCAGCAACCCTTGGGAGGCAGCACCCTGAAAAGATGTGGCTCTGTTTCACAGGAGGAAATGTATGCTTTGATTCAGAGACCTTCCTATAGTGCTGTCTCCCCATAGCCACAATCCATGGGTGTGGGAATCAAGAAGTGGAAGTGGGATTCCACTGTTACACCTGCAGAATTTTTGCTTCTCACTCCAGCAGCTGATCTTACTCCTCAATGGGTAATGCTTCCACCAGGGACACAATAATGGTCCCACTGAATTGGAGGACGAGACTACCACTGAGAGATCTGGGGTACTTTTGCCACTGAACCAATAGGAATAAAAAATGAATCTAGGTTAATCTCCCTGTGTAGAGTGAGTCATTCTGATGACCAAGAGGAAGCTTAGTTGCTGTTACACAATGGAGGTAAAATAGGACTATGTCTGGAACCCAGGGGATTCTCTGGAATGCCTTTTCTACTTCCACACCAAATTGTAAATGTTAATGCACCAGTAAAAGCGAGCAGAAAATGGCAGTATGATTCAAGATTCAAAACTTGCAGAAACGACGATTTGGGTCACTCCACCATGTAAAGAACCACAGAAGTTGCTGTTTGAAGGCAAGTGCCCAATCTGAGATCATCACGACCAGTTTACAAAATGAGGATTACAGTACATTTGATGTATTCTCTTTACTTGTCAAATGCAAGTTATCTGTATTGTGTATACTAACATTTCCTTCTCTTTCCTTCCCATTTTATTTCAAATACGTGTTGTTAGAGGTTAACCCACAATATAATCTTTGGGTTGCAGAATATTTACTGGGACTGGGACTGAATTTGAATAGTGCTTTTTAATATTTTTGGGGGGGAAATTATACATTCACAAAGCCATTTATATATACAGTTGATTGTAAAATTTAAACAGAAGCCAGTATACAGTATAAATAGAATGGGACTGAAAGAAAAATATTATGTGCTGAATAATACCAATTTTTTTAATTTTTAGGAGAGTAAGCTACATGCTTTTATTTAGAAATAAAGTGAGAGGACAGAGCTCCTG
The DNA here is from genome assembly GCA_029783875.1 of Phataginus tricuspis. Taxonomy (NCBI): domain Eukaryota; kingdom Metazoa; phylum Chordata; class Mammalia; order Pholidota; family Manidae; genus Phataginus; species Phataginus tricuspis. Next base: position 36,486,153 of record JAQQAC010002594.1, read on the forward strand.
GCCCCCGCCAAGAGGGGACAAGAGAGCCCCTGAATACGTCTAATTTTATAGAACCATTACTTCTAATGATTAATTATCTTGGCCACACATCTCCATTTAGAATCAGATGGCCCAGCATATGATAAGCTTTCTGTTTTGAACTAAGATACTTATTATTACTTATAAAGTAAGGATTGCCAAGGGGTGTTATGAGGATAAAGTGAGATAATGTACACAACTCAGTTTAGTGAAATTTGTAGACATCCAGTAAATTTTATATTTTGTAAGTCATCCATCCTTTCATTAACTCACTCAATGGGAGGGACAGTGTGCTAGACCCTGATACTACTTTTCATGGAAACTAAAGTTATTTGAGGAGGCGGATGACAAATATTAAATTTCAGCAATTTTAATCCACATTTGTCTCACTTCTCCAACCTAGTTTGCTTCCTTTATAGCACTTGTGATCATTTTTCCCTCATTTTTTCCTGTTTGCTCTTCTGTTTCTCCTCTTAGACTATAGACTCAAAGGGAGAAGGGGTTCTTTCTGACTTCCTCTGTCATCACAGTGCAGGACACAGTGCATAACACCTATTGATAATTGTTGATGATTCTAAAATGCACAAATTATCATTAGAATGCATAATTATGCATTCTGCCAAATACTCTGAAAGATGATAACAAAGACTCTAAAAAACAGTAATTGACAGAAGTGACAAATGAGGAAAAAACAAAAACAAAAGAAATCCCAAGGTTCCCAGTCCTAGGGGGAAGTTGGAAGAACCAGTATCAGGGATCAGGTCTCCGAGAGGAACTATTAGTCAACCACTAGGGAAGCTAAAGGGAAATGTTCTTAAGCTTCACAAATGTGCTGTGCGCAGCTCCACCACAAAGATCCCCTAGAGTTCTAAGGACGTTCCGGCAACACAAATTAGATGGCTCTTCCTACCAGTGCCCAAATTTGCCTACTGTTGTATGTCCCAAGTCTCTCTGTCCAGGCGCCTTCTCAATGTGCACAGGTTGAAGGAACCTCAGCCAAACGTCCAAGCAGAATGGGTCTGGGCAAGGTGACCAACAAGAGAACAACCCCAGGCACAAGGATGATCATCTGATGGTGTGGGGTCAGACAGAGAATGCAGTGTGCACAAAAACTTACGTACTGAAGCTGCCTACATACTCCTGGGTGGACACATGGCATGGCCTTCATTACATCCAAAGGAAGAGTGCAACTGAGAAATACCTACAGAGGTCCATAAGGACAGATTGTCCACATTGGAATATCAAAAGCATTTTTGTTACAAAACATTTGCAGCATGATAGAGTTAATATACAGCCTAGGCTGTTGCAATATGTTCTCTTTCAATGTACCCTCTTCATCTCATGTTGTTCATCAATAACATCATATGTTATTGGTGACCATTCAAACAGTATTTGAACTTAAAAGAGTTCGTATATATTTAGGTGAAGTCTCCACGGCGCCTGATGGGGCTGTTCCAAGGCCCGAAGCTGCTGCCACTGGGGAACTGCTTGTTAACTGCAGCCGCAATCGCTACCGCCTCATGGCGGCCATCGGAGTTCACCTGGGTTGCACATCGGCCTGTGTGGTCATCTATAAGGACCGCAGGGCTGATGTGGTTGCTAATGATGCACGTGACAGAGTTACTCCAGCTGTTGTGGCTTACTCAGAAAATGAAGAGGTTGTTGGATTGGCAGCAAAACAAAGTAGAATAAGAAATATTTCAAATACAGTAATGAAAGTAAAACAGACTCTTGACAGAAGCTCTGATAATCCACAGGCTCAGAAATACATCATGAAAAGTAAATGTTTAGTCATTGAAAAATATGGGAAATTACGATATGAATTAGATACTGGAGAAGAAACAAAATTTGTTAACCCAGAAGATGTTGCCAAACTGATATTTAGTAAAATGAAAGAAACAGCACATTCTGTCTTGGACTCAGATGCAAATGATGTAGTTATTACCGTTCCATTTGATTTTGGAGAAAAGCAAAAAAGTGCTCTTGGGGAAGCAGCCAGAGCTGCTGGGTTTAATGTTTTGTGGTTAATCCATGAACCATCTGCAGCTCTTCTGGCTTATGGAATTGGACGAGACTCCCCTACTGGGAAAAGCAATATTTTGGTGTTTAGACTTGGAGGAATATCCTTATCTATCAGTGTTATGGAAGTTAACAGTGGAATATATCATGTTCTTTCGACAAACACTGATGATAACATCGGAGGTATACATTTCACAGAAACCTGAGCACAGTATCTTGCTTCTGAGTTTCAGAGATCCTTCAAGCATGATGTGAGAGGAAACGCTCGAGCTATGATGAAATTGATGACAGTGCTGACATTGCCAAACATTCTCCGTCAACCTTGGGAAGTGCCAATTGTTTCCTTGACACACTATGTGAAGGTCAAGATTTTGACTGCAGTGTGTCCAGAGCAAGACTTGAACTTCTCTGTTCTCCTCTTTTTAATAAGTGTATAGAAGCAATCAGAGAACTCTTAGAACAAAGTGGATTTACAGCAGATGATATCAACAAGGTTGTCCTTTGTGTGGGGTCTTCTCGAATCCCACGGCTACAGCAACTGATTAGAGATCCTTTCCCAGCTGTGGAACTTCTAAATTCTATCCCTCCTGATGAGGTCATTCCTTTCGGTGCTGCTATAGAAGCAGGAATCCTTAGTGGCAGGGAAAACCTTTTAGTGGAAGACTCTCTTAAGAGAGAGTGTTCTGCAAAAGATATTTCAGTTAAGGGAGTCAATGGATCGAGAACCAAAAGTTTCTCAGTAGTGTTTCCATCAGGGGCTCCTCTGCCAGCTCGAAGGCAACACACTTTACAAGCCCCTGGGAGCGTGTCTTCAGGATGCCTTGAACTCTATGAGTCTGAGGGGGAAAACCCTGTAAAAGAGGAAAGCAAGTTTGCACAGGTTGTACTCATGGTTTAGAAAAAAAAGAAAATGGATTACTTGATATAGTAGCTGTTCTTACTATGAAAAGGGTTGGATCTTTACATGTGACGTGCACGTATCAGGAGACTGGAAAGTGTGAAGCCATCACTATTGAGGTGGCATCTTAGTGGTTTAGAGAAACCATGAATTTTTTAGAACGAGAATATCAACATTATTTTGTTTTGTTTATATAAGTGGTGTTTATATTAAAATACTTTTTGAAAAAAAATGAGTTCTTATGTATTTAAAAGAATAACTTTTGTTACATGTTTATATCAGTATTTAGTGGAAATGTGTTGAGTTTAGGATGTATGCGTGTGTGTGTGTCTGTGCACACAGTTATATATATATATTACTATTCCTTTATGACAGAGTGCTTAATAACAGGAACAGTTCCTAAATTCAAGTAATCCATCTTGTATGTGACCAATATCAATGGGTTAATGAATTCCAGGTTGAGATAATTCTTTTTCTAACTTTTTTAATTTTTACAATTTATTATGTAAATTATAGGTGACTGTGGTTCTTCAAAATACTAGAAACTTTTGATCACTTAGCATTGTTCTCAGTATGTGTGCTCTAAGTAACAGAGTGTACATTTAAGACAAAAAAAAGCAGTGATAGATTCCTCACAGTATTTTTCAGGAGACACCAGAGAGTGTTTAAAGCATCCTTGCAAATGCAGTTGATCTTTGAACAACTCAGGGGCTAGGGGTGCCAACCCTGCACACTCGAAAATCTGCTTATAACTTTTGACTGCCCCAAAACTTAACCACTCGTAATCAACTGTTAACAGGAAGACTTACTGATAATAGTCAATAATATGAATTTTGTATATTACATGTAAATAAGTTAAAGAAAAGAAAATATTTTTTCAAGTTGTTGCAAATCTCCAAAACAAATTTTGCAATATATTTATTGAAAAGCCTCAGGATACAGGTGGACCTGTTTAAACCTATGTTGTTCGAGGTTCAACTGTAGTTTCTCTCCCCATGACTGATAAAAACTTAGAGTCCAGTAAGCATTGTGGATTTCCTTAATTTAATCTTGAGGAATGGGGAAGAATGATATAAAGGAAATGGTTTTAAAGGGAAAATGGGGACTGGGATTGTTTTTTTCCCAGGCAAATTTGCAAGGCTGGTTTAAAGAGATCAAGTTAAGAAAAGGCTGGAGTACTGTAAAAGGTACAAATATGAGTGAGACCAGTAGACTTACACATGTAAGGTTTTGTCATGTAATTTATTTAATATTACAGAGAAACAGTAAGGAATATCACTATGTCTCTGACTCTTGAAGTAAAAAAAAAAAATCACAACGATTCGGCCATTTACTGTTAGAAGAGTTTTCATTTCCTGTTCTGGGTGCTACAGCCAAACGTTCTGGTACTTTGAGCTGCTGTGCATGACCTCAGCAACTGACTTAACAATGGAGCATTCTGACTCTGGTAATTGGCTGTTGAGCAGGAGAAGGAGGGAAAGAGCCAGAATGTCCTGCCTTTTCTAACCTAGACTGGCAGTCCAGCTGCACCACTTCCAGCGGGTCTTTTTTGAAACAGCTGAAAATCCTGCCAGTGTTCAAAGGGTGGAGACATGGTGGGAGGACTGTCCAAGTGTTTGTAGGCAAGTCTTAAATCACCACAAACATAACTTTTCAAAATAAGCCACCAAGATCACTGACTACAATAAAATTCATTCAATACTAACATTAAAAACATAATAAAGTTGTTAAGAATTATGAGTTTAGATTTTTACAATAATTGAAATTTTAATAAGCACGACACTACACTTATTTCTAGGTATTTTAAATAAGACATAGGTGTCCTAAAAAATGGGCCCCAATTCAATAAACATAGTGTACCAAAGAAAATTAGTTGTGTATCATCTTAGAAAAAAGCATTATGACAGAAATGAGGACGTAGCCTGATACAGGACAGTAATCAGGAAGCTTTGAAAACTATGTGTGAGGCAAAATTAGCACCTGGCAATTGTGGCGATTAATTTATCAGTTCTCAGGAGGAGGTGGCAGTAAAGAGAAAGTGTTCATTGGGAAACCTGTCACACTGGGGCAACACAGGTTTAATTTTTCTTAAATGAGTACTAAAAACAGTCTAATTTCTATTCCATGTGTTAAACAATACAAGGACCAGAATTTTGTTTCCTAGACTTAAATTAAATCATACTGAGACCTAGCAAAAATAGTTCAGTAATTTGTTCCAGGATAACCGGTCTGTGATCAACTAAAAGAGTTTCCTTATTAGAGCATGTAACTTGCTCAACAAGACAAGTTTCAGAGCTCACCTCACTGTGTCCAGCAATCTGGGTTTGTGTCATAAACTTTGCCCCCAGTCAGTTTCCTACTTTTACAAAGCCCTCCCGGATACCACCAGCCCAGGGCCCACCACCTTAGAGTGATCTTCCTTTGACATCCACACTCTGAAACAGCAATAAAGCCCCCTGTTTGTCCTGTAATAAGTCCAATCTAGCTTTGCTTGATCAGTAGGTTTTTGTGTGTGATCTTTGGAGTAGCTGGCAGTTGACTTAAACATTCAAAAGGATCTGAACTCCTAACAGAATTCTTGATAAAGTTATAGGCAGACTATAACTAGGTTTCTTGAATTTGTATGTAATTCTATGCCCAGTATTTTGTTTCTGGTTTGATCCACTTTTCTTTCTGGCAGTTTTTCCCGAAGTCCCTTTTGATGTGTAGGCATTCCTGATTATGAAGGCTACATTATTTCTGTATTTTCTCAAAAATCTCTCTTTCATCTCACCTCTTTAATACATAAACATTGAGTCCCTCAGCAGAGGTGTTATTAATAATACTTTGTTCTATGTTTTAAGTGTAGGTAACATATATCTCTAATCAGTAATAAAACGGAAATCTATAGATTCCTAGTATTGGGACAAAACAGAATCTGACAAAATTTAACAATTCCTCACGATATTATTTCACCATGAGAGTTCTGTAGTAAGAAAAGTGTAAATATCCGAACTGATCAAGGAGCTCAAGAGCTCCGCTCTGCACTAATGAGATGGTCATAATCTCACAGCCCAAATTCATTTCAAAATAAAACTCTAATGATATGTATTTTCCAGGAAACTTTATCACAGGTTCTGCACAAGTTCACCTAAGAAATATGGGGGAATTTTAGAGAAAAATAGCTTTTTAAAACTGAAACATATAAGTTCAGTATATTTCCAAGTTAAAAGTATCTGTAAAAATTATCTTACTGAAACATAAACTATAATAAAATCCAAAAAAGAGAGGACAGTTAGTTAACATTTTCTTTGCACTAAGATGATTAAACATCTTTCCAATGGTTACCCTTAAGAATGTCTTCTAATTATAAATTTGTCATTAGGTTATTTCTTGACCAGTCATCCTGTAAAATATATCTTTCTAAAGTGATGATTTATTTGTTAAAATTCCAAATCTATGATTTGAAATACAGTTTTTCCCAAAAAATATATAGAAAATTATTTATCTTATTAAAGAATATAAATTCCAAAATCAAAAAGACCAGCATATGTAATGAAAAATGTATTTACACTTGAAGACATATGACACAAGACTTTCCATACACAGGGAGACAACAAAATAAGTATAAAACAAAAAGAAAAAGGTAAAAACAGATCACCCTTGTTAGCTTTTTTCAACCACACACACAAACACACACACACACACACCACTGCATGGTACTGTGACTTTGATTTCCATCCCTCCCTCGGACACCTTAGAGAGCTCCAGAGGACCATGACCATGGACCCCATTGCCCAGCTCCCCACACTCACACGGAGCACTGGGGCCAGAAACTGGGGTTAAAGCTGGGAAGCCATCATTAATCATATAATCTAGTAAGACATTTCCAGTCATGCATCTACTTCTCTAACTTTGTGCTTTTTTTGGCCTTCTGCAAGAGATGAGAATTTCTTTTAATATGCTGTCAAGAGGGCATCTCTGACTTCCACACCTAGACTTAATTTGATGGGTTAAAGTCCTCATTCTATCATTATATTCTCCAAAGCATAAACTCTATAGAAACAACCATCCACCCCCATTGTCCTCATAATTTCTACTTTACCAATATTTATGAAATATAATCCCTAGATCAATTTAAAGACAACCCAGGGTGAACTTGCTTAGAGGGTCCATGAGGTGACTGTGCTGGCAGCTTCAGCCTCCATCCTCATGGATGCCAGCAAGCCACCTGCTCTAAATTTGAGGTTTATCCTACATCCTTCATTAAGGATGCACTTGAGTCACTTCTTATGTAATGGGTCAAGGTAAGGGCTTATTTGTTACCAGAGTCACAAATTACAGTGTGGGAATATGATTTGAAGATGAAAAAACATAGTATGAATATTCTGATACTGTCCAGACCTCTATGAGGATGCAGTTTTTAACAAGAAACTTATGAAGAAACTTCAAGAATCCAAATATAATGTTCATAGAGATACCAGTCATCCGCATGCTGAGTTGCTGTGTGGATTCCTTAACCTGCCTTTGGTTACAGTCTTCATTTAACTCTGTGGAAGGCTTACATTGCCTTCTTTTCATGTACCCTTTGTCATATCAGAACTTAGTGACAAAATGACATATATGGAGAAAGTGACAAATACGTCATATTTCTATATTTCAATTTTGCATTTGAGACCTTAACAAGAAGAAATGGGATGTTTTACAATCAAATATTAGGTAAGCCAGTGGTTTATTTATTAGTTTCCCCACAGTAGGTAGAAATAAACCTTACTTTCTTGGTGTATGTTAACAGTGTATACATAAAATTTTAAATTTATACAATTTAAAATTAAAGAGAATTTATTATATTTTTTTAGGTTTAGTGTTGAAATGGACGTATGATAGTTCCTCAAGTCAAAATTATCATCCGTTCAAGAGAGCTGTCCCTTCAATTGACATCAATCTACTCTATTATTATTCTTAGGGCTTATTTATTTAAAAAGCTACAATTGCACTGTGCTTTTCATAAAAAACAATGTCTCTGTTATTTATTGCTATATAACCAACCATCTTAAAACTCAGAGTTTTAAACAGCAACCACATTATTTGCTCATGATCCTGTGGACCAGCCGTCTGGGCCAGGCTCGGGAAAAGGTTTCCTCTTTGGGGCTTGCCGAGGCTCCCTCATTAGGCAGCAGTTAGGCGCCGGCTTAGCTGGGGCGCAATGATCCAAGGAAGTGTCACTCACGTGGCCTGGGTTTGGCAGAAGAGCAGACACTTGATTGCCTCCTCCACGTGGCCTCTCCAACAGCAAGCTTGTGCTTTTCCAGGTGGCAGCAGAATTCTAGAAGAGTCCGCATGAGAGTTCAGGGCCTAGGTTTAGAAATAACACTATGTCATTTCTGCCACATTTTATTGATAAAGCAGGTCACAAGGCAAACCCAGTTCAAAGGGTGGAGAACGAGCCTCCACCTCTTAATAGAAGTTGCCAAGAATATGTAGCCATTTTTAATATATTACAGTAAGGAAATTTATTATATGTGTGTGTGTGTGTGTATGTGTGTGTGTGTATGTGTGTGTGTGTGTGTGTGTGCGTAAAATCAATTTAAGGTCAGATATGAGGAAATATATTTTTCAAAGCTATTTTAGTTGAAGAAAATCTATTTATTGTATACAACTGTTTTGTGTAAACTTCATATTTACTTGCCTTTAAAATTAAATATTTCTATGGCTCATAGCTAAAGTTCATTTCACCTATCAGAATCAAATTCTCTGATATCTCTCTTCTAGATTCAATTTTTCTATTTTTATATCTGTACTATTTCTTTGACTTAATTAGCTAATATCACCATCAGGAAGGAAAACTGCTTAATTGTGGATGAGGGATCTCTGTGCATTTTCTAGTGTTACCACTCCCTTCACAATGGATTAAAATTCATTTGCTAAGTAAACCTAAAACATTGGGGATTACATTGGAATTATCAATGTCTGTTTTCTGATTCTACATGGACTACCTCCCCTCAGCTTGAAAAATGAGTTAAATGTGACGTTCTAATATACTTTTTATATCTGTATGATTTCCAATCCTAGATCTGTGAGCACAGTCATTCAGCAACATTTGTTGAGCTTCCCCTTTGTTTCCTGTTTACAGGACAGAGAGGAAAGAGGAAGGGAAAGGTTTGCAGGAAGGGAGCAGAAGGAAATTAGCAAACACTTATTGAGAATTTACTCTCTTCTTTAAGTCTTTTATATTTATTAATTCATGGAACATACACACAAAAATCCTTTCATAGGCACTATTAGTGTCCTCATTTTACAGATATAGAAACTGAAATTCAGAAAGTTCAGGTAAGGTACCCAAGTTTCTCATGTGGAAGAATGGTTGGGGGTGGAATTGAAACAGCAGTCCACTCCCCTGGACCCAACCAGTTTGTATACTGCAATAACTGGAAGGAGAAGAGAGAGACCCTAACTTCAGAACTCCACATAATACTTGAAAAGACATTGTGCTAAGCAGCTAGTATATAAGACCAAGAAGGTTAGATTTTATTGAAATGGGTGGTCTTTTTAACAGCCGTTTTTCCATTGCCAGGAAATCACTCAGCTACCCAAACTTAGCTTTACCAAGAGAGGTGTTCCTTTAGCACTATTTACTGTGTATAAATATATATATATGCCTACATAAATATATACCATCATTTTGGGGAGCAGTACTATTAAAATTTTGGAAACCTAAGGAAAATATTCCTTTCAAATGGAACTTAAGTGTTCTACCCAAGTTATAAAACATTTAACTTTCAGTATATATACATATATATATATATATTGCATGACAATTGGGGGGTCAGTGACTTAGAGAATAAAAACAAAATAAAATCTCTAAAATAAATCTGCTAAAATTAATCTGGAATCAGAGGTTCTAAGCCCTTAGATGAGATTCTATAGCAAGGTAATACAAGGTAATGTGAAGGGACACAGCTACTATTTACTCTTCTAAATGGCAAACAATCAGGGTAGAAAGGGGGATGGTGAGTGAGACTTGAGGGAGGGTAGGTTTGTCGCAAATAAGACTGAACAAATAACCCAAAGACCAAAGTTCCTAAGATAAATCTGCTAAAAATCAATCCAGAATCATAGGTCATACAAAATAAGCGTAGTTGTCATACCGCAGGAAGTGCACGCACAGTAACGTGAAAGACAACAGGGCATCAAATGGCCAAATGGCAAATAATCAAAGTAGAGTGCTGGACGGTGAGTGGAGTTGATGGCTCTGTGGTATATAAGACTAAACATAAGGAATATTTTATGTAAATAAGGGGACAGAGGTACCAGAGATTGATGCAGGTAGATGATTAAAACGAAGCTGTCTTGCAGCCAGATTTTCCAGAATTTTTACACCACCCCTTGGATGGGCACCAGTCACCGCATTGCTGATTTATTCTAGAGATTGAAACTGACAAAGGAGATACCTTGGTCAAATTACAAATACAAAGAAGGGTGAATTTTCAGCTATTTGTGGGTGAATCTCCTTTAACACCTATTCCCATGCTTAGTAATATTTGTCTTCAGTTTTTCCAATATTTATTAGTTTTCTGGAGACTGGAGACACAAATTTAGATATGGGAAAAACTTGATGGACTGAATCCTGGTACAGTTCTTGAGGATCCCACTCTTCCAGGCGGTAACCAACAGCTTTCCCTTCACATTAAATTGCAGTCATCAATACGTGTCAGAATATTTCAAGGTACCTAGGGCAGAAAAACAAATGACATGGAGATGGAGGTGAAAGACATCACTTCGTGTACTGCATCTCATCCGTTATGCCCTCTACTGATCACCAGTCCCTCAGGACTTTGGTGCTGCTGTAACCTTGCTTTTGTAAAGTTACAAGGGAGTGTGAATCTGTAAGCCATGGAGGGATAGGCTTGTTGACTCCTGGTGATATCTGCATCTTTGGGGAAGACCTTGAGCCACTGGGGCTTCTCTACTTGCCTTTCCCTATGCTCCTACAGGATACTTAGCTTCCCACGTGTAACCTGTCTATTCTCCAGCGGCTGGCTGCATGGCACTGAGACCAGATGGAGACGAGTGTGAACAATGCTGATTCTTCATGCGGCAAATGTATATTTAGTGTGGAAGATTATTGTGATCTTTAGAAAAAAATCCTAAACAATCTTGAGGTGTTTCTTCATTTTCAAGAGCAGCAAAGTGGATTCTGAACTGAGCTTACACTACATGAAATCCTGTTACATAGGTCTTCCCCAGAAGATAGGAATATCAGTTAGCAATGAAAATAAAACATATTTAAAATTCCAGAGGATTAAATAAAAATGTCACAAGTATCTTAAAAGATGTAAGCCTGATTCTATGTAAGTGGAAAATGAGCAGATGGACTTCAGAATGTAATATGCATCACATACTTAAAAATTATACAAAAATACTCTCCTGAAATATAATATCAGTTATCTTGAATTTGTAATACATGGAAAGAGGAATGAATCTTCAATGATTATTTGAACCTTGCAAGGATGCCGAGGTAAGAATATCTTAGCTATGTTAGAACCTCACTAACATAGTTACATGGTTTTCTTTTTGTTTGTTTAAACTTTAAAATACTGGCATATTTTGAATACCTTGTCCTACAAAGACCTAAAGCTTTATTAGTGTATCTTCTAAACAAAGAATGGATATCAATGTACAAATGAAGGTATTTTCCTTTCCCAGTTTTCTCTTTCAGGAGGGACCGCTACGTTGTGTGAGTTGACGGGGTGAGTGTGAGTTGATATCTGCAGGAAATGAACCTGCTGGGATTCTGAGTTTCCTTGTCCACTCTAACCTAATTTTGAATTTGGTGGAGGACTTCACTGCAAACCTGCCAAACCCTCACCTAAGGTCAAGCTTTGGTCTCTTGGAAAGAGTTTTCCATTCCCAGTCCAGAACTGTCCTGTGGAAAAGACACAGGGCGATGTATTAAATTTCTTCACATCATTCCTTCACATATTATGTTTCATGGTCCATTATCACTGAAGATTTCCCTCATTTGTGGAGTATAACAATGAGGCAAAAGTGAATGAACAAAATAGCAGCAGACTCAGAAACTCCAACAAGGAAGTAGTGGTTACCAAAGGGGAGGGGTGTTGGAGAGCTGGTGGAGAGGGTGGGAGAAGAGGATTGAGGGGTATTTTTTTTAGTACACATGTTGTGGGGGATCATGGGGAAAACAGTGTAGCATTGAGAAGGCAAACAGTGAATCTGTGGTTTCTTACTACACCCAAGGACCGTGACTGCATTGGGGTATGGGTGGGGACTTGATAATATGGGTAAATGCAGTAACCACATTGTTTTTTCATGTGAAAACTTCATAAGAGTGTATAGCAATAATCCTTTAATAAGAAAAAGATCACACGAAAAAAATGTTAAACAAGTATATGTAGCTGTTATGGTAAAACCTGAAAAACCTGGACTGGATTGCTGATGGAAGAACTAAGCTACCCTCAGAGGTCTTGGAGTGTTGAGGTTTTATTTTTACACTGGCGGGCTCAGAGGGGAGTAATCTCCCGAGGTCTGAGCCCAGAACAAAGGCAAGGGGAGCAGTATATATCTTTCTGCTTCCGTATCTGCAGCATTTCTATGTGCACACCAAGCAAGCAAGGGGGAGTGTGTTTAGGGAGTGAGTGCCTGGCAGAGCAGGAAGGGAAGGACAAGGGGGAAGTGGGAGTTTCTGCTGTCTTTGCTAAAGAAGAGAAGCAGAAGGGAGCCACCTGGACTAGATTACTGACCTTGTAAATATTTCGCTATTACTCCCCCCTCTGAGGCCCCTTTAAACACTTCATTTTAGGGGGCATCATCTTTTCGCTTTATGCTAGGGTTATAATGTCTTGTATTTATACTTTTAATTGCTTTGAGCTTGGATTTTTTTTCTTGTGACTTTTTTCATTAAAGTCCTGAGTATTTTTTGAAGAATGCAAGTGATTACGTTTTTATGCATTTGTTTGTATGGGCCTTGTGTGTACGATTTGAAATGAGTCCTTCAGACTCTTGATAAGCCTGTGCTTAACAAAAAATATCCAGTTTTTTAGTTCTAATTTATTTTTATGCAGCTGAGCATTACACTGAGGCTGGCTTATCTGAGTGTGAGAGGACAGGTGCTAAGGGCGAAGGGCCACTGAGGGCAGCTCTCTTGGGTGATGACCATGCACTTTATAACTTTGCACAGTTAATTTGATAGAGGTAACATTATAGCGAGGTATTTTGTAAATGCAGGCTGAGATTTGAGTTCAGTTAGGAGAGACAGGTAAGCACAGCAAAACAACCTATGATTACCCAATAGACACTAGAAAGGGCAACTTTTTGAGGAACAGTTTAGTCAGAGGGGGCAGCAGCAGAGAGTTTAATGCCCAGGATGAGAGATTCCATTCCAGTGAGGGCCGGGATCCTTGGCGTGCAGGTGTTCATTAGGCAGAGGGTAATCATAGGATATGGAGGTGGAGAGGATTCTGGAGGTCTGGCTGGGCCTTCCACTGATGTATTTCTTCATCTGGATTATGGGCCCTTTTCACTCTGGAATGATGAACCCATGGAGTGATGCCTGCAACTTTGAGGGCAGTAGGAGTCGTTATAACAACAACGTGGGGGCCAGTCCACTGAGGTTTGAGGGGGTCCCTTTTTTAATCTTTGACCCAGACTGAATCCCCTGCCTGGAAGGAATGTACTGGGGTCCCTAAGGAGATCAGGGCTCTTTCTTTGGTATATTGCTGCAGCTTATTTAGAGTGGCTCTTAAGGCTTGGGGCTGTTCTCTTGCTCCCTTATCTCCTATCTGGTGTAGGTTCCTTGCGAGGCTTCCGAGGCATGGAGGAGGGTGTCCATATACTAATTCAAAAGGGGAAAAGCCTTGAGTCCCAGGTGTGCAGTGAGCATGCAGGAGGGCAAGGGGCAGTAGGTCCGGCCACAGGAGGCCAGTTTCTTGGCAAAACATAGCTAGGGTTCCTTTGAGGGTGTGATTCATTTTCTCCACTTTCCCTGAACTTTGTGGCCTGTATGCAGTGTGGTTTCCAGGTAATGTTGAGATATTTTGTTAAAATCTGTACTGCATCTGCTACAAAGGCATGTCCACTGTCACTGTGAATTGTAGATGGTCGGCCAATCTGGGGCACAGTTTCTCTCAGAAGGACTTTGACTCTCTCCTGGCTTTGTTTTGTCCTGGATGGAAAGGCTTCGACCCACCCAGAGTATGAACACACTATTACTAGGAGATATCTGAGTCCTCTGCTTGGCTGGTCAACTGTGAATTCTATCTCAAGGTCTTCAAAAGGGGCAATTCCTGCTCTTTGGACACCTGGTGGGGTTCGTGGTGCAGACAGAGTGTTATTTCTGGCGCAAGTCATGCACTGCTCACTTACCACTCAGCATAATGCTGGCAATTGGCTGATGCAGTATTGCTTTTTGAGGAGGGCTTCTAGTGCAGTTTTTCCTAGGTGGGTGAGCTGATGTATTTGCTGACTAGATGCTTTGCAGTTGCAGTTGGGACAAAGATACATTCGTCAGGCAGAATCTACCATTCTTTTTTAATGAGGGTGCCTCCTTCAGCCATGGCTCAGTTCTTTTTTTCAGTGTGCTTGGGTAGAAGGGCTTCCACTGGGGGTGTTAGGGCCATGGTGAGGAAAGGATATTTATCTGTTTTTTATTGGACGCTGTTTTAGCTGCCTTATCTGCCAGCTGGTTCCCTGTGTTATAGGGTTGTTTTCCTTTTGGTGCTCTATGCAATGCAGAATTGCTACTTTTTTGGGGGGTGAGTCAGACAGCCTTGATGAGTTTTAGTGTTGTGTCAGCTGAGGGTTGAAAAGGAAGCGGTGTCCTTGTGTGTTTATGAGGGACACAACAGCATGGGGGACTTTGATATTTAGTTTATTTGTCCCAGGGTAAGTTTATCTGTTTTTTTTTTTAATCAATAGGGCTGTGGTTTCCAGCGCCCCAAGGCAGGGTGGCTATCCTGCTGCAATCGGGTTCAGTTTTTTTGACAGGTATGCGACCGGCCACTGCCAGGGCCTAACAGTCTATGTGAGAACTCCAAGGGCTATTTTTTTTTTATGTATGAAGAGATTGAAGGGCTTTTTTATATCTGGCAAGGCTAGTGCTGGTGCCTGTTCTGAAGCAGCCTTTATTTCCAGGAAGATGGCTCTTGCCTCTTCTGTCCAGAGAGGGGGGCTCTCAGTCTTGCCCCCCCAGGAGGCTGTAGAGGGGTTTTGCCATTGAAGAATCCATGAATCCAGATTCTGCAGAACCTGGTAGCCCCCAGGAACTCTCACATACATTTTTTCATTTGGGGCTTTTTTTGTTAGGTAAGGAGATAATGAACTTTTTTTCTCTCCGACTCTAGTGCCCTTTCTCCCTGGGTGAGGAGGAAGCCCAAGTACCTGACTTGTTGCTGGCAGATTTGTACCTTTTTTTGTAAGGCTCAGTATCCTGGGTCTGATAGGAGTTGCAAGAGGGCCTTTGTGCGTTTTGAACAATTTTCCTGGGTGTTGCTGGCAAGGAGGAGGTCATTTAAGTACTGGAGGAGGGTGCAGTGCATGGCTGCCATCAGAAAGCTGACAAGGTCTGCGGCCAGGGCCTTTCCAAAGGGAGTGGGTGAGTTCTTGAACCCTTGTGGAAGCTGCGTCCATGTTAACTGCATCTGCTGCCCCATAACTGGCTCAGTCCATTTGAAGGCAAACAAGAGCTGGCTTTTGGGGGCCAGCTGGAGGCAGAAGAAGGCATATTTTAAGTCTACACAAGTGAACCATTTGGCAGACCCTGGGATCTGGCTGAGATGTACAGATTTGGGACCACTGGGCATGAAGAAACAGTCACCTTGTTGATTGTTTTCAGGTCTTGAACAGGCCAGTACCATCCTCCTGGCTTTTTGACTGGTAGGAGCAGGGTGCTCCAGGGTGACTGATACTCGATTAGATGCCTGCCTCTTTGAGTCTGATCAGATGTTCCTGGATGGCTGCTCTCATCTCTTGCTAGAGGGTGTACTGCCACTGGCTTTGCGGCTGGGCCCCTGGAGTCAATTCTACAATGACAGGGGCTTGGTTATGAGCAAGTCCAGGTGGGTTGTTTCAAGCCCATACAGAGGGGAAGGCAGCTCTGAATTCAGGTGGGCTACTTGAGAGGGTCTGGGCACAGAATAGCCTCCACTCCTCTTCCCTAGGTGATGTGGCTATTGCCAGTGAGGGGCCCTGACCCTTCTTGGCCTGGTTTTAGTTTGAGGCTCATGCATTCAGTTGATCTAAAAGTTATTTGGGCTCTGAGCTTTGAGAGTATATCATCTTGGCCAAGGAGGGGAATGGGACATTCAGGCAGGTGAAGAAACTCATGTTGGATCTTGTGGCTTCTAAGTTCACATAGGCGGGCTTGGCAAAAGTGTTGCTGAACTGGTTTTGTCCCAGTGGTTCTGAGAATAGTTGCAGTCTTTTAACTGAAGTGGGCTACGGGGAGGGTGATAACAGAGTGTTTTGCCCCTGTGTCAACCATAAAAGTCATGTTTTGGCCCCCCACTTTGATTTTGACCATAGGCTCATGGGGGCCGAGCATGAGAGAGCCCTGTCCTTGTCTATCTGAGTCTGTTCCTGCCAGGCCAGTGAGCCTTTCCCCATGAGGTACTTCCCAGTAGTGACTGGGCTTCGGGGCTTTGCCTCAGTTGGGGTATTCATTCTTCCAGTGCCCCTTCCCTTCACAGTAAGCACACTGGTCCCTGGCTGGGGGATCCTAGGCCTCCCTCCTCTTGGCAGCCGGCTTTTCTCTGTCTTTTGGTCATCTCTCTTTTTTTAGAGCAGCTGCAAGGAGGCTGGCCTTTTGCTTCATTTTTCTTACAGCCTCTCTGTCAGCCTGAACTTCTTTGTTTAGATATACTTTGTTGGCAATTTTAATCAGTTGAGTGATATTTATCCCGGCAAAGCTTTCAAGTTTTTGGAGCTTTTGTGTGATGTCTGGGATGGCTTGATTTACGAATGAGGTGTTGACCATTTGTTGGATCCCTGGTGACACAGGATAGAATGGGCTCTAGAAGCAATAAGTTTCACATAGTCTTTTATAATTGTTCCCAGGAGACTGTCTTGGTTGTTGAGTGACTGAAGATACTTCGGTCATGTTCATAGGTTTTTTGGACCTGGCTTTGATCCCCTGGAAAAGGGTGTCCTGATATCGGCAGATCTGGTGCTGCCCCTCAGGGGTGATGAGTCCCACTCAGGACACTCCTTGAGGACAGCAATTTCAGCCCATGGACCCCGATCAAGGACCCTGGCTGCCTCTTCTCTTCCATTGTGAACAGGGTGTAGAGAAGCTGTTGGCAGTCTTTCCGGGTCAGATGATGGGTTTTGAAGAGCCATTTCATGAGATCCACCAGGGCTTCTGGCTTTTCTGATGGGGTGTTGTGTTTTTAATTGAGGAGGTCAGTCGTGGGGAAGGGTCATAGTAAAGCATGGACTGGCCAGGCTGGATGGTTCCATCTTTATCATGCCTTTCAGGCTCCCGTGTCTCTTGCACTGGCATCTGAAGGGTGCCTGCTCCCAGCCAACAGTGCAGTCTGGCTGCTGGCCCGGGGGCAGTGGGTCCACTAGTTCTGGAGTTGGCAGAGAGGCTGATGGCGCTGGGGTGTCTGGGATTGGGGGGCTGGGTGCTGATCGCCTGGGGGGGCCATCAGGCGGGGGCAATATTGGCTTTTCCTCTGGATCACCACCAAGAATTTGTGGAGGCTCAGGCTTCTGTTGATTCTTTGTGGGCTGCTTTGTTGAGGCGACTAAGACCCTACCCTGTCCCTGCCTGTTGCAGGTGAATTGCACTCAAGGAGGAAGTGTCTGGGCAACTCCTAACTGGGAGTTAATGTGTGGGAACTGGTTAGGATGACCTAGATCTCCTGTGATGACCTGCCAGACTCAGCAGTTCCTTCTGGAGGCCACCCTATGCTAAAGGTGGGCTATATGGATTCACACAGGTTTTTCAACCTGCCAAGAGTTCATTTTACTCCATAGTTTCCTGAAAATTCCTTCCTGGACTTTTTGATCATGGTGTCAAGAACTGTGGGTTTGCTGTGCCCTGACCCCATGACATGTCCATGTAACAGTCCCACAACAACAGACAAGAGAGGGGTGACTCCTCTAAAGAGGAGACCAATCAGATGCCTATCTGTTCATGCTTCTTGTGGACACTCTGATCAGCTTTGACTAAGGTGCACCCATATAAGTCCTGGGCCAGGTCAGCCGAAGCTGAGTCATCATTATGTCATGGCAGCCGACTGCAAATATGGCAAAGGCCCACTCAGATTCTGTAGCACAGGCTGTGGAGTCACAGATTCAGTGCAGTCTGAATGGCTTCAGCCACCCTGTACACTCACTCACACACTCAGACCAGAGTTTAAACATTCCCCCCCTGGGAATGTCTACCTGCGAGACTTCTAAGAAGTGTCCAGGAGGTGATCAGGCTCTCCTTCTACCCCAGTGGGTGGGGACTGGCTGGGTCAGGGGCCCCAAGGTTTTACTGGATTCGACGTTGGGACCAAGTCCTCACATGCCAAGCCACCTTGAGTCTGGCAGAAACAGTGGAGTGGGGCTGGTCCAGGGCAACTGCCAAAAGATCAACAGGATGCATCTTCTCTGTCGTGATCTCCCACCCCATCACTGCCCCACCATTGCCCCAAACTGGTGGCAACAATGGGCCAGTGCAGTTGGGTTTCCCAGTCAGGGAACCAAATGTTATGGAAAAACTTGAAAAACCTGGACTGGATCACTGATGGAAGAACCAAGTGACACTCAGAGGTCTTGGAGTGTTGAGGTTTTATTTTTACACCGGCGGGCTCAGAGGGGAGTAATCTCCCAAGGTCTGAGCCCAGAACAAAAGCAAGGGGAGCAGTATATATCTTTCTGCTTCCATACCTGCAACATTTCTACGTGCACAGCAAGCAAGGGGGAGTGAGTTTAGGGAGTGAGTGCCTGGCAGAGCAGGAAGTGAAGGGGAGGGGGAAACAGGAGTTTCTGCTCTCTTTGCTAAAAAGGAGAAGAGGAAGGGAGCCACCTGAACTAGACTGCTGACCTTATAAATATTTCCCTATCATAGTTATTTACAATAAAGTACAAATAATGTCATAAGTAAGACTGAAGTGGTATGAGAACTCTGCCCTTGTATTTTGTTCAAATAAATTGCAATCAGGTAGTTATATGAATCAAATTCTGATATTGTTAACAAAGTTATTCTGATAATATTACAAAGTTAGAAATATAAGTGAAGGTTTTCAATAACTGTGTTATGGATCTCAATTATTTCATATATAGACTGACAAGATGTTTCATCCACTAAATCACCTTTTCAAGGAGTAAAATTACCTGAAATAAATGAAGTGACAATATGTGACACTATTCAAATGCTATAGGGTTTAGTGCTTTAATATGAGGCATTATGATAGCTAGTAAACATAAGAAGACCACAATCTTGCCATTAATACCTTTCCTATAAAATATGGATGTACAGAAATGGGAGGCAAATGGGGGGGAAAGGTTTTATCTAACTATATCACTGGGTTAGTGTGAAAATAAAAAACCCTATACAGTCATTCATTATTTGCGGATTCCATATTTTCAAATTTGCCTGCTCACTAAAACTTACTTGCAACCCCAAAATCAATACTTGTGGTGCTTTCAAGGACATTCTTGGATGTTCTCAGAACAGTGAAAAACAGACGCACCCAACAGGCATGTGCCCAGCTGAGGTTGAACAATGAGATCTCTGGCTTGTTGCATCTCAGACTGTAAACAAGTGTCCCTTTCCGGATCTTTTTAAATCCACATTTTTACACTTGTGTGCTTTTGTGGGTGATTTCACTGTTTAGAATGGCTTCTGAGGGTAGTGCTGAGGTGCCTTCTAGTGTTCCTAAGAAGTGAGAAGACAGGATGTGCCTTAGGGAGAAAATATTTTAGATGAGCGTCATTCAGTCACCTGAGTTACACCACTGTTGGCTATGAGTTCAATGCTAATGAATCAACACTGTATTTCAACTAAGGTGTCTTTATATGGAAGACACATATGACAAGGTTATGTGTTGAACAGTTGATGAAATGTTGTGACAAGAGGCTTGTGGAAACCTAACCATATTTCCCCAGGAGCAATAATTCAGCATTCAGTAATGATGTGTTTGTGGCAACTTTATAGAAGATAACACACATAAAGCCCTTACACGGTTATAGGAACATAGTGCTTAATAAATATTAGCTGTTGTGCCCTTTTATTTTTATTAGTGCCCCTTTCAACAAAAAGAATTTGTTTTAGAAACCCAACTAAGATGATAATGTTAAAATGCTATTTGAAGCTTTAAGCAGTGTCAATAGTATTTTAGATTGGAGTGGTTCACTTCTGACATTATATATTTATTTGTGTGTGTGTGTGTGTGTGTGTGTGTGTGTGTGTGTGTGTGTGTGTATTCTGATATTCTTTCCAAAAACATTTCTCAGTGCACCCCAGAATTTGACCTGATCTCATTTCTGATCAAAGAACTTCACAGCATGAAACAGAGTAGAGATCATCATCATAGTCTGATAATACAATTCATGGAAATAAGCCTCTCTCTCAGGAATTAGGTGTAGTGGTCCCTTAAAACTCGTTCTGTAGTGCATAAATTAGATAAATTATATATTAAAATCATTTAAATTATCTGGTCTCACTAACTAAGTGGGGAAACAAATATATTAAGGTATTAGGAAGGAAATGTCTGGTTTAATATTAACCTGCACAACAAGCCACACTTTGAAATGAAAGTGAAGTTTTTCTATAACTTTATGTAATGGGTAACAATTAGTTCATATATTGACTGTTTTGGTGTTTTATCTGCTAAATCACATTCTCAAGAAGTAAAATCTAAAGTAATTAGTTTATAAGCAAAATATGTCACATTCATTATCAATACATGCTTACAGATATAAGCATTCTATATAAAAATAATGTTAAAATGTCATGGCAATTCAATTAACACTTGATTAAAATTGGAAAAAGCAAACTACAGGAAATTTTGAAAAGCTAGTTCCTTAATATGAGCTAATGTTAATTTAATATGCCCAATGTTAACAGAGCATATGCCAGAAAGAAAAACAATATATGACTTTAAGGAAAAGTATTTTCATAAATTATTGTCTTTCTGTCAGTCAATGTAACATCACCAAAAGAAGGTTATTAGATCCGAGTCTTAGCTGAGGCTTAATTTAGGGATCCTGTTGGTAGTGGGAATTATACCAGCAGAAATTGTTCTGGGTAATAAATTGAGGGTTCTTATTTATGTACATGTAGGTGATTTAACAGGAGTATTTTTCTTCTTATATCAGAGCAATTATTTGTAACCACATATTCAGGTCATATTATCATATGTAGGCTATACAATCAGAAAAGCCTACCAAAAGAGATTTCTGGAAAAACTGCCAGAAAGAAAAGTGGATCAATTCAGTAACAAATAGATATTAGACATAAAGTGACATATAAATTCAAACTGTATGCCTAATATATCTTTGAAGTACAAGTGACTTACAAATATACATTAGACATGCAGTAACATACAAACACTTTCACTGTATTCAAGGAATTCTGTCAGGAGTTCAGATCCTTTTGAATATTTAAGTCAATTGCCAGCTCCTCAAAAGAACACACACACACACATGTACACACGAACCTATTGCTAAAGCAAATATAGTTTTATTTGACTTATTATAGGATGGGGAAGAGGACTTATGGGACTTTATTACTGTTTCAGAGGACAGAAGTCAGAGAAGATCATTCTAAGGTGTTGGGGCCTGGGTGGCTGATATCAAGGAGATCTTTGTAAAAGAGGAAACTGGCTGGACTGAGCAACGTTTATGACAAAGCCTTGGATTGCTGATCACAGGGAGGTAACCCCTTGAAACTTGTCTTGTTAAGCAAGCTGCATGCTTTAATGACTGAACTGTTTCAGTCAGTACCATCCAGTAGTCCTAGGAAAATTGCTAGGCTACTTTTGCTAGGTCTCAATATTATTTAACATAAGACCAAGGGAAAATTCCTGGTCCTGGTATTGTTTAACACATGGGATAGAAATTATGCTGTTTTTAGTACTCATTTAAGAAAATTAAATCTGCATTGCCACAATGTGAAAATTAAATCTACAACTGCCACATTACTGTCACCTCTTGCTGAGAATTGATAAATAAATCACTTGCTTAGTAATCACTGATTATACATTGGTTAAAGAAAATGGATTTCATATCATTCATCTCCCTCTAAAGGGATTCAATGGTTTGGCATGTTAGAAGATGAGACTATTCTAATAATTCTTCTCTCATGTGGGTAAAATTGTAGTATTTCCAGAATATCTTTCCTGGCTTACATACATCTGCATATCAATAGGCGTTCAGGGGCGGAAAGAAGTATGGCTTTAGTGTATTTGCATCATTCCTCAGGGGTGGAGAGAAGTTCATCTCCATATCAATGGGTAATCACCTGGGCAAGGAGGGCTTATCTGTACCTGAGAGGTAATGGGGGTGCCAGTCTTGCTTCTTCCAGAGCAGAGGAGAGAGACAGCCCTGGACTGCAGTTTAAAAGCAATAAATGGATTTTAAACTTTATTTCTCCCTTTGACTTGTGGGGAAAGTGGGGTTCCTATGTCAGGATCCTCACTGAACTTAAACCACCTGATGATGTAACTGGTCTGTTGCTCTGCTAACACTTCCACACTTTTAGGCAATAAACCATTATTGGGTTATATAAAGAGCTCCACCCAGTGCTCTGCGTGTGACAGGGTGGCAGGGCTGCAAGGCTATAGGAGAGCAGAGCAGAGGCTGGAGTGGTGGCAGCGCCAAGGACAGAGGCCCAGAGGACGGCTGTGAGGGACAACTGTGCTGAGAGGCCCAGTGGATGGCTGTGCAGACAGAGGGGCCCAGAGATAGAGACCAGTTTGCTGCATACAGATTCGCTCTGAGTGAACGGGATTTTAATGACTGACCTGCCACCTGGAAATAAAGTTGGGTATAACCCTTTCACCCCAAGAACCCTTTGCTGTAAATTTCTTTGGTCACAGTGAATCTATAGCGAACTTGCCTGGGGCTGAAACCCATTGGCAAGACAGACTGATTTCAGTTTTTAGAGGTATTTTGTTCCAGGATTTCCTTTCCCTGGACTTACACTCTTTAGAAATGTGTGTATTCATTTCCTTACAAACTAAAAGAATGAGCAACTGAAACAAATAAAAAATACCTCTGTGCTGATGCCCTTTAATAGTACAACAAACTATTTATTTTCAAGAAATCAAAGAGTTTGTCCAGAGAACTGGAGAAGATGGCATTTTACTATTTAGTTTAAGGTCAATGGTCCAAAATTTTCCAGAATAAAAGATGAGCAGGATTGTCTAGGCCCTTATCCAGATTCCACAGAAGGCCTGATAAATTGCCTTTGTCCTGTAAAACTACTTGAATGAGTCTGTTTAAAGGCTATGGAAGTGAGTCAATTAAAATAGTTACTGCAAAGGATAGAGAATTTCATAATACAATTAGATCAAAATAAATTAATATATATATTTTTCTTTCCAAGTCAAATTCCAAAATAGCGCAAAGGGGACCCATTGCTTAAATATTCCAGCTTAAATTTTACTTTGTTCTTGGATTCATTTATATCTTAGAGATTATATATGAAGTCTCACCGTTATTATAAAAGTTTTCCAGGAACATGGTATACCCAAATTTTATACCAAAAATCAAAGTTTTTACCAAAAGGGTCCTGGGGGGCTGTGGTCAATGAAAATTAATGTGGTATTTTGAATTTCTTTTTAAAAATTTTATCACTTGTCATACTATAAATTCTGCAATTCCTAACTCTGAATAAAAATATATGAAACTGTACATGGATAGTTTCACTATTAATGCCTTTGTGGGAAAAAAAAAAAAAGGAAATAGTGCCTTGGAAAATTTCTACTTAAAGTTTATAGGAAGCAGTGTTCTTCCAATATGTAATCTAAAATAATTATATTCCCTCTATAAGCAGAAGCAAAATTATCCCTTTGTCCCAAGTAGAAGAAAGTATAATATTGCTGGCAGTATAAATAAAAAATATAAATTTCCATCAAAATGCTTACGGAGAAAGTGGACATAAGCAAATCCTCACATACTCCCCTCAGGAAATGCTAAGCAAGCTAAGCCTTTTCTAGATTAAAACCACAAGTGTGTTATAAGAGACAGCCCATGAAATAAAACTGTAGAAATTTTAGTTAACTTTGTGTTTATACTACAATTCTAATTGATCCTTGAATGCATTTAACGATTAAAATACATCATTTACAAACTAATGTAATTGAGCAATTTAGAACTAATAATGGTGTGTGGTAGTAAATGCTACAAAAACATAATTGATAAACAGGTATCTAGATATTTGGAACTTTAATTTTTTTCACTATATAATATTACTTATTATGTAACATTTCTAGGCAGAAGTGCCCACCTCTATTAAATAAAGGAAGCTTGGAGAGATACTTTAAGGAGACTTTAATTTCTAAAATCCTCTGAGCCTGTCATCTTATTAATCCTTATGGGTGTCAAGTGGTCTCTTGGTGTTCTTGACTTGTATTTCCCTTATGACTAATAATGGTGAGAATATTTTGATGTGCGTATTGGCCATTCGTATATCTTCTTTTCAGACATTTCACTTCCAGTTCTTCAGCGTTCTTAACTGGGTTATTTGTCTTACTATTGATATTAGGACTATTATCTATCATATGTACAATTCCCTTATTAGATAGATGATTTACAAATATATTCTCCATTAGTAGGTTGTTCATTCATTTTTTTTTCTGGGGCCGCTTGAAATACAATTTTTTGTGGAATATGTAGCACTTAGTATGGCTACATCAATTAAGCATTTTTTATTACTGTCACGATTATTATATAAGCAGAGCATCTCCTAAAGGAATATATTGCATATGCATTATCAAGAAGAAAATAGTAGGGCAATTGAATGATAAGATACTTTAAAAGTAAGCAATAAAGGATAAAAAAGTAAACATAGAGCATGTTGGACAAATAGAAAGGAAAATATGGAATACAATGGCATATGCAAATGTAAATAAATCAGCAATAGACTAAATCATTTAAACACAAACACTAGATTTTAAAAACTTCAGCCTAGATTTTAAAAATTAACTGTATATACTATTTACAGGTAATGCTTAAATATATGGTTGTAAGCAAAGAAGATAGGAAAACATCTATTTAAGCAGTCACCATAGAATGACGCTGTGGTTATACTGATAGGAGATACAGTAGAATGAAAACAATATTAAAAATAAATATAAATATTTCATAATGGTAAATAGGTTAATCTTTCAAAACAATACAAATTATAATTATATGCATCTACTAATGAAGCCTCAGAATAAGTAAAGCAAAGTGGACAGAAAGAAAAAATATACAAATCTATATTCAGGAAGCTTTAAAATACTTTTCTCTATAACATATAGAAAGACGACAAACTAATGTATAAGTACATACAAGATTTAAAGAACACAATTAACAAATATAACCTGAGATATATATCAATATATAAATATATTGCTATATTGGTAATACACATTTTTCAAAAGCATAAGTAATAAAATACCAGAATTGACCATATATCTGGCCATAAACCAAGAACCAGAAAATTTGAAAAAATTCAATTTACACAGAATATATTGGCTTGGTCATACTGGAAATAGTTAGAAATTACTAAAAAACATTTGTTTAATATTTTTAAATTCTAAGCCACTAATATATACCTAAACTGTGGGTAGTACTAAATCAGATATATATTGTTTTTCTTATATTTACATACCCATGATAAGTTTAGTATATAGTCATACTATTAACAACAATAACAACAATAACATAATAAAAGAGATTAACAATAACTAATAATAAAATAGAATAATTATAATATACCATAATAAAAATTATCTGAATGTGTTCTCGGCCCCCAAAATACCTTGTACTGTACTCACTCTTCTTGTGATGATGGAGCTGATAAAGTGCCTATGTGAGGAGGTGTAGTGAGTGAATGACGCAGGCACTGTGCCACAGCGTTAGGCTGCTACTGAGCTTCTGATGATATGTCAGAAGGAGGATCATCTACTTCTAGATACAGTTGACCACAGGTAATGGAACCCTCAGAAATCAAAACCACCGATAAGGGAGCCTTCCCTTATGTTAGAAAGGAGAAATATAGAGGCACAAGCACTGGTTAGGATTCATTTCACCCTCTATGACACAATTACTCTTTAAAAAGTATAAAAGCATTATTTTAAAAGTGCATTCCTAAGATTCAACTTATATGTAGCACTTAGAATTGGTTCACATCAATTCTTCCGCTGGAAGAGATTTAGTTTTCCCACCATATCTTCCACCTTCACTTTTGAGATATTTTTCAATTGGAAAAATTCCAGT
This sequence comes from Phataginus tricuspis, assembly GCA_029783875.1. Taxonomy (NCBI): domain Eukaryota; kingdom Metazoa; phylum Chordata; class Mammalia; order Pholidota; family Manidae; genus Phataginus; species Phataginus tricuspis. The sequence goes on from JAQQAC010002594.1 coordinate 36,512,503, forward strand.
TTAAAAACCAAAAATTCTTTGATGACCCAAATAAAAATATATGATTACCTCTGTAATTTTATGACATTTATTTTGAATCATTTGTATAACACTTTTTCAAAAGTCTTTCATGGGGGAACAGTGAGCTATCATGCCCTGTTGGTGAGAATGGAAGTTGGTGCAGCCACTGTGGAAAATAGTACAGAGGTTCCTCAAAAAATTAAAAACAGAAACACCATATAACCCAGTAATTCTACTTCTGGATATTGTCCTGCAGAAGACAAACACTAATTTGAAAAGATATATGTGCCCTTGTTTATTGCAGGATTATTTACAATAACCAAGATATGGAAGCAACCTAAGTGACAATCAAAGGAAGAATGGATAAAGATATGGTGCAGACACACATGGAATATTTAACAGCCTGCAAAAGGAACAAAATATTGCCAGTCACGATAACATGAATGACCTAGAGGGTATTAATGTGAAGTAAAACGAGAGAGAACGATAAATGCCATATGATTTCATTCAAATGTGGAATCTAAAAAACAACAAATGAATAAAAACAAACAAAACAGAAAGACATATAAATACAGAGAACAAGCTAGTGGACACCAGAGGGAAGAGGAGCAGAGGAGTGGGCAAAATAGGTGAAGATGATAAAGAGGTACAAAGTTCCAATTATAAAATAGGTAAATCATGGGGATGAAAAGTACAGAATAGGGAATATAGTCAATAATATTGTATTAACTTTGTATGTTGATATGTTAAATATATTCATCTTGGTGAGAATTTCATAATGTATATCCTTGTCAAATCCTAGGTTGTATATCTGAAAATAATATAAAATTGCACATCAACTAAACTTTAATTTAAAAAATTAAAAAAACAAACTTTTATGGGAATGATATGATTAAGCAAATTAAGTCACACTAACTTATTATTGAAGCCATGATGCCACTGCACTCAGCCCCACCTCCTGGATTTCATGTCACAGCTCTCACTCATTGCTAGGGCCACACTGCCACTGCTCTGTAACTTGCCCCTGGACCCCAGAGATGCCCTTCACTGGGTACACAGGGTATGGGATGGTGCTTCTCTGCAACTGCCCTTTGGGGCCATATTTGGGGCTTGGACACGCCATCCCAAGCTGTGCTGCTACTGTGCCCTGCCCACTGGGTCCAAGCCCACACTGTACCCTCTCATCCCAGAATCCATGCTGCTGCTGCATTCTACCCCCACACCACCCAACACCAGCCTGTCCTCTGGCAAGCCCTAGACCTGGATGTTGGTTCAATGGGAGATCAGCATATGCCAGCACCTTAGACACCAGGATCACTGTACCAAGTGTACCTGTGCCCTATGTGCTGCAGTAGCTCCCATATACACCTGGCCCAGGACCATATTTCCTATTGCTCTGAGTTCTAGATAGGATGGAAAAGAAGTGTCCCCTAAACTAGAGCTTCCTACCACAGGCATAAAAGGAGAACAAGAATACCCAACAGGCTTCATTTCTGAAGGATTCCAGTGTCCCTACTCATCACATCCACCCACAGGAGACATCTACATTCTTGGCCACAGGAGGCCCCTGCAATCGGCACCAATGTTGGCCTCAGCTGATACATTTCACAGACACTATGCCAATGTTCCCTCCAAGGAACCAATGATATTGCACCACACACAGCCAGTAACTTCAGAGCCACCTTCAGGTGAAAGTCTTTTCCCACTGAAGCCAGTCTGAACAGGCTGGAAAAGGTGACTATACCTGCAAATGCACAGATATCAATGCAATGCCATTAGGAACATGAAAAACCCAGAAACATGACACCAACAAGGGAAAACAATAATTGTCCAATAAATAATCCAAAGAAATGGAGACATGTCACCAGAAAAATAATTCAAAATAATTATTTTTAGGAAGCACAGTGAGATTTAAGAGAACAAAGAGAGACAACTCAGTGAAATCAGGAAAACAATGCATGCAAAAAACTGGAAGTTGAAAAAGAGATAGAAAAGAAAAAAGAAGCAAACAGAAATTCTAGAATGCAAATAAAATAGAAAGCCTCAAGAGTAGGGTCAATCAGGTAGAAGAAAGAATCTGCAAAATTAAAGGCCGATCTCTTGACATTATCCCATAAGTGAGGGGAAAAAAGAAATTAGAATGATAAAGAGTGAAGAAAGACTTCTTGAATTATGATAAACCATGAAGTGAACAATATTTGAATTATGGTAATACCAAAAGGAAAAGAGAAAGGGCAGAAATCTTATTGAAAGAAATAGTGTCTGAAGGCTTTGCAATTATGAAGAGGGACATGGTCAGCCAGGTACAAGATTCTCAAAGATCCCCAAACATTTGATCCAAACAGATTTTTACAAGAAACATGATAATCAAATTCTCAAAAAATCAGAGAAAATGCTAAAAGGAGCAAAAGAAGAAGACACAGCACATACAAAAGAATTCCAATAATTCCATGAGCATATTTTTCAACAGAAACTTTGCAGGCCAGGAGAAAGTGGCATGATATAGTCAAAATACAGAAAGAAAAATACTGTCAGCCAAGAATATTTTACCCAGGAAAACTGTCCTTCAGAAATGAAGGAGAGATGAAGATTTTCCCAGAGAACCAAAATCTGAAAGAATATATCACCATTAGACCTGTCTTTTAAGAAATGCTAAAGGGAGCTCTTTGAGCTAAAACAAAAGAACACTAATTACTAATACAAAAATATATGAAAGTGTAAAAATCACTGAAAAGGTAAATATATAATCAAATTAAAAATTCACTAATGCTACAATAGCTGTGTGTAAATGACTGTGACTCTAGCATGCAGGTTGCAAGATGAAGGTGTTAAAAAATAACTATATCTAAAAGATGTTATTAATGGATACACAATTTAAAAAGCTATAAATTGGTATGTACCAACATATGTGGAGGGGCAAAAGTAAATGCTTAGAACTTTTTATGCAACTGAAGTTAAGTCATTATTAGCTTAAAATAAACTGTTTAATTATAAGATGTATTATTACAGCCTAAATAGGAATGACAAAGCAGAAATCTATAGCAGATAAACAAGTGATAAAGAGAAAAAGAATAAAAATATACTGCTAAAAACATCATCAATTCACAAAGCAGGAACAGAAGGAAGGAACAAATAAACTACAAAACAACCAGAAGACAAACAGTAACATGGCAGTAGTAAATCCTTACTTAGCAACAATTATTCTAAATACAGCTGGTTGAAATTCTACAGTTAAAACAGAGAGAGTATCCATATAGATGAAAACAAGAGCCAACTACATGCTACCACATAGAGCTTTATTTAAGATGTAAAGACTCATAGGGAGAAAGTAAAAAGATAGAAAAAGAAATTCCATGAAAATGGAAACAAAAAGAGGACAGAGGTAACTATTTACTTCAAACAAAATAGACTAATTAAAAAATGTAAAAAGACATAAAGGTCATTATATAATAAGAATGGAGTCAATTAAGAGGATAAACAACATAAAATATGCATACATTCAATACTGGAGTACCTAGTTAATATTAAACACTTATTAACATATCTCAATGCAAAAATAGAATGCATGCAATAAAAGAAGGGACCTTCGATACCCCACTTTCAACAATGCATTGATTATTCAAACAGAAAAATCAAAAAGGAAATAATGGACTAGAACTATACTTTGGATCAAATGGACCTAACAGACATACAAAATATTCCATCCAACAGTAGCAGAATGCACATTCTTTGCAAGTGCACATAGAATATTCTGTGGGATAGATTATATGTTAAATCATAAAACAAGTCTTAACAAATTTAAGAAAATTGAAATCAAATCATGCATCATTTCCATCTGCAATGGTATGACACTAGAAATCAATTACAAAAAGAAAATGGAAAAACTGACAAATATGTATAAAATAACATCCTGAAAAACAACTAATGAAAGAATAAATGAAGAGATATCAAAAAATATCTTGAGACAAATGAAACTAGAAAAACAATATACTAAAATTTATGGAATGCAGCAAAATCAATTTTAAGAGGAAAGTTTGTAAAAATAAATGCCTACATTAAGAAAAAAGAAAGATCTCAAATAAAAAATCTAACTTTACTCTTCAATGAACTAGAAAAGAAACAAAAAACAAAACCAAATGTTAGTAGGAGGAAAGAAACAATAAAGATTAGAGCAGGAATGAAATAAAAAGCGACAAGAAAGACAATAGGGAAGATTAATTAAACTAAGTTGATTTCTGTAAAGATATACAAAATTGAAAAACCTCCAGCTAGGCTAAGTACAAAAGACAGAGAACATATTAAAAGGATCACACATGAAGATCAAGGAGAATACATCCCTGGGATAAAAGCATGGTTCAATAGTCACAAATCAGTAAATGTGATACACACAATTAACAGAATGTAAGATCAAAAGAAAATCATATGATCATCTTAATAGATCCAGAAAGAAGCACTTTACAAAATTCAAAGTCTTTTCATATTAAAACGCTGTGTGAATTAGGTATACAAAGAATTTACCTTTCCAAGAAAATTATATATATAATGCAATAGTCTGTCATAAAAAAGGAAGGACTTCTTGCCATTTATGACAACATGGTTGGGCATTGATGACATTATGCTCAGGAAACAAGTCAGGCAGAGAAGTACAAACACTGTATAATATTAATTATTGTGGAATTTTTAAAAACTCACAAAAACAGAGTAGATTGGTGATTGCTAGAGCTGAGACAATGGAAGAAATGGATGAAGGTAGTGATAGGGCACAAATATCCAGTTTCAAGATGACTTAGTGATCTTATGTACACCATGGTGACTATAGTTAAAAATGCTTTATTTTATACTAGAAAGTTGATAATTGAATAGATCTTAAGATTCATCACAAAAAAATCTTAACTAAATTACATGATGGTTGTGTTAACTAATCATACTGTATAACAATTTCACAATATGTAAATGAAACAATCATCACATTGTTTACCTTAAAATAATTAATGTATCAATTATATATCAATAATGCCAGAAAATACGTTTAAATAATACCCTTTGCTAAGTAAAGTGGCCAGTTACAAAAAAACATGTAATGTATAACTTCATTTCTATGATATGTTTAGTTTAGGCAACACTCTAAGCCAGAAAGTAGATTAAAGGTTGGCCAGGGCTGGAGATGCAGAAAAAAGGGATTTCCACCACAGGGTAAGAGTTCTTTTGGGAGTCATGAAAGTGCTCTAAAATTGATTGTCATGGTGGTTGCACAATATTGTGAACTATTGAATTGTACACTTTAATTTTGGCAATTGTAACAGTTTGTGAATTACATGTCATCAAAGTGTTTATAAACAAAACAAAGCAAATATCTCTTGACCATCATTTCCAAGAAATTCTGATTCAGCTGTATCCTAATTTATCTCTAGTTCTTGATACAAGGAGAAAAGACACAGTTACATTTCACTTGCCGCCATTCTCAACACACTTTTAAAATATATTACATAAGGAAGATCACTTGCATATTCTAGTCATTGACTCTTAGCTAGATGATGGCTATTATAATAATAACACAAATGTGAAGCACATTTGTGTACAAGCAAGATCATCTACCTTTTTTGCCTTTTCCACTTGCCATCCAAATGCTCTATTCATATAATGTTTTTACTTGGAGGTGGAGGAGTTATATATTAACTTCCTGATTGCTTTCTCCCTGATACAAGCACCAGCAATGGTACAAGGGGACAGAAATTTGAAGAGAGACGCTGTTCTCCACCAGGATGTCTATGAAATGGATTTCAGTTCCTCTGCTGCTACAGCTGGCTTGTTACTTCAGCTCTGGGAGCTGCGGAAAGGTGCTGGTGTGGCCCACAGAATACAGCCACTGGATCAACGTAAAGGCAATGCTGGATGAACTTGCCCAGAGAGGCCATGAAGTGGTTGTTCTGGTATCTTCAGCCTCCATTCTTGTTGATCCCACCAAATCATCTGCTATTAAATTTGAGATTTATCCTACATCTTTAACCAGGGATGAATTTGAGAATTTATTTGGGCAAATAATCAGTAGATGGACATATGACTTTCCAAAAGATACATTTTGGACATATTTTTCACTAATGCAAGAAAGTATGTTTAAGTATGGTGATTGTATTGAAAAGCTCTGTAGAGAAGTAGTCTTGAGCAGAAAGCTTATGACAAGGCTGCAAGAAGCAAGGTTTGATGTCATTCTTGCAGATGCCATTGGACCCTGCGGTGAGCTGCTGGCTCAGCTTCTCAACATACCTTTAGTGTACACGCTCCGCTTCTCTCCAGGCTATGAATTTGAAAAGCACAGTGGAGGACTTCCTTTACCTGCATCCTATGTACCTGTTGTTCTGTCAGAATTAAGGGATAAGATGACATTCACAGAGAGAGTGAAAAATATGATGTATGTGCTTTATTTTGACTTTTGGTTCCAAACATTTAATAAGAAGAGCTGGAATCAATTTTACAGCGAAACACTCGGTAAGTCATTTTTTGTAGTAGGTAATACAAAGTCCCATCTTTCCTAGGGGCATGGAAAGTAAGTTTGTATAAGTTCAAAGTCAGAAGAATTTGTCTTTATATTTGAAATGATGTTTCAATCTCGCAAATATTATGCGAAGGTTAGGTATGAATCTTGGGGTCCATTATTATCACAGGGCATTCCAGGAAGTCAAAACCCACAAATAATAGCACTGAGAATTTCTTGAAGCAATTATATATCCATTCTTTGTTTGTAATATTCTTCATTTTTAAAAATTTATCTAGGTATTTGATTCTCCCTTTATTAAAAATGGGGTCAAAATTATTAGCCATGATATACTTTATGTTTTAGAGCAATTTTGAGTTCACAGCAGTATTGAGTACAGATTTCTCATATACCTTCTGCCCCAACACATGCATAGACTCCCCCATTACCAACATCTCCCACCAGAGTGGTACTATTGTTATGACTGATGGATCTACACTGACACATTACCATCTGAAGTGCATAGCTTACATTAGAGCTCATTCTTGGTGTTGTACATTCTATGGGTTTCCACAAATGTATAATGATATGTATCCACCACTATTATATCATACAGAGTAGTTTCACTGTTCTAAAAATCCTCTGTGCTGTGCCTATTGGACATATACACTTCACTATACTTTTTTCCATCTTTAATAAAAGGCACTAGAAATTTCACTAACAATCTTGATCAAAGCAGACATGTAGATTGAGGAGTTATATACTGCTAACACCGCTATTGCAGGGCATTGAAAATATTCTTTCACTTGTTCTTCCTCAATTTCTTTATTTAAAGATTAAACTGTTTTGCCATATTAGCAGGATTCTCTCACAATGGAGAGATATAATAACTCTGCCTGATACTCAAGAATCTATCATTTTTTAAATTAAGTTATTATTGTATACACTCTTTTGAGGGTTTCACATGAAAAAACAAAGTGGTGACTACATTTACCCATATTATCAAGTCCCCACCCATACCCCAATGCAGTCACTGTCCATCAGTGTAGTGATTTGCCATAGATTCTCTATTTGCCTTCTCTCTGCTACACTGCTTTCCATTGATCCCCTACACCATGTGTATTAAACATAATAACCCTCAATACCCTCCTCCCACCCTCCCCACCAGCCCTCCCACAAACCTCCCCTTTGGTAACCACTAGTTCCTTCTTGAAGTCTTTAAGTCTGCTGCTATTTTCTTCCTTCAGTTTTGCTTTGTTGTTATACTCTACAAATGAGGGAAATCATTTGGCACTTGTCTTTCTCCACCTGGCTTATTTCACTGAGCATAATATCCTCCAGCTCCATCCATGTTGTTGCAAATGGTAGGATTTGTTTCTTTCTTATGGCTGAATAATATTCCATTGTGTATATGTACCACTTCTTCTTTATCCATTCATCTACTGATGGACACTTAGGTTGCTTCCATTTCTTCGCTATTGTAAAAAGTGCTGTGATAAACACAGGGTTGCATGTCTTTTTGAATCTGAGAAGTTGTATTTTTGGGAAAATTCCAAGGAGTGGGATTCATGGGTCAAACAGTATTTCTATTTTTAGTTTTTTGAGGAACCTCCATACAGCTTTCCACAATGGTTGAACTAGCTTACATTCCCACCAGCACTGTAGGAGGGAGCCCTTTTCTCTGCATCCTCGCCAGCATTTGTTGTTCTTAGTCTTTTCAATGCTGGCCATCTTTACTTGTGTGAGGTGATATCTCATTGTGGTTTTAATATGCATTTCCGAGATGATTACTGATGTGGAGCATCTTTTCATGTGGCTGTTGGCCATCTGAATTTCTTCTTTGGAGAACTGTATCTTCATATCCTCTGCCCATTTTGTAATCAGGTTGTTTCTTTTTGAGTGTTGAGGTGTGTGAGTTCTTTATATATTTTGGATGTTAACCCCCTGTTGGATATGTCATTTATGAATATTTTCTCCTATACTGTAGCATGTCTTTTTGTTCTGTTGATGGTGTCCTTTGCCATAGAGAAACTTTTTAGTTTGATGTAGTCCCATGAGTTCAGTTTTGCTTTTGTTTCCCTTGCTCGAGGAGATGCATTCAGGAAGAGGTTGCTCACGCTTAAATTCAGGAGATTTTTGCATATGTTGTCTTCTAAGAGTTTTATGCTTTCCTGACTTACATTCAGGTCCTTGATCCATTTCGAGTTTACTTTTGTGTATGAGGTTAAACAATAATCCAGCTTCATTCTCTTGCATGTAGCTGTCCAGTTTTGCCAACACCAGCTGTTGAAGAGGCTGTCATTTCCCCACTGTATGTCCATGGCTCCTTTATCATATATTAATTGACCATATATGGTGGGTTTATATCAGGGCTCTCTAATCTGTTCCATTGGTCTATGGGTCTGTTCCTGTGCCAGTATCAAATTGTCTTGATTATTGTGGCTTTGTAGTAAAGCTTGAAGTTGGGGAGCATAATCTCGCAAGATTTATTCTTCCTTCTCAGGATTGCTTTGGCTATTCAGGGTCTTTTGTGGTTCCATATGAATTTTAGAACAATTTGCTCTAGTTCGTTAAAGAATGCTGTTGGTATTTTGATAGGAATTGCATTGAATCTGTAGATTGCTTTAGGCAGGATGGCCATTTTGACAAAATTATTTCTTCCTATCCATGAGCATGGGATGTGTTTCCATTTATTAGTAACTTCTTTAATTTCTCTCATGAGTGTTTTAGTTTTTTGGAGTATATGTCTTTCACTTCCTTGGTTAGGATTATTCCTAGGTATTTTATTGTTTTTGATGCAACTGTGAATGGAATTGTTTTCCTGATTTTTCTCTGCTAGGTCATTGTTAGTATATAGGAATGACACAGATTTCTGTGTATTAATTTTTTATCCTGAAACTTTGCTGAATTAAGATATTAGATCTAGTAGTTTTGGAGTGGATTCTTTAGGGTTCTTTATGTACAATGCCATGTTATCTGCAAACAGTGACAGTTTAACTTCTTCCTTGCCAATCTGGATGCCTTTTATTTCTTTGTGTTGTCTGATTGCCATGGCTAGGACCTCCAGTACCATGTTGAATAGAAGTGGGGAGAGTGGGCATCCTTGTATTGTTCCCGAACTTAAAGGAAAACTTTCAGCTTCTCGCTGTTAAGTATAATGTTGGCTGTGAGTTTGTCATACAGGGCCTTTATTATGTTGAGGTACTTGCCTTCTATACCCATTTTGTCGAGAGTTTTTATCATGAATGCATGTTGAATTTTGTTGAATGCTTTTTCAGCATCTATGGAGATGACCATGTGGTTTTTGTCCTTCTTTTTGTTGATGTGGTGGATGTTGTTGATGGATTTTTGAGTGTTGCACCATCCTTGCATCCCTGAAATATATCCTACTCGATCATGATGGATGATCCTTTTGATGTATTTTTCAATTGGGTTTGCTAATATTTTGTTGAGTATATTTGCATCTATGTGCATCAGGGATATTGGTCTCAATTTTCTTTTTTGTGGTGTCTGTGCCTGGTTTTGGTATTAGAGTGATGCTGGCCTCATAGAATGAATTTGGGAGTATTCCCTCTTCTTCTACTCTTTGAAAAACTTTAAGGAGAATAGGTGTTAGGTCTTCACTAAATGTTTGATAAAATTCAGCGGTGAAGCCATCTGGTCCAGGGTTTTTTTCTTAGATAGGTTTCTGATTTCCAGTTCAATTTTGTTGCTGATAATTGGTCTGTTCAGATTCTATTTTTCTTTCTGGGTCAGCCTTGGAAGGTTGTATTTTTTGAGAAAGTTGTCCATTTCTTCTAGATTATCCAGTTTGTTAGCATATACTTTTTCATAGTATTCTCTAATAATTCTTTGTATTTCTGTGGTGTCCATAGTGATTTTTCCTTTCTCATTTCTGATTCTGTTTATGTGTGTAGACTCTCTTTTTTTCTTGATAAGTCTGACTAGGGGTTTATATATTTTGTTTATTTTCTCAAAGAACCAGCTCTTGCTTTCATTGATTCTTTCTATTGTTTTATTCTTCTCGGTTTTATTTATTTATGCTCTAATATTTATTATGTCCCTTCTTCTACTAACTTTAGGCTTCATTTGTTCTTCATTTTCTAGTTTCATTAATAGTAAGTTGAGACTGCTCATATGGGATTGTTCTTCTTTCCTGAGGTAGGCCTGTATTGCAATATACTTTCCTCTTAACACAACCTTCGCTGCGTCCCACAGGTTTTTCAGTCTTGAATTATTGGTGGCATTTGTCTCCATATATTGCTTGATCTCTGTTTTTATTTGGTCATTGATCCATTGGTTATTTAGGAGCATGTTGTGAAGCCTCCATGTGTTTGGGATTTTTCATTTTCTTTGTGTAATTTATTTCTAGTTCCATACCTTTATGGTCTGAGAAATTGCTTGGTACAATTTAACCTTTTTGAATTTCTGAGGCTCTTTTTGTGGCCTAGTATATGATCTATTCTTGAAAATGTTCCATGTGCACTTGAGAAGAATGTGTATTCTGCTGCTTTTGGCTGTAGAGTTCTGTAGATGTCTGTTAGGTCCATATGTTCAATGCCTCTGTCTCCTTACTTATTTTCTGTCTGGCTGATCTGTCCTTTGGAGTGAGTGGAGTGTTGAAGTATCCTAGAATGAATGCATTACATTCTATTTCTCCTTTTAATTCCGTTAGTATTTTTTTCACATATGTAGGTGCTCCTGTGTTGGGTGCATAGATATTTATAATGGTTATATCTTCTTGTTGGTTTGACCCTTTTATCATTAAGTAATGTCCTTCTTTGTCTCTTGTGACTTTCTTTGATTTGAAGTCTATTTTGTCTGATACAAGTACAGCAAGTCATGCTTTTTTCTCCCTATTAGTTGCATGATATATCTTTTCCATCACTTTACTTTTAGTCTGTGTATGTCTTTGGGTTTAAATTGAGTCTCTTGTAGGCAGCATATAGATGGGTCTTTTTTTTTTATTCATTCACTGACTCTATGTCTTTTGATTGGTGCATTCAGTCCATTTACCTTTAGGGTGATTATCGATAGGTATGTACTTACTGGCATTGTAGGCTTTAGATTCGTGGTTACCAAAGGTTCAAAGTTAACTTCCTAACTATCTAAGAGTCTAATTTAACTCACTTAATATGCTAGTACAAACACAATTCACAGGTTCTTTTTTTTTTCTTCCACCTCCATTCTTTATATATTAGGTATCATATTCTCTACTCTTTGTGTATCCCTTAATTAACTTTGGGGATAGTTAATTTTATTTTGCATTTGCTTAGTAATTAGCTGTTCTACTTTCTTTACTGTGGTTTTATTACCTCTGTAAAGTTAAAAACCTTAGGAACACTTCCATCTGTATCAGTATTTCCAAAACACACTGTAGAGATGGTTTGTGGGAGGTAACTTCTGTCAGCTTTTGCTTGTCTGGACATAGTTTAATCCCTCCTTCAAATTTAAATGATAGTCTTGCTGGATAAAGTATTCTTGGTTCAAGGCCCTTCTGCTTCATTGCATTAAATACATCGTGCCACTGCCTTCTCGCCTGTAAGGTTTCTGTTGAGAAGTCTGATGATAGCCTGATGGGCTTTCCTTTTTATGTGATCTTATTTCTCTCTCTGGCTGCTTTTAATAGTCTGTCCTTACCCTTGATCTTTGACATTTTAATTACTATATGTCTTGGTGTTGTCTCCCTTGTGTTGGGAGATCTGTGCACCGCCATGACCTGAAAGACTATCTCCTTCCCCAGGTTGGGGAATTTTTCAGCAATTACCTCCTCAAAGACACTTTCTATCCCTTTTTCTCTCTCTTCTTCTTCTGGTACCCCTATAATGTGAATATTGTTCCGTTTGGATTGGTCATACAGTTCTCTCAATATTCTTACATTCTTAGAAATCCTTTTTTCTCTTTTGCCTCAGCTTCTTTGTATTCCTCTTCTCTAGTTTCTATTTCATTTATTGTCTCCTCCACCGTATCCAATCTGCTTTTAATACCCTTCATTGTGCTCTTCAACGATTGCATCTCTGTCTGGAATTCATTCCTGAGTTTTTTAATATCTTTCCATACTTTCATGAGCATGTTAATGATTTTTATTTTGAAGTCCCTTTCAGGAAGAATCATGAGGTTGATGTCATTTAAATTTATCTCAGGAGTTGCATTAATAATTTTACTGTGAACCAGGTTCCTTTGTCATTTCATATTTGCATATGGCGCCCTCTAGTGCCCAGAAGTTCTACTCTTTGGAGCTGCTCAGCACCTGAAGCAATGTCGGGGGTTGCAGGGGAGTGTTACTGGGGTCTGGAGGGAGGAAAGAGCTGTTTCCTGCTTCCCGGCTGCTATGTCTGTCTCTACTGCCTGAACCAGTGGGCCGAGCACACAGGTATAACCTCTGTGCTTTGTGTTTGTAGTTGCTGTAGACACATCTTCCCTCTGGCTGGGCTATTACCAGGGTAGGGTTTGTCAGTTTGCCAGCCAGGTGGGGCTGGCCGGGAGATAGGTGCAGTAGGCTGCATATCACGGAGGGGGTCCTTGGAGCTGTGTAGCAGGCCAGAGAGCTGGAACATCTGAAGATATTCTAAGAAAGAGGATTTCTTTTTCTTCCTTAAATATGAGAGTGTATATGGCAAAACTCCCAACCTGCTGGGCAGAGTGCACCAGATAATTTTGTCTACCTGTCTTCTCTCCCAAGCAGTAAGCCCTATGGAATCCTTGCCCCTTTAACAGCCCTCTTGCTGAGGGCTTCCTTGTTAGGAAGTCTCTCAGACTACCCAGACTACCCACCTTTGTTTTGTCCCAGAGCAGCTGGATATGGATCCCGGCTTTCCACAAGCAGCTGGAATCTCAGTATCTCCAGGAATTCTGCCAGTCTTAGCTTTCCAACCCCATAATCATGAGAGTATCATGCAAGCACCATGAAATCTAGGTTTGTGCTCCCAGAGCACATCTCTGGAGTTAGGTATTCAGCAGTTCCAGGCCTCCACTCCCTCCCTGCTTCATTTCTCTTCCTCCCACCAGTGAGCTGGGGTGGGGCAAGGGCTTGCGTCCCAGTGGGCCACTGCTTTGGTACATTACCCTGTTCTGTGAGGTCTGCTCTTTTCTCCAGGTGTATGCAGTCTGGCACAGTCCTCTTTCCTGTTGCTCTTTCAGGATTAGTTGTATTAATTATATTTTCATATTATATGTGGTTTTAGGAGAAAGCCTGTGTCTCACCTCTCACACCACCATCTTTTTCAAGAATCTATAATTTGAGGTTTCTAAATATTATGTATTAATTCATAAATGCCTACAAATCATGTTTTAAAGGCCTAAAATCTTGTCAAAAGTGGACATATACATTATTAGTCTATATGTTTTGAAAACTCTCTCCATTAAATAAAAAATGAGCCAAAATTAAAGGTGAAGCCAAAATTAAGGTCACATCTATTTCCATACCTTTTCCACATTTTATTTGCATATATTTTTATTTAGTACACAATTATTATTAAACTCCTAACATGAACCAGTGCAGTAATAGGTACAAAGAAGTGAGACAAAGTTTTCTTGGAAAAAACTTCACAGTTTTCTTGGAAAACGTAAGATCAAGAAAATAGCTTGCTAAACTGTAGAAATTAGACTGAGCACTCTAGGGAAAGGTGTTTCCATGGGTATGATGCGTTAATTGACTGAGGAGATGAAATTGTTTAAATTTGTATGTGTTAGTTTTGTAACTGATAGAGTAAACAAATGTTTGTTTAATGCTATAGTGGCATAGAATTAATAACCGTTTATGACTGTGAATGTACTGCTGTGCTATTTGTGATGAAAGTGCCTTACACTTTGTCTTGTGTGTATGTGTGTGTGTATAAATATATACATATATATGTATAATTATAAAACATATAAATCATATATATTTCTATAAATATATGTGTATTATCAAGCTATACTCTGTGTTTATTTTATTTATATATATTTGTTATATTAAGTATATACAATACAATGCTCAGATCTTAGTATACAGCTTGATGAATTTTGACATGTGTATATACTCATATAACCATTGCTCAGACCAAGATATCAAACATTCTCACTAATTTTCCCCTTCACATAGTTCACCTATTCCCCCACCACTCTCCTCTATGGCAACCAGTAGTCTGTTCTCTGTGACTATAAGTCTGTTTCTGTTTTGCACATTTGTACATTTGTTTTGTTTTTTTATATTACACACATAAGTGAAGTCATAGGGTATTTGTGTTTGACTTATTTCACTTAGCATAATACAGTCTAGGTCCATCCATGTTGCTACTAATGGCACAAATACATTATTTTTTGTAGCTGAGTAATATTTTACTGTGTATACGTGCCACATCTTTTTATTCATTCATCTATCGATGGACATACAAGTAGCATCCATTTTTTGGAATGAACATCGTAGTTCATATATTTTTTAGGATAAAGGATTTTGTTTTCTTCAGATAAATTCCCACAAATGACTATGTTTTCTTCTAGGAATTACGGTTTCATGTCTTAAATACAGATCTTTACTTAGAGTTTATATTTGTATATGATATAAGACTGTTATCCAGTTTCATGCTATTGCATGTAGTCATGCAGTTTTCCCAATACAATTTATTGAAAAGACTATCTTTTCTGCACTGTAATATTCTTGCCTCCTTTGTCATTTATTGATTGACCATACAGGTGTGGATTTATTTCTGAACTCCCATTCTTTTCCGCTGGACTATGTATCTGTTCTTGTGACAGCACAATATTGTTTTGATTATTGTGGCTTTTAAGTATTATTTGAAAGCAGGGCATATGATACCTACAATTCATTCTCAGTCTATCCCTTTTAGAGGTCTTTTTTGGTTCCACACAAATTTTAGGATTATTTGCTCTAGTTCTGTGACAAATGCCATTGATATTTTGATACAAATTGCACAGAATCTGTAGATTGCTTAGAGAAGTACATCTATTTTAACCATAGTAATTCTTCCTATACATGAGAATGGAATAACTTTCCATTTATTTTTGCCTTCAATTTATTTCATCATTGTCATAGTTTTCAGGCTACAGGTTTTCACCTCCTGGATTGAATTATTTTTAATCAAGTTATTTTATTATTTTTGATGTAACTGAAAAAGGGACTGGTTTCTCAACTTCTCTTTCAATTAGTCATTATTTGTATATAGAAACACAAAAGATTTCTGTATATTGATTTTGTATTCTGAGACTTTACTGAATACATTTATTAATTCTAGTAGTTTTTTGGTGGAGCCTTAAGGGTTTTCTATATATAATATCATGTCCTCTGCAAATAATGACAATTGTCCCTTTTCCTTACCAGAAGGGATGCCTTTTATTTCTTTTCCTATCTAATTACTATGAATAGAACCTCCAGGGCCATGTTGAATAAAAGTGGCGAGAATCGGGCACCCTTACCTTGCTTCTGATCTTAGAGGAAAAGCTTTCAGCTCTTTACCATTAAGTATGATGTTAGGTGAAACCACAGATAATTTTTAACATTTTTGAGTACAATTTTCCAAACTTCTTTCTTAAAATTCTCTAGTACTGTCACATTACATTGTTCTCATCTCCTCTACCTTTTATTTTTTTCCTTTCAGGAAGACCAACTACACTTTATGAGTTAATGGGGAAAGCTGATATGTGGCTCATTCGGACCTATTGGGACGTTGACTATCCTCACCCACTCTTACCCAATTTTCAGTATGTTGGAGGCCTCCACTGCAAACCTGCTAAACCTCTGCCTAAGGTAACTGATTCCTTTTTTGTTTTGTTGTATTTGCTTTGAGGCATTTATTTCACCAGTACTCTGGCTTAAAAGAAAGACCACTCCTCAACAATATGAATGTGTGTCCCAACAGTATTTGCAACCAAACCTAACATTTCTTTGCTCTCATTCCAGCATTTAAACAGTTCCTCATTTGAGATCCCAGGGTCTGACATCTTACAGTATTAAAGGCATTGCTTAGCCTATTAAATCAGGTGTTTTCTACTATATATCATATGTAGACAAAATCTCTGTAAAGCTCTCCTGGGGAACATGGTTTTCAGCATCCTAGTTGACTAACAAAATGAGCACAGAGAAAATGTACACTGCATATATAATAAGGACCATAAATTCTGAATATTTAATAAACACCAAATAATTTCGAACACTGATATCTGAAAACTGCCATAGTATAAAATTGCAAATGATTCTGTTAATATATAGTATGATGTTCCTCATGGTGGAATGCAATAATCTCATGTTTTAAATTGATATTGTATCTTTAAGACATAATTTAAAAGCAAGCATCCTTTATTAAATTATTTATGGTATCTTAATCATGTTTGTTTGATAGCAAGAGAAAACTAAGATCTTATTCAAGGGTTAATCCAGTTTGATTTTGACTGCAAAATGTTTAGCTGTATGTGGTAATTATCACAAGATCTAAAGCCTGAGGTAAAATTAGTAAATGCTCTATTCGATCTAATGAATCAATCTATTGGTTTTTTTTCCAACTTTATTAAAGTATTATTGGCATATAAAATTGTAAGTTATATAAAGTGTACATCATGGTGATTTGATGTACCTACACATTGTGAAGGGATTCCCCTATGTAGCTAATTTACACATCTATCACCTCACATATTTATCTTTTTTATATGTGTGAGAACATATGTTTTACCCAAGCAAATTTCAATTATACTGTACAGTGTTATCAACTAGACACACCTTTTCAATTATACAGTACAGTGTTATCAACTATACACACTTTATACAAGTATAATGTATAAAATTATACATTATATCCTCAGACCTTATTCACATTGTAGATGAAAATTTGTGATCTTCTGTCAACCTCTTCTTATTTCCTTTACCCTCCAGTCCCAAGGAACCACTTTTCTTCTCTCTTTTTCTGAGTCTGACTTTTTTTGTAAAGATTACACATATAAGTAAGAGTAAGCAATATTTGCCTTTGTCTGGCTTACTTAACTTAGCATAATGCCTTCAAGGTCCAACTGTGTTGTCACCAATGCCATGATTTCTTTCTTTCTCATAGCTGAATAATATTTGTGTGTGTGTGTGTGTGTGTGTGTGTGTGTGGATAACATCACATTTACTAATCCACTAATACATTTACAGGCATTTAGGTTGTTATAGCCATATCTTGTCTGTTTTGATAGTGTTTCAATAAACATGGGAGTGCATATATCTCTCTGTATCCTGTTTTCATTTCCTTTAGACACCCAGAACTGGGATTGCTGGATAATATGATAGGTTATATTTTAATTTTTGAGGAATGTCCATGCTGTTTTTCATAGTTGCTGCACCAATTTACATTCCCACCAATAGTGCACTGGAGTTTCCTTTTCTCCACATCCTCACCAAATTTGTTATCTCTTTTCTTTTTGGTGATAGGCATTCTAACAAGTGTGAAGTAATATCTCTGTGGTTTTGATTTTCATTTCCCTGATGATTAGGTATGTTAAGCCCCTTTTCATGTACCTGTTATCCATTGTATGTTTTCTTTGGAAAATGTCTATTCAGTTCCTCTGCCTATTTTTCAACTGTATTATTTGGTGTTATTTTTATGGTTTTTTAAATATATTTTGACTATAAAGCCTATATCAGATATATGATTTCCAAATATTGTCTCCCTTCTGTAGGTTGTCTTTTAATTTTTTTTCAAAATTTCCTTTGCTGTGCAGAAGGTTTTAGCTTGAGATAGTCCCACCTGTTAATTAGGTTTTATTGTCTGGAAGGATTTTTTCCTTTCTGATAACTCATTGTTAGTGTATATTCAATGGAATTTTGGATATTGATTTTGTATACTAGAACTTTACTGAATTTGTTTTTATTAATTCTAAGAGATTTTGGTGAAGCCTTTAGGGTTTTAAATATATATCACGTTGTTTTTAAATAGAGACCATTTTACTTGTTCCTTTCCAATTTGGATGCCTTTTATTTCCTTTTCTTACCTAATTGCTCTGGCTTGGGCTCCCAGTTGTATGTTGAATAAAAGTGGCAATAGTGGGGGGCAACCTGGTCTTGTTCCTGATCTTAGAAGAACAGTTTTCAGCTTCTTACCATTGATTATGGTGTTGGGTGTGGGCTTGTCATATATGGACTTTATTATGATGAGGTAGGTTTCCTCTAAACCCAGGTTGTTTAGAGTTTTCATCTTGAGTGGATGTTGAATGTTGTCAAATGCTTTTTTTTGCCTCTATTGAGGTGAAGGTGATGATGTGATTTTTATCCTTCATTCCATTAAAATGGTATATCACATTTATTGATATATGGGTCCTGAACCATCCTTGCATCCCTGGAATAAATAATTCCCACTTAGTCAGGGTGCATAATCCTTTTACCTCCTCTTTTATTTTTTGATAAAACCTTTTGAAAGGGATTGGTAGGACTTCTTATTTATGTATTTGGTTGAATTCAACATGAAGCTATCTGGCTTTGGAATTTTCTTTGTTGGAAGATTTTTTGTTACTGACTTACTTGTTAATTACTTAATAGTAATACTCTGTTCAAATTTTCTATTTATTTATGATTCAGTCTTTGTAGATTATATATTTCTATGAATATATCCATTTTAATAGGTTGTCAAATTTGCTGGTATATAATCGTTCTTAGTAGTCTCTTATGTCTCCTATTCTTTGTATTTGTGTGGTATCAGTTGTGGTATCTTAACTCTAATTTGAAATTTTATTTGTTTGAGTACTGTCTCTTTGTTTCCTAGTACGTCTAGTTAAAGGTTTGTCTATTTTGTTTATCTTTTCAAAATAATAGCACTTAGTTCCAGGGATATTTTCTATTGTGTTTTTAGTCTCTACTTCATTTGTGATATTTGTTATTTCCTTCCTTCTAACTTTGGGCTTAGTTTGTTGTTCTCTTTATAGTTCCTTGAATGTAAAGTTAGGTTATTTGTTTGATGTCTGTCTTTTTTCTTATTGTGTTTACCACTATAAACATTCCTCTTAGAATTGCTTTTGCTGCATCTCATAAGTTTTGCTATGTTGTATTTGCATTTCAGTCTGACCCAAGATATTTTTTATTTCCCTTTGATTTATTTTTTGACCAATTGGTTGTTTAGTAGTATGTTGTTTGGTCTCTACATATTTGCAACATTCCAGTTTTCTTATTGTAATTTATTTCTAGTTTTACATTATTGTGGTCAGAAAAGATACTTGGTATGATTCCAATCTGAAATTTATTAAGACTTGTCTTGTGAACTAACTTATGATCTATCCTTGAGAATGTTCCATGTGTGCTTGAGGAGAATGGGTATTCTGCTGTGGTTAGATAGAATGTTCTGTAGATATCTATCAAGTCCTTCTGCTCTAATGTAGGTACAGTCTAATGCTTCTATGTTGATTTACTGTCTGCATGATCTATCTTTTGTTGAAAGTGGGGTATTGAGTCCCTTACCATGATGATATTGCTATCTATCTCTCTTCAGGTCTGTTACTATTTGCTTATATTTAGGTGCCCCTGTTTTAGGTGTGTAAATATTTGCAAATGTAATACCTCTTGTTAGATTGATCCTTTTATCATTATATATGAATTTCTTTGTCTTTTGTGACCATTCTCACACTGATACTAGTATAGTTACTCCTAATTTCTTCTGGATTCCATTTTAATGAAATATATTTTCTCTTTCCTTCACTTTCAGTCTGTGTGTGTCAGCACTGAAATGAGGCAGCACATAGTTGGGTCCATTTTTTTTAGTCATTCAGTCACTCTGTGTATTTTGATTAGATGGTTAGGCCATTTTAATTTAAAGTAATTATTGATAGGTATGTACTTACTGTTGTCATTTTGTTCAGTCTTTTCCTGCTGTTTTGTAATATCTTTTTTTCCTTCTTACTCTCTTCCTTTGTGATTTGATGATTTTTGTAGTGGTATACATAAGTTCCTCTCTCTTTATCTTTTGGGTATCTACTATAGTTTCTTGCTCTATAGTTGTCATGAGGCTTATGTAGAACACCTTCTATTTATAATAGTCTATTTAAGCTGATAATGACTAATTTTGAATGCATACTAAAACTCTGCATTTTTACTCTACTCCATACACATTTTATGTTTTTGGTGTTAAAATTTATAAATTTACTCATATCCATTAAAAATTTATTATAGTTATTTTTTAATATTTTTGTCTTTTAACCTTAATTGTAAAGTTATAAATGATTCATCATTACATTTTCTGAATTTAACTATATATTTACTTTACCAGTGAGGTTCACACTTTCATAATTTTCCTGTTACTAACATCCTTTCATTATAGCTTGAAGAACTACATTTAACATTTCTTGTAAGACTGTGCTGATGAACTCCTTCAGCTTTATCTTATCTGGAGTCCTCTTTCTTTCACTTTCAATATAAATGAAAACTTTTCTGGGCAGAGCATTCTTCATTGGCAATTTTTTTCTTCTAGTACTTTGAATCTATCATGCCAGTCTCATTTAGGCTGAAAAGTTTCTGCTGAAAAATCTTCTGATAGTTTTATGGTGGTTACCTTGTATATATCAAGTTGTTTTTCTCTTCCTGTTTTCAAGATTTTCTCCTTATCTTTAATTTTTGACAGAAATGTCCTGCCTGACACCTCAACCATTATGATAGCTCCAATTTATCTCAGGTGTGAGTTCCAACTAAAATATCTATGGCAGGTGCTAATGTGGTAGAGAGGGTGTTTATGACTGACTATAACTCTGGCATTAACATTGTGATCACAAAAATATATACTTAAGAGGTGCAGTGTGAAGCACAGTGCAGTGAATAGTACATACTAGTGGAACATCAATTCTACCATATGATTTCACCATAAAAGAAGTCATATCTAACAAACCTGGAAATAGTGTCACTCAAATATGTAACTACATACACACACGTAATTGTACTATAATTAGGACGTTTAGGCAATTTTGTGGAAATCGAAAAACTATACCAGACTCCTTAATATCAGTAATTCTTAACCTCTATCTATTAAATGATTTGGGAAATTCTAATGAAGTGTAGGGTGAATTACATAACTGAAAGAAAACTATATTAAGTCATCCCAATCATAATGCTTAGTGCTCCGAGGGAAATAAAATACTAATGGCCAAACTAAAATAAATAACCAGAACACCTACCTGGAATAAACAAGATCCTGCTGCATGGCCTCCTTCCAACAATCTCCATTAGCAATTAGTAATATTACAAATGAAGAGGCTTGTTATAATACTGTCTAATAATATTACCTACCCAGTACTGTGTGCTGCCTCTATTTCATTTTTACTTATACATGCACATACACCCTTGCAAAAATACACATAATAATTGAAATCAACTTCATATTACATACACCTTTCCAAAGGAATTGAAAGGTTAGGTCCACTTAAACAAAAAACAGTACTGAAAACATAAGTGAGCTTTCTCGAAAAAATTAAAATTAGAATTACCATTTAGTCCAGCAATTCCATATGTTGATATACACCTGAGATAATTAAAATCAGGATATGAATATTTGCACACCCATTTTATAGCAGCACTATTCACCGGAGACAAGTAGAATCAACCCAGGTGTCCACTGACAGATGGTTCAGTGAGAAAAATTTGGTATTTATACATAATGGGATTTTGCTCATCCATAAAGTAGAAGGAAATTCCATGATTCCACATGGAAAAGCTTGAGGACATCATGCTGAGGGAAATGGGCCACTCACAGAAAGACAAATCTGCATGATTCTACTTACAGGAGGCATCCACACTGCTCAAGTTCATAGAAACAGAGACTAAAATGATAGTTGCTAGGGATGGTATAGGGAAATATGGGAGATTTTTATATAATGATATAGAGTCCTAGTTTTGCAAAATGAAAAAGCTTTGGACATTAGTTCCCCAACAATGTCAATGCACACACTACTGAACCGTATACTTAGGAATAGTTAACATGGTATTATGTCATGTGTATTCTACTAGAACTGAAAAAGCAGGCACTACTCCAATAATTCCTGATTACACTGGGTTTCTCTCTTTAGATGTTTCTAGCATTCCTTTCAATAGTATTTGCTATGCTACTGCTCTTTTGTGATGAAACCAATGCTTTCTCCACAGGAAATGGAACAGTTTGTCCAGAGCTCTGGAGAAAATGGTATTGTGGTATTTACTCTGGGGTCAATGGTCAGTAACATGTCAGAAGAGCGAGCCAATGCGATTGCATCAGCCCTTGCCCAGATTCCACAAAAGGTTAGATAATGTAACTTAATAGTGTGCAACTACCTAATGAGTCTGTTCAACTCTGTAAAGGGCCTGCTTACAGAAATTTCCTGCATGACCCCTGAACTATTATGATAGCTCCAATTTATCTCAGGCATGAGTTCAAACTGATATATTCATGGCAGGTACTAAAGTAGTGCCAAGGGTGTTTTTGACAATAACTTTGGCATTAGCATTATGATCACCAAAAATACATAGTTCAGCGTTGTTGTGTGAAGTTTTGCTACTATAATGGTGTTGTAGGCTGGTATGGATACCACCGAATTCTCTCCTATCACTTGCCTCGTTCCCCCGCAGGATTCCTGAGGGCTGTGTAAACACTACAGACATACCTAGAAAGATGTTAAATCTTAGGAGTGACATTAAGCACAAAATGATAAAGTCTGAAAGGCATCATGTAGTTTAGGTTTGCCAGGTCATACCAGCCTCTCTTATTTTCCCTAAAATTTGGAATAGGTCTGTTCATTGTGCTTTTCAGGGTTCTATTCAGGAAAGGATGGCCTGGGCTCACCCAGCTGCATTAGGTAACCATACAGGCACGATGATTTAGGAGAGGAAAACTGACGTGCCCTGATGGACTGGGCCCTATACAGAGGGAAGGGAGAAGGTAAATGAGAAGTAAGTAGGTCCACCCTCAAGGTGACCCCATGCTTAATAACATGTGACCCTGGAAAGGGCTCTGCTTTTATCCTATCAGAAAAACAACTCCTTCTATTTGAGGAAGAAGAGAATATATGAAAGAGTCAACCAGAAGCAAGGTTAACATGGGAAAGTTTCAGATGTCCCCTCTCCATAAAACATTAGAATATTGTTTTCTGATATATTGGGGTATTTGTGACCTATTTTTTATTTTCCAACTGAAACAGCTTTTCCTTATCACCTCTGCTAATTTTCTGCTGAGTATCTGAAGTTACTTGAACATTCATATAGCAAGTCTGTATTATGACTGTAAATGGTAATTCAGTTTGTGAGGATTACTGGGGAACTCCCCAAACAGAATCTATTTTGGTGCAGGGCACAGAAATTGCTTGGCTGTAGGTCCCATATACATCAACATTGTCAGTGCTTTGTCATACATGACTGAAGTGTGAAAATTCAGTTGAGTGAACTTAAGCATCATCACAACTTTGGATTTTTTGCGCCTGTTGTATTGTTATATATGAAGTACTGACAGGCTCTTCTCTCTACACGTGAAGAATTTCCACACCTAGAAATAGTAATGATACTCTGGATTCACGTAAATTATCACCTCTTTAAATGTTTCTTGCAAGTAGTGCCTAACAATTAATAATCTAGAAGAAGTTAAATGCACTTACTAAGGAGAAATTATCTATGTTAATTAATTATTAATAAACAGAATTGTTTATTTCTCACAAAAAGTAGATTCCATAAATTAGCCTTTCTGTAAATCAAAAAATGTAAAACTAGTAAAGTAACTTATGGAACAAATGGATGTGGGTGAACTCTTTTCTGTGTGTTACACTAAAAAAAATATTAATGTTACATTAGAAGACAAGATCAATTATAATAAAAAGATAAAACAAAATAAACGTGTAGATCTCAGTGACTTACTACTTTTTTGCACTACAGTTGTAATGACTACCTAAAAATGTCTCAAATACTTTGATTTGTCATTGAAAATCTCAGTTGCCTAACCTCTATGGCATGAAACATCACGGTTCCATACATAACCTGACTGAATATAAAACAAGAATGCAAAATGTGGGTATTCCTATTATACCAGTGTTTTATAGTTCTCAGTTTTAAAACACCTCTTGTCCTTATCACTCATGTATCTATGAAAGGGATTTAACTAGATTATCTCTTAATTTCTGTAGAATTCTCACATGTTGTAACTTCAGTGTTTGTCTCAGAGAATATAGTTATTTTCTTTACCCTAACAGGTTCTATGGAGATTTGATGGCAAAACACCAGAAACCTTAGGGCGGAATACTCGGCTGTATAAGTGGATTCCCCAGAATGACCTACTTGGTAAGAACTGAAAACAAACTGAAATGAGAGTACCTTCAGCCAGTGATAATAGTTTACCAGAGAACAAATTTACTGAGCATTAATTATTGAAAAACTCAAAAAAAAACTTAACTTCCTTTTATGTATTTTCCAGTCCTAGGGGGAAAAGGATACGCTATAACAGTTGTCATTTTATTGTACAGTCTCATTAATTATACTGTCTCCTTAGGGTCAGAATCACAGTACCTTTATTTCAGGTGTGATTATTTTCTCAGAGAATTTTTCAATAGTTATTTGGATCTTTGCTCTAACTCCTAGCTCTTCCACATTGTGTCTATCCTTTCCCCTTCTATGTGGGAACTGAGGGCCATAAAAAATAAAAGCCTCCTTTACTACTAGTGATTCTTCATTTTCTATAGGAAAATATCCATAATCTTCATGAAGTGATAACACATTTCAGGTTAGTGTAGCCTTTCCTTCCTCTGATTTCAGAGCCATCACTGGCACATTTCCAGCTGCCCTGACACCCTGTATGTTAGATTCAGTGGCTTCACTATTTCTTTAAGAGAATATGTCATAATATGTCATCTTCTTTCTCTGCACATTTCTTATGTCTGAAATGTTCTCTTTCAACTTTTCCACCTGAAATCTTGTATTTATTTTTCAAGTCATAAGTACCACACCAATCTTCATTTATCTCTCCAGCAGACTTACGTGCTTCCTGTTCTGAGATCTGAAAAACATTTCAATGCAGTTTCGTGTCTATAAAAATCTGTGATCTAGAACACACTGCCTCTTTCAGCACCTTCTATTGTCCAAGTCTCATTTTATTTCTAAGATTCATAATTATAATTTGTTGAAATTCACCTAATCCTAGGTCATCCAAAGACGAAAGCCTTCATAACTCATGGTGGGACCAACGGCATCTATGAGGCAATCTACCACGGAGTCCCGATGGTGGGCATTCCTTTGTTTGCAGATCAACCTGATAACATCGCTCACTTGGAGGTCAAGGGAGCGGCTGTCAGATTGGATTTGAGGACACTGTCTAGTACAGATTTGCTCAATGCATTGAAGAGAGTCATTAATGACCCTCTGTAAGTATCACAATATTTTAAAATACATAGTATATACATATAGGTTCTTTTGTCATGAGTGAGCATAAGTTTCATCCCATATTTAAGAGGCTAATATTGAAATTTTTAACATTATTTCACCAATCTTAAACCTGCTTTTATTTTCAAAAAGACATTTATTTCAAAGTTGCATATTAAGCCCATGATATAATGAGTAACCAATAACTGCAACAATTTTCTATGTATGCAAATGCAAAAGTTATACAGGTAACTGTAAAAAGAAACATTTAAAAAAATATGATAGAATCCAGGATGAAAGAATGAAGAACGTGAAGTTATACAGAACATTCCAATTCAATACCAAAACTTTCTGAAATTATAAATCTTTTTTGCTGAATAACTCACTTTTATCATTATTTTAATGTATTTCACAATGATATGTAATTTACACAACATTCAAAATTTACATATAACAATCAAATATATGTTGTATGTTACAAAGTTAGGAAAGCATCATCATAATCTAAATTTAGAACATTTTCATCAGCCCAGAAAGAAATCTCATGTGCCTTAGAGTCACTCTCCATACTCCCTGCCTTAGGCAACCACCACTGTACTTTCTTATAGTTATAAGTTACCATGTTTTGAACATTTCATACGAATGGAACCAAACATGTATGGTATTTTGCAACTGCTTCTTTTCACTTACCATGTTTTTCAGTTTCATCCATGTGGTAGCTCTGTATTGCTGAATAATATTCTAGGGTGTGGGTATGCTACATTTATTTAACCATTTATCAGTTCATGAACATTTTGATTATTTTCCCATGTGGCTATTATGAACATTGCTATACACATCTTGGTGTGAACCTGTGTTTCCTTCATTTCTTTCAGATGGATATCTAGGAGTAGAATTGCTAGGTCATATATGGTAACTCTTTGAGGAACTGCCAAACTGATGTCAAAAGAAGTTGTGCCATTTCACATTCCCATCAGCTATGTAGGAGAGATCCATACTTTGTAAAAACTTATCATCTTTTTTTTTATTACTATTATTATTATTATAGCCATTCTAGCAGGTTGAGTGGTCTCTCCTTGTGGTCTTGATTTGCATTCTCCCTTATAGCAAAGGCTACTGAACATCTTTTCATGCACGTATTGGCCATTCATATATTCTCTTTAGAGAAAGGTCTATTCCAATATTGTGACAATTTTTTAATTTGGTTGTCTTATTTTTGAATAAAATCAATTCTTTATGTACTATGGATACATGTATATTATTAGATATATGATAGGTTAATATTTTCTCTCATTCTGGATAGCCTGGTTTCTCAATTTCTTGATTGTGTCCTTTGAAGCTTTAAATATGAAAAGTTTTAAATATGATAAGATGGATATTAAACTCTTCCATATTATGGAGAAAAATAAGGTGCTAGAATTTGTAGTGCCTAGCATGACAGCCATCAATTCAGCATTTACTACTACTAACAGCATTTATTGTATTAGAAGTTATCACTTAAGAAATACTCAAAAAATGTATATTATCAAGAAAATGGAAGAATAATCAAAGATAAAAATACTTTTAAATAGACAAGAAAGACTAGAAAAAGAAACATAAGGAAGGTTGGACAAATTAAAAAAAACACAGAATAAACTCATAAATAAAAATGTAAATATGTCAGCACTTACATTAAATCTAAACAGATTAAATCATTTAAAGAGAATCTAAAATTTTCAGGCATAATTTTGAAACCTATATATACTGTTTATAATATATGCTTAAATAGAAGTGTAAAAGATTATAAATACAAAGGTAGGAAAAGATCTGTTTCAGCCAGTAATCATACAAAGATGTTGTACCTATAATAATATCAGACATAGTAGTCCAGAAGCACTACTAAAAATAAAAATAAATATTTCATAATAATAAATAAATATTTCAAAGCAATATAATTTATCAATTGGTAACACCTATTAATAAAACTCAAAATAAAGCAAAATTTGACAAAAGAGAAAAGTAACATATAAATCTATAATCATAATAGAGTTTCTAAACACCTTTCTTAAAAACATAGAAAAAGAAGACAAAATAATGTATAAGTCCCTGAAAGTTTTGAAGAACACAATTTAAAAATGTAAACTCTTTGAGATATATATATGTATAGATACAGATAAAACAAAAGAGAATACACATTTTTTCAAGAATGGAATAGATACTGGTATTGACCATATGCTCGTTCATATACTAAGACTCAGTAATTTGAAATATATGAATCAGAAAGAGTATATTGTCCACCTTACTAGAATTCACTTTGAAATCATCAAAAAGAAAGACAGCTGAGACATCTCTAAATTTTAGAAATTAAAATACTGCTACATTATTCAGAGTAAATAAAGAAATCATAATCATAAATATGCCTTTTTCGCAGCAACTCCACTTCTAGATATATACAAACTGAATGGTAAAAATATGTAAACCAGAAAACATCTGTAAGACTTTTATAACAGCATTAATAACAATGGACAAAAAATTGTTAACACAAATGTCTGTTGATGATTAATCAAGAGGTGATCTGTGGTAAGGCCATGCAAAGGAATACTATACAACAATGGAATTAACCAACAAGTGACAAACAAAAGACAAAAGGAAGTAAGTACACTACATGATTTCAAAATATAAATAAGAGAAACTAACTTATGGTGCTAAAATTTAGGATAGCAGTTAATTCATGGAAGAGAGTAGTGACTAAAAAGGTCAAGGAAAACAGGGTACTTCTGGGTAGCTTGTGGTATCCTATATCAATATTTGAATAGTAAGAACATTATTATATTCACTTCACAATTTTCCTAGCCAATTTTGAAATTTTGAGCTATTAGACTTATGTGCCTTTTTCTTATGTATTTTATATTTAAATGTTTATTATAGAAAATAAAATGCATTTTAAAAACTCTAGGAATCAAGTAGAAAAAAAAAAGACCACACATACACACAAATAGAAGAAAGCCTAGGTTTGCTATCACAGTGTGGCACAGTGAGAAGGCCAATATGCCCACAGTAGAGTGTGCATGGACCAAAGAATTGGAGAAAAGGTTGCCAGAGTCTGTCCATGTAAGGTCCTGTAGGCCAAGAACAGATTTGTAACTTATTCTAAGTGTGATGAAAGGTCAGATGGAAACTTTAGCAAAGAGCATCATAATCTCATGTCTATTGCAAACAGCATACTGGCTACAGGATGGAAAATAAAGAGAAGGGGTAGAAGAGAAGAGTGGAAGCACAGGGATTGGTGAAGAATCATTTCACCCACCAAGACACAATTCACTTTAAGTACTTCACGAAGACCATTGTAAAAGTGCACTTTCACCATCTCATTCATCATTACCTTTGCTAGAAAAAATTAAACTATCCCATCTTAACTTTGTCTTCACTTTCTAATTGTCAATCAGAAAATCCAATTTGAAAGTCAAACCCAATTTAAAAATGTACTATTTCTGCAATTTTACACTTATTTTGAATCATTCATAAGATACTTTTCAAAAACCTTCCATGGGATGATATGCTTAGGCAAATTAATTTCCTTTCTATGTTGTTATCTTTGTATTTCCCCTGCAGATATAAAGAAAATGCTATGAAATTATCAAGAATTCATCATGACCAGCCAATGAAACCTCTCGATCGAGCGGTCTTCTGGATCGAGTTTGTCATGCGCCACAAAGGAGCCAAGCACCTGCGGCCAGCCTCCCATGACCTCACCTGGGTCCAGTACCACTCCCTGGATGTGATTGGGTTCCTACTGTCCTGTGTGGCCACTGCTCTACTTGTCATCACAAAGTGTTGTCTGTTTTGTTGCCGAAAGTTTGCTAAAACAGGAATGAAGGAAAAAAGGGAGTAGTTGTATCTGAGGCCTGAAACTGGGATGACTCACAGATAGGCCTCCTCCAGTTTATTCCAGCAAGAAGCTAAAATGTAAGGTTCCCTTCCTCTTGTGATAAAATGACTTTTCAAAATTTAGCTTATCAGATCAAATTTTTTTCAAGGGATTTACTACTTGTTTAAGAGTTGGGTTAGAAATATGTCATGCTAAAAGAAAAACACTGGCATAAAACAAAACTATTTTTCTAATTCGAAAGGTATACCAACAAAAGTAGCTTAAATGTGTTTCCAACCATGCACATGGTCACAAAAGCCTTATTCACACTATCAGTATTATTGTGCAAAAACTCAGAATATTTTAATTTCCTTTTGGTCCATATTTTTATAATTTTATGTTGTGATAAGGAAAGTGTTCAACAATTGGAATTCAATAATTGATCATTTTTATTGTGCATCTGGCCTCAGCAACACTCCTTAACTAAAAACATGGCAAGCTTTTTGCCTTCATCTAGTTTAAATCACTTCCCAGTGGAATGTTTGTGGAATTAGAAATAGAACAACTGCTCCCTGCTTCCTATTATAAAATGAGCTATGTGAAAGTCTCTGATTTCATGACCTAATTCTCCTTTCCCCACGATCTTTAAAAATATTCACTTGGTTGCTTTCACTCTCACATTCAACCTTAGATAATGGATGAAAGGTCTCAAAACTAGATTAATAAAACTGCACCTTAAAGGGACTTCATGAATTTTCATTCTTTCCAAATGTATGTGATCATATATTTGTCCACTTCTTTTGAAACAAGATGCATCATCGCTTATCTGCTTACAGATATGGTGTACAGTTCAGTGTGTTTGTTGAAGTTTGAAACAATGCCTGTAATTCTATTGAACTATACTCACGGGAGCCTGTCTCATGCTTTTGCCTCTTTTCTCAGGAGCCTAAGGCCCCATTCCTCCCACAGCTCTTACATGTAAACATTAAGTCCTTTGTCATGACAAAAAATAATCATTGCTTTATTTAAACCTAGGCACATTATAACTGATATAATCAGTAACAATAAGAAGAATACAAAAATTATGTTAATTTTATGGAGTATTGTCAAATCAAAGGAATCTAAAGGCCCTCCTAAAAACTACACATGAGGGAATCACTTTATGATCAAAGTGTTCCACGTCAGGAGAAGCATCTCTCTCTGTTGGTCAAGAATACACAATCCAAGTCTTACCACAAACATTCTCTAGCCTAAGGCATGAATTTATTATTTTTTTAACTTAAAACTTGGACTCTTAGGGAATCACAGGAGAAATTTACCACAGAATTTTCCATACAAATTCTCGATAATTGACATATTTTTAAAAAACCACAGAACTTATTAGTACCGTAATTGATAATATTGTTTAATCAAATATATACACTCAAATAATTTTCCTCAAATCCACCCTGAAGCACATATAACAGGAGAGGGATTGTTATTCATTGCATAGTGAGAACTACAAATCTCTGACAAAAAGTCAAGCAAAATAGGTGAAGGATATGAACAGGAAATTCACATAAGCAAAATGGCTAATAACATATATAAAAGATGACAAATGTCACTGGCGCTTTGGGAAATGGAACGTAAGTCAATAAATAATTTTTCTGCCCCGGTG
Source organism: Phataginus tricuspis (assembly GCA_029783875.1). Lineage (NCBI taxonomy): Eukaryota > Metazoa > Chordata > Mammalia > Pholidota > Manidae > Phataginus > Phataginus tricuspis. The sequence goes on from JAQQAC010002594.1 coordinate 36,543,788, forward strand.
TCTGAGGAGGCGCCGGGTAGGGGTGCGGGTTATGAAGGGCCAGGCTTCCCGGCCCCTCGTCCTGCCGCGTCCGCCGGAGGCGCCCAGGGGAGGGGAGGGGGCGCGGAGCGCGGGCCGGTGCGCCGTGGCCGGCCGGGCAGGCGGGCGGGGTGACGTGGGAGGGGAGGGGAGAAGTGTGAAGCGTGTGCGGCTAGGGAAGCCTTTGCCTGTTTAATAGTTGCTGGTGCTGCACTTGCGCTTCGCTCCCAGCGAGAGGGACAGAAGTGGCCAGGCCCAGCCGCAGCTGCAGCCACGGGCGGCGGCACGGAGGAGCCAGACACAAGGAGAGGGGCTGTTTGCGGGGTAGGGTGGGGGGTTCGCTATGTCCGATGACGATTCGAGGGCTAGCAACAGCTCCTCCTCATCTACGTCCACCAACCAGCAAGCCGAGAAGGAAACAAAAACCCCCAAGAAGAAGGAGAGTAAAGTCAGCATGAGCAAAAACTTCGAACTCCTTTCCACCAGTGCCAAGAGGATTCAGGAGGAATTGGGAGACACCACTTTAGACCCTCCACCTAACTGCAGGTTACGTTTCGGACAAGAAATCTACCATTGTAATATAAACAGTCAAGGGGTTATTTGCTTGGATATATTGAAAGATAACTGGAGTCCAGCACTAACCATTTCTAAAGTCCTCCTTTCTATCTGCTCACTTCTTACAGACTGTAATCCTGCCGACCCCTTAGTAGGAAGTATTGCTACTCAGTATATGAAGAACAGAGCAGAACATGACAGAATGGCCAGACAGTGGACCAAGAGATACGCTATGTAAATTGGGTTTTCACAATTCTTATTTGTCTGTCACAGAGAGAGCTGCTTATGATTTTGTGGGGGAGGGTGGGAGTTGGTAAAGAGTAGGGTATTTATATAACAGATACTATTCAGTCTTATTTCCTAAGATTTTGTTTTAACTTAAGATATCTTGCTACAGTAGACAGAATTGGTAATAGCAACTTTTTAGTTCTGCGTTATTAGCTGAAACGTACTACGGAAGGGAATACACATTTGGGTTCAGTTGCTTGTGGTCTGTAAACTTAAAACAGCTTAATTTTGTATAGGTTATACACATGGCCATTTATGTAAAATCCTTCGAAGACTACACATCTTTTTGTTTTAAAAATTGGAATTTGTGTTCCCTTCTTGGAAGGGAACATTGATATCAGTTTTTAGAAACTGCCATCTCATATATATAAAATGGACATGTGGCTGTAAAACACCACATAGGGAATGTAGTTATGTATTTTATTTTACATGCCAATCTGCTTTATTGTGCAAAGATTAGAGGTTGGAATCAGGACTTGTGAAAACCTGTAGTAAAATACCTTAAGCTGTTAATTGTAAGGGGTGGAATAGGAGTTGCTCAGTTGATTGGTTATATGTTGTGGACTACTTAAGTCTGCATTTGTTACTGTGCTAATAAACAATATTAAAACCAAAAATAATAATAATTTTCTACAGATGACTTGCCAAGCAAATATCTGGTACAACTCTTTCTGAGGAAGTATAATGTGGAAAAGCCCTTTTAAATAAAATTTAAACATACCATTTGACATTGCAATTCTACATCCAGGAATCTGTCACATACAAATACTTGCACATGTTCTTAATTATATTCAGAATGTTCCCGCTAGCACTTACATGGCTATCATGGAACACACTTATGTCAAACATATGTATAAATTATACAGCCATTAGGAAAAGATTACAGGCAAATTGCTGCATACTCTCCATGTCACATTATTAAACAAGTTCCAGAAATTATAGTCATAGCACTCTTTTTTTTTGTAAATAAAGTAAATATGTATGTATGAATTTATATGACCATAGAAGAAAAGATCTGGAAGCATACATGGAACTTCTAATGATTAGATTTTAACATTTTATTACTTATACTTCATTATTTGAACTTTTTGCAATAGGTTTTTGTTTATTAATAATGTGGTTTATAAAAAAATAACCAGCGAAATAAACATGGATTCAAGATATCAAATACTAAGATTTTGATATCATGTTATCAACATATTAATTTCATATGGAACACCTGAACTGACTAGAAATCTGTTATACTATCTAACAAATTGAGGCCTTTTTTTAGGATACCTATTTCATATTCAAAATGTTGTAAATAGATATATTACATGTATTTATTATGTCAGTAGCTTAAAAAATCTTCCCTCATGCAAATTTAATGACTTTATTGTGGTTTGAATGTAAATATTTAATGAATTTTACAATAGCTTAGGCACTTCTGGTGATTTACTTCTAAAGCTTGTATATGTGATGGCTTTGACTCATGACTATAAAATACTTTGACACCCTCCCATCAAATATTTTCACCTTCTTGAACTTTAGTAAGACTTGTTGCAGTCTCACAAAAAGAATGTGGTACAGGTGCTACAGCATAACTTCCAAGGCACAGTCACGAGATGCAGCACCTCTTTCTCTCTGTCTCTGTGGGTGTCTCTGGTTCTTTCTCTGTCATTCTCTCTCTCAGGGAGAGGTCTCCCTACTCACTAGGAGCCCTGTACCATACCCAAAGCATCCATGGTAAACAGACCATTGGTGGAGAGATACACAGATATGCCTAAAGAGTACCAGTTGTTCCAGCCCTCCAGAACTTTGAGTTTTCTCCAGCCAATCACCAGATATGTCCTTCTGATGATTACCAGATATATCCCAAAAACCATATGGCTGTAAGCACCTGAGAAACCATGTATAAGAAGCACCTCGCACTCACTCCAAAGGACAGATCAACCAGACAGAAAATAAGTAAGGACACAGAGTCACTGAACAATACACTAGAACAGATGGACCTAACAGACATCTACAGAACTCTACACCCAAAAGCAGCAGGATACACATTCTTCTCAAGTGCACATGGAACATTTTCCAGAATAGACCACATACTAGGCCACAAAAAGAACCTCAGTAAATTAAAAAATACTGAAATTCTACCAACCAACTTCTCAGATCACAAAGGAATAAAACTAGAAATAAATTGTACAAAGAAAACAAAAAGGCTCACAAACACATGGAGGCTTAACAACATGTTCCTAAATAATCAATGGATCAATAACCAAATTAAAACAGAGATCAAGTAATATATGTAGACAAATGACAACAACAGCACAATGCCCCAACTTCTGTGGGACGCAGCGAAGGCAGTTCTAAGAGGAAAGTATATAGCAATCCAGGCCTATTTAAAGAAGGAAGAACAATCCGAAATGAATACTCTAAAGTCACAATTATTGAAATTGGAAAAACAAGACTAATGAGGCCCAAAGTCAGCAGAAGGAGGGACATAATAAAGATGAGAGAAGAAATAAATAAAATTGAGAAGAATAAAACAATAGAAAAAAAAAATCAACGAAACCAAGAGGTGGTTCTTGAGAAAACAAACAAAATAGATAAACCCCTAGCCACACTTACTAAGAGAAAAAGAGAATCTACACACATAAACAGAATCAGAAATGAGAAAGGAAAAATCATGACAGACCCCACAGAAATACAAAGAATTATAAGAGAATACTATGAAAATCTATATGCTAACAAGTTGGATAATCTAGAAGAAATGGACTTCTTAGAAAAACACAACCTTCCAAGACTGACCAAGCAAGAAACAGAAAACCTAAATAGACCAATCACCCGCAACGAAATTGGATCGGTAATCAAAAAACTACCCAAGAACAAAACCCCTGGGCCAGATGGATTCACCTCCGAATTTTACCAGACATATAGAGAAGAAATAATACCCACTCTCCTTAAAGTTTTCCAAAATATAGAAGAGGAGGGAATATTTCCAAACTCATTCTATGAAGCCAGCATCATCACTCTAATACCAAAACCTGGCAAAGACCTCACCGAAAAAGAAAATTACAGAACAATATCCCTGATGAACATACATGCAAAAATACTCAACAAAATATTAGCAAACCAAATGAAAAAATATATCAAGAGGATCATACACCATGATCAAGTGGGATTCATGTCATGGATGCAAGGATGGAACAACATTCGAAAATCCATCAACATCATACACCACATCAACAAAAAGAAGAATAAAAACCACATGATCATCTCCATAGATGCTGAAAAAGCATTTGACAAAATTCAACATCCATTCATGATAAAAACTCTCAACAAAATGAGTATAGAGGGCAAGTACCTCAACATCATAAAGGCCATATATGACAAACCCACAGCTAACATCATACTTAACAGCGAGAAGCTGAAAGCTTTTGATTTAAGATCAGGAAAAGACAGGGATGCCCACTCTCTCCACTGTTATTCAACATAGTACAGGAGGTCCTAGCCATGGCAATCAGAAAAACAAAGAAATACAAGGCATCCAAAATGGTAAAGAAGAGGTCAAACTGTCACTATTTGCAGATGACATGATATTGTACATAAGAAACCCTAAAGACTCCACTCCAAAACTACTAGAACTAATATCTGAATTCAGCTAAGTTGCAGTATACAAAATCAATACACAGAAATCTGTTGCTTTCCTATACACTAACGATGAGCTAACAGAAGGAGAATCAGGAAAACAATTCCATTCACAATTGCATCAAAAAGTATTAAATACCTAGGAATAAACCTAACCAAGGAAGTGAAAGACCTATGCCCTGAAAACTACAAGACACTCCTAAGAGAAATTAAAGAGGACACTAACAAATGGAAATTCATCCCATACTCTTGGCTAGGAAGAATAAATAATGTCAAAATGGCTATACTACCTAAAGCAATCTCCAGATTCAACGCAATCCCTATCAAAATACCAAGAGCATTCTTCAATGAACTGGAACAAATAGTTCTAAAATTCATATGGAACCACAAAAGACCCAGAATAGCCAAAACAATCCTGAGAAGGAGGAATAAAACAGGGGGAATTACACTCCCTGACTTCAAGCTCTACTACAAAGCCATAGTAATTAAGACAATTTGGTATTGGCACAAGAACAGACCCACATACCAGTGGAACAGAATAGAAAATCCAAACATTAACTCAAACATATACGGTTAATTAGTATATGATAAAAGAGAGTTGGATATACAATGGAGAGATGACAGCCTCTTCAGCAGCTGGTGTTGGCAAACTGGACACTACATGTAAGAGAATGAAGCTGGACTACTGTCTAACCCCATATACAAAAGTAAACTCAAAATGGATCAAAGACCTGAATGTAAGTCATGAAACCATAAAACTCTTACAAAAAAACATAGGCAAAAATCTCTTGGACATAAACATGAGCGACTTCTTCATGAACATATCTCCCCGGGCAAGGGAAAGGAAAGCAAAAATGAACAAGTGGGACTATATCAAGCTGAAAAATTTTCCGCACAGCAAAGGACACCATCAGTAGAACAAAAAAGACATCCTACAGTTTGGGAGAATATATTCATAAATGACATTTCAGATAAGAGGTTCACATTCAAAATATATAAAGAACTCACACACCTCAACAAACAAAAAGTAAATAATCCAATTAAGAAATGGGCAGAGGATATGAATAGACACTTCTCCAAAGAAGAAATTCAGATGGCCAACAGGCAGATGGAAAGATTCCCCACATCTCTAATAACCAGAGAAATGCAAATTAAAACCACAATGAGATATCACCTCACACCAGTCAAGATGGCCACCATCCAAAAGGCAGACAACAAATGCTGGCAAGGATGTGGAGAAGGGGGAACCCTCCTACACTGCTGGTGGGGGTGTAAATTAGTTCAACCATTATGGAAAGCAGTATGGAAGTTCCTCAAAAAACTAAAAATAGAAATACCATTTGACCCAGGCATTCCACTCCTAGGAATTTACTGTAAGAATGCAGCAGACCAGTTAGAAAAAGAAATATGCACCCCCTATGTTTATTGCAACACTATTTACAATAGTCAAGAAATGGAAGCAATCTAAGTGTCCAACAGCAGATGAAATGAAGTAGTACATATACACAATGGAATATTATTCAGTCATAAGAAGAAAACGAATCCTACCATTTGTAACAACATGGGTGGAGCTAGAGGGTATTATGGTCAGTGAAATAAGCCAGGCAGAAAAAGACAAGTATCAAATGATTTCACTCATCTGTGGAGTATAAGAACAACGAAAAAACTGAAGGAACAAAACAGCAGCAGAATCACAGAACCCAAGAATGGACTAACAGTTACCAAAGGGAAAGTGACTGGGGAGGATGGGTGGGAAGGGAGGGATAAGGGGGAAAAAGGGGCATTATGATTAGCAGACATAATGTCAGGGATGGGGCATGGGGAAGGTTGTACAACACAGAGAAGACAAGTAGTGATTCTATAGCATCTTTCTACGCTGATGGACAGTAACTGTAATGGGGTATGTGGTGGGGACTTGATAATGGGGTGGAGTCTAGTAACCATAATGTTGCTCATGTAATTGTAGATTAATAATACCAAAAAAAATAACAATAATAAAATAAAAGAAGCACCTTCCTGCACCCAGCCAACATCCAGAACTATGAGAGAGAAAAATCAAATGATAACCATTGTTCATTGTTCTGAGCCCTACATTTAAGGGCCATTTTATGCAGTAATAAATAGGGAGAAACATTTCTTTTAAAATATGCTTTTAATTACATCTTTGTAATAATATTTCAATTAAGATATAGGTACATAAATGGGAATATAAATGTAACATTTTCTAAATAACTGTACCCAGAAAAGGGAATCACCATAGTATGGTGGTTAAGAGCTTGAAGTCTGGACCCAGAAAGCCTGGATGCAAGTCCCTGAAGCCCACTATGGAGTTATGTTGCCTTAGGCTAGTTAGCTCACTGGCCTATGCCCCAGCTTCCCCACCAGTGAAATGCACATAAACGGTGCTGTGCACCTCATGGAGTTGCTGAAAAGATGAGTGTGTTAATATTGTAAAGCACGAAAAACAGTTGCTATAATACTAATGTAATTTGCATTAACTATTATCACTTAAATGAATAGAAAAATTTCTACAATGATTTTAGTCTTCACATAAGTTAATATATTTTAAATGCAATATGTTTCAAATGTAAATGGTAATAATAACATAATTTCCTCTTAAATATGCAGTACTTAAACAGGTAGGTAATAAATCTATGGTGCAAACAAAGGGCTAACAAACTATGGCCACATCTGGAGAGCCATTTGTGTTTTTACCATTGAGGTAAAAGTCATATAACATAAAATCTACCTTTTGAATCATTATAACGTGTAAAATTCAGTGGTATTTCATACACTGATGTGCAACTGTGACACCTAACTAGGCCCAGAGCATTTTCATCACCCAGAAAACAAGCTATATACCCATTATATGGTTATTTCCCCTTCACCCATCCCCTTGGCCCAGGCAAACTGACATTGTGTTTGCATCATTCTACAGACAATTAGGTAATAATAATAAAAAAGAAGACATGCAAGACTATAACTCCAACCAGAGGTTCTTTCCATACTTTTCACATATCTTCTTGGTTCTTAAATTGAAATTCTCTGATGTATAAAGTACGGACAACTCCAGGATTGCCCTTTAATTGAATCTCTGCAAGAACACCCAGCAGAATGTAGAGAGAATTTCAAAGAACACCTAAACCCTTAACTTCCCGAATGACAGCATTACACGCTCCACGGATAAGCTCCCATGTGCAGCAAGCATAAATAATGAAAATTATTTATAAGGCAACCATTTAAATTATCTAGGAAATGCCTGAAGACACATAGCAAATAAAGACACACTTATGCAAACAAATGTAGCAAAATCACTGACAGCCTGTGGCATTGAAACCAAGACCTGCTTTGTCCCCCACCCTCCTTAATCAGAGAGAGAGACTTCAGTGCATGTTCTGAAAGAACACAGAGCTTCCACTCCCCACGGCTCCCACTTCAATGTTATGGTGTTTTCTTAAAAGGATCAGAATACGCAAATTTCTCTCTCTCTCTCTCTCTCTCTCTCTCTCTCTCACACACACACACACACACACACGCACGCACGCACGCACGCACGCACGCACATACTCCGCCCCAACTATGTGTTACAGAGGCTAAATTCCAGACAAGTGTGGACAAGAAGGTTCTCTCTCCTTCTGCTCAGCCCAACTCATAGCACACAAGTTTTATTAAGGTGCAGCACACTGAGAATATTGAATCCCAAAGGGTAAGTGCCCAGCTCATTCATAAGATGGGCTGCCGTGATGGAAGCAGCAAACTAAAAATGGCCACTACTGCCTTACTGCTAAAGCTGGGATGTCACTCAGAGGGAACTGTTGCACTGTCACTACCCCCAGGCCGGGGAGCAAATGTCCAGAGTTAGGGAGACTCAGGACACAGAACAGAGAGCTCCAAAGCTATCCCCAAAGGAACTAACTTCATCTGAAACAGACTGGGGGAAATTCAAACTTTATATGTGGTATCTAGACTAATCAAATTCATAGAAACAGAAAATAGAAAGATGATTGTCAAAGGCTGGAGAACAGGCAGATAGAGAGTTTTTTAATTTCCAGTTTTACAAGATGAAAAATTTCTGGAGATTTGTTGTGCAATGTGAATATACTTTACACCACTGAACTGAATATTTAGGAATATGTAAGATGGTAAATTTTATGTTGTGTTATTTTACAACATTTTATTAAAAAGCAGGCAATACTCTAATAATTCCTGATTACACTGGATTTCTCTCTTTAATTGTTTGCAGCAGTCCTTTCAATAGTGTTTGCTAGGCTGTTGCTCTTTTGTGGTGGAAACAATGTTTTCTCCACAGGAAATGGAACAGGTTGTCCAGAGCTCTGGAGAAAATGGTACCGAGGTGTTGACTGTGGGGTCCGTGGTCAGTAACATGTGGGAAGAGTGACCCAATGTGATTGCATTCAGCCTTGCTCAGATTTCACAAAAGCTTAGACAAAGGACCTTAATAGAGTGCAACTATCTAATGAGTCTGTTCAACTCTATAAAGGGCTTGCTTACAGAAATTTCCTGCATGCCACCTGAACCATTATGATAGCTCCAATTTATCTCAGGTATGAGTTCAAACTGATATATTTATGGCTGGTGCTAAAGTAGTGCTGTGGGTGTTTTTGACAATAACTTTGGAATTAACATTATGATCACCCAAAATACATATTTCATAGTTGCAGTGTGAAGTTTTGCTACTATAATGGTATTGTAGGCAGGTAAGGATACCATCGAATTCTATCCCATCACTTGCCTCGTTCCCCTGCAGGATTCCTGAGGGTTGTATACACACTACAGATGTTCTCAAAGATGTGTTAAACTGTAACAGTAATTGTACTAGCACAACAATGTGAAGCAAAATTGATGAAAGTCTGAATGCGTCATGCAGTTTGCAATTGCTCTATAATCCTGGTCTCTCTATTTCCCCTAAATTTTGGAATAGGCCTAGTCAGTGTGCTTTTCAGGGTGCTACTAGAGAAAGGATGGCCAGAGCTCACCAAGCTACCTCCAGGTACCCAAGCTGGCCATTGTGATTTAGAGAAGGAAAAATCAGCCTGCCCTGGTGACTGGGCCCTGTTAATGTAATTCAAGCAGGTAAAAAAGAGAGGTTCCAGCCATTCAGGTGAACCCTGTGCATGACAGAATCTGGCCACAAATGGACTCTGCTTCTAACTTATCAAATTAAGTTCTCCTCCTGATTGAGGAAAGAGAAGGGAATATAAGGAGTCAAGCAGGAGGAAGCCTGGCATGGAAGAGTTTCAGGTGCTTCCTTCCCCATAAAATGTAGTAGTAATATTTTTCTAATATATAAAACACACCTAGGGTCTTCGAGTGTTTGTGAACTCCTTTTTAGCTTCCCATCTGATACAGTCTTCTAATCACCTATATTAATGTGTGCTGAGATTGTAAAGTTACTTTACATTCACATAGCAAATAAAAATTAAACTTTACATAACAAATGGAATTTAATAGAAATAAATTATAATTTGGCTTATGAGGATTGTTTGGAAATTCCAACATTTGTAACTTTTTTGGTTCTAGGCATATAAACCATATTAATCAATGCTTAAATGCTTTGTGCTGCATTTTGAAGTGTTAAAGGCCCGTTGTATAAATTTTAGCATCATAATTTTTGAATTTTTTTCAACAGCCATACTGATATTTCTGAATTGCCAATAGGCTTTTTTCTAAAGTTAAAGAATTTTCAAATCTAGCAATAATAATACTCCATATTCATGTCAAAAATTACCAATTAAAATTTTTCTTGGAAGTAGTGCTTAACAATTTATAACATACAAATGTATTTACTGCTTAAGCATAATTATTAAAATATTATTAATAAGCAGTTATCTTCATTTCTCAAAGTGGTTGATAGCACAGATTAGATTAACTTGTATGTAAATCAACAGATGTAAAACTCGAATAACTTTAGAACAAGTGAATGTAAGTAAACTTTCTCTTATAAGTCAGAAGAAAATAAACAGATTAATTTTAAGTTTAGAAAAAGAGCTAAGATATAAGATAAAGCTAAATAAGTATGCATATTATTAGTAAATTGTCACCGTTTTTGCACTAGAATCATGATTGCCTAACAATTTCTTAAATATTTGAATCTGTCATTGATAATCTACACCACTATGATTTATCTATGCCACTATGTCTAAAATGCCATGATTGTATTCTGTACCTGATTATAAAAATAAGTATATATGGAGACTCGGCTCAAGATGGTGGCATGAGCAGGGCCATGGAAATTTCCTCCCAAAACCATATAGATTCTTGAAAATATAACAGATATAACTACTCCTAAAAGAGAGACCAGAAGATACAGTACAACAGCCAGGCTACATCTACATCTGAAAGAAATCAGCACTTCACGAAAAGGGTAAGATACAAAGCCAAGATCCGGCAGGACCTGAGCACTCCCTCGACCCCAGCTCACCGGCGGGAGGAAAAGAATCAGAGTGGGGAAGCACAGGACTGCTAAATAACTAGCCCTAGTAATCTGCATTGGGAACACAGACACACATTTCATGGTGTACTGGATATTAGAGAAACAGAAAAGCAAAACCCGAGATGGAGACTGGGAGCAGGTCGCCACAGCCAGCTCCCCTGGGACAAAAGAAAAGCGGGTGCTTTTTAAAAGTCTTAAAAGGATAAGGGTGCAAGAGCTGAACAAAATCATCCCAGCACACTCAGCCTAGCAGGCTTTGAATCTCGAGGAATTTCAGTCCTCCTAACCCCTTGCTGGGTAAAGCAGCCCCGAAACGCCTCACAGCTATAAGTAGCCTGCCATTTGTTCCCCCGTGCTGGTGCTAGCTAAACTGCCATAGCTGCGGAGCAGCCAGAGAGTGACCCTGCCCAAAGCAACCACACAGAGTCTCCTCCCAGTGCACAGCTAACCTGGAATGACAGCAGAAGCAGGAGCAAGGTCTGGATGGCGTGAAGGGGCTGTCCTGGCAGTAGAATGCACCCACAGTGCTCTAGGCTAGCCTGGGGGCAGCCCCACCCACAGCAGCTGAGGGCATTATCCCAGAGACTTCCTCCCAGTGTGTGGGTAACCAGCACAGGCTGCGGAAGCCAGAGCAAGGTCTGGAAGGCACAAAAGGCTCTATCCTTGCAGTAGAATGCACCCGGCATGGTTGCCATGCCCTTGCAGTGCTCTAGGCTAGCCTGAGGGCGGCCCCGCCCACAGCAGCTGAGGGATTATGGGAGATTGCTTCTGGGTTTCCGGGTAACCAGCAAAGGCTGCAGAAGCCAGAGCAAGGTCCTGAAGGTGCCAAAGGGCCCATCCTTGCAGTAGCACATGCCAGGCATGGTTGCCATGCTACGGCAGTGCTCTAAGATAGCCTGAGCATGGCCCCACCCACAACAGCACAGCGGATTATCCCAGAGACTGCCTCTGGGTGTGCAGGTAACCAGCACAAGCTGCGGAACCAGAGCAAGGTTGGAAGGCACGAAAGGGCCTATCCTTGCAGTAGAACGCACCTGGCATGGTTGCCATTCCCCCGCAGTGGTCCAGGATAGCCTGAAGGTGATGCTTCCCATGGCAGCTCAGGGGATTATCCCAGAGACTGCTTCCTGGTTTGCGGTAGTTGGCACAGTCTGCAGAGAAGGGCAAGGTGAACAGCAAACAGAAAGGGACTTTGTTCTCCCAGCTGACACACGTGTCACCTGCCTGCAACCACTTCTATCACCATGAAAAGACAGAAAAACCTGGTCCAGTCAAAAATCACCCAGATAACTCCAGAGAGAGGGCCTGGTGGGATAGATTTAAACAATCTTCCAGAAAAAGAATTCAGAATTAAAGTCATAACGATGCTGATGGACCTACAGAGAAATATGCAAGAGCTAAGGGATGAAATCAGGAGGGACATTACAGAAATGAAACAGTCGACTGATGGGCTTAAGAGCAGACTGGACAAGGTGCAAGAGACAGTTAATGGAATAGAAATCAGACAACAGGAATACAGAGAAGCTGAGGCAGAGAGAGATAAAAGGATCTCTAAGAATGAAAGAATATTAAGAGAACTGTGTGACCAATCCAAATGGAACAATATTTGCATTATAGGGGTACCAGAAGAAGAAGAGAGAAAAAGGGATAGAAAGTGTCTTTGAAGAAATAATTGCTGAAAACTTCCCCAAGCTGGAGAATGAAATAGTTTCTCAGACCATGGAAGCCCACAGATCTCCCAACACAAGGGACCCAAGGAGGACAACACCAACACATATAATAATTAAAATGGCAAAAATCAAAGACAATGACAGAGTATTAAAGGCAGCCAGAGAGAGAAAAAAGATCACCTACAAAGGAAAGCACATCAGGCTATCATCAGACTTCTCAACAGAAACCTTAAAGGCCAGAAGAGAATGGCATGATATATTTAATGCAATGAGACAGAGGGCCTTGAACCAAGAACATTGTATCCAGCACGATTATCATTTAAATTTGAGGGAGGGATTAAACAATTTCCAGACAAGCAAAAGTTAAGGGAATTTGCCTCCCACAAACCACCTCTACAGGATATTTTAAAGAGACTGCTCTAGATGGAGGCACTCCTAAGGCTAGATGTCAGGCAATAAATAAAATCAACTTTCCACAAAAACAGTCAAAGGAAACACAAAAGAGTACAGAAAAAAAACACCTAACACATAAAGAATGGAGGAGGAAGAATAAGAGGGAGAGAAATAAAGATTCATCAGACTGTGTTTATAATAGCTTAATAAGAGAGTTAAGTTAGATGGTTAGATAGTAAAGAAGCTACCCTTGAACCTTTGGTAACCATGAATACAAAGCCTGCAATGGCAATAAATACATATCTATCATTAATCACCCTAAATGTAAATGGACTGAATGCACCAATCAAAAGACATAGAGGAATAGAACGCATAAAAAATCAAGACCCATCTATATGCTGCTTACAAGAGACTCACCTCAAACCAAAAGATATACACAGACTAAAAGTGAAGGGATGGAAAAGATATTTCATGCAAACAACAGGGAGAAAAAAGCAGGTGTTGCAGCACTTTTATCAGACAAAATAGACTTCAAAACAAAGAAAGTAGCAAGAGATGAAGAAGGACAATACATAATGATAAGGGGGTCAATCCAACGAGAGGATATAATCATTATAAATATATATGCACCCAACACAGGAGCACTGACATATGTGAAACAAACACTAACAGAATTAAAGGAGGAAATAGAAAGCAATGCATTCATTTTAGGAGACTTCAACACACCACTCACTCCAAAGGACAGATCAACTAGACAGAAAATAAGAAAAGACACAGAGGCACTGAACAACACATTAGAACAGATGGACCAAACAGACATCTAAAGAACCTGCACCCAAAAGCAGCAGGATACCCATTCTTCTCAAGTGCACATGGAACATTTTCCAGAATAGACCACATACTAGGCCACAAAAAGAACTTTACTAAATTCAAAAATACTGAAATTCTACCAACCAACTTCTCAGATCACAAAGGTATAAAACTAGAAATAAATAGTGCAAAGAAAACAAAAAGGCTCACAAACACATGGAGGCTTAACAACATGCTCTTAAATAATCAATGGATCATTGACCAAATTAAAAAAGAGATCAAGCAATATATGGAGACAAAAGGCAACAACAACACAAAGCCCCAACTTCTGTGGGACAGAGCAAAGGCAGTTCTAAGAGGAAAGTATATAGCAATCCAGGCCTGTTTAAAGAAGGAAGAACAATCCAAAATGAAAAGTCTAGAGTCACAATTATTGAAATTGGAGAAAGAAGAACAAATGAGGCCCAAAGTCAACAGAAGGAGGTACATAATAAAGATCAGAGAAGAAATAAATAAATTGAGAAGAATAAAACATTAGAAAAAATCAATGAAACTAAGAGATGGTTCTTTGAAAAAATAAACAAAATAGATAAACCCCTAGCCAAACTTATTAAGAGAGAAAGAGAATCTACACACATAAACAGAATCAGAAATGAGAAAGGAAAAATCATGACAGACCCCACAGAAATACAAAGAATTATAAGAGAATACTATGAAAATCAATATGCTAACAAGCTGGACAATCTAGAAGAAATAGACAACTTCTTAGAAAAATACAACCTTCCAAGACTGACAAAGCAAGAAACAGATAATCTAAACAGACCAATTACCAGCAATAAAATTGAATCAGTAATCAAAAACTACCAAAGAACAAAACTCCCAGGCCAGATGGATTCACCGCTGAATTTTATCAGACATATAGAGAAGACATAATACCCATTCTCATTAAAGTTTTCCAAAAAATAGAAGAGGAGGGAATACTTCCAAACTCATTCTATGAAGCCAGCATCACTCTAATACCAAAACCACACAAAGACCTCACCAAAAAAGAAAATTACAGTCCAATATCCCTGATGAACGTAGATGCAAAAATACTCAACAAAATATTAGCAAACCAAATTAAAAAATACATCAAGAGGATCATACACCATGATCAAGTGGGATTCATCCCAGGGATGCAAGGATGGTAAAACATTCAAAAATCCATCAACATCATCCACCACATAAACAAGAAGAAGAACAAAAACCACATGATCATCTCCATAGATGCTGAAAAAGTATTTGACAAAATTCAACAACCATTCATGATAAAAACTCTTAACAAAATGGGTATAGACGGCAAGTACCTCAATATCATAAAGGCCATATATGACAAACCTACAGCCAATATCATACTTAAAATCAAGAAGCTGAAAGGTTTTCACCTAAGATCGGGAACAAAACAGGGATGCCCAGTCTCCCCACTGTTATTCAACATAGAGTACTGGAGGTCCTAGCCATGGCAATGAGACAAAACAAAGAAAAACAAGTTATCCAGATTGGTAAAGAAGTCAAACTGTCACTATTTGCAGATGATATGATATTGTACATAGGAAACCCTAAAGTCTCCACTCCAAAACTACTAGATCTAATATCTGAATTAAGCAAAGTTCTGGGATACAAAATCAATACACAGAAATCTGTTGCATTCCTATACACTAAGGATGAACTAGCAGAAAGAGAAATCAGGAAAACAATTCCATTCACAATCACCTCCAAAAGAAGAAAATACCTAGGAATAAACCTAACCAAGGAAGTGAAAGACCTATACCCTGAAAACTACAAGACACTCATAAGAGAAATTAAAGAAGATAACAATAAATGGAAATACATCCCTTGCTCACAGATCGGAAGAATTAATATTGTCAAAATGGCCATCCTGTCCAAAGAAATCTGCAGAATCAATGCCATCCCTATCAAAATATAAACAGCATTCTTCAACAAACTATAGAAAATTGTTCTAAAATTCATATGGAACCACAAAAGACCCCAAATAGCCAAAGCAATCCTGAGAAGGAAAAATAAAGTGGGGGCTGGGGGGATAACACTCAAGCTCTATTACAAAGCCACAATAATCAGGATAATTTGGTACTGGCACAAGAACAGACCCATAGACCAATGAACCAACACAGAGAGTCCAGATATAAACCCAAGCATATATGGTCAATTAATATATGATAAAGGAGCCATGGACATACAATGGGGAAATAACAGCCTCTTCAAGAACTGGTGTTGGCAAAACTGGACAGATACATGTAAAATAATATAACTGGATTATTGTCTAATTTCATACACAAATGTAAACTCAAAATGGATCAAAGACCTGTATGTAAGTCATGAAACCATAAAACTCTTAGAAGACAACATAGGCAAAAATCTCTTGAATATAATCATGAGTAACTTTTTCCTGAACATATCTCCTAGGACAAGGGAAATAAAAGCAAAAATGAACAAATGGGACTACATCAAACTAAAAAGCTTCTGTAAAGCAAAGGACACCATCAGTAGAACAAAAAGGCATCCTTCAGTATGGGAGAATATATTTGTGAACGACATACCTGAGAAGGGGTTGACATCCAAAATATATAAAGAACTCCCATGCCTCAACAACCAAAAAGCAAATAACCCTATTAAAAATTGGGTGGAGGATATGAACAGACAATTCTCCAAAGAAGAAATTCAGATGGCCAACAAGAAGAATGAAAGATGCTCCACATTGCTAATTATCAAGGAAATGCAAATTAAAATCACAATGATATATCACCTCACACCAGTTAAGATGGCCAACATCGAAAGGACTATGAACAACAGATGGTGAGGATGTGGAGAAAAGGGAACCCTCTTAGACTGCTGGTGGCAATGCAAATTAGTTCAACTATTGTGGAAAGCAATATAGAGGTTTCTCAAAATTCTAAAAATAGAAATACCATTTGACCTGGGATTCTACTCCTAAGAATTTACCCAAAGAAAACAAGTTCTGGATTCAAAAAGCCATATGCACCCGTATGGTTACTGCAGCAGTATTTACAATAGCCAAGATATGGAAGCAACGTAAGTGTCCTTAAGTAAGTAAATGGATAAATAAGATGTGGTACATATACATGGAATACTATTCAGCTATAAGAAAAAAACAAATCCTACCATTTGCAACAACATGGTTGGAGATAGAGGGTATTATGCTCAGTGAAATAAGCCAGGTGGAGAAAGACAAGTACCAAATGACTTCTCTCATTTGTGGAGTGTAACAACGAAGCAAAACTGAAGGAACAAAACAGCAGC
Organism: Phataginus tricuspis; assembly: GCA_029783875.1. Classification (NCBI taxonomy): domain Eukaryota; kingdom Metazoa; phylum Chordata; class Mammalia; order Pholidota; family Manidae; genus Phataginus; species Phataginus tricuspis. The sequence continues at coordinate 36,560,921 of JAQQAC010002594.1, forward strand.
AGACTCACAAACTCCAAGAAGGGACTAGTGGTTACCAAAAGGGAGGGGTGTGGAAGGGAGGGTGGGGAGAGAGGTAAAAGGGGATTGAGGGGTATTATGTTTAGTACAGAAGGTGTGAGGGGTCACGGGGAAGACAGTGTAGCACAGAGAAGGCAAATAGTGAATCTGTGGCATCTTACTACACTGATGGAGAGTGACTGCATTGGGGTATGGGTGGGGACTTGATAATATGGGTAAATGTAGTAACCACATTGTTTTTTCATGTGAAACCTTCATAAGAATGTATATCAATAATACCTTAAGAAAATTAAATAAATAAAAAATAAGTAATATTTGGCTCTAACACTCAAGTGTCAGACTATTTCTTCCCAGACACTTGTTTCCAATTAGCCTATCTTGCCACTAGGTGGAGAGTGTTTACTGTTCATGGTTTTGTGATAAAGTTAGCCTTTAAAGATATCTGTTTAAGTATGCATATGAATGGGGTCTTATCTTAATCTGGTGAAAAATGAATATGATATTTTTAGAAGTAAATTTAGATTAAGTTCTTTCCCTGTGAGTCACTAATGAATCAAGCAAATTGTCTTTTTCATGCCTCCTGTAAATCTGCCTGAACTAATTTGGAAAGAAAAGGAAGATGCTTTAGCCCCAGGAATAGTAAGAAATAAATAAACAAACACAGCTCTTAGGATTTCCATCTGGATGCTGTACATGCTATCTGCTAGAAGAAAAAGATGTGGGAACTGTTTCATGAGGCCTGAGAGTTCCATGGGAATTTATATGCTACAATCAGGGAAGGATAATGAAGCCACAGCCGATTCTAGCAGATGGAATTACAGTTGTATGTTTGGACCTTTCAGACCTCCCTGAGTTGGAGCTCTTCCTTACAGAGCTTCTTTCCTTCCATGGCTCTTACTACAAGTTGCAAGACATTCAGAATCTGACCCCTACACATAAGTAACACACAGATGTCATAAAATTACACAGAAGATATTAAAATGCTTACAATTCAAGTCTAGTATTTGCACCTAAATTGAATTGGCTGTATCATAAGCAAGTTACATAATCTTACTTTCACATTAAGGCCTATGGGCTTCCACTAAGTTTAATTTTGGAGACAGAAAAGAAGAAAATTTCCTAGGCATTTACTTGAAAAGATTATTAACCTACCAGTACAGGTCACTAG
>JAQQAC010002594.1:36567106-36774221 GCA_029783875.1 Phataginus tricuspis
CACTAGATCTTATTTAACTAGTCATAATATACATGGATGAACAAAACAAATATTAAGTTTCCCATCATTTGTGATAAAGTATAAATGCATTTCTGAGGAATACTAGGGAAACTGGTAGTATAAAGACTTGATTGTAATTCACCTATGGTGAGAATGAAAATGTTCAAATATACTAACCAATGAAATTCTAAGTTTTTAAATAATGTGCAATTTTCTTTTTAAAATACAAACAAATGCATTAATCATGATATGGGTAAAGTTGCAGTATTTCCTGAATCTCTCACCTACTCATATTAATAGGTGTTTCAAAGGGGTGGAGAGAAGTAGTCCATCTCCATATCAATAGGTAATTACAAGGGGGAGCAAGGACATATCTGGACCAGAGTGGTTGGGTGGGGTCCATTTATTGCAGCTGGGTTGGGTCATAAGAGACACGGGTGAGCAGAAGTGGATGACTGCTTATAAGAAATAAATGGGTTTCTCCCACTTTATTTCTCCCTTTGACTGATTTCGGTTTCAAGGGTATTTTGCCCTGGGCTGGGAAAATATTATCACCCTGGAGTTAGGTCTGGTGGTACTCAGCAGGACCTCTGATAATGAAATCTGTCTTCATGGGTGCAACCCTTGGGTAGGCTGTCCCTAGTGATGGGGAGATACCTGGAGCACCCCCATGGCTGCAGTGGTAGAGGGTGCTTTACTTGGGAGCCCCCTATCTGTGGGGCTTCCAATTGGGGAGCCCCTAGTGGGGAATTGGTCTAGGTTAAAGCACCTCCTAGAGGAGAGGGACCTTCCCTAGACTTGAGGAGGAGTGGAGACACCAAAAGCTGTGGAATTAGTACTCTGTGACATAGAAGACTGCTTAAAGCCCCTGAGTGGCCAGGTAATGGCCAGAATTGTGGGATGCCTGTTGGGAGCCAGTTTGAGCCATCCATCTGATGGCACTGCCCAGAAGCCAGGTAAGAAGGAACCACAATGCAACTTCTGAAAGGAACATCCCTGCTGTCTCTCATTATTATTATGGTGTTTGGAAATGTTGTTATTGATCACTTTCACCTAAATTGGAAAACCAAATTTAATATACCCTGGGAGAAATGCCAGAGGCAAGACCCCCTAATTCTTCCAGGTGGTAAAGATACCTTGAGACAACTGCTGGGCATAAAAGCCATGGGGCATAAATCTGCAAAGAAGTAAGAAGAGCTACTTTTCAAAGAACATTGCTTCTCTTTCACTTACCAACTGCACATCTCCCTGTATGGCCCCGGAAGATGGCTGGTTAGCCAGAGACAGGTAAGATTCCTCAAGGGAGGAACAACCTAAGACAGGCACAGTCGCAGGGGGGCCATCAGGTGAGCAATAGGGGGCCAAGAGAGGCGAGGCTCAGAACCTCACCCCCCCAGTTTTGAGAGAAATCTTCCACGCCCATGGCTGTTTTGCTGCTCTTGTCTCACTCGGATCTATACCCAGTTTATAGGCATGAATCTGACAGTCTACACTTGCTTTCCTACTGCATTAAACTCTACTTTTCATCTTTATCTTATATCAAGATTTAAACAGCTTTCTATTAGAAACTATAATCTTTATTACTTTCACTTACTACTTTAACATTTTATTAAAGAATAATAGGAGGGGGATGTGAAAAAGATATTGGAAACAAGTATTGAGTTATAATAAATGGAGATTGTTTGAGTGGGTTCCAGTTCCCCCTCCCCACCCCTATGTGGCCTCGAGATGGCATATTTGATGAATATGGAAATAGGTGGGTTCAAAGAACAGGTGGTTCCCTCTGGCTAACCCACCAGAGAACAGCTTGATAAATTATAAAAGTAATAAGAACAGGGCATTGCCTAACTTCAGATTAGAAAAATCTCCATTGTAAGTCTTACTAAAAATGGGTCCAAGGCAAATTTCACTCTGTGAAATTTATCCCTGCCTGCCAAAAGGTCATCATGTACTTTTGGAGACAGCCTCTTTATTTCCTACTGGAGATGGAGAATGGGTGTATAGCTATGAAAGAATAAGAATAAAAACAATAGAAAAGTAAACTTTAAATAGTCATCTGTAAAAAAAACCAAGAATCTGGCACCTACCTAACCTTTGTGAGATTTTCTAACTGCAGTGACTAGGAACAAACTTTACTTAGAAACTAGTAGACCACTAAAATATGTCAAAATGATTTAATCTCATTTTCTAAACTCATGTAACCCTGCTATGTGTCAATTAAATAATTAACAACTGTACTTTATGTAATCAAAGAGTATATAAATAATCTGCTACTTTTGATTAAAGGCCAGGCTCAGCTTTTGCTAGTGTCTGTGTCCTCACTCATTTACTCAGCCGCTGTCGCCGTCCATCCTTCAGGGACCCCTGGACTAGCTGGAGCTGGACTCCGGCAGATGCCTTCTCCTCAAGACAGTGGAAAGGGTTATCAAGGAGAGAGAGAGAGATTTCATGGGAGAGAGACACTCTTCAGCATCACTTGGAGCAGCTGAGGGATGACCTCTGGGATGCCCTTAAGAAAGAGAGACAGTTATTGAGAATACGGGTCACACTCCTTGAAGATTCCTTGGCAGCAGGGAGGGAGGAGGCAGTGGGAGAATCTGTGTTGCAGGAGGTCATGGGGGAGGGGGAGAAAAGAGCAGTGCCTTCAGTAGCAGAGGCGGTAGAGATGTCGGGAGAGAATGAGGGGGTGTGGCAAGGACTGATCTGTTGCTGAGGCCACCACCTGACGTACCAGCCTCTCCCACATTAAAGGCCCACTGCGTCGTAATTAAGAAAATGAAAACACAATAACTGCAGGCTCCTCAGGGGGAGGAGCTGTCCCCTACCCAGGTTGTGGAGCACTCTGTGTTCCACCCCTATATTCAGAATGAGCCGGTGGACTTGAGCATCTGGTTTTGACAGAAACCATCAGAACCTCTGCCTATATGACTTTCACGTCTCTGGGATATAGAGGTGGAAAAGATTGTTATGTTGGGTTCTGAAATAAATAGACTGGCTTCCCTGACCACTCACCCTTCCCTTCAGCAGTGGTTGCAAAGTGCCCATCACACCTCAGGGAATTGGGTGCTTCTGGATTGGCTGATAGCATCCATCAGGGCAGTTTGGCCTAATCAGAGTGATTTACCATACTTACACACTAGCTGGTAACGTATGCAGAGCTCTAGCAGGTGTTATGGGAATTGGGCATGAAAAATATCATCTATAATATGGACCCCCAGGGCCCTGATGAGGAGTTGTTCATTGTAAGAATGAGAAATCTGGTGCTCCATACAGCTTCCCTATCTCTCTTTGGTTCCCTAGTGACTATTCTTGCCCCTGACATAGGGCAACCCATAAGTGAGGCAGTACTTTAGCAGATCTGGGGAAAATTGAAACAATAAGAGTTGTGTGGGCTATGAATGAAAGGAGAGGTGCAAATGGCCCCTGAAGGTCTCAAGAACCCAGATATGGGTTTATTTGATAACGGCTGGGGTAATGAAAGAAAAATATGATGGGCAGCCCAATAGGATCTTGTTAGAACTATGGCACCAATTAAAGCCAGAGTGGCAGTTCCTGCCACTGAGGTCGAGGACACGGAAGTCAGGGTCAAAGCCCCATGCCTGGTCTGTGTCCGTGCAAGACATCCTGTGGGACAGTGCTCAGGATCTGCGAGGGCCCTCACCCCCACAGGAGGATATTTGGGCATCACAGTTTCCCTGAGGGTGGGTCAAGGCCCCCACCTGGGGGCATGTGGTGGGGACTGGAGGCCACATGTAGAATTAGTAATTCATTTGTCCTTGTGAATGTACATGTCCTGGCACAGGTGGACACAGGAGCTGGATATTTTCTGATTTATAGCAACCCTGAGCATTTTCCCGGGACCCCAGTTGTGATAGATGGCTATGGGGGTAAGGCAATTAGAGTGAAGAAAGCCCAAAACCCACTGGGGATAGGGCGTTTACCCCCAAAGGAGTATACTGTGCACATTTCTCCCATCCCAGAATATATTTTGGGGGTAGATATTCTGCAGGGCCTGTGGTTACAGACTACTGCAGGTGAGTTCAGACTGAGGGTGAATGTGGTAAAGGCAGGTCTGAGGGGACATGCTCAGCACCTACCTGTAACTCTGCCTGTACATAGGCAGGTGACAAATACTAAGCAGTGTACATTGCCTTGGGGACACCAGGAAATTGGAGAAGCTCTACAGGAGTTGGAGAAGGTGGGCATCATAAAGCCCACTCACAGTCCTTGTAAGTTCCCAGTGTGGCCAGTGAAAAAGCCAGACAGCTCTTGTCATATGACCATGGATTACAGGGAATTGAATAAAGTCACACCTCCTTTGTATGTGCTGTCCCCTCTATAGTAGCCCTTATGACACACTCAGTCATGAACAAGGGACGTATCATTATGTTGTGGACCTTGCTAATGATTTTTTCTCTATTGACATAGCACAGGATAGTCAGGAACTGTTTGCCTTCACATGGAAAGGCCAGCACTGGACATTTACTCTCCTCCCACAGGGATATTTTCCACAGTTCCACCATTTGTCACTTGCAAGAAACTGCAAACAATGAGTCTGTATCACTACAATGATGATATCATGCTCACATCTGATTCTCCTGCAGATTTAGAAGGGGCAGTTTCTAGACTGCCACAACATCTACAGGAGAAATGATGGGCTGTGAACAGCACCAAGGTTCATGGACCTGACTTGTCAGTAAAGTTCTTGGGGTTTGTCTAGTTGTGTAAAACTAAAGTTATCTCAGAAGCACTCATGGACAAGGTCCAGGCTTTCCCTACCCCTACCAATGTGGCAGCATTACAAGAGTTTTTGGATCTTTTGGCCTACTGGGGTATGTTTATCCCGCACTTGGTGCAAATTCTGAAGCCCTTATACCAGTTGGTACAAAAGGGAATCAGGTGGTAGTGGGATGAAATATGTGCAGCTACTTTTATTGCTGCTAAGCGAGCTGTCAAGGCCATACAGGCCTTAAGTGTAATGAACTCATCATGGCCCTGTTAGTTAGATGTTCATGTAACCGAAGATGGTTATGGATGGGCACTTTGGTAGAAGCTTGAATGGATGCACCACCCTATTGGATTCTGGTCACAACTGTGGAAAGGAGGAGAGGTCTAGTACACCTTGATAGAGAAGCAACTAGCTGCAGAGTACCATGCCTTGCTGGCTAAGGAGCCCATCACTAGAACAGCCCCAACCAAGGTAATAACAACCTATCCCATTGTGGGTGGGTGTGAGACTGGACCCAAAGGTCACAGAGTGGCATGGAACAGATGTCTACACTGGCCAAATAGGGTGCATACTTACAGCAGCATAGTGCCCTCTCCAATAGCCCCTTAATTGGAGAACTCCAATGCTTATTGAGGCCAGTGACCTATACCAGTGGAAAGCAGGAAGAACTTGCTTTTGAGCCATTGGTAGCCAAGAGTCCTTATCAGGAGAGAAAAGCCCCTATACCTGAAGATGCTTGGTATACAGATGGCTCCAGCTGTGGGCAGCCCCCTAAGTGGAGGGCTGTGGCTTTCCATTCTAACACTGAGACAATATGGATGGAGAATAGAGAAGGGAAGAGCAGCCAGTGGGCTCAGTTGTGGGCAGTATGGCTCGTGATCACCCAGGAGCCTTCCTCTAGTTGTCTGCACTGACAGCTGGGCCATCTATCAGGGCTGGACCCTGTGGCTATTGACATGGTACCATGCCAACTGGATGGTTGGTCACTGGCCCCTTTGGGGGCAAGAGTTGTGGCAAGACCTATGGGCCTCTGGTCAGACTAAGACTGTTACCATATATGATGTGACTGGCCATTTGCCTCTGGCATCCCCTGAGAATCATGAAGCAGATATACTGGCCCAAGTGCATGGGCTAGAAGGAAAGCCTCTCTCTGATGTATCCCAGTGGTTACATCAGCGTTTGTTGCTCGTGGGGCAAAAGATAATGTGGGCTGTAGCCCATGAGTGGGGCTTGCTGTTGACCTTTGAAGAAGTCAGCAGGGCCTGGAAGAAGTGCCTTGTGCACTCTAAGAGGGACTTAACACTGAGTCCTGCAGCAACATGGGACAATAGTAAAGGGGCCAACACCCCTTGTCAGGTGGCAGATAGACTATATTGGGCCTCTGTGCATATCAGAAGGATATTAGTATACAATGAATTGTGTGGACACAACTACTGGACTATTGGTTGCTTTTTCTGCATGTTGTGCAGATCAGCAAACCACAAAAAGTGGCTTAGAGCATCTCTTTGCAGACTATGCCCAGCCAAGGTGATTGAGAGCAATCAAGGCACCCACATTACTGGATATGCTTTATGAGAATGGGTGCAGCAATTAGGAATAAAGCGGAAGTTTCTGTACCATATAACCCTACTGGAGCAGGCATGATAGAGGTACAATGGTTTGTTGAAATCTGGCCTGAAGTTGTACACCAATAGACTATGGGACTGGTCAGTTCACTTATGGACAGTGTTGGCATTTGAATGAGAAGCCCCGAAAAGGAGACTTGAGCCCTGTGGATATGTGCGCACACATTGCTGCCTCTCCTATACAGCTGTATGTGCAAACCAAAGAGGCATTATTGAAGCCAAGATATGAGCTGCAGAGCAACAACCTGCTGCCAGCCTCAACTGCATTAAACCCTGGAGACTCTGTTGAGTGGATGTAACCCTGGACACTTAAACACATGGACCAGTGATGGCTGGACCTTCTGGCACATTGGAGAAAAGGCCTGGAAGCTGGCCTGGTGTGTGTTTCTGGAGTAACAGCAGAGTGGCTCCCAAAGATCATACCCAAAATGTCCGGGAAGTAAGAGCATCTTATGGGGAAGTTTTGTTTTATATTTATGGCCAGTGTATACACCTCCATAGCCCTATATTTGGCCCATCTGTAACTCCCACAGGGTAGGGGGTGAAAGTCTGGTATACTAGACTAGAATGAGATCCCATTCCTGCCACTGTCCTATCACAGGACCACTCTTTTGCATGCATCCTACCTTATGGACAAGATTTGCCTATGCTGGTATCATTAAAACATGTATCTATTGCCCTTAAGGTTGTTTCCTTCTACATTCCCTGTGGCCTGGACCCACCCGCTGGCTGTAACTGCCACATGATGATTGCTCTGAACTCCCTACCCATTCAGCTACTGCCTGCCTGTGGCATGGGTGAGCTATGGACTTACTCTGCATAGGACTTTGAACATAGCTGGATCCTCCAGCTTGAGGATTATCATGATTTTATTGCTGTTGTTATTATATTTTATTAGTCTGGTTACAATTGTCCAGTTTTCTTGCACAGGGGCCATTGCAGAACATGAGGAAAAAGTAGATTGTGAGGCAAGGATTCTGGAGGGGTGGGCTGTGGGTAAAATTATAATATTTCTAGAACCTCTCTCCTGGCTTTAGTCCATCTCCATATCAATAGGTAATTACAAGGTCAAGCCAGGGCATATCTGACCAGAGAGGTTGGGTGGGGTTCCTTTTTGGCAACTGGGTCATGAGACATGGGCAAACAGAAGTGGATGACTGCTTGTACGCAATAAACAAGTTTCTCCCACTTTATTTCTCCCTTTGACTGATTTTGGTTTCAAAAGTAGTTTGCCCTGGGCTGGGAAAATATTTTCCCCTTGGAATTACACATGATTAACAATATGGAACAAGGGTGGCTGGAAAGAATATAAATTGGTGTAAGTTTTCAAGAAGGCAATTTTGTAATAATTATAAAAAACTTGAAAAGTGTTCAAACTGTTTGGCTCAGTGATTCCACCTCGAGGAATTTATTTTGCTTGTTTGTCATGAAGAAAATTACATAACAACATAAAAATTTGACATTCAAATAATGTTTAAGTATATTATAACACAAGGCTCTACTGCTACACCAGTCTCCTTCTAATACTCGTTCTGTGCCTGTGAGGTTGGAAAGTAAAAACTACATTTCCCAGACATCCTCACTGTACGAGTTGCCAATGGGTTCCGGATCCACCAGTCAGGGACACAGGATCCATGGACTCCAGATGCCCAGACCTGGCATTGGCAGCAGCAGTTGTTTTTTCAGTGCTGTGAACCCTGTCAGAGTCTGCATTGTTGTGCTGGCTGCAGGTTCTCCCTTGGATAACTTACTAGTGGAAGGGCTGCCCTTGGAGCGCAGCATGATTGATGGGATTCTGACAAGTGGAGCTTGTCCCCAAAAGCTCACTTAGGATATGCAGTTCCAGAGTTTTAAGCCATCTTGTACTCAAAAATAAATTCCTTTCTGCTTGAACTAGATAGAACGGTCTTCAATTGAATGGTATCTATACGATGGGTATATGACATATCAGTTTTAAAATCACACTTCAAAAATTAATATTTAATAAGTAAATTACATAACTTCTTTTTTAGCTTAATTTATTTTTCACTTATTTATAACTTACCAATTACACCAAAAACTTTTCTTAAAGGGCCTCTGTCTTTTAGAATAAACAAATTTGAGTAGTTCAGCTGTGGTTGTAAGGAAAATTAAAAACTGATTTTTTTAACTCATTAAAATGTTTAAAAATTATTTTTTAACCGAAAGATTTCCCCTCTGCTTCTCCACTTAGTCAAAATTCTCTTGCTGTACTACCCAATTTCCCTCAAAACATTTGTTCTTAAGTGTAATCCAGTTATAAAGTAGAGTAGCCTGTCCTTTAATATACAAAAGTATTTGTCTCAAACCCACAGAAATGGGAGAAGTCCTGTATTCTTCCTGGTTTCAATGTTCAGGTAATTCTTGGGAAAGAGAGAGGGTGGGAGGTTGGATTCAGTTTTTTTCTGAACAGTTAATCTGGTGGTCTTCTCTTTATTGTCACCATTCTTTACAAGAGAGGAAGGGAACAGTACAGAACTTTCTTTCCCCTCTGATAGGAATTACACCACTTTCCTTAGCCAAGTTAAAGTAATTAAGCCATTATACTGTGGTGGCTTTATAATGCTTTGTGCCTCCATAAGCAAACCCAAACCTAAATCTGTAAATGCCCCAAGATTACCAAATCAAAACCTAAGGACACCCAATCACAGATAGCCGAATAGCCTGTAAGCTATAGCCAATCAATAATTCCTTGCTTTGCTTCAGCTTTTTCTCTATAGAATTCTCTGCAAGCTCCTGTGGTGGAGTGCTTCTAATTACTTACAGTTTGGCACTGCCAAATGTGAACTGATTTTTGCTCAAATAAAATCTTAAAATGTTTAATATGCCTCAGTTTATCTTTTTAAAAGCAGACAGAAGAAAAACAATTTTGGCTTTAAATTATGTTTTTCTCTCTCCATACCACAAGGTTATTCAGTCATAACATTTCCATTTGAAAACACTTGTAAACCTGAGAACATTCCAGTATGTTCTGCATATGTTTGTGGACAACTTTAGGATAAATATGCAATGTGGGTCAAAGGTAAGGTCAGTCCTTCAGAGGAAGGCCTACAAGACAGTTCCTGAAAATGCCCTTTTTCTCTTCAAGATTTTAGAAAAGCATTTAGCTCTAAAACTGATAAGAGTGCCAACTGTAGAAGTCATCTGTGCTGCTAAACTTAGTAGTCTTCCCAGGTGCCACACCCACTTCAAAGCCCTGAACTGTAGAGAGTCTGGGAGGCAGTTTGTTGTACAGGCTAACATGGGATTTAAGATACACTAGTTCTGGGGTCAAATTTGAGTTCTTCCACATAATTTTGTTTGGCCAAATAACCTAAGTTTCAGTTTATTCATCATTTAAAATTGGGAATATAATAATACCTTCCTCATAGGGTTATTTTAAAGATTCAATGAGATAATGCATTCAGTTAAATTTTAACATTTAAGAGTATAAGGCCTAAGTGTCTAAAGAGTATAAGCCTGTAAATGGTGAAGAAATTGACCCACAACTGAACTCCTTATCTTCCTTAAAATTTAGATGCTTCTTCTATATTCCTTATCTCTGTTAATGACATCTTTTAGATGCGTGTCAACAGCAGATGTTATTTCCTTCTCTGTGCTACATTTAGTTCTTTTAAAATAAGCAATGAGAAGAAAATTTCAGAGCAGCAATAATGACAGGACATACTACACAGGGATTTAATAAGTAAATATATGGACAGTGTAAAATAAAATAATGATTGATAACAATGCAATAGTTTCTGCCTTATTTCTAGATAATAAAAGCAATCAGAACTCTTCTTTTGAAGCAGTCATTTTACCTAGTCCTACCCCTAGAGCCTGACCACTTACTGTGGGCAAAACTTTATGTCCTACTCTTCTTCCCTTTAAAAAAATGAGGCCCTGGTAAAACTACTATCAATAATAACAAGAGCAGCAAAAACAATAATAACTTCCAATTTGTGAACACTTACTGCTATGTGCCAGGTACCATACATACTTTACTTGCTAACCCAGCATAGTGATTCTCTGAGGTAGGTATTCTGTTTCCCACATACCCTCACAGATTAGGACACAAAGTAGAAAGAGGTTCATTTGACCAATACCTCCTAACTGGCAGAATCTGGATGTGGGTAAAATTGCAGTATTTCCAGAATTTCTCACCTGGCTTTAGTGCATCTGCGTATCAAATAGGTGTTTCCAAGGGGTGGAGTGAATTAGTCTAACTACATATCAATAAGTAATCAAAAGGGCATGCAAGGGCTTATCTGGATCAGAGAAGTTGGGTAGAGTTCTCTTCTCTTCTGCTACAGCTGGTCAAGAGAGAGAAGGGACGACTGCTTGTAAGAAATAAAAGGGTTTCTTAACTTTATTTCTCCCTTTGACTGATTTCAGTTGTAGGGGTATTTTGCCTCAGGATTTTCACCCTGGGAGTTACCCTGGGTTAGAGCAGAGAGCCTGGATCCAAAACTCTTAAAGAGAGAAAAATTTGTATGGTGAGGCTTCCCACAAACCAAATTACTGGATGAAAATCCAATCATGTTATTCCCTTAAATCACTTTAGATACTATTAAAATGGCAGATTCCCAGATTTATAACAAACCCCTCAATCTGATCTCCAGGATTAAGATCAAGAATTTGCCTTTTCAATAAATTTCTTATGAATCTTATGCACAGCATAAGACTTGAGTTTGAGAACCCCAGATCAACAGCATCAAGTTCACATTCTTTGTTTTAGCACAGAAACCAATGACTTGAGCAGTGCTCACCAGGTAAGATATTCAATAAATACTTGTGGAGGAAAAAAAAAAAAAGGAAGTGAGGGCAAGGAAGCATGGAAGGTAGGTCCAGCTACTTGTTTGGATAAAATTAAGGCTTAAGATGGAGATAAGAGGAATAGACTAGATACCTAACAGAAATACTGCACGTATTCATCCAACCTTCAGTTTGTGTTCTGCCTTGTTTTTTCTTCTTCAAAAGGTTAGGTAGCCCCTGAAAAACAAATGCAATGATTAACTAAGTGTAAATTTAACTACTCAGCTTTTAAATGCCTTTCATTCTTTTCTTTTTTTATTACACCTTTCTCTGCTTGCACTGGCATGCAAACTGGTTGTTCTGGTCAATGAGTCAGTGTAGATGGAAGTATTAATTTACAGGAGCACAGCTTGTGTTGAAGTCCTTCCTAGGCATGCATAGTCACACACGCATGAAAGTAGTGGCTGCATATCTGTGTTCCATTTAACTCACAAAATTTCTAAAATATTCGTGGAAATTTTGCCTGAAACCTGCTTTAGAAAGCTTGACACATTTTAAATCCAAACATATATCCAAGTAAAAAGTCTCCTAGTAATGTATTTTTAAGACTTTTTTAGATAAGTTTTAGGTTTACAGAAAAATTGAGATGAAGGTACAGATTCCTCATTTACCCCCTGCCCTCACATGCACAGCCTCCTCCATTAGCAACATCCCCCACTAGAATGGTACATTTATTACAACAGATGAACCTACATTGATACATCATAATCACCCAAAACCCATAGTTTGCATTAAGTTTCACTCTTGGTGTTGAACATTCTATGGGTTTGAACAAATATATAATGACATGAAACTGCCATTATTGTGTCATGGTAGTTTCACTGCCTTAAAAAGTCCTCTGTGCTGCACCTATTCATCCTCAACCCACCTCCAACTCCTAGCAACCACTGATCTTTTTACTGTCTCCATACTTTTATTTTCCTGAATGTCATATATGGAATCATGCAATATATAGCCTTTTCAGATTGCCTTCTTTTCCTTACTAATTTGCATTTAAGTTTCCTCCATTCTTTTCAATGTTTAATAGCTCATGTCTTTATAGCTCTATTTAATACTCTGTTGTCTGTATGTACTACAGCTAATTTTTCCATTTACCTACTGAGGGTATCTTGGTTGCTTCCAAATTTGGGCCATTATGAATTTAACTACTATAAACATCCATGTGCAGGTGTTTGTATGGACATAAGTTCTCAACTTCTTTGGGTAAACACCAAGGAATGCGACTGCTGGATCATTTAGTAAGAGTATGTTTGATTTGGTAAGAAATCGCCAAACTGCCTCCTAAAGTGACTGTACCACTTTGCATTGTCACCAGTATTAAAAGATAGGCACATTAAAAATTTTAAGCAAAAATGGATTCAGAGGGGACAGCACCAAACCAGAAGTGTTTAGGAGTACTTTGCTGTCAGGAGCCAAAGGAAAGACTGAAACAGAGAAAGTGTGGAAGTAAAGAAAGAAAATTATTTCATTGTCTATAGCTTAAAGCCTATTTGAATGTTTTTGATTGGTTGTCCTTAGGTTTCAATTTGGTGACCTTGAGGCATTTCTAGGCTTAGGTTTTGGCTCGCTTACATAGGCAACCAGAGCGTTCAAGCCACCTCAGTCTATTGGCCTTCTGGTTTGATTAATTTAAGAGGAGGTAAGGTTATCTGTCCAAGACCAAGGGTATAATTCCTCTGGGCCTCAGGGACAACTGCAGCTGAAAACCAGAAGGCTGTCAGACAACCAAGATGTGTTTTTTTTTTTTCATTTCAGCTTTTCCCTTTGCATTTCTTCTTTATTGGAAGATCAGTCTTTTCTCCTACTCAGTCCATATTATGATCAAAAAGTGGTAAGATTGAAATATTCATGTTAGTTACAGCTTCACACAAAGAAAATGATGTCCTACTCTGATTTAATTTCCAAATTCTCGGAGAAGTGACTTGGGATCTATTGCTATTCCTACTTCTCTCTAAACAGCTGTGGCCAGGAGATAATACAACATTATACAAATATGGCTATTGGGAGCTATGGCTAATGAGGGGCAGTTAAGGGCAGTGGTATGTTGGAGCTGGTTCATAATAACTTACAAGAGCCAATTGTTAGATTTTCAGAAATTTTGCAAGCTGGTTGTTAAACACAGGATTAAAAATTAGATTATACAAAGTTAAAGTGTATCATATTAAAGTCAAAAGTGATAAATTTCAAAACTGCCACTTCCTAACTCCTTCAACTAAAATTTAATATTATCTATGTTCTTAAGACTATTTAAATTACATCTATTGGATCTGAACACTTATAATGTTGTTACAGATATCTTTCTGAGTTGGTGTTTTTGTTTCCTTCAGATATACCTCCAGAAGTGGAATTGCTAGATCAAATGATATTCCTTTTCTTAGTTTTCTGGGAAATCTCCACACTGTTTGCCATAGTGGCTGCATCAATTTACATTCCAAGCAACAGGTGCCCAAGGCTTCCCTTTTCTCCACGTCCTCTCCAACACTTATTTCTTGTCTTTTTTATAGTAACTATTCAAACTGGTATGAGGTGATATCTCATTGTGATTTATACTTTTAATTCCCCTAATATTCAGTGTTGAACATCTTTTCATGTGCCTGTTGGTCATTTGTATGTTTACTCAGTTCCTCTGCCCATTTTTAATCAGATTGTTTTGTTATTGCTATTGAGTTGTACAGGGTTTTATACATTTTAAATATTAGCCCCTTATTAGGTGTATGATTCTCCCATTCCATAGGTTACCTTAGTTTGTAGATGGTTCCTTTTGCTGCACAACAGCTTTTTTAGTTGATGTAGTCCCAATTGTTTGGTTTTGCTTTTGTTGCCAAATCCAAAAATCATTATCAAGACCAATGTCAGGGACCTTACCTCTTATGTTTTCTTCTAGGAGTTTTATGGTTCAGGTCTTATTTTCAAGTCCTTAATCTTGACTCTTGTGTATGATGTGATATAGGTAGGGGTCCAGTTTCATTCTTGCATGTGAATATCCAGTTTTCTGAGCATGATTTATTGAAGAGACAATTCTTTCTCCAGGAAAAACAAATGTTTATTCAGAAATGGGTAAGTAACACATAGTCTCCTGCATCCCTTAAGCCTCTTCCTCTCCTTTTGAATATAAGCAATGACCTGGCTGTCCCTAGCACCTGAGAAACCAGGTCCTACCACCTTGTATGTGCTCTCTTAGGCTAAGAAGAGGAAAGTAAAGGAAGAATGTATTCCAGCTGCTGCAGAGAACTAAGTTTGTACCCAAAGAGGGAGAAGGGAACAAAGCAGCACTCTTTGAAGAACCTGAAAGTAGAGCACCATCAGGCACATCCCTTGGACTTGCCAGACCTGGGTACCCTCAGAGCTGAAGGTCTGAGCTGGGTTCAAACCCTGGGTCCTTGCTGCTTGACAGATTTAACTCTACAGATATCTTAGTTGCTAAGTTTTTCTTCTTCACTGGGCTAGTCCCAAGCTGGTCATGAGAGGATTTGGGTATTTCAGGTCCCCTTCACTTTTTAGGCTTGTGCCTTTCATAGCACTTGCTACTGATTTTATGGAGCTCCCAGAATCCTGCTCCCCAATTCACACAGCTCTGCTGGCCTGGATTCCTGTTACAGTTCCAACAAACCAGCAAGAGACTGAGACTGATACTGGAGCAATGATGGCTTGGTTTTCAAGGGCTGCCCTGGGGTTCTACAGCCCTATCTCAAAATACAGTCACATTGGGAGTTTGGGTCTTAATATATGAGATTGGGGAAAACACAATTCAGTCTACAGCACTACCCTAGTCCAAAATGAGAAAATGAAGGGTGGGGTTACCAGAACCTAGATAGGATAGCTGTTTAGACAGTGTTGCCTGCTAGGAATTGGGGCCACGGATATAGCAAGGTCAACCTCTAGTATCCCTCATGAAGGGAGTTATGAAAACAAATAGTTCAACCCTTATTCCCTTTCTACTCTTAGATATCCTGCACATTGTCTTCCATTGTCTGAACTCAACCAAAACCAAAGAAGGGAACCAATTGGGCAGTTTATATGGATCAGCCTTCTAAGGTGAAGACCAGGGTAGAGAGTGTAGAAACATATCAGGGCAGCCAGAGATACCCACCACACCCATTGTCTTGCCAAGGGGTTTCAGACTCAGGCAAGTTCACTATGGATTCAGTGAGACTGAGGAATGACAATGGAACATCCTTGGGGTGAAAGGGTTTATTATCTGGCTTGTTCTCCCAGTGATAGATTGAGCACTAGAATTACATCTGCATCTAACAGTCTTCAGGTCTGTAATCCTCCATCTCTGTCTCCGTGCAGAGCACTGGGCAGAGCTCTTTATATAGTAACTCAGTCAATAATAGCTTATTACCTATGGGTGTTGAAGCAGTAGCCTAACAGCAGGCCAGTTACACCATCAAGTAGTTAGGTTCAGGTGAGGATCCCGGATACAGGAACCTTCATTTTATCCACAATGGGATTCTAGTGATTGACCTGCCAGCATGGGAATAAAGTTGGTATAAATCCTTTCACCCCAAGAACATTCCATTGTCATTTCTTCGGTCTCACTGAATCCATAGTGACCATGGCTGGGGCTCAAACCCACTGGCAAGACACCTTCCCAGGGCAACAGAATCCAACTACCTTTTTTTTTTCCTGAATCCACATTGTTGATAGATACACACTTTAGACAGTAACATTGGCCAGGGGCAAGGCCATTGAGAGGAGTGATGGAGGCCAAGTCTCATTGGAAAATACATGCCCTGATTAAAGGTATTAAACTTCAGTAAAAGCACACAAACACTGTCCTGGTTCAAGGTAAGTCTTAGGTCAGCAGGCTCCAGTTGGCAAACTGTGCTGTATGACCTAGCCCTAGCCTGATTTAATATTGAATGTAGTGAAAAATATGTTTCAGAGACTCTAGATTTTGTTGTCTTCCTCTAAAGAGAGTTGATCACTTTGAGCTTATATTGGCCTGGTTTTACATTTTAAAGGTATAGATTGTGAAAAGCCCAAGGTATTTTCCACTCCCACCCTAAAGTGGGCTTAACACTGAAGTTCTGTCTGCAAATCTTGTTCTACTTTTGTTTTAGGCTGTGTCCTGATTAAGCCCTTACACCTAAGATGTTACCTGTAGGTCAAACATTATCTCAGCACCTGCCCTTTCACCCATTATCTGAGTTTCAGCTCATTGATGTTCTACTTAGATCCTCGACCTCTTTCTCCCTCAGAACCTATGTATGTGCTACTCTCTGACTGGAAGACTCTTACCTCTACCTTTTACCAGGATCAATCTCAACTTCATCTCCTCAGAGGCCTTTATTGGTTTTTCCATATTAAACACCCCGTCCCCACACCTTGCCATATTAACCTATTTGTTTCTTTCCTAGAATTCATCATGATTTTTTATTTGTTTACTTATGCCTTGTCTCCTTAACTAGAAATGTAAACTCAAACTTATTGGAGAAACCAGATCCTATACTATATATTTTTAACCTCAGAGCCTGTAACAGTGAATATTTGAGACTGAATAAGAATTTAATAAATAGTTGACTGAATTAATAAATGAATAGAACATTACATAACACTATTCTTCATCCAGCCTCTTCTTACCTAACCACTGAATATCAACATGAATTGACCCATGGGCAGCTCTGCCACCAAGGACCTTTTTTTACATGAAAACCATCCTTCTAACCACCACCCCTTCCCTTTCCTCCTGCACCTAGGTTAAAAGTCTTTTAATCTCAGAAGACGTTATTTTGCTTTCTCCAAAGCTTTCCTTGACTCTATTCTGTACCCCTCCCCCAAGTCTGAATGACATACCCCTAACGGTTAAAATAACATCCTGGGTGTACTCTATATTATACTCAATTGTACTCTATATGAGGCAAGCTGCTTGGATTTGAGCCATGATACTACCACTCATGATCTTGGGCACTTTAACTTCATATTACTTCACCTTCCCTTTATGTAAAATAGAGCTAGTAATATAATTGAATTTTTGGAAGATGGAATCAAATTTTGTAGGTCAAGTGTTAAGAACAGTACATGGCACACAGTTAAGAATACATGATTCTTAGCTATTATTTTTACACAGCAATTTCTTGTTGTCTTTTCCCTGTTATAGTGAAAATTTTTAAAGGCAGAAATATTGTCCTATTCACACTTGATTCCTGAGCATCTGATACCTAGCTGTGTTTTATATTTACTGAATTGTTCTTCCTCTTCTATTTCCTTCAGGCCATTCTTAAATATCTTCCCACAGCCTTTATTTTGGCCTCAATTTGTTACAATGACCATCAAAAACCAAGGTCTCTATCTTTCTCTGAGCTTGCCATTAGTTTGTTACTATGTAACAATATAAAATTACTTCCAAATTGCCTTTTTTTTCCCTTCAAAATTACTTTCCACTGTTGTAACTCCAGAGGGCTGTGAGGAGGGGTGGGGAAATCTGTCTCTAAGCCCTGGGCAAATTACCTTTGAAACCGAAATCAGTCAAAGGGAGAAATGAAGTGGGAAATATTCATTGCTTACAAGCAGTCGTCCACTTCTACTCTCTCGTGTCTCTCGCTACCCTGCTGCAAAAAGGAACCCCACCCAACCTCTCTGGTCCAGATATGCCCTCGCTCCCCCTTGTAATTACTTATTGATATGAAGATAGATTACTTCTCTCCACCCCTTGGAAATACATACTGATATGCAGATATCCTAAGGGCAGGCGAGAGATTCTGGAAATACTGCAATTTTACCCACAGTTGTAAACTCAAGTTATGCAGCAGTAAAGAAAAATTCGTTTCATTCCTTTAGATAATGGACTTTATACAAGTTTCCTTGCAGATTTTACCATATTATGTAGTTAAGACATTTTTGGTTACTTCCGTAGTTTCAATTTCTTAACTGTCTTCAAATTAGTTGTGTACCCCAGGGCCTCAATAAATGTTTAAATCAAAATACATGTTTAAGTTAAAATACAATTCATTTTCACAGTTAAACACAAAACTAGTAGGCTTTTGTGACAAGTGATCTGGCACCAACTGAGAAAGTACATACAGCACCCTGAGTACAAAGTGGTGACTGTAAACGGACTGGCCCAAACTTATCCTAAATAAGTTCCCGGTTTTCAACACTGAATTAGGAGTCCCGCGGAGCACCAGGAAGCGTCTTTGCCCTTAAAATGGAAGGTCCGGTTCAGGTGAGAAAACTGCACCTCCCGGGAGTACCAACCTGAGAAGGGTGCCACAATATAACCGGCGTAATCTAATCACTGGGAATAAGGCTCATCCCAGGGACATCCGGGCTGCGGGGAGCGGGGCGACGTGCTGACGTTACGTCACGTTCTCCCGCGCGACCCGCTTCCCCGCCCCTCTCCGCAATGTGACGTTCCCAGGGAGGAACGAAGCGTAAACAGCGCAGGGCATTTCGGGAGTGGGATTGTTTCACGCAGGAAGCAGGCTCCATTTTAGCGCCGCCCGCCGTCGCCATCTATTTCCCTTCCTTCCCCGTAAACCCTCTCCTGTCTCCGAGGCTGGCCTAGGCCGTCGGAGTAAAAAGACGGGGAGGGGTTAGAGGGAGAAAGAGGAGAAAAGGGTGAGTCGAGGTGAGTGGTAGAGGCCAAGGCGCGAAGCACGTAGTTCGGCCGACTGACTGACTGACTGACGTGCCGGTACTGTCGCCGCCGCCGCCGCCGCGGGTTCGGCGCCCGCGCGAGTCGCATCGAAACAGCAGCGCCAACAGCGGAAACCGGAGGGGAGCAATGGCGGCCGACAGCCGGGAGGAGAAAGGTTAGTGTGGAGAAAGGTGACAGGCGGGGCTCCGGTGGGTCGATGGAGCTTGGGCCTCGTTGAGGGATGGGGGTTGGGGAGGTGCGTCTTCCCCGCGCGGGGTGTTCCCCTCACCGAGACGCTTGGATTCTTTAGAAGAGACAGGCCTGCCCTTTCGTCCCTGTCCCCTTAAGATCTAACACTTCTCCTCGCCCACGGTTTTTATTTGCCTAAATTTCCTTTTCACTGTCCGTTGAGCAGTCCTGGGCGCGGCTGAGGGAAGGCCTGTTCGGAGTTGCAGGCCCCTGGTGTTTATTTCCTGGTAGGATCATGCGGATTTAATGCGCATTTTCAGAACTACCTTTTCTGTTAGGCTATATTCCGAATATCCTTAACGCCCTATCAAAGCTGGTCATCTAGTAAGCGAGCGTGTTTAAGAAGTGGTGTAGGTGGATTGTTAATCTCGACAAATATCTACAACTAACTTCTGGCTGTTCTGTTAAATAGGCACAGTGGCAAGAATTGCTGGTTTGGTTCCTCGAGTACTTTCTTTGGGAAACATGTTTGAAAGGGTAATTACATGATTTAGGCCTGGCAAGAAAAAAATCCTGACCACTAGTCTCAAAGAATCGTTTCTCCCAGAGGGTACAACCAAGAACAAATGGGTGTGATTTATAGCGAGTCGGAGGAATGAAATTACAGTGAAATACAGCAACAGCGGATGCTGCTAGAACGGCATGTATGTCTTTTGAAATACCGACCTCCTAAGCTCTGGAGATGTTAAGGTAGATGTTGAATCAATATGTGACTGGGGAGTGGTGTTTCTGATGCTGCCCTGAGGTCTTTTCCAACCCTCAGATTGCCATGATAGTTTTGGTTGATTAAACATGGCCTTGTTACCTCAACACTAATCTACTCTTCTCTGTGGCTAATTTGGGGGGGGTGGCGGGCGGATTTATTAAATGACTCGAGTCAAGTTGTATTAAGCCAGTGGTCTCTTCCCTAAGAGAAGGAAGAGTCTTCATACTTAAATAAACTGCTTTAGGATAGCTTGGGAAGTGGAGTGGTAAGAAATAGGTTTAAGGTATTGCTCTTGTTCTTAAAAGTAGTTCAATGATTAGGTCATAATAGTTTAATCTTACATGAATCTTTAAAAAGCGCCCCCTTTTTTGAGAAACTGGAAGGAATGCGAACATGGAATTGCATGGTGATAGCAAATAAGAAAAAACTTTTAATTAGTAAGCAATTATTAAAGTAGATTATTTTTAATAAGGAATTCAGCCAACATTTTATGTCAGAGTGTATTCTGAGCTGTGGGTATGGGAGTGGGTGGTGGTTGTGGTGAAGTAAATACAAAATGCATAAAACTCAGTACTTATCAAGAATTCATTGTTAAGAGTGTAGTTGTATGTCAGTAATAGACACTAATGTTTAAGACACAGAGTTGAGGAAGAAAAATAGGTAGTATTTTAAAAACTTTGTAACTCTTTGTGGGAAGTAGTAAAACTACCTTTTAGCAGTACTTAGGATAAATTGTCCAACTTTTGAAGGCTTTCACATTTGTATAGTTTTTTTTAAATCTTAATTTCCATAATTGACCACCTCTGTTTTAAAACTTCTAATATAAGTGTTTATCTTTATAGTTTATATCAAAGATGGTTTCTAGTTTACTGGGAAAGCTAGCAAATGGAAATCTACTGGAATTGCTTATTTAAATTTGTAATGGAAAGATTTCTAGAATAGCCCACTTTGCAAATAAGGAAACTGAGGCCCAGGGTGTCTTACTTCCTTGATCATTGTCACAGCTAGAATAATAGAATTAGAATCAATACCTAACTTTTCTTATACTTGAACAAGGAAAAGTAGGAAGCTAAATATTTATTGCCGTCAGTTACTACCTTGTATGAAGCATTAGGGAATAATAAAGATAAGCCTTGTAAGAATCTTAGGCATGTCACAAACCATAGGTGCCTTCCTAAACAATCCCATAAATGGTGTAAGATCTGGATAAGAAATGTTTAAATTGCAGAAGTTTGCTTTTAGTAATGGAACAGTTAAAAAAATTTTTGGTCATAGAGTCCTTGGATTATTGGGCTTTGCACAGTAACCTGTGTAATAAACAGACATTAACTTCTATAATGTTTCTGTAATATCCATAATAGGAGCTGAAACCTCTGTAACTGGACAAATAGCTAGCTCCCTCTGAGTCCTGTGGTGATTATTTGTTCCAGAAGTGGATTTGTAAGATGTTTGAAAGACAATAATTAAATGCTTTTTTTTTCTATGTGAGAAAATACACGTCTTTTGTAATAAATACACCTTGTATAAATTTTATTTCTTGAGCTCATAAAAAGTTCTCTTTGAAAAAGTTACAAAAATTCAATATATCCAAAATGTGGATAATGAATTACCACTTTTCATAAGTAACATTTTTCAACATTTCCAGGCTCGAAGCTCCATGAGGGCCTGGAATACATCTATCTTCTTCACCAGTTTCCCAGTGTACCGTACTTGTGTCTCAGTGCCTTAAGTAAATGATTTGCAAGTAAAATTAGCCCAAGGTTAGACTTCATTAATAACTGACTAGTTATGTGATGTGACATTTGCTATTGATAACGGAAGCTGACAGCGTTTCAGTTTAAATTATATAGTTATAGGTAAATATGTACACACAGTTTTATACACACACACACACACACACACACACACACACACACACACACACATATGCTGTATATTCGTACTATAGGCCTCACTATAGTAAGTCTTTAGGATAAGATTGACTTTCTTGGTCCACTTTAGTTAGAGCTCTATAAAACATAGAGTATGTGTTTGATATTCCAGTGTGTTTGTTTTCCCATAATAGAAATAGGATAAAAATTTTGAATGCTCTCAGACTTCAATTTTATGTTTTTTGGAAGATAGGAAAGCTAGGTGGTATATCCAGGTCTTTAACACTTTATTTAGAGGACTGACAGTTTTGAATCACAAAAAGTAACTGAAGTCTGGTCTAATGTAAAATGTAACAGAAAGGGAGGTTTTAGGAAATTTAGTCTACTGCCAAACTGCACTAAAAGTTATTAAATTAATTAAAGTAAAAAGTATAATGGACTTTGGTATTCTGTGTTAGAAAACAAAATATGTAGTATATTTAATTGTTCAATTTTCTTCTAAATACGCTAGGTCATAGTCTGATGCTGGACCTTGAAAAAAAATAATTTGTAACTCTTGACTCAGAAGCTTCCTGGGTTAAAAAAAAAAAATAGGCTTGTGTGGCAGTTAAAGGTTGATTTTTCTACACCGATAACCCTGGAGTTAAGGTTTATTGTGTTTCTGGGCCAGGAATTTCAAGATTTAGGTGTCATTCCGGTGTAGTTGAAAGACCACTAAGTTTGGATTCAGAATTGTGAGGTTTTAGAGTCAAGTCACTTCAGTTGTGTGGGCTTCGTTTTGGAATTCTTGTTACATACATAACCTAAAGGTTAAGCTACTTTGAAAGCCAGTTAGGTTTTCAAGTTTCCGTATTTATCAAAAACAAAAATCTTATAGTCATGGTAACAAAAAGCAGACCTTGCTCTAACATCATCTCGGATTTTGAACAGGATCTAAAAACAATGATTCTTTTTATTTCCTTGTTTTGCCTTGCTAGACCCCTGGATCTGAAAACTCAGTTTGCTAATAGTTTGCGGTGACAACTATGACTGTGCTAGCTTGCTAGATTGTGATGAAAATGAAGTCAGTAAGCATCATGGACTGTGAGTACAGAACATTCATAGTTGATTGCACTTACACAGAGAGTCAAGCTAGCAGTAGCCTGCTTTATTTTCTTTTTAATTGAGACATTTAAAAGTCAGACTAATTCTAAATACAAATCTGAATTTGAGAATCCTCTTGAAAATTTGGAAGATCAGACAATATGGTACTTGGATTATGTAATACAACAGATAATGGTGAGTTAAGTTAAAGATGGTCTGTGTTCAGGCAAGCATTAGTAAAATACAGTGATTTGCCAGGTATAAACCCAGATTGTCTCATGCAGAACCTTAACACGTGTCTTAACAGAAAGTTATCAGGACTGCTCCATCTGGTTGTTTTCAGGTGAGAATCTGGGCCCCTGATGATTAAATAGTCTTTTAAAAAATAGGCTCTGGATTTTTACATTAAATCTTCAGAGTTTTCAAAAACAAAGCATCCAAGAGTCACGTTCATCCTACAGACTATTAGTTCATAAAACTTTTGGATGGATGTGAATTTTAGGTGTAAAAGGAAATATTGCTTAGTGAAGCATTTTATGTTTCATTTGAGGTAGTTTGTTGCATTGACACATTGTAAAAAAAATTCATTTTGTTGTGTCTTAAACACAATTTTCAAGGTCTTAAAAAGACTACTTCCTTATATAGACTTACAATGTGAAGTGCTTTATCATATAGAAGTGCTGCATTAGAGTTAACTTTTATACTACATGATTGTATGTTTGTAGAACTCTTCTTACCCTGGCATTTGCTAACCTTTGTTCATTTTACTGTTAATAGTCTTAGGTTGGGGTCCTACTGTCAAACTGCTGTGAAGTAATTGAATATATATCTCTATACTGAGCAATGATGTTAAATTTCAGGGTAAGAAAGTGATTTAAAACATTTATTAAGGTAAAGTCACCCTCGAGAACTAATGTATGTTACCTTTGTCTCTTAAAGAGCTGATTATTTTTTTCCAAAAAAGATATGCCAGTGATGAGTCTTCAACAGCACTAACTTCTGAGAATATTAAAAATAATCTTTATTTATGATTAATTCATCCTAAATTGAGAAAATTGAAATATATACAAGTTGTACATTTTTTAGCCAATGAAAGATGTGGTCAGAGGAAGCAGCTTAAGTTAGTTTTGTAACACAGTACTAAAGACACTAACCTTTTCAACCTAGATTTTGGTTTTTAAAAAGACACTTTGCATTTACAATGAAAATATTTTAGTTTAAAAAAAACTAAGTAGATATTAAAAACATCTAGCAAGGATTTGACATTTCTCCCAACAATAAGTGGAGTCTGTCTCCTCTGAACCTGGGTACTACTTTGTGATTACCTTGGAATAAACTACTGTGATAGTGTTGCTGAGCTTCTGCCTGGCCCTTTTTCTGCTGGGATGTACATTTTCAGAGCCCTACACCACCATGTAAAAGGTCTGCCTATCCTGAAGTTGCCATGGTAGAGCTTGACCACAGAAAGAAAGGCTCTAAAGCCCCAGCTATATTTTGGATCTTCGCAGCCTAGGAGCCAACGAGACATATTGAATAAGCAAGCCTTCAGATGATTCTGTCCCTAGCCACCATCTGATTGAAGCCATATGAGAGACCCTAGTTGAACCCCAGAACCATAAGCAATAATGATAATTGCATGGTTTTAAGCCACCAAATTTTGGAGAACCATGTTATACAGCAATAGGTAATCAGAACATGTATATATATTTGTCTTACTGAAAAAAGAATTTTGTGTTCTGGACCAGATTTTTTTATAATGAAATATACTCTAGACATTAACAAAAGGTTTGTGGTAGGTACGGTTTTATAGAATCTGATAGTGATAGGGAAAGGCTTATAGGTTAAAAAATCATCAGGAGGTTCAAATAACTGCCCTCCTCTTCTTTCCCCAAACACTGATATTTTTTTTCTAAATGCCTCTTAGGAAAGGTATAGAAACTAGAGCTCAGACTGGGACTGTCCCAACGAGAATTAACTCTTACATGATGACCTGGATTTTCTTGCTTCCAAATCTAAATCTCTTTGTACTGTATATCATATTTCAGTAAATATGTAAGTGGTTTCATTGTTGGAGAGAAGTAATATAAAATATGGTCATTTATATCATGGGTTGGCAAACTTTTTGGAAAGGGTCAGATAGTAAATAATTTTTTAAGTGTGGACCACATAAGGGTTTGTCACATATTAATTATTTTTTTAACAGAACCTTAAAATTGTAAAAACCATTCTTGTGTCAAAAACAAGCGATAGCCAGAATCTGTCCTATAATCTTAGTTTGCCACATTGTGATAAAACCACAATTATTTGGTGATCATGGACTATATAATTTGTGTAAAAATGTGTATACCATTAAGTGAGGATGTTATGGTTGATATTAAAATAAATTTAAGATGCTATAATGTTGGTAATGCAGAGCTTTCTGGCACACTAATTTGAAATTAAGTTACTAGGTACACAGCCTTTTAATAATATTTTACATTGTTGTTTTCTTACACTTTGTTTAAAGGTGCTTTTAATGTTCTTAATCTAATTTAACCTTACATTTAGAAAGCCTGGACTCTAGTTTCATATCCATTTGTTTTTAGGCAAGTGAATTTGGCCAGCTTGAACTTCTCAGCTTCTTTCTTTACCTGCAAAGTAATGGATGATAAAACATATCTTAGGTGTTTCTTGATATGTATAGTTTATATATATCAAAGTGCTAAAATGTTAAAATAGGCATTGGTTAATATTTGTTAATATTTATTCTTAAAAATTTGTACATGCTTAACTCTGCAGCCAATCTCAGAATTTGACTAATACAATTATTAAGACTTTTTTTAAAACAATAAAACCCTTTTTTTATAGGGACACTATTATTCAGGCATGTCTGAAATTTAAATTGATCTGCACAATTCTTTGATTCTAGATTTAGCAAATACAAAGTGTAAAATTTCATGTGAATGGTTCAAGCTTTTGGATTGATACTTCTAGTGATTTCATGAAAAGATTTGCATAGCACCTTAATTTACTTAATTACCTATTTTGTTGTGATAGTTTTATAGTTTTTCTTTTTGGTTTTACAAGTTTATTTGATTCTGTTAAGATCTGTTGAACCCTTTTTTTTTTTTGACTGACTGGAGAGCTTTGACCCAAGAATCAATCATTAAATATTTGAAAGACTTGGATTTTTTTCTGTAGGATTATGTGTGGATTTTTTTGTTTATAATACAGTCTAAAAATTGAGTTTGCCACCATTCAGATCTTCAGAAGGATTCCTCCTCAGTAAAAATGAATCCAGAGGATGAGTTAGAAGCCTTTCTGGTTGGTGTATCTTGATTAAAATAAATAAATAAATAAAAATAATCCATATTGTATATGTTCATTTTAGGAAAATGGTAAAGTACAGGTAAGCACTCATCACTCAAAGAAATCAATTGCTAGATGTTAAATAGCAGCTGTGTCTGACTCAAAATACAGAAGATGTTACCTTTTCCCTATACTATGTAATCTTGCTTTCCTTCTTATTTCCACATTGTTTTAGTTCTTTTGAGTCACTGATTTTCTGTCCCCATTTGGAGGAGTTTGAATCCCATCTGACCTGTTTATAGACCTTAAACTAGTAACTTTTGCTATACTTCTGAGTGGGCTTTGCTTTTTGGCTGGAGCCATAGGTATAATTGTCCTATCTCATGTTTTCATGCCTTTATACTTTTCTTTACCACACCTTACATTTGGAAAGATATTTTTGATACTGTAATACTTAGTGTTCAAAACATTTAAAATTAGCTTTAGTGTATTGTAAAAAATACCAGTTTAAGCATGTATTTCTAGGTTGTATTTTGCACTTTTGAACAGGATGGGGCTGAGGATGCAGTGACAAAACTGAGTTTTAAGTTTTTGTGATCACTGAATATGTCAATTATAGTTAATAGTTTCCTTGTCTGAACAGGTTGTACTTTTATAGTCTGTAACAGCAGCCTCAAAGGTTTTTGATTGTGTAGCATATCAATTTTTTATTTTAATTTTATTTTGACATTATTTCAAATAGAGTAGCTGTAAGAATAGTGTAATTTTTAAAACTTTTCAACCACATTCCAGAGATGTTAACATTTTACAACATTGGTCTAATACATGTTTTCTCTCGCTATATAATATGTGTATAATATGCATGCAGGCATACTTTTTTGCTGAACCATTTGTCAGTTGCAGACATGATGTTTCTTTGCCCCTAAATGCTTTAATTATGTATTTCTTAAAAATTAGGACTTTCTTTTACTTGATTGTAGTACTATCAAAATCAGGGAATTAACATTGATACTTATATATTCTACAGACCTTATTTGGATTTAACTACTTTTCCCAGTTATGTCTCAGGTCATGTGCTGTATTTGTGCCATTACATCATTTAGTCCTCTTTAATCTGGAGTTGTTCCTTAGTGTTGGTATTTCATGACACTGACATTTTTGGATGCCCTTTAATTTGAGTTTGTTTTATGCTTCCCAGGTACAGGTTTAGATTTTGCATTATGTATAAGAATGCAACAGAATGTTCTCATAGCATCATACCAGCAGGTCTGTGATACTGATTTAATCCACTACTGGTGATGTTAACTTCGATTACTTGGTTAAGCTGGAGTCTGCCAGATTCCTCCACTGTAACAAATTATATTTCCTTAGGTAATAAGTATCTTGTGAGGAGTACACAATCTTTGATAATCATATGTTTATAAATTACAAGTATTTCCTAATTTATTGTATGTATTTTAAAGCAGTTACAAAAATCAGAAATAAAAGGTTGACATACAAATATAGAACTTCTGGCATTTTCTTTTTGTACCTTAATATACCCTTTCATACCCATGAGGTGCGCGTTACACGTGGCTTTGTAGAACAGAGCTCTGTATCATGTCCTTTACATTTCATGGTTTTATAGGAATTATTCTTGTGTCTTGATCCTGAAATAAAAGCTGTTTGAGAGTTACGTTTTTAGACTTCTGTAGCCTCAACATAGTAAGGACTCAAATAAACGTTTAATGATAATTTTTCTGTATGACTTTCTAATTTTCTTGCTTGCAGATGGAGAACTTAATGTTCTAGATGATATTTTGACTGAAGTACCAGAACAGGATGATGAACTGTATAATCCAGAGAGTGAACAAGATAAAAACGAGAAAAAAGGTAAGATTTCTATTATTTTTGTTTTAACAACTGTACAATAGACTTAATTTCCTTTTTTAAAAAAATTTTTTATTAAGGTATTATTGATATACACTCTTATGAAGGTTTCACATGAAATAACAATGTGGTCACTACATTTATCCATATTATCAAGTCCCCACCCATACCCCAATGCAGTCACTGTCCTTCAGTGTAGTAAGATGCCACAGATTCACTATTTGCCTTCTCTGTGCTACCCTGTTTTCCTGGTGACACCCCACACCATGTGTACTAAGCATAATACCCCTCAATCCCCTTCTCCCTCCCTCCCTACCCTCCTTCCCACACCCCTCTCCTTTGGTAACCACTAGTTCCTTCTTGGAATCTCTGAGTCTGCTGCTATTTTGTTCCTTCAGTTTTGTTTTTTTGTTATACTCCACAAATGAGGGAAATCATTTGGCACTTGTCTTTCTCCACTTGGCTTATTTCACAGAGCATATCCTCCAGCCCCATCCATGTTGTTGCAAATGGTAGAATTTGTTTCTTTCTTATGGCTGAATAGTATTCCACTATGTACATGTACCACATCTTCTTTATCCATTCATCTACTGATGGACACTTATGTTGCTTCCATATCTTGGCTATTGTAAAAAGTGCTGCGATAAACATAGGGGTGCATATGTCTTTTTGAATCTGAGAAGTTGTATTCTTTGGGTAAATTCCAAGAAGTGGGATTCCCAGGTCAAATGGTATTTCTATTTTTAGTTTTTTGAGGAACCTCCATATTGCTTTCCACAATGGTTAAACTAGCTTACATTCCCACCAGCAGTGTAGGAGGGTTCCCCTTTCTCTGCATCCTCGCCAGCATTTGTTGTTCTTAGTCTTTTGGATGCTGGCCATCCTTACTGGTGTGAGGTGATATCTGATTGTGGTTTAAATTTGCATTTCCCTGATGATTAGTGATGTGGAACATCTTTTTATGTGTCTGTTGGCCATCTGAATTTCTTCTTTGCCATCTGAATTTCTTCTTTGGAGAACTGTGTCTTCTTATCCTCTGCCCATTTTTTAATCAGGTTATTTGTTTTTTGGGTGTTGAGGTGTGTAAGATCTTTATGGATGTTAACCCCTTGAATAGACTTAATTTCTTAAAATAACTTTGCTTTTATACTTGTTCCTTGAGGCAGTTAACACCAAAAGCACAATCATAACAAAGTGTTGTACCCAATTTCATATGAATAAGAGTAATTTTTTTGAAATGTGTGACACATCTCAAATATATGAATTTATTTAAATCCAATATCTGAAAGCTGTGTTTTCTCTTGACTAACTTTAGAGTAAAATATTTCATGATGCATTTTTAAAATACGGCTTTTTATTTCTTTGATGTATATTATGTGTAAATCAGTGATCAAGTACCCAAAAGCTCTTATATGCTGTTTTAAATTATATTTTTAAGGATCAAAAAGAAAAAATGACCGAATGGAATCTACTGACACCAAACGGCAGAAGCCTTCTGTTCATTCAAGACAATTGATTTCTAAGCCACTGAGCTCATCAGTTAGCAATAACAAAAGAATAGTTAGTACAAAAGGAAAGTCAATCACAGAATATAAAAATGAGGACTATCAAAGATCTGAAAGGAACAAGCGCCTAGAAGCTGATAGGAAGATTCGTTTGTCAAGCAGTTCATCCAGAGAACCATATAAAAGCCAAACAGAAAAAACCTGTCTCCGAAAAAGGGATCCTGAAAGGAGGGCCAAATCTTCTACACCAGATGGTTCTGAGGTAGTAAATATTATTGCAGATATAAAACAGAAAGCAATTCTTTTTGAGGCTTTAGAACTATTTATTCACTCTGACCTTATCTGTTATATGACTGCTGATTCCCTTTTTCTTTAAACATCAGAGAATTGGGCTTGAAGTGGATAGACGTGCAAGCAGATCCAGCCAGTCTTCTAAGGAGGAAGTGAACTCTGAAGAATATGGCTCTGATCATGAGACTGGCAGCAGTGGTTCTTCTGATGAGCAAGGCAACAACTCTGAGAATGAGGAGGAAGGGGTAGAAGATGTGGAGGATGATGAAGAGGTAGAAGATGATGCAGAGGAAGATGAAGAAGTAGATGAAGATGGAGAGGAGGAGGAGGAGGAAGAAGAGGAAGAGGAGGAAGAGGAGGAGGAGGAAGAGGAGGAAGAAGAAGAATATGAGCAGGATGAGAGAGACCAGAAGGAAGAGGGAAATGATTATGACACTCGAAGTGAGGCTAGTGACTCTGATTCTGAATCCGTTTCCTTCACAGATGGGTCTGTCAGATCTGGTTCAGGTACAGATGGATCAGGTACTATTTATATGTATAAACTTACCTTTTTTCTTTCTTTTTTTTAGTTGACCAATTGGGGTTACAGTTTATTTTCTGTCTCATAAATTTTCTAGATTCCTGTTCACCTTATTTTTTTCTGAGAATTTTCATTAACTTTCTTATAAAAGTGATACACTTTGGTGCTGTTAAAGATTGATTAACAGAACTTATTGTTCTTTTGTCCTGAGAATAGTAGTTGGGACCTGAAGATTAGTAGATAGGTTCCATGTGAATATATCCACATATTTGAGATCATAAATGTAAGAGCAGTGATTTTTGTTTATACAAAAAAAGATGAAAAATCTTTGGCGATTTCTCATGGTAATGCTGGATTTAACATTATTCAGAAATGACGTTTTTCTCATCTCTGATGTGGTTGTCATTCACTGATTCACTGAATCCAGTTCCTACTGTGTCAGGTAGTAATGTGGAGTCAGTGAACAAAACGAACATGTATGAGACTTGACAAGTCTCTTTGTCATCTGTTTCAGTGAGGTTTTCAGTCATTTATACTGAAAGGCCTCAGTCTGTTCACTCTGTCCTATCGTTTGCTCTGAGAAAAGGTATTTTAAGGCTTGAAAGTCAAGTATCATTCAAAGCCAGCAAGCCTGGAAATAAATGCTTTTTTTCTCTATAGCCCCCATGGTTGCAAGCTTTAAATGGGCTTGGCTTTGTAATGTGCCATATGTGCTGCTGCGCTTTTTCCCTTTCAGCCCTAAGTTATGAAAATCAGCATATTTACAAGCATCTTGTTACTTCTGTTTGGGCAAGCAGTTGGTAGTAAAATACAAAGGGAAATATGCTTAAGTTAAAAGAGAAAGAACTTAGGATATGCTTGGAGTTTTCCATCTTCAAACTAGTTAGACCTAGAATTGTCTTTCAAAGAAAATAGTATTTTCTCTATTTGCTCAATAAGAATAGAGCTCAGGGCTTGTACTTTCAAGTTAGAGGACTTGGATTTGAGACTAGGTTCTAAGCCACTTAGAACTGTGGTACCCTGGCCAAGTTGCCTAACCCTTTAAGGTGATGTTTTCTTTTCTGTAAATGAGAATAATGGCATGTATCTGATGAGATTGTTATGAGGATTAATGGAGATGA
This sequence comes from Phataginus tricuspis, assembly GCA_029783875.1. Classification (NCBI taxonomy): domain Eukaryota; kingdom Metazoa; phylum Chordata; class Mammalia; order Pholidota; family Manidae; genus Phataginus; species Phataginus tricuspis. Next base: position 36,598,358 of record JAQQAC010002594.1, read on the forward strand.
TTTATTTAAATCTTTAAAAATAGTTAATTCTATCTATAGAGTCATTACATAGTAGATACAAGGTCATTGTTCTCTTTCAGCTGTTATTTTTATAAAAATAACTATGTTTACTCCCTTCATATTCCTTCTAGTTGAAAAGTAAAGCTGGTATAATTAAAAAGTATCAATAAAAAGAGATAGGAGAGACTAATTTCATTTATGTCCTCATTATATGCTTATGAAGTTCCAAATTAAGCTTGATATGATTCTTTTCATCTGTTGAAGATTCCTAGTTTTTTATAGAAGTGCATAGGCAATCATTTTAAGATTTAGGGATAAATTTTACATTGAATTTGAAAATAAGAGCAATAATCCAGAAAGGACATGGTCATGAAGAATGAAATTGAAGACACAAAACAAGCAATGGCAACCAGAATAAAATCACTATTTTACAATAGCCTTTTTTTTTTCTATAGTTTAAAAGCTTTGTGTTCTAGGGTTCATCAGACATTTAAGATAGAACCAGAGTTGTAATTATGATGATGAATGGTAGTATACTTTTAAAAAGAGGATTAACCTGGTGCATAGAGGGAAACACAGTAAATTTTACTGAAGGAAGAATTTTTGCTTTGCAGATTTTTCCCTCTTGGAGATAAATAGTTCTCAATTATGGTCATGCATTTTTGTTTGATGAAAATTGGTGAGAGAAACGACAAAATGTCCTGTTTTATGGACAGTGTCTTTGAAATGGAATACCTTTTTATGAGGAAGTGGAGGGATGAAGAGAGAAATCGCAGGGGCTAATAATTAGGGATTATGTAAAAACCAGACTGATAGCATTCTTGTTTATTTGTTACTTAAGTTGTAATGTCTAAAAAATCTTGTTTGAATTCATTTTAGATGAGAAAAAGAAGGAAAGGAAGAGGGCTAGAGGCATATCTCCGATTGTATTTGATAGAAGTGGAAGCTCTGCATCAGAGTCATATGCAGGTATTCTCATTTTACTTTTATTTGTGATCATACCTGACTGATTCTAATGTAACCTGCTGTAGAAAGTGTGTGGAGGCTGTAGTTTAGTGTGAACTTGTTGATGTCCATTAGTATTGATTTTTGGCATGTTCAGTGTAATAATTCTAGAGGAAACTAAGCTTTTTCTTGTTATTTTAATCCTGTTCTGTTACTGCTTACGTGGAATTTCACTTTTTTTTTTTCTTGGAAGATGATGATTCAGTGACTAGTTTTCTGAGTGGGAAACTGTTCAAATATACATCTTTTTAAAAAATCCAAACAACCCAAAAAGCAAAACACTCGTACACATTGAGAAGTATATTTTTGTGTGTGGGTGCGCCAGGAAGAATAATTTGTCTTAAATGAGAACTTTATGTGACAAGACTGTAGAAATTTTGTCTTATCTCTATTTAAAGCTCAATCTGAACAAATGTACTTTGGCTAAATACAGGTTCAGAAAAGAAGCATGAGAAATTATCATCTTCCGTTCGTGCTGTCCGAAAAGGTATCATTTAAATTTGAAATTGTTTTCATTGCATGCTGCATAAAGTCATTATTTTACCTTATTGGTTCTCCATTAATAGTTGGTTTTAATGTAGTAATGTTCTGATATATTACACTTAAAGAAAATACTGGTAATGTCATAAATGAAAGCTCCATTTTCACTTCTACTGTATCTTTTAGAACAATGCCAAATATCTCAGTATATTTTAGTTTTGGACACAGTGGATGATTTTTTTAGTAGCTTAGTGGTCTATTATCAGCCTGAATAATCTGATAAAACTATACAATTCTCATACTTAAATATGGATCTGATATATCGGAACATCACTAGATTAGGTTTACCTTCTTGCAAAATGCTGGTGTCTTTTCTTAACTTTGCTTTATTATGTGTTGTGGCTTAGCTTTCCAGGTTGAATGGGTGATTATGAATTTTAAAAGTTTAGCTGGGTTGTGGAGGGATAAATTTCAATACAGCTTACACTCTTACGTGTGATAATGACCTCTGGTTAATCAGTTTGGATTTCTTTTTTTCAGATCAAACCAGTAAACTCAAATATGTCCTACAGGATGCAAGATTTTTTCTCATAAAGAGTAACAACCATGAGAATGTGTCTCTTGCCAAAGCTAAGGTATTAGCATCAGTTCATTGTAACTATTTTAGTCTTGAAAATTTTAAATGAGATGGTGAACTTGAGTGTATCAAGTAGCATTAAGATACTATGATTTTCATTACAGCTTTAAAGGTCCACAGCCCATTTGCCTCTTAGGGTCTTCTTTATGGCTGGTTAGGCAACCTGGTAGTAATTTGAGTTTTCTTTTAAATCTTTTAAAGACAATTTAGAACTCAAGATAATCGATACTGAGGAATAATATATATTTTATATTTGTATGGGGAAAGACATGTTTCTGTTGTTTTTTGTGTTTCTATACTCAATTGCTCATTTATTATACTAACCCTTTTCTAAAATTTCTGTAGGTAACCAATTTTTGTTTTATATTGATGCTTGTTTTATACCTTGAGATGTTCTTGAAAAGAAAACATTCCTTTATAGAGAGTTTCTTGTATTTTTACAAGTAAGATCACTTGGATTTAGAAGGAAAGAGTTAGCTTAAAGGCCTACCCTGGGCTTTACAAAAAGGATGTGCCCAGTAGGATGTTGTAAGATACTAATTTCTTTTTATGTTTTTGCTATAACGGTACATTTGTTTGTTACACAAACTAATATCTTTCTATTCTTGGTTTAAAATGAGTAATTACCGTTACTACTGATTTTTAGAAAGTTAAAATTGAAGTTAAACATTTTTCTAACCATGTTAGCATCAGTATCCTATATTTCTAATTTAAGATAAGGATTACCTGTCAAACTTTATAGACAGAAGGAATAATATGCACCAAATAGCTATCTAGTGGAAGTTTGTTCTTTAGCTGGAGTGGATTTAGGCATAACTAATTAAGGATTTAGTGTGAATGAGATCTAGTTTATATGAGCAGACTGAACGGAACTGGAGCTTCTATTTTATGTTACCAAGGTATCTCTTAATCTATCATGAACAAATAATTCATTAAAATCCTCTTCAGTCAGTCTGTTGATACAAAAAAAATCGAACTTAAGTAAAAAGCATGTGAAATGCTAAAAACTTGACAGAAATTCTTCACTTACAGATTTCCTAATACAATAACTTTTAATTAGTTGGTTAGGCACAATTTTTCAAGAAGAAAAATGTACATATTGTGATATACCTTCAAACAGCACATTTTTACCATTGTGTGATTGTTATATTAAAATAATTTTAGATCTTTGTTTTTATTATGTAGAATTCTAGCCCACAGATTAGAAACACTGCCCCCTCCCTTTGTGTTTATATTTGTTTTAATGATTTTGTTAAGGTTGTTAATTTTCTCCATATTTCTCCTGGGTTCTTAATAAACTGTTACATTATTCTGACAGCTAATAAAACCTTTCTTCATCATAGCTTACTTGAGTTCTAAGTACAACAGTATCAGTAGTTCTTGTTCTTTTGCAAATAAAATTGGAAGCATGGATAATTTGCAATAGTTTCAGTCTGTGATCCTTACATCATTTGACAGGGTGTATGGTCCACACTGCCTGTAAATGAGAAGAAATTAAATGCTGCATTCAGATCTGCAAGGAGTGTTATCTTAATATTTTCTGTCAGAGAGAGTGGAAAATTTCAAGGTAAGAATAAAAATAATTATGGTGTATAAGAACATTGGTTAATTAGCATCTATATATTATGTTGTGCTTTGATTACCCTAGGATTTGCAAGACTTTCTTCAGAATCACATCATGGAGGATCTCCTATACATTGGGTGCTTCCAGCAGGAATGAATGCTAAAATGCTGGGAGGTGTCTTTAAAATTGATTGGATTTGCAGGTAAATTATGTGCTTAATGTAGATAATTAAAAATTGCCCTTGTATTGAATGGACTAACAGTTGGGACTAATTCTCTCTGATTATTAGTCTCTGTTGGTCTCATTAGTAGGCTGATTTGGATCCATAAAATTTAACAGTGTTAATATTTAAACATTGTTACAATAAAAATAACATCAATATGCTTAGGTTGTCTTGTTCACCACCTTTATAATACAGGATGCAAAGGGCAAAGATTTATTTAGTGGAGTTGTATATTTTGTTTGTTCCCTGTATTAGTAATAAAGTAGTTAATTTGTCTTGAATTAGACAATTGCCTGGGATGTTATCTGGCATATATCTATGGAATTTTAGTGATTAACATGTCATTTAGTTACTGTGAAATGGGGAAATAATCACTGACTTGGTTAATGTTTTGGAGGTGACTAATTTGGTTGTAAACAAGTAGTGTTTTTAAAGGAAGTTGCAGATTAGTTTGCACTGTGAACTTTTGAAACTGAATTTAAGTATGTTTATTAGAAAAATAGACTTATTTTGAACACTGAGTTATTACCATTTATTTTTATGTCCTAACTGAATGATTGAACATTGTTTAAAAAAATGATTTAAGAAGTCAGTTTAGGTGGTACAAACTTCTAAAACTTCCTGAAATGGAAAGTCACTGGAGAACTGCAAAATGGGATGGAAGCAGAAGCTTTTGTCAGATAAAGAGTAAAAAATAAGGAAGAGACGGGTAGAAAATATCTGATTGTTAGGGTCCCCTAGCCTTGTTTGGCATGAGAAAAGCCCAGAGGTAGCTTGGTGTTTGGGGGATTGGCTCATTTCTGGTGAAGTGGAGCATTGACAGGCACACACAAATTAAATATAAAGTTTTGGTTTGCTGATGGGACATCCTGGTCAGAAGTGGCTTTATCTTGGGTCTAGAAAGTTATTTCAGCAACATGTAGAAGCTAATTATTTAAGCAAACTTTATGCAGCATGCACAAATCTCTTACCTGTAAGGTTAATTTTTGCTAAATAAAAATTACCTAAAAGAGACCATAGGGATTTTTTTAAAGTTATAGGTTGGCTTAGGTCTTGAATTTTGATGGGTATGGAGGAATTATATAAGAATAAGAAGGGAAGATGCTGCCCATATTCAGGAAGGAAGACTAGCACAAGTGAAAAATTAGAAACAGAAACCATAGGTTTGTGGGAGGATGAAGGGGGGATTTGGGAGTGAGATGTATAGTTAGGATAGAGAGCCCACATACATAGTGTAGTGATATAATGGAAATGGTGTATTAGGTTTATTGTTAATAGAGTAGCAAGGAGCTATATGCATATGCATGAAAACATGCTATATGCATGAAAACATATCATTATCCATCCCATCATTACTTTCTATAGGGAAATATTAGAAGGAATCTAAACTGTCTCATATAGGAAATTGATTAAGTAAATTACGGTTCACCAGTTAAGTGTAAAATGCAGAAATAATTGTCCATGTTAACATGGAAAGATGATAAATGAAAAAGTAGAATAATATTGAAATGATTGAAATGCAAGTGTTAAGGTGGTGAGACTGTAGGTGATATCCCCCTATTCTATAGCACCTAGGTCTTCCAGTATAAATGTATAGTTCTTTAGAAATGAAGATTATAATTAAGTTATAATTAAATTATAATGAGATTAAAATTAGGATACTTAAAAGTCTGATGGCAGTTTATAGGGAAAACAAGGTGCTGGTTCTTTCTCTACAGAGATGGTGTTGGGTAAATGGCAGAATTTCCAGAATCTTCTGCCTAGCCTTGGTTCATTTACATAATCAGTAGGTGTTTACCACTGCAGAGCCTCCCATCAATCTGGGACAAGGGGTGGAGAGAAAACGACCATTCTCTCCTCCCCTCCATTCCTGGTTTGTAATTGGTCTGGCATTTGCCAGTCACCAAGGACCCACCCATGGAGTTCCTGCCAGAAGGGGCGGGCTAGGGAAGGAGTGAGTGATCTGAGTCCAGAGGAGTCAGATGGAGCTGGAGCTGGCTAGTGACTGTAAAAAATAAAAGCCTCTCTACCAGCCTACCCTTTCGCATGACTTATTTCGGTTTCATCAGATTCATAGGGAACTTGTCCCAGGCAAGGAACACCCTTCTCTCTGGGGCTACAGATGGACATTTTTATTAGTATTATTTTTGGTTAGGTAAATATAAAGGCCAAAGGAGAAATTTGTTAGTCAATAGTTTTATGACTTAGAAACATTATTAGTGTCACTGGAAAATATTTGGAGATAATACTTTCTTAGGAATAGGAGAAGAAATAATTACCTAGTTTTAATTTGGTTGCAGCAAATTGCATTTTGAGTGTTACTTGTTCTTTTAATCTTCATTTTCAAATTATTGATACAGAAATTTTTTTCTTAATTTTAGAAAGTAGGTTTAGTTTTTCATAGATTATTGTCTTCATATTCCTCTTCATTTACTTAGTGGCTATTTTACTAACTTGCTTGAAATGTGTAAATCAGCAGAAGAGGTACAAACCCAATAGTTCATCTACTAATATTTTGTGTAAAATTTTGGTTAGTGAAGTTTATTTTCAAGTAAGTTTTAGATTTGCCTAGTCCCTAAGTAAAAAACTATGATTTTAATATTTCTAATTAACTCATAAGTTATGTTCAGGAGTAATTTTATCATACTTAAGAGTTCTGCAGGGACATGTGATAATTCATTGATATTTACTTAGGTAAGTCTCTTGTACTCCCTAAGTTTTCTGTATAAAATGAGATTTACATTTATCAGTAATAGTAACTTTTTCATATATTTTTTTAGATATGATAGTTATTAGACTTATATAGAAGCACCCTGTGGATTTGATAATAACTAAATTTAAGTTTCTTTAGGTGTGGTCCTAGCCCACTTGCATCAGTAGTATCTGACTGATGGCTGAAATGTAGAATCCTGAGACCCAACTCAAACCTGTTCCTAATGGCTCGGGTGTTTTTTAGGCACACTGAAGTTTAAGACCAGAGGGTGTATGTTAGCAGGTAGGAGAGTGGGGTATAAAAAGTGACTTACTTAAATTGCTACTGAGAGCTCAAAATAAGACTGTATGCTCTGAAATGTGATTTATCCAGAATTAAATCTATGACTATATTTTATATTCACCCTCTCTCACATACACTGCAGATAACCCATTTCTCTTTTCTTCAGGCTTTCTCCATTACTCCTTTTACCTTTAATAACCAAACCACTGTCCAGTACATAAAAAGTTTCTATATAGTTTTATACTGCTTTGTTGCATTTGCTCCATTTACCAAGGTCCTTGAAATCAGTGAGTCACTCTCTTGTTCTTGGCATACTCACAGTAAAGATAGTCATGTTGTGCCTTCTTCATTATACTTGTGTGCTCAAAAGGTAACTGTTAGTATATTTATTCTATAATTGGGGACCACGGGCCTGCAGTTTTTCCTAACTTATTCTAAGCCCTGTTTTGACTAAGGCCTCATAGTTCTGATATACCCTGGCTGGGATTAACTAGTTTGTCAAAACAGTGGGCTAATGTTTTTAGAATCTAGTTAGAACCAGTGCCACCAAGGAATCTCAACCCCACGCTGAAATAGCTAAGTTCAGCATATACCTGTGATTGGAACCCTGGGTATTCCATTGCTAATATTTAAATAGCAGTGATGACTGTGCAGTAATAATTTGTAACTTTCCTGTATTTTGGTGGCTGTAGGTTATTCCTTTCCTCTAACTGTTTTTTAACTGACAGTTTAGGGGAAGTATCTAAGACAGTATTAGACAAAATACAAAGAATTGTTAACTAGAGATCTGCCTCTGGATATTCTAGACTTTTGGTATGTGGATTTGTTTTAGCTTAATAATAACTTTTTTTTTTACCTCTGATATCCTGAAAAGGAAAAAAGACATGTTTGTATATATACTCTTGAACCACTCTTGACAGGTGAAATAATATTTAAGATTGACAGGTGAAGTAAGGTTTGTATTAAACAAAGAATCTAAGCCTTTTAGTAATACCTAATGGGTGTTTCCATCATTCATTGCCCAACTTCCCCTGTACAGTGATAGCACCATCACTTTATAGAGCATTGCCACTTTGTTACTCTAACTTTAGGTTTTCCCTGTCAATGTCAAAATTTCTTCTGGGGTTTAAAAAGGTTACATAAAATTTGAGCTGTCAGTATTCACCTTGAAGAAAATACATGTAAGATAAGAATAAATGGTTATATAACTTTCTACTATACCAAGTTGCTTGTGTTTTCCTTCTCATTGCTTCAAATGTAACTCTGCCTTAACTCTCAACATGTGCCTTTTCCTGACTCACTTTTTTTTTTATGGCTTATCCCACGTGTCACTTCTTCCAGGAAGCATTTTCTGATTGTTTTCCTTTCTCTTCCAAATAGATATGACCATCCACATTAACAAAACAAAGCTCATGTGTTCTGTTTATGGTACCCATTCTTTTACAAAATAATTATGTGTGCTTGTTTATTCTTACTTAATAGTTGTGGAAGAAAAGTTAGAAATGTAAGCAGCTCTTTATCTTACTCATCTTTGTGTGTCCATCCTTGTACGTCCATCTTTAGCTGAGTAGTTTGATTTGTATCATAGATATAATATATAGTTCTGTAATTAAAGCATTTAATTTTGTATTACTCATGCACAAATAGATAAATCCTTATCGAATGCTGCTAATTGCTGATTATTTCTTGACAACTAATAAGTATTCATTGTGTGTTATTTTTGCATTCAACATTGTACTAGGTTGATAAAGAACAATATAAAAATACAGGATATGTTTTTGAAGTTGGTGAGACCATTTTGCCCTCTGGCTCAGAGAGCTTAGAACCAGGGTATGCTTACAGTATATAGATTCGGCACTATAGTGTAAATGGAGGACATAATATATGCAAATATATGATTTTATAATTAAAATATTTGTATTGAGCCATTCTGTGGGTGGTGAGGAATACTGAGTACTGAAAAAGGGAGGACACTTGAATCTAGGAAAGTATAGGACCAAAGATAGGGGCAATTTATTTTCATTTGGTATTTACTGCCTGGTTAAGAATTAGCTCTTTATTAATCAGTTAATACTACAATTTTTTGAGTACCTAGAAGCAGGAAATACCATAAATGTTATATATGTCATTTCATTTGTAAACTAAACTAAAACAAGTACGAAGTAGGTGGTGAAATCCTTGTTTATAAGATGAAAGGCTGAGAAGCTGAGAAAGAGAAAGCTAGAATATAAACCCCAAACTGTCTTGGTGTCCAAGCTCGTGTTTTATGCACTATAGTATTTAGCTTTCTTTGAGAATACTAGAGAATGTAAGAAGAGTGTGTCTCTGAAAGAGTTCCCTGTCTGGGGAATAAGCACTACCAGGCTAAATAATTCTTTAAATATTAGCCACATTTAAGTTATGATTAACTTAAGGAATTCACTACTGAAACTTAAAGGATTTTACAAAGCCTATAATTGATAATACTTTGCATTTAGGCGTGAATTACCCTTCACAAAGTCGGCTCATCTCACCAATCCTTGGAATGAACATAAGCCAGTAAAGATCGGACGTGATGGACAGGTTTGTTGTTAAAATTGATTTTTTTAAAACACACATGTAATCAACACTTTCAGAGATCTTTATTGCAGGACATTTTTTAAACTGTTTCTGAAAGAATTTGTGTGAAACATTAAGGGAAAATATTCTTAATTTAGAGTTTATGGTTACTGTGATTATGACTGATAAATAATACCTCCATTGATGTTGAAAGATAGATAACTATATGGTACTTTCAGTAATACAATTGAAGCAAAAGTTTTTGAGGAGAATTGGCCTGATTTAAAATGTTTTTTATTATCACTGTTTAATAGATTTTGCACTTTGTATAATATGCATTTATTTAATGCCATTTAATATCTTTGCTAAAGTTTTCTATCAATAGAATGAAGCTTTTGAAATGAAGATAATTTTATATGTATTTAGGTTTTCAAGGCTAAAAATGAAATTAAAAAGTGTGTAGTGATTTTAAAATAAACCCAAATCTTTGACCCTCTTAGTTTCCTACACATAATTTTGAAATAGAAGTAATGTTTTCATTGCTCATAATAAGTGAAAATGTTGTTAATTGAAAATAAAAACTTAATTTAAAAAAGCCCACAGGTTAGTCTGCCTTTGTAGTTAATCTAATGTATTTCAGTGCATTTAGTATTTCATAATTATCAAAGTTGTTGGCACACACTAACATGTTTTTCCTCTACTATATATTGATAGGTGACTGTCCTGATACTTTTGTATTTTGCACAAAGAAATAATTCCTTTGTTTGCAGAGGGTGATTGTTACAGAAATTTAAGCAATTGCATTTGTGTTTTTTAACTTTGGAGATTTTACATTTAGTTTTACCCTATGTAACTACATAAAAACACTTTTGAAAGGTTTTTCAAAAACCTTCCAAGGAAGTTTATTGGAATCCTATATGATCATCAACCCTGGGAAGGAAGCCTCCAAGTCAGTCTTTGTTCTTTCTCATCAGGAAAATGCAACACATCTGTAGAAAGTTTCTCCTGTTTTCGTCTTATAAATTGCCACTTTTACTATTCTAGGAAATTGAACTTGAATGTGGAACCCAGCTTTGTCTTCTATTTCCCCCGGATGAAAGTATTGACTTGTATCAGGTCATTCATAAAATGCGTCACAAGAGAAGAATGCATTCTCAGCCCCGATCAAGAGGACGTCCATCCCGTCGAGAACCAGTCCGGGATGTGGGAAGGTTAGAAACGTTCTTTGGACTGATAATAGGCACATGTATCAGAATAACATGATGGAGGAATGTGATTCGTCAAAAGTTTGTCCTGCGGTAAAGAAGAAAGAGAAAATCCTCAAATCAAGCTGCATGGACTAGTTTGTGGCTTCATTGAGGATTTCACATGGTCACCTTGGTCTCAGTCATTTTTCAAGAGGAATATGGGGATCTTTCCTTATGCAGAAAGAATTTACTTGCTAAAGAGCAATAACCAGTTTAGATCAGTTAATATTTTGATAATTCAATGTATACCATTGAAATGAGGTAGGCCTTTGTTGCTAAGAACAGGCTAGAAAGAAGGAAGTCTTTATTTGCAAAAATTGTTAATGTTTTGTGAAAAGCCTTTTCTTTCAGGTATTTCTCTGGATAAGCCTTATCAGATATGGGACTTTTATAAAGGATCACTAATCTTTTTTCAGAAGATGACGCCTCATTTAGAGGATAAAATATTTTAAGTTATTTTGATATTCAAGAGGAGCATTATTGGGACTGTTTCAGATTTTACCACCGTGATGTGTTAACCCCATTGCCAAATATTCTCTAACATGTACCCAGTGAAATCACACATCTTGCTGAGCTTCTGAAAACAATAGGTTCTTTGCAAAGGGGATCAAGTGGCCCTGGGAGACCCGGCAACAAACCAAAAAGAAGGGCTGTTGCTGTGTCTGTTTACAGCTTTTCCAGATGCTGGCAGTACCTGTGGACTTACAGTGTTTTTTAGAGGATCGCCATGGTTATTGATCACTACTTTATGAACTAAACAGCATTTTCCAGGAAAAGGGGGTTTAACTTGTTGCAGAATTGGAGAAGTCTTTGCAAAGGACTGATTTAAGCCCTTCTACCCAACACCTTCCCCTGTGTAGATTTGCATACAGCTAAATCTAAAATATTCTGCTAAAGACTGTTGGATGTATGGTTGATGGGATGAAACCTTTGGTTAAGTTTCCTTTTGGTGGAAACTTCCTGTGGTAGGTACAGATAATCCAACAAGAGTCCCCATTTCTTGAGCTTAAAAAGGACACTGTCAAGTAGGTAGGAGGAAACCTGGCAGAGCCCCTTTATTTTTGGCCTAAAAGGACTGAACACCAAGATGTCTTTTGAAGTTTTAAGCTAAGAGGTTTCCAGTGCAATACAGTACATACAAGTGAAGTTTTTACCTCAGTTTTGCAATGGACTGCAAACTATATTATTACACCACTACACCTTCTCAAGCCTGCCAGGGCCTCCATATATGTTTGTGGCTTACAGCTTAAAGTCAGTAGTTGGACTACTATATGAACTGTTACTATCATGTTTTATACCGGTCGTATATGCACTCCCCAAACTACAAGAAAGCGGTATGTTTATTTTTTAAACCAGCTTTTAATTTTCTTAATTTATTGATGCAACTGTTTTTATTCTGTTGGGGGGCTTGGGGTTATTGCACTTTGCAGTTTGAGTGAACTTGTGTTGCAAAAAGTTAAGCAGTTGGTATGCAGGGAAATAGCTGCAAAACTAGTGATGGCAGGTTATAGAGTTTTTATTTGACATTAAGGGTGAAAAGATATTTATTACCTAAAATGCTTGGATTTCTGAATTTTATGTAGTTATTAAATACTAAGTAAAATGAAGTGTATTAATGATGTATTACATTAATTGTTGAGATTTATAGAAGATAGTAAAGCACAGACAGACCTCTGCTGACAGTGAAATTTCACCTTCTAAAGAATATACTTTGAGCTCATTTATGAACTCTGTTAAATATTCTGCCCCATTACTTACCAGTTTTATTTTAAGGCATTGCATCTAGAAAAAAATACCTTTAATGCCTAAATTATTAACTGTAGAAGTTAGTTTTACAAAGTACTAAGATTTTTAAAAACTTCCCTGTAAAGTCACTTCTAATAAGTATCAAGTTTTCTGTATGATCATGTGAAAAGTATCATTTTGTGCAAAGCAAAAGAAAAATATTTAAGAAATCCTGAATTTTGTTTAATCTTACTCTGAAATGACATTAATAAGCTTAAATGTATAGGCTTTGGACTTACCTGCTGTGTAATCGTTTTTTTTTCCTTTTCTTTTTCACCTGAATGAAGACTTTATTTGGGAGTGTTTTAATTGTTATATGAGGTATTTATATTAGTTTGAGGGCAACTCATTAACTTCTGTTCAGAATACTAAAATGTGACATATATATTTTGAGCAGGTTACTTTTTCCAGCTGTCTCATCATTGCATGAGGATTACAGAGAATATCTACTTCCAGCAATGTTTCAGAATTGGTTTGTAATAATTAGGGAAATTAAAAGTTAGAAACATTAAGATTTGCTTATCAAAACTTAGTGTGTTGCTTTAAAGGAAATAATGGGCTATTCTTTGTCCTTATTTCTGTCAGAAACTCTTGCTTTGCTATTTGTTCTCCCAGCAGTTTTTGGTTTAATTTCTAATGTGTCTAATTTGTGTAGGCGTCGACCAGAAGATTATGATATTCATAACAGCAGAAAGAAACCAAGGATTGACTATGCCCCTGAGTTTCACCAGAGACCAGGTTAATATTTTATAATCCTGCAGATATTTGACTTAAAATTATTTTAAATACACACACACACACACACACACACACTCACTCACTCACTCACTCACTCATTCACTCATATATCATAATCCTATAGTTCAGAAGTGAGAAAACAAGGATATGACTGCTTAAACCTTAGGAAATTATTAATAGTTCTTCGTAATTCTTCCTGTTACTCTGTTAAATTGCCTAATCTATTTTAGTATGACTCACTATAATCAATTAATCACCTGAAATTGCTAGTTTATAATAATTACACAAATGGAACTGCGTGTGTTTTAAGATTAAATATAGTTAGGAAAAGCAGTGACCTTACACTCTATTATGCTTTTTACTCCCTGTGATACTTAGTATTTATGTGGTATATAGCTTTAACTGGAAACTGAAATTATGCTATATTTTTCTATATAAAAGTTCCTTGGCTTTATGAGGGGAGGAACGGGAAACACTTGGTTTGTAATCTAAAAGCAGCTATTCAGTCAATCTTTTCCTTACCAGAATTAAAAAAGGCAAACTTTATTTAAGAGAAGAAGATATTTAAAACAGTCATGATACCTTTGTAAAAATTAGGTAGTTGGAAATTGGGGTTAGCAAGTACTACAGCACTGTAATGTAACAAGTGGCTTAATAAGTTTCATTCATCTCCAAAATGGGATATTCCAGAGAGTGAAATTAGTTTCTTTCTAGGAGTATGGCCACTTTTTTACATTCTAATTTGCTAATCCTTTACTTAAAGGGGGTGAGGGGCAGAATATTTGTCTTATCATTATGGTTCTGTCATTTAAAATATATATGTCTTCATTTTTGCAACTTTTGCAGTTTTGCTTTACTCGCCTTGAAGTTTGCATTTTAAAAATTTATGGTTGACTTAGCAAAGCTTGTGTATACCCAAGGTGGAAGATAAACATTAGTTTTAAAGGACATCTTGTTACAGTGTCCTCAAGATAATTGCTCTGCCCTTACCTTCTTTATAGTACAGAATGAAGATATTTTCTATCTAGCAGAATTGGGGTATGGATTTAGAAGAGCCATATGAAAAATGTCTTGAAGTTTATAATTCTGTGATATCAGTAAGTTATTTAGTTACCTCCTAGATTATCATATAATCTGACAAAAAATTAAAAATGGAACAATACAGTAGTACCATCACTCTATTTAATGGGAAGAATTGAAATGAGTGGTAAGGAACATGTAATGCTAATGCCATAGTAAAAAATATAAATTTGATTTACTAAAATGCTTGATGTTTGAACAGGGTATTTAAAGGATCCACGATACCAGGAAGTAGACAGGTAAGTTGGGTTCACTCTTGCTTAGTTTTGAATTACATTCTTGGAACAAGTTTATGAATTACCTGAATTTAGTTTCACAAATCTTATTCCCAACAGACGATTTTCAGGAGTTCGCCGAGATGTATTTTTAAATGGGGTAAGCATTCATTTACATATTTAATGTGCATAAAATCAGGATCTGACTTACTTTGTAGTTCTGGGTTTGATTTATTTATTATTGACATTATCATCTTTCATTTTAGTCCTACAATGATTATGTGAGGGAATTTCATAACATGGGACCACCACCACCTTGGCAAGGAATGGTTTGTATTACTGTTTTTGCAAATTACTTAACTTCCTTTGCAATTCTATATATTTTGAGTGTTTGCTTGAAAATTATTGTATATCTGTTCTAGTTACCTATTCAGAGACTTAAAATATGTGTCTTTGGTAATGAATGCATGCTATTTTTAAAACTAAATGATTTGTGTTAATAGTACAGGCTTAGTTGATAAGTGTTAAGATTTATTATTATGGTGGCTAGTAGTGCAAACTCTTCCTGGCTTAAAATATCTTCCCTTTTCAGCTCTAATATCTTTTCCTTAACAGTAAAATTCAGTGGGCATTCATTTATTCTTTGACTCACCAAACTTGTATTTAGTACCTACACTGTGCAAGGCAGGTGAATGAAATGGGCTTTATGCCTGCACTTGTGTGGTCTAAAATTTAATGGAGTAGTGTTAACCTCATAGGATGGTTGAGAAGCTAAATTTATAAAACACATATAGAATTTAACCCAGTTCCTGATCCTAGTACTCAGTGAATTATATAAAATAAGGTTGTTAAACCCTGTTCCTAATTTTTAACTCCTCCCTTGAAGAAAACTGGATATTATTATTTCAAGAAGTTGAGGGTAGCTGAAGCACTAGCCCAAGAAATAAAAAATTGGAAGTTTAAGTAGTTCCTATTGTTTCTTACCTTTTTCTTTTCTTTAATTTTAAATGATGCCTGTAATGTGGTCTCTTCTTAAGGTACTGTACACAGATGAATTATTAGGTTTCCTTCAGATTTTACAAAATTAGAAAAAAAATATTTAATATTATCTTGGTATGAACTAGAGAAATAACCTTTGGCGTGCTCTTAATTTTATAATGGCCTTTAAAAGGTTATTAGCTCCTGGAGGTTTTCTTGTTTGTTTTTTCAAGAATAGATTTTTAATAGTGGTTAAGCTCTCTGATTCTAGAGGCAGGATGCCTGATGTTGTGTCCCAGCTCCACCCCTTTACTAGCAATGTTATCTTAAGCCAGGTACTTAGGCAATTGGTGCTTCAGTTTCCCCTTCTGTAAACCAGGATTAAGGATAGTACCTATCTCATATGGTTGCTATGAAAATTAAATGAAATACGTAAGTCTTAGGGCAATGCCTAGCTCGTAGGAAGCACTATGGAAGTGTTTGCTTTATGATGTTAGTATTTAAATGATACACTACAAAAGTACAAGTATGTTAAATCTTAAAAGGTGTAATTATAGAGTTTATTAAGCACGTTTTCAACAAGCAAATAAAGAGGGTATTTCAAAGAATCTTAATGCTGCCAAAGTAAATTGCTAGTACAAATTACTTGTTTGGGATGAGTGGTTTGGGTATGGGAATTTTAAGAATGGTTTGTTGATAAGGGTATTTGGTAGATGCTTATAAGAAGTGGTTTCCTTTTTTCAAGGCTCCTTATCCTGGAATGGAACAGCCTCCACACCATCCTTACTATCAGCACCATGCTCCACCTCCTCAAGCTCATCCCCCTTACTCAGGACACCATCCAGTACCACACGAAGCAAGATACAGAGATAAACGAGTAGTAAGTGCAAGAGAAAGCAAGTGTAAAGGGACCCGTGACTTAGGAATTCTGTAGTTAATATAAGTGTGGGGGATACCAGATTATGTTGAGTGATGGACTGTTTCATATTCTTACTGCAAACTGTTGTGGAGTAATTCACAACTTACTTTTATTCAAATTGACTAGCCCCTTTGGATTATTTAAATAGACTATGTATATCTTTTACTGATCAACACAAACTGCTTAAGTTGAGGCAACTCTTACGTATAACTCTTAGATAATGTCCTGGGGATATTGTAAGCTAGGATATTTTTTTTCTGTCTTGTAGTCTTTGATTATAACTTTAATATTACAAGTAGGATTTCTAACTTTTCTGTATATTCTGACTGACTCAATTTTCATAGATCAGATGGTGTATATTAAACTTAGAGATAATCTTAAATCTCAGTCATATATTTCCATTTCTACCATATTTTGTTAAAACTAGTAACCAAATTGTTTCATCTCTATCTCTGATTCTTATAATGATGCTAGCAAGTGACAGATGTTAAGAAATGTAGCAGAAGAGAAATTGTCCTTTAGTGATTATTGGTTCTAATAATTTGATATGGTGGACATGAAAGCTTTTTTTGATCACTTCAAATAGGATGAATGAAAGTCTCCAGTTTGATGTTTCTGGGTTTTCATTATACTAGTTGGGCTGTTTGTTTATTATGTAGTATTCATTTTTTTCCCCTAATAGTACTTTTAAAAGTGAAATTATTTCCTGGCACTTGTTAGCATAGTGCCTCCTGTATAAGTTTAATAGCCTTAGAAAGGTAGTTTGGTGGTTAAAATAGGATGTATAATTTGGGACTGACAAATCCCTACCTTCCCAACACACACACAATGATGAATTTGTACTGGGTCAAATAAACAATTTTTATCTTGCCACTTAGGTGAAAAGCATGCATATTTGAGAGGGCCAGTCAGAGCAGTAGCTTCCTAACCTGTCTTTAAGATACTTTTAACTATTGTTATTTCTTGATCCTCATAAAGATACTAATCCTTGAAAATCAAATCATATTAGGATATTTAATATTTAGTAAAACAATTTCAGAATCCTTTTAGACTGTAGTAGTTTTATTTCAGTCACACTGAAAGAAATATATTATAGCCCATGTATGATGAAACTAGGCATGATAAAATCTCAGTCGACCAGATGGGTTTTGCTGTTTTTAAAAATGCTTATAGGTACCATGATTTTCAAAATAGGAAGTCTTTTCCAAGATCTTTCACTGAAGTATACTTGTCCTTTTTAACAAGTTCTATTTTATACACCTTTATGTAGTAATTTTTTGGTTAGAATATACATTCTTTGCTAACATTCACATATTATATGTGAAGGCAGTTGTAGAATTGTGTTTTTGAACCTTATATTCTGTATATTTAAACAGAATTTTGAAGAGAGACCAAGTTCAGTAAGTAAAGGTGAGTTCAGAACTTAGGGTAGAAAGCTAGATTAGTGGCCAGGCTGAGAAGTAGCCTCAATAACAACAACTTACACCTCATTTAGACAGTTGCTCCTTTTACCTTTCCTTGTCCTCCTCAGCCTTTTGTGTATTATAGCTCTTTGTGGAATAGACTTCACAGTCTAACTGAAGTACAAATTTTCTTAAAATTTTATCAAATTCCATAAAATTGTTTGTCATTAATAATTGGTGAGTTTGGAAGAAAATCTGGAATTTAAGAATTCCCGATTTCACCTTAAGAGGGCAGAGTTGGTTCAGGTTGGTTTGCAGAATCAGGAGGAAAAAGTAGTGTTCATCTGTTGAAGGAAAACTGATGACATTTAGTGTAATTGGCAGCATGATGGTTTATGGTCATTACTGGGTGATTACTTTTGCCTTAGTCTTATTAAAGGGATTGGATGGAAAAGTTATTAAAGTTACATAGGAAACTGCGAGAAGTGATTTTTAATGAGAGTGGATAATCCTCTGTTGTAACTAGTAAGACATCTAAATTGTTAATATCAAAATTACATCTGTGAATTAATGCATCATGCATTCTCTATATTCTTTCTTTATACTGGACAATAATTACAATATAGAGATTCATACATTCCATTCGATTTTTTGAAATATCTAACCCATTTCTTAACTTTTCTAGCATGATTATGACATGAGGGTGGATGATTTCCTTCGTCGCACACAAGCTGTTGTCAGTGGTCGGAGAAGTCGACCCCGTGAAAGAGATCGGGAGAGAGAGCGGGACCGTCCTAGAGATAACAGAAGAGACAGAGAGCGAGATAGAGGACGTGATAGAGAAAGAGAAAGAGAGCGATTATGTGATCGAGACAGAGATCGAGGGGAGAGAGGTCGATACAGAAGATAATGAGCTTTTGGAAGCACTGATTGTTTAAAGATAAAAAATCTTGTATTTTTTTTTTGTGTGTTTACAAGTAGTAAATTTATTTTCAACTGTCTACTTATAAAAGTTCATTGTGTAGAAGGATTTATTATGTCCCTCTTTGTTCCAAGCATGCAGTACAATAAGAACTGGAAAAACTCGAGTCCTCCAAAAATGCACAGTTGACAGTTTGTGTTGACACTTTTATTGGGGCAGAATGGAACAAGTCCAAGAATGTAGATACTGATTTATCCTCCATAAATGTTCATCTGCTTATAGTGTGTTCATCCTAGAGTTATTTTTTTGTTTTTTGTTTCATTTGGATAGTGATTGATGACTGCCATGATATTTTTGCTTTGATGTGTTTCTAAACATAGTTGCACACGGTTCAGTAAAAATGCTGCTATCAAGTATGCAAATATTGAAGTATGATGGTTTGAGTCTATGGCAGTGTTGTAGCAGCCTCTTGGTTTCTTCTCTAGCCTCTTGTTTTTAATCTTAAAAAGTCACTTTTTATTTTTCTTTAGTCTTCAATGATGAGAGCAATATTAAGAAGACATTGCCATCTAATTTTTAATCTTTTTAAATAAAAAAATCCTATGTTCAGTAGCATGGTTGATGCTATTGTTTAGCCTTCCCCTTCAAACTGTATACATTGGCTTGAAATGTTCACAACTTGTGTATGTGGCAGCAGAAGATAATGCCCATATTCTACATTGCTACTGTTTTGTATAAAATAAATTGATAAAGATGACACTTACCTGTTGTATTTCTTTCTTACCTGATGTAAGTTTGTTTTCTAATCCATTTCTGGGCACGAAAGAATGCTTTGTGTTCAGGAATTGTAGGAACTCATTTGTTCTTTTTTTGCAGATTTTAGCAGAAATGATTGACCTAGGCCAATTACATTGAAAGCTTACTTCTATTTCTAATGTAAGAAATAATGGTACACAGTGGAGTTACGTTGGTATTTTGGTTAAGTATTTATTCATCTGTTAAAATTTTTGGGTCTATTCTGGTTAACAGGATTGCTTTCTTATTCCAGGTTTTCTGTTTTCATCTTTGAAAAGTGAACTCTACAGATATTTTCTATTTTACTTTAAAAGTATATTTAAAATTTAACCCTCTTCTAGTTTCATATTTAAAGTTAACCATCACTCCCTCCTAATAGTAACAATCTAAAAATAGAGAGCCATGTAAGAAGTGTGAGAAACTTCTGCATTTCAGTTTCTTCAATTATACCTGAAATTCTGGCCTTTGTTCAAAGTTGAATATTTAAACATTTGGGATATTTTAATGTTTGACCACTTTTTACTGTTTTCATTTAGTGTCATTTACAGTTGCACTCTGTACTAAATCATGATCACAATTTTACATTTAACCTATATTTGTTGGTCTGAAAGAGAACATAGGAACTTCACTCATGAAAGATGTTTAAAACTATCAGATTGCTGCATTCATATTCTAGCTGGCATTTAGAATATTTTTTTCCATGCGTTCACAATAGTAGTTATATTTACCTATTTCAAAAACAAAGCCAAAGGATTTATTATAAATCTGTGCAGTGTGGTAGAGAGGAAAGAACACTTAACTGGGTGTTAGGAAGTCCAGGTTCTAGTTTCAACATTGCCTTTAATTATAACTAAATTAGTTGGTAATATATGTTATTTTACTGATATTTTGTTTGTATTCATCAGTAAATTATACAGGTTAATATTAAAGGTTTTTCTGTTCAAGTTTTTAAACTTCGAAGAATTTCTAAGATGCAGAGGAATCACCAAAAATGATACTTTAAGAGCGAACCAGTTATACAAAACTGGAAGGTAATATTGAAGTCATTTTCCTTAAACAGTAATAATAAATTATGATACCAAGCACTTCATGTGAAGGGTACTTTGTGCTTCCATGAGCTGACATTTCATCCCCACATTAACATCCCATTGCCTATTTTAATAGATGGGGAGACAGGTGCGGAGAGGCCAATAACTTGCCCAAAATTACAAAGGTAGTAATCGATGGAGTCAAGATTACATCCATATTATTACCCAATTTGGAGTTTCTGAAGAAGCCACTCTTAGGGGAAAGAGATTTCCCATCTCTTAGGGGGAAAAAGTATGAATTAGTAAATGTTCAAAATTGGTGCTAGGTTCTACTAAGAATATTAAACGTATTTCCTTCATTCTTCTTTACTGAGGGTTTTCCTAAAGTATCTGGTTAGATACTAACCTATTTTGTATTGTGTGTATTAAGCTTAGTGTCCAATTTATTTTAAGAAGCTAACATTCTTAGCAAGTTACTTGGTTTCTCCCCTCATCTTTTGGATGAAAAAACTGACAGGAATGTGACGTGAAAGATGGCATGATTTTTTTTTTTTCTATGCAGAGGAGTCGGACATGTAAAAATTGAAATTTTTTATGTTATTTGAAGACTTCTATGGTAGCCTTCTTTACTGTGAGAGGCAAGATTTCTTCCATGTACTTTACCTACAGTGTTGATTCTAAAAATCTACATCAGCATGTAATATGGTCAAGAACAGAAAATTATTCAGCGTTCAGAAATTCAGTCAGGTATTTTACTGGCTAGAGTAAACATTCTAGGGAGTGAAATTGAATTCAATTATGTCACTTGTTTTTTGGCATTCTATGATAGCTTTATATAAGGCATAGTTAAGTATTCTACAAATGACCATCACCATCTCCATTCATATAATTGTCTAAAGGAGAAAGACTTCCCAAGTTTCCATATCAATTCCACAAAAGGACTTTGAATAGCCATGCTCCATTCGTGGAATGGTGGAACCAGCTCTGATCCAATCGGTGTTTAGGAAAATGGGGTTCTTTGAGGCAAGAGGGGATCTTAAGGTCAGCTTCACTGAAATGACATAAGGTTCAATTCCCAAATGATATGGGCAAAGAAAGGGTTCCAACAGATGTGTGATAATTGTTTCGTACATGATCTCAGTTAATGTCTTGAATGTGACTTTACACTCAATGTTTTGTCAGGCATAGCTTCTTTCTGCTCCTGAATACCTCGTTTTGTCCTGCTGTAGAATGCATTGGTCACTCTTTTGAAGGTTATAGATCCTGCTTTTTTTTTTAATTAAAGTATCTGATATGCCATCATATGTTGGTTTCAAATACATGACACAGTGGTTCAAAAGTTTCCCATATTAAATCCTCACCCTCTCTAGTATGGTTACTATTAACGTAGTATGTTACAGAATCATAGACTGTATTATCCATGCTGTACTACCATCCCTGTGACCAACTTACATTGTGATTGTGAATTACTGTGCCCCTTTATCACCTTCACCCTCACCCCCACCCACCCCAACCCCTCTTCCTTGATAACCACTAGTCACTTAATCAGTGTCTGAGTTTACTGCTATTTTGTTCCTTCTGTTTTGCTTTGTTTTATACTGCACAAGTAAGTGAAGTAATACAGTATTTGTCTTCCCTACCTGGCTTATGTCACTGAGCATAATACCCTCTAGTGCATCCATGTTGTTGCAAATGGGAGGATTTCTTTTCTTTTTAGGGCTGAATAATATTCCATTCTGTATATGTACCACATCTTCTTTATCCATTCATCTATTGATGGACACTAGATTGCTTCCATATCTTGGCTGTTGCAAGTAGTGCTGCAATAAACAGGAGTGCATACTTTTTTTCAAATCAGGGATTTTGTTTTCAGATAATTTCCTAGGAGTGGGATCACTGGATCAAATGGTATTTCTATTTTTAGGTTTTTGAGGAACCTCCTTATTGCATTCCACAGCGGTGGCACCAATTTACATCCCCACCAATAGTGTAGGAGGGTTCCCATTTCTCCTCATCCTCATGAGCATTTGTTATTTCTTGACTTTTGGATGTTGGCTATCCTCACTGGTGTAAGGTAGTATCTCACTGTGGTTTTAATTTGCATTTCCCTGATTAGCAATGTGGAGCATCTTTTCATGTGCCTATTGGCCATTTCTATTTTTTTGGAGAAATGTCTTCAGGTCCCACGCATTTTTAAACAGGTTATTTGTCTCTTGGGTGTTGAGGCATGTGAGTTCTTTATATATTTTAGATGTTAACCCTTTATAAATGAGTCGTTTATGAATATATTCTCCCATATTGTGGGATGCCTTTTTGTTCTGCTGATGGTGTTCTTTGCTGTACAGAAGCTTTTTAGTTTGATGTAGTCCCACTTGTTTATTTTTTATTTTGTCTCCCTTGCCCGAGGAGTTGTATCTAGGAAAAAATTGCTCATGCTTATATTCAAGAGATTTTTGCCTATGTTTTCTTCTAAGAAATTTTACATTCAGGTCTTGGATCCATTTTGAATTTACTTTTGTCTATGGAGTTAGAAAATAATCCAGTTATATTCTTTCACGTGTAGCTGTCCAGTTTTTCCAACACCACTTGTTGAAGAGGCTGTCTTTTCCCCATTGTATATATGTATATATTCATGGCTCCTTTATCATGTATTAATTGGCTATATATGTGTGGGTTTATACCTGGGCTCTCCTTTCTGTTTTATTGCTGTATGGGTCTGTTATTGTGCCAGTACCAAATTGTTTTGATTACTCTGACCTTGTTCTAGAGTTTTAAGTCAGGAAGCGTAATCCTCCCAGCTTTGTTTTTCTTTCTCAGGATTGCTTTGGCTATTTGGGGTCTTTTGTGGTTCCTTATGAATTTTAGAACAATTTGTTCTAGTTCATTGAAGAATGCTGTTAGTATTTTGATAGGGATTGCATTGAATCTGCAGATTGCTTTGGGCAGGATGGCCATTTTGACAATTATTAATTCTTCCTATCCATGAGCATGGAATAGATTTCCGTTTATTGGTGTCATCTTTGATTCTTCTCATGAATGTCTTGTACTTGTCCATGCACTCAGCCCTCTAAAAACCATTTCTCAGCGACAGCCCTTTGGGTCTCCAGTACCCGAGTGCCATTGGTTTTCAAGCCAGATATTTTGGGCACTCATCTTTTAGGTACAGGTCTTAAGAGTAGGGGTTTCTGGTTTGGGTAACAAACGTTTTGTTCCTCAGGGAGAAGCTCAAGAGTGTGTGAGTTCCCTCCAACTTGCGCATTGCCACACCCAGCAGTGGAGTTTTGGAAGAGCTGGGTCTCAGCTTGCCCTACCTGGTTTTGTGGCCTCTTTCTCATTTATCTCATGTGGAGGAACTAGTCAGCTGGTTTTCAGCTCTTTCTTAGAGGAAATTATTCCATATGTTGCTGTAGATTCAGTGGGCCTATGGGAAGAAACAAATTTGGAATCTTTCTGGGTCACGATCTTGACTTGCCTCCTCCAAAAGCACTTAACACACAGTCTTCTTAAAGCTTTCATTAAAAATGGAGAGACTATATGAACTAATACAGATTTGAAACTGTGTTCAATATAACATGTTAGTAAATTTACATAAATTGAAGAAAAATGTATCAAACATTTCTCATGGGACACTGGGGACATAGATTTAAAAGGCAATTTCTGCCTTCGAGAGAATGATCTTAAATGGAGATAAAGTACATATTCAAGCAGGAATCTATGAATTCAGATAATGAAGCAGTATTGACTGGGAAAATGAATGAGATTTAGACAGAAGCGAGGTGGGATGACTGACTGAACATGGGTGAGAAGTGTAGTTGAAAGTGAATTTAAAAGCTATGTTAGAGCCAGATTAACGAATTATTTGCTGTGGTTTGGCTTCTGTATGTAAAGTGATACTTTGGGAAATTCTAAAAGCACTGGAATTACCTACTGAAACTGCAATAGTAATACATGCCCCTTTAAACAAATATTAAAAAGTACATAAAATGTGATAGTTACTCTTCCCAATCTAATCAAACTTTCATGGGTAGCATGTTATATTAACAGGCTTTTTTCTAAGTTTATGTGACCATTTGTATACATTGTTTTAAAATTACTAATTAAAAAATAATACATAAGTATTTCTGCAAGTGGCTTTTTTCCACTTAATGTATCATGAATATATTTCTGAGTTAGTGCATTTGGTTGCCTTTTTTTTTTCTAATGACTTCATTTTTGCTAATGTATGGATATAGTGAAATGTCTTTATCCATTCACCTATTCTTGGACAATTAGAGAACTTAAATATTGTTATTACAACTGTGCTGTAATGAATATTGAACATATATTTAACACACTTTTGTAAGAGGGCAGGATCTTGAAATGATAACACTTTGGATTTTATATTTTGATAGGTATTGTCAAATCATTCTCCAAACAGTTGTACAATTTCCTTAGACTATGCAACTTGCTTGTTTACCATATATTTTTATCAGCATTGGGAACTATATTTAAGAGCCTTTAAATTACTGCCATTGTAACAAAAAACTTTCATTTTTTATTTAATTTGCATTTCCTTAATTGTTTATAAATTTGACCATATTTTCATAAATTAATTTGACCATTTGTTTCTTTTCCTGGAAATTTTCTTTTGTTATTCTCTGCTCATAGTCTATGAGTTTACCTTTTTATTATAGTTCATACACATGAATAATATACATGTGAATATTAACTAATGGTTTGTGATATGTGTTTCAATGTTCTCTACTAATGATAGGTTGTCTTTTTATTTTATTTGTGGTATCGTCCTCCATATAAAAGTTTCAATCTTTCATACAGTTAAATACGTAAGTTATTTATGGATTCTTGATTTTATGCCAGTTTCATCCCAAGTTTCTAAAAAGTATTCTCCTGAATATTTTTAAAGTTTAAAAGTTTTTTACATATAAATCTAATCCACTTTGAAATTTGTTTTTATGAGAATATGGTTTGGGGATCTCATTGTATCATTTTCCCAACACCATTTATAATTGAGTTTATGTCTGAATGATTATCAGAACCACCTTATCACATACTGATTCTCTACCTAGTCCTGCTCTGTTTTAGACTTTAGTCTGTTCGTTGATCTACATATCTATGTCTGTACCAGGGCCACTGTGGTCCACTCTAGTGTGTATTCTTCACTTTCAGCCTTTTTATTTTTGTGCATTTAATATTCCATAATAACAGCATAACAGTTCTGTGCCTTTGAAAAATCTTTTCAGGAGTTTGAAATAAGTTTATTGACTTCATAGCATTATTTGAAGAGAATAACTTAAATGTTCAGGTTATCCATCAAGGCACATGATATTTATTTCCATTTTTCATGTCTCTATGTTCTTAAATAACTCTTAATATTTTTCTTCTTTTTTAATAGGGTTATTTGCTTTTTGGTTGTTGAGGCATGGGAGTTCTTTATGAATTTTGGATTTTAACCCCTTGTCAGGTATGTCGTTTACAAATATATTCTCCCATATTGTAGGATGTCTTTTTGTTCTACTGATGGTGTCCTTTGCTTTACAGAAGCTTTTTAGTTTGATGTAGTCCCATTTGTTCATTTTTGCTTTTGTTTCCTTTGCCCTAGGACATGTGTTCAGGAACTAATTACTTGTTAGGAACTAATTACTTGTTACATTTCTTGTTAGGAATTTTTGTTTTATTTTATGGCTTCTGTAGCCAATGTGGTAAGTTCTACAGTATTATATGATTAATATTTTCTTAGACTTTGGAAAACTTGATTTTTTTAATGCTTTTTTTTTAAGGTATCAGTGATACACACTCTTAAGGTTTCACATGAAAAACATTGTGGTCACTACATTAACCCATATTATCAAGTCCCCCCAACACACCCCATTGCAGTAACTCCACCAGCATAGCAAGATGCCACAAATTCACTACTTGTCTTCTCTGTGCTACACTGTTTACCCCGTGACCCTCTACACAAAGTGTACTAATTATAGTACCCGTCAATCCCCTTCTCCCTCCCTCCCCACCCGCCCTACCCCAACCCTCCCCTTTGGTAACCTCTAGTTGCTTCTTGAAGTCTGCGAATCTGCTGCTGTTTTGTTCCTTCAGTTTTGCTTCATTGTTATACTCCACAAATGGGGGAAATCATTTGGTACTTGTCTTTTCTGTGTGGCTTATTTCACTGAGCATTATACCCTCTAGCTCCAACCATGTTGTTGCAAATGGTAGGATTTGTTTTCTTCTTATGGCTGAATAGTATTCCATTGTGTATATGTGCCACATCTTCTTTATCTGTTCATCTACTGATGGACACTTAGGTTGCTTCTATTTCTTGGCTATTGTAAATAGTGCTGCAACAGACATGTAGGTGCATATGTCTTTTTGAATCTAGAACTTGTTTTCTTTGGGTAAATTATTATTTTTTTAATAATTTTTTATAATTTTATAATTTATTTTTCTTTGGGTAAATTCTTAGGAGTAGCATTCCCAGGTCAAATGGTATTTCTATTTTTAGTTTTTGAGGAACCTCCATTTTTCTTTCCACAATGGTTGAACTAGTTTGCATTGCCACCAGCAGTCTAAGAAGGTTCCCCTTTCTCCGCATCCTCACCGGCATTTGTTATGCCTAGTCTTTTCGATGTTGGCCATCCTAACTGGTGTGAGGTGATATATCATTGTGATTTTAATTTGCATTTCCCTTATAATTAGTGATGTGGAGAATCTTTTCATGTGCCTGTTGGACATCTGAATTTCTTCTTTGGAGAATTGTCTGTTCATATCCTCTGCCCATTTTTTAATCGGGTTATTTGCTTTTTGGGTGTTGAGGCATGTGAATTCTTTATATATTTTGGATGTTAACCCCTTGTCAGGTATGTCGTTTACAAATATATTCTCCCATATTATAGGATGTCTTTTTGTTCTGCTGATGGTGTCATTTGCTTTACAGAAGCTTTTTAGTTTGATGTAGTCCCATTTGTTCATTTTTGCCTTTGTTTCCCTTGCCCTAGAAGATATGTTCAGGAAAAAGTTGCTAGTGTTTATATTCAAGAGATTTTTGCCTATATTTTCTTCTAAGCGTTTTATGTTTCATGACTTACATTCAGGTCTTTGATCCATTTCAAGTTTACTTTTGTGTATGGAGTTAGACAATAATCGAGTTATATTCTCGTACATGTAGCTGTCCAGTTTTGTCAACACCAGTTTCTTGAAGAGGCTGTCATTTCCCCATTGTATCTCCATGGCTCCTTTATCGTATATTAATCGACCATATATGCTTGGGTTTATACCTGGGCTCTGTAGTTTGTTCCACTGGTCTATGGGTCTGTTCTTGTGGCAGTACCAAATTGTCTTGATTACTGTGGCTTTGTAGTAGAGCTTGAAGCCAGGGAGCATAATCCCCCCTGCTTTATTCTTCCTTCTCAGGATTGCTTTGGCTATTTGGGGTCTTTTGTGGTACTGTATGAATTTTAGAACAATTTGCAATAGTTTGTTGAAGAATGCTGTTGGTATTTTGTTAAGGATTGCATTGACTCTGCAGATTGCTTTGGGCACAATGGCCATTTTTTCACTATTAATTCTTCCTATCCACGAGCAAGGGATGTATTTCCCTTTATCGGTATCTTTAATTTCTCTCATGAGTGTCTTGTAGTTTTCAGGGTATAGGTCCTTCACATCCTTGGTTAGGTTTATTCCTAGGTATTTTATTCTTTTTGATGCAATTGTAAATGGAATTGTTTTCTTGATTTCTCTTTCTGCTAGTTCATTGTTAGTACATAGGAAAGTAACAGATCTCTGTGTATTTATTTTGTATCTTGGAACTTTGCTGAATTCAATTCTAGTAGTTTTGGGGTGAATTCTTTAGGGCTTTCTATTTAGAATATCATGTCATCTGCAAACAGTGACAGTTTAATTTCTTACTTACCAATCTGGATGCCTTTTATTTTTTTTGTGTTATCTGATTGCTGTGGCGAGGACCTCCAGAACTATGTTGAATAAAAGTGCGGAGAGTGGACATTGTCTTGTTCTTGATCTTAAAGGAAAAACTTTCAGCTTCTTGCTGTTAAGTATGATGTTGGCTATGGGTGTGTCATATATGGCCTTTATTATGTTGAGGTACTTGCCCTCTATACCCATTTTGATGAGAGTTTTTATCATGAATGGATGTTGAATTTTGTCGAGTACTTTTTCAGCATCTATGGAGATGATCATGTGGTTTTTGTCATCTTTGTTGATGTGGTGGAAGATGATGATGAATTTTCAAATGTTATACCATCCTCGCATCCCTGGAGTAAATTCTACTTGATCATGATGTGTGATCTTTTTGTGTATTTTTTAATTCGATTGGCTAATATTTTGTTGAGTATATTTGCATCTATATTCATCAGGAATATTCGTCAGTAATTTTCTTTTTTTGTGGTGTCTTTACCTGGTTTTGGTATTAGGAGATGCTGACCTCATAGAATGAGTTTGGGAGTATTCCCTCCTCTTCTACTTTTTGGAAAACTTTAAGGAGGGTGGGTATTAGGTGTTCACTAAATGTTTGATAAAATTCGGTGGTGAAGCCATCTTATCCAGGGGTTTGTTCTTAGGTAGTTTTTTGATTACCAATTCAATTTCATTGCTGTTGATTGGTCTGTTCAGATTTTCTGTTTCTGGGTCAGCCTTGGAAGGTTATATTTTTCTAGAAAGTTGTCCATTTCTTCTAGGTTATCCAGTTTGTTAGCATATAATTTTTCATAGCATTCTCTAATAATTTTTTGTATTTCTGTGGTGTCTGAGGTGATTTATCCTTTCTCATTTCTGATTCTGTTTATGTGTGTAGACTCTTTTTCTCTTGATAAGTCTGGCTAGGGGTTTATCTATTTTATTTATTTTCTCAAAGAATCAGCTCGTGCCTTCAATGATTCTTTCTATTGTTTTATTCTTCTCTATTTTATTTATTTCTGCTTTAATCTTTATTATGTCCCTCCTTCTACTGACATTGGACCTCATTTATTCTTCTTTTTCTAGTTTCATTAATTGTGAGTTTATGCAGTTCATTTGGGATTGTTCTTCTTTCCTGAGGTAGACCTGTATGGCAATATACTTTCCTCTTAGCACAGTCTTTGCTGCATCCCACAGATTTTGCGGTGTTGAATTATTCTTGTCAATTATGTCTATATATTGCTTGATCTCTGTTTTTATTTGATCATTTATCCCCTAGTTATTTAGGAGCATGTTGTGAGGCCTCCATGTGTTTGTGGGATTCTTCATTTTCTTTGCATAATTTATTTCTAGTTTCATACCTGTGTGGTCTGAGAAAATGGTTGGTACAATTTCAATCTTTTTAAATTTACCAAGGCCCTTTTTGTGGACTAGTATATCATCTACTCTTGAAAATGTTCCATGTGCACTTGAGAAGAATGTGTATTCTGCTGCTTTTGGGTGTAAAGTTCTGTAGATGTTTGTTAGGTCCATCTGTTCTAATGTGTTGTTCAGTGCCTCTGTCTCCTTACTTATTTTCTGTCTGGTTGATCTGTCCTCTGGAATGAGTGGAGTGTTAAAGTCTCCTAGAATGAATGCATTATATTCTATTTCTCCTTTTAATTCTGTTAGTATTTGTTTCACATAAGTAGGTGCTCCTGTGTTGGGCACATAGATATTTATAACGGTTATAGCTTCTTGTTGGATTGACCCCCTTAGTCATTATGTAATGCTGTTCTTAGACTCTTATGACTTTCCTCGTTTTGAAGTTGATTTTGTCTGATACAAGTACTGCAACTCCTGCTTTATTCTCTCTTTTAGTTGCATGAAATTATCTTTTTTTATCCCTTCACTTTTAGTCTGTGTATCTCCTTGGGTTTAAAGTGAGTCTCTTGTAGGCAACATATAGATGGGTCTTGTTTTTTATCCATTCAGTGACTCTATGTCTTTTGATTGGTGCATTCAGACCATGTACATTTAGGGTGATTATCGATAGGTATGTACTTATTGGCATTGCAGGCTTTAGATTCATGGTTACCAAAGGTTCAAGGTTAACTTCCTTTACTATCTGAGAGTCTAACTTAACTCACTTAGTATGCTATTAACACAATCTAAAAGTTCTTTTTTCTCCTCTTCTTTCTTCCTCCTCCATTCTTTATATATAAGGTATCATATTCTGTACCCTTGATTGACTTTGGGGATAGTTGATTTTAGTTTGAATTTGCTTAGTAATTAACTGTTCTACTTTCTTTACTGTGGTTTTATTACCTCTGGTGACAGCTATTAAACCTTAGGAACACTTCCATCTTTAGCAGTCCCTGCAAAACACGCTGTAGAGACAGTTTGTGGGAGGTAAATTCTCTCATATTTTGCTTGTCTGGAAATTGTTTAATCCCTCTTTTAAATTTAAATGATAATATTTCAGGATAAAGTATTCTTGGTTGAATGCCCTTCTGCTTCATTGCATTAAATACATCATGCCACTCCCTTCTGGCCTATAAGGTTCCTGCTGAGAAGTCTGATGATAGCCTGATGGGCTTTCCTTTGTATGTGATCTTATTTATCTCTCTGGACGCTTTTAATAATCTGTCCTTTTCCTTGATCTTTGCCATTTTAATTATTATATGTCTTGATGTTGTCTTCCTTGTGTCCCTTGTGTTGGGAGATCTGTGCACCTCCATGGCATGAGAGACTTATCTCCTTCCCCAGATTGGGGAATTTTTCAGCAATTACCTCCTCAAAGACACTTTCTATCCCTTTTTCTCTCTCTTCTTCTTCTGGTACCCCTATAATGTGAATATTGTTCCGTTTGGATTGGTGACACATTTCTCTCAATATTCTTTCATTCTTGGAGATCCTTTTTTCTCTCTGTGCCTCAGCTTCTTTGTATTCCTCTTCTCTAATTTCTATTTCATTTATCTTCTCCTTCAACGTATCTAATCTGCTTTTAAAACTTTCCATTGTATGTTTCATTTCTGATACTGTGTTCTGTAATGTTTGGATCTCTGACTGGAATTCCTCCCTGTGTTCTTGAATATTTTTCTGTACCTCCATGAGCATGTTAATGATTTTTATTTTGATATCCCTTTCTGGCAGATTGATGAGGTCGATTTCATTTGAATCTTTCTCAGGGGTTGTATTCATATTCATAATTTTGCTTTGAACCAGGTTCCTTTGGTATTTCATATTTGTATATGGTGCCCTCTAGTGCCCAGAAATTCCTTGGAGCCGCCCATCCCCTGAAGCAATGTCAGGTGTTGTAGGGGAGTTTTATTGGTGCCTGGGGGAAGGAAAGAGCTGTTTTCTGCTTGCCGGATGCTGTGTCTGTCTCCACTGCCAGAACCAGTGGGTCAAGCACACAGATATAAGCCTCTATGCTTTGCATTTGTAGTTGCTGTAGACAGGACTTCCCTCTGGCCAGTCTAAAGCCTGGGTAGGTTTTGCTAGTTTGCAAGCTTGGTGGGAGAAAGGTGCTGTAGGCTTCTTATCATGGACAGGGTCTATGGATGTGTGTAGCCAACCAGGGAGCTGGAGCTCCTGAAGAGTTCCCAACCTGCTTGGGCAGAGTTCACCCAGACAATTTTGTCACCTGTCCTTTCTCCTGAGCAATAAGCTCTGTGAAATCCTTGCCCCTTTAGCAGCCCTCTTGTTGCTATGAAGTCAGATTGCCTGCTTTTTTTGTCCAAGAGCAGCTGGATATGGATCCCTGCTTGTCACAAGCAGCTGGAATCTCAGTCTCTCCAGGTATTCTGCCTGTCTTAGCTTTCCAACCCCCTAATCACGATAGTGCCATGAAAACACCATGAAATGTAGGTTTGTGCTCCCAGAACAGATCTCCGGAGTTAGGTATTCAGCAGTCCCAGGCCTCCACTCTCTCCTTGCTCTGTTTCTCTTCCTCCCCTGGGAGAGGTGGGGTGGGAGAAGGGCTTGGGTCCCGCCAAGCCACAGCTTTGGTACGTTATCCTGTTCCATGGGGTTTATTCTTTTCTCCAGGTGTATGCAGTTAGGTGTAGTCCTCTTTCCTGTTGCTCTTTCAGGATTAGTTCTATTAGTTTTATTTTCATAATATATGCAGTTATAGGGGGAAGCGTCTGACTCACCTCTCACGCCGCCATCTTTAATCCATTCCTAGTGCTTAACAATGTTAATGCACTCATCTTTTCAGCAACCCCATGGGGTGCACAACACCATTAGTTTATGTGCATTTCACTGGTGGGTAAGCTGGGGCATAGGGCAGTTAGCTGACCAGCTTAAGGCCACATAACTGCATAGTGGGGTTCAGGAACTTGCATCCAGGCTTTCTGGATCCAGACTTCAAGATATTAACCCTCATGCTATGGTGATGACTTTCTTTACTGGGTTACAGTTATTTACAAAATGTAACATTTATATTCCCATTTATGTACCTATATCTTAATTGAAATATTATTACAAAGATGTAATTAAAAATATATCGAAGCATTTTCTTTCTATTTATTACTTCATAAAATGGTCCTTAAATGTAGGGGCTCAGAACAATGATACTCATTTGATTTTTCTCTCTCATAGTTCTGGATGTTGGCTGGGTGCAGTGAGGCACTTCTTATACATGGTTTCTCAGGTGGTTACAGCCATAAGGTGGTTGAGACATATCTGGTAATCATCAGAAGGACATAACTGGTGATTGGCTGGGGAAAATTCAAACTTCTGGAGGGCAGGAACAACTGGTACTCTTTAGGCATATCTGTGTATCTCTCCACTAATTGTCTCTTTACCCTGGACACTTTGCATACAGCACAGGGCTCCATAGTGAGTAGAGTGACCACTCCCTAAGAGAATGACAGAGAAAGAACCAGAGACACCCACAGAAACAGAGAGAAAGAGGAGCTGCATCTTGTAACTGAGCCTTGCAAGTTAAGCTGCAGCACTTGTACCACATTCTTTTTGTGAGACTGCAACAAGTCTTACTAAAGTTCAAGAAGGTGAAATTATTTGATGGGAGGGTGTCAAAGTATTTTATAGTCTTGACTCAAAGCCATCACATATACAAGATTTAGAAGTAAAACACAAGAGGGGCCTAAGCTATTGTAACATTCATTAAATATTTACATTAAAACCACAGTAAAATCATTAAATTTGCATGAGAATATTTTTTAAGTTATTGACATAATAAATACATGTAATATATTTATTTACAACATTTTGAATATGAAATAGGTATCCTAAAAAAAGGCCTCAATTTGTTAGATAGTATACCAGATTTCTAATCAGTTCAAGTGTTCCAAATGAAACTAATATATTGATAACATGATATCAAAATCTTAGAATTTGATATCTTAAATCCATGTTTATTTTTCTGGTTATTTTTTTATAAACCACATTATTAATAAACAAAAACCTATTGCAAAAGTTCAAATAATGAAGTATAAGGAATAAAATGTTAAAATCTCATCATTAGAAATTCCATGTATGCTTCCAGATGTTTTCTTCTATGGTCATATAAATTCACACATACATATTTACTTTATTTACAAAAAAAAGAGTGCCAAGACTATAATTTCTGGAACTTGTTTAATAATGTGACATGGAGAGCATGCAACAATTTGCCTGTAATCTTTTCCTAACGGCTATATAATTTATACATATGTTTGACATAAGTGTGTTCCATGATAGCCATGTAAGTGCTAGCAGGAACATTGTGGATATAATTAAGAACATGTGCAAGTATTTGTATATGACAGATTCCTGGATGTAGAATTGCAATGTCTAATGGTATTTTTAAATTTTATTTAAAAGGACTTTTCTACATTATACTTCCTCAAAAAGAGTTGTATGAAAAAACCAAGATGGTGGCGTGAGCAGAGTGGCAGATATCTCCTCCCAAAACCATATATATTTATGAAAATACAACTATTCCTAAAAGAGAGACCAGAAGATACAGGACAACACCTAGCCTACAGCTACACCTGAGAGGACTTGGCACGTCACGAAGCGGGTAAGATACGGAGCCACGAACCTGCAGGACCCGAGCACTCCTCCACCCCAGCACACCAGCGGGAGGAAAAGTTCCAGAGCAGAGAGGGAATGGAAGCACAAGCCGGCCAAATAACCAGCCCTGGTGATCTGTACCAGGAGCACTGGCAAACATCGCGTGGTGTATCGGATATTAGAGAAACAGAAGGGCAGAAGCTGAGACGGAAAACGAAACTGGGTCCTCTAAGCTGGCTCCCCAGGACAGAAGAAACACGCACACTTTTTTAAAAGGCTTAAAGAGACAAGGGCCCAACAGCCAAACAAATTCGTCCCAGCGCACTCAGCCCAGCAGACTGGGAGTCCTGGGGAATTTCGGACCCCTTGACTGGCCTGCAGCTGGGAAAAGCAGCCACACTGAGACTTCCCACAGAGATCAGCAGCCTCCCATTCATTCCCTCCCTGGCCAGAGCCACAAAGGGCCCGGCAGTGCCGCCACGGCTGCGGAATAGTGGACCAGCTGCGCCACCTACAGAATCCTCACAGAATCTACTACCGGCGGGCTTTTTTTTTTTTCCTTTTTCTTTTTAAAAGTCTTAAAGAACCCACCTGACATACGTGGCGCCTACCAGCAACCACTTCTATCGAGGAATATGATACAAACGAAGCTTAGCCAGACAACCCCAGAGAGGGAGCCTGATGGAATGGACATGCACAATCTTCCTGAAAAAGAATTCAGAATAAAAGTCATAACCATACTGATGGATCTACAGAGAAATATGCAAGAGCTAAGGGAGGAAGTGAGGGAAATGAGGAAAGACAATGCAGAAATGAGACAAGCCACTGACAGGCTAAACAGCATACTGGACAAGATGCAAGAGACTGTTAATGAAATAGAAATCTCAGAACAGGAATACAGAGAAGCTGAGGCAGAGAGAGATAAAAGGATCTCTAGGAATTAAACAATATTAAGACAACTGTGTGCCCAATCCAAATGGAAAAATATTCGCATTATAGGAGTACCAGAAGAAGAAGAGAGAGAAAAAGGGATAGAAAGTGTCTTTGAAGAAATAATTGCTGAAAACTTCCCCAAGCTGGGAAAGAAAATATTCTCTCAGACCATGGAAGCCCACAGATCTCCCAACACAAGGGACCCAAGGAAGACAACACCAAGGCACATATTTAAAATGGCAAAGATCAAAGATAAGGACAGAGTATTAAAGGCAGCAAGAGAGAAAAAATATCACCTACAAAGGAAAACCCATCAGACTTCTCAACAGAAACCTTACAGGCCAGAAGAGAATGGCATGACATATTTTATATAACGAAACCGAAGGACCTTGAACCAAGAATATTGTATCCAGCACGATTATTATTTAAATATGATGGAAGGATTAAACAATTTCCAGACAAGCGAAAGCTGAGGGAATTTGCCTCCCATAAACCACCTCTACAGGATATCTTAAAGAGACTGCTCTAGAAGGAAGCACTCCTAAGGCTAAAAAGATGTCACCAGAGAAAATAAAATCATAGCAAAGAAAGCAGATCATCCAAATACTAACTAAAGGCAAAGAATAAAACAACTAGTATGTAAATAATGGAGGAGGAGAATAGGAAGGGAGAGAAATAAAGAATCATCAGGCTGTGTATACAATAACTCAACAAGAAAGTTAAGTTAGACTGTTAGATAGTAAAGAAACTACCCTTGAACCTTTGGTAACCACGAATCTAAAGCCAGCAATGGCAATAAGTACATATCTATCAATAATCACTCTAAATGTAAATGGACTGAAAGCACCAATCAAAAGACACAGAGTAATAGAATGGATGAAAACGCAAGACCCATCTATATGCTGCTTACAAGAGACTCACCTCAAACCCAAATATATACACAGACTAAAGGTGAAGGGATGGAAAAAGATATTTCATGCAAACAACAAGGAGAAAAAAGCAGGTGTTACAGTACCTGTATCAGACAAAATAGACTTCAAAACAAAGAAAATAACAAGAGATAAATAAGGACATTACATAATGATAAAGGGGTCAGTCCAACAAGAGGATATAACCATTTTAAATATACATGCACCCAACAGAGGAGCGCCGGCATATGTGAAACAAATACTAACAGAATTAAAGGAGGAAATAGACAGTAATGTATTCATTTTAGGAGACTTCAACACACCACTCACTCCAAAGGACAGATCAACCAGACAGAGAATAAGTAAAGACACAGAGGCACTGAACAACACACTAGAACAGATGGACCTAACAGACATCTACAGAACTCTACACCCAAAAGCAACAGGATGCTCATTCTTCTCAACTGCACATGGAAATTTTCCAGAATACACCACATACTAGGCCACAAAAAGAACCCCAGTAAAGTCAAAAATATTGAAATTCTACCAACCAACTTCTCAGATCACAAAGGTATAAAACTAGAAATAAATATTAGAAAGAAAACAAAAAGGCTCACAAATACATGGAGACTTAACAACATTCTCCTAAATAATCAATGGGTCAACGACCAAATTAAAACAGAGATCAAAGAATGTATGGAGACTAATGACAACAACAACACAAAGCCACAACTGTGGGACGCAGCAAAGGCAGTTCTAAGAGGAAAGTATATTGCAATCCAGGCCTATTTAAAGAAGGAAGAACAATCCCAAGTGAATAGTCTAAAGACACAATTACTGAAATTGGAAAAAGAAGAACAAATGAGGCCCAAAGTCACCAGAAGGAGGGAAATAATAAAGATCAGAGAATAAATAAAAAAAAATTGAGAAGAATAAAACAATAGAAAAAATCAAAGAAACCAAGAGCTGGTTCTTTGAAAAAATAAACAAAATAGAAAAACCCCTAGCCAGACTTTTTAAGAAAAAAAGAGAATCTACACACATAAACAGAATCAGAAATGAGAAAGGAAAAATCACGACAGAACCCACAGAAATACAAAGAATTATAAGAGAATACTATGAGAATCTATATGCTAACAAGCTGGAAAACCTAGAAGAAAGGGACAACCTCTTAGAAAAATAGAACCTTCCAAGACAGACCAAGCAAGAAACAGAAAAACTATAAACAGACCAATCACCAGCAATGAAATTGAATCAGTTATCAAAAAACTACCCAAGAAGAAAACCCCTGGGCCAGATGGATTCACCTCTGAATTCCACAAGACATATAGAGAAGAAATAACACCCATTATTCTTAAAGTTTTCCAAAAAATAGAAGAGGAGGGAATACTTCCAAACTCATTCTATGAAGCCAGCATCACTCTAATACCAAAACCTGGCAATGACCTCACCAAAAAAGAAAATTACAGACAATATCCCTGATGAACATAGATGCAAAAATACTCAACAAAATATTAGCAAACTGAATTCAAAAATACATCAAGAGGATCATACACCGTGATCAAGTGGGATTCATCCCAGGGATGCAAGGATGGTACAACATTCAAAAATTCATCAACATCATCCACCACATCAACAAAAAGAAGAACAAAAACCACATGATCATCTCCATAGATGCTGAAAAAACACTTGACAAAATTGAGCATCAATTCATGATTAAAACTCTCAACAAAATGGGTATACAGGGCAAGTACCTCAACATCATAAAGGCCATATATGACAAACCCACAGCTAACATCATACTTAACAGAGAGAAGCTGAAAGATTTTCATCTAAGATCGGGAACAAGACAGGGATGACCACTCTCCCCACTGTTACTCAACATAGTACTGGAGGTCCTAGCCACGGCAATCAGACAAAGCAAAGAAATACAAGGCATCCAGAATGGTAAAGAAGAAGTCAAATTGTCACTATTTGCAGATGACATGATATTGTACATAAAAAACCCTAAAGACTCCAATCCCAAACTACTACAATATTTGAATTCAGCAAAGTTGCAGGGCACAAAATTAACACACAGAAATCTGTTGCTTTCCTATACACTAAGGATGAACTAAGAGAATGAGAAATCAGAAAACAATTCCATTCACAGTTGCATCAAAAAGAATAAAATACCTGTGAATAAACCTAACAAATGAAGTGAAAGACCTATACCCTGAAAACTACAAACACTCCTAAGAGAAATTAAAGAGGACACTAACAAATGGAAATGCATCCCATGCTCTTGGCTAGGAAGAATAAATAATGTCAAAATGGCTATACTACCTAAAGCAATCTACAGATTCAACGCAATTCCTATCCAAATACCATGAGCTTTTTTCAATGAACTGGAACAAATAATTCTAAAATTCATATGGAACCACAAAAGACCCGAATAGCCAAAGCAATCCTGAGAAGGAGGAATAAAACAGGGGGAATTATGCTCTCTGACTTCAAGCTCTACTACAAAGCCCCAGTAATCAAGACAATTTGGTATTAGCACAAAAACAGACCCACAGACCAGTGGAACAGAATAGAAAATCCAAACATTAACCCAAACATATACAGTCCATTAATATATGATAATGGAGCCTTGGATATACAATGTGGAGATGACAGCCTCTTCAGCAGCTGGTGTTTTCAAAACTGGACACTTACATGTAAGATAATGAAACTGGACTACTGTCTAACCCTTTACCCAAAAGTAAACTCAACATGGATCAAAGATCTGAATGTAAGTTATGAAACCATAAAACTCTTAGAAAAAAAGATAGGCAAAAATTTCTTGGACATAAACATGAGTGACTTCTTCATGAACATATCTCCCCGGGCAAGGGAAACAAAACCAAAAATGAACAAGTGGGACTATATCAAGCTGAAAAGCTTCTGTACAGCAAAGGACACCATCAGTAGAACAAAAAGACATCCTACCATATGGGAGAATATATTCTTAAATGACATGTCCGATAAGGGGTTGACATCCAAAATATATAAAGAACTCACGCACCTTAACAAACAAAAAGCAAATAATCTAATTAAGAAATGGGCAGAGGACATGAATAGATACTTCTTCAAAGTAGAAATTCAGATGGCCAACAGGCACATGAATAGATGCTCCACATCGCTAATCATCAGAGAAATGCAAATTAAAACCACAATGAGATTATCACCTCACACCAGTGAGGATGGCCAACGTCCAAAACACAAACAACAACAAATGTTGGTGAGGATGTGAAGAAAAGGGAACCCTCCTACACTGTTGGTGGGAATGCAAATTAGTTCAACCATTGTGGAAAGCAGTGTGGAGATTCCTCAAAAAACTCAAAATAGAAATACCATTTGACCCAGGAATCCCACTCCTAGGAATTTACCGTAAGAATGTAGCAGCCCAATTTGAAAAATACAGATGCACACCTATGTTTATCGCAGCACTATTTACAATAGCCAAGAAATGGAAGCAACCTAAGTGTCCATCAGTAGATGAATGGATAAAGAAGAAGTGGTACATATACACAATGGAATATTATTCAGCCATAAGAAGAAAACAAATCCTACCATTTGCAACAACATGGATGGAGCTGGAGGATATTATGCTCAGTGAAATAAGCCAAGCGGAAAAAGACAAGTACCAAATGATTCCACTCATATGTGGAGCATAAGAACAAAGAAAAAACTGAAAGAAAAAAACAGCAGCAGACTCACAGAACACAAGAATGGACTAATAGTTACCAAAGGGAAAGGAACTGAGGAGGATGAATGGGAAGGGAGGGACAAGGGGAGAAAAAGGGGCCTTACAATTAACAGACATAATGTTGTGGGGGCACGAGGAGGGCTGTACAACTCAGAGAAGACAAGTAGTGATTCTATAGCATCTCAGTACGCTGATGGACTGTGACTGTAATGGGGTTGGTGGGGGGGACCTGATGAAGTGGGTAGTTTAATAACCATAATGTTGCACATGTAATTGTAGATTGATACCAAAATAATTTTTAAAAAACCATAAGCAATTCCTGAGGAAAAAAAAAAAAAAGAGTTGTACCAGATATTTGCTTGGCAAGTTATCTTTAGAAAAATTATTTATTGACTTACATTCCATTTCCCAAAGCATCAGTGACATTTTTTATCTTTTATATATCTTATTAGCCATTTTGCTTATGTGAATTTCCTGTTCACATCCTTCACCTATTTTCATACTGGGTTGCTTGAGTTTTTATCAGAGATTTGAAGTAGTTCTCATTATGCAATGAATAACAATCCCTCTCCTGTTATATGTGCTGCAGGGTATATTTGAGGAAAATTATTTGAGTGTTTATGCATGATTAAATAATATCAATTATGGCACTATATAAGTTATATGGTGTTTAAAAAATGTCAATTATCGAGATTTTGTATGGACAATCCTGTGGTAAATTTCCCCTATGATTCCCTAAGAATCCAAGTTTTAACTTAAAAAAAATAAATTCATGCCTTAGAGAATGTTGTATGACTTGAATTGTGTCTTCTTGGCCAGCAAAGACAGGTATGCTTTTCCTGACGTGGAACACTTTGATCATAAAGTGTATCCCCATGTGTAGTTTTTAGGAGGGTCTTTAGATTCCTTTGATTTGACAATATTCCATAAAATTAACATAATTTTCATATTCTTATTTTTACTGATTATGTCAGTTATAATATGCCTAGTTTTAAATAAAATAATTATTATTTTCTGTCATGACAAATAACAATGTTTACATATAAGAGCTACAGGAGGAATGGGACCTTTAGGCTCTTGAGTAAAGGGACAAAAGCATGAGACGGGCTCACCTAAGTATGGTTAAATAGAATTATAGGCATTATTTCAAACTTCAGCAAACACAGTGAATTTTACACCATATCTGCAAGCAGATAAGTGATACTACATCTCGTTTTAAAAGAAGTGGACTTGTATATGTTCATATACATTTGCAAATAATGAAAATTCGTGAAGTCCCTTTAAGGTGCAGGTTTATTAATCCACGTTTGAGACCTTTCATCCATTATCTAAGGCTGAATGTGAGAGTGAAAGCAATGAAGTGATTATTATTAAAGATCATGATGAAAAGAAAATTAGGTCATGAAATCAAAGACTTTCAGATAGCTTAATTGTATAATAGGAAGCTATGGTGTAAGTGGAAGTTTTCAACCAGAACTTCCCACCTGGCCTTGATAGTGGTATGCATATATATAAGGGCCTATTTGCACATCAACGTGATGTTTACCGCTGTGGTCCCTCACAGAAGGCCTGGAGCAAGGGGTGGAGAGAAAATTGCCATTCTTTCCTCCCCTCCTTTCCTGGGGTGTAATTGGTCAGATGCTCATCAGTCACCAGACACCGCCCATGGAGCCCCTCCCGGAAGGAGCCGGACTAAGGGGAACATGCAACCTGGTCACAGGGATGGGGAACTAGCTTGCTAGTGGGGCCAGAGACAGAGGACTCAGGAGAGTGCTGTGAGAGAGACTGAACCATGACAAATAAAAACCCTGTTTCCCCTTTCCCATGTCTTAATTCATTCTCAACAGGTTCATAAAGAACTTGCCCTGGGTGAGGGACTGCCTTCCTCCTGGAGCCACAGAAGTGGGTTGCAGTTGTTCTATTTCTAATTCCACAAACATTCCACTGGGAAGTGATTTAAACTAGATGAAGGCAAATAGCTTGCCATGTTTTTAGTTAAGGAGTGTTGCTGAGGCCAGATGCACAATAAAAATCAATTACTGAATTCCAATTATAGAACACTTTCCTTAGCAAAAGATTAAATTATAAAATTCTGCATCAAAAGGCAATTAAAATATTCTGAAGTTTTGCACAATACTTATATTGTGAATACGGCTTTTGTCTCCATGTTCATGGCAGGAAACATAGGTAAGCTCACTTTTGTTGGTATACCTTTTGAATTAGAAAAAAATAGAAAAATAGTTTTATGTCATTTTTTTCTCTTTAGCATGACATATTTCTAACTCTTAAACAAGTAGTAAATCCCTTGAAAACAAATTTGATCTGATAAGCTAAATTGTGAAAAGTTTTATCACAAGAGGAAGGGAACCTTACATCGCAACTTCTTGGAATAAATTGGAGGAGGCCCATCTGTGAGTCATCCTAGCTTCTGGCCTCAGATACAACTACTCCTTTTTTTCCTTCATTCCTATTTTAGCAAACTTTCGGCAACAAAACAGACAACATTTTTTGATGACAAGTAGAGCAGTGGCCACACAGGCCAGCAGGAACCCAATCACATCCAGGGAGTGGTACTGGAACCAGTTGAGGTCATGGGAGGCTGGCCGCAGGTGCTTGGCTCCTTTGTGGCGCATGACAAACTCGATCCAGAAGACCGCTCGATCGAGAGGTTTCATTGGCTGGTCATGATGAATTTTTGATAATTTCATAGCATTTTCTTTATATCTGCAGGGGAAATACAAAGATAGCAACATGGAAAGGAAGTTAATTTGCCTCAGCACATCATTCCCATGGAAAAAAGTGTCTTATGAATGATTCAAAATAAGTGTTATAAAATTGCAGAAGTAGTACGTTTTTAAATTGGGGCTGGCTTTCAAATTGGAATTTTCTGATTGACAAAAAGTGAAGACAAAGTTAAGATGGGATAGTTTAATCTTTTCTAGCAAAGGTAATGATGAATGAGATGGTGAAAGTGCACTTTTATACTGGTCTTCATGAAGTACTTAACGTGAACTGTGTCTTGATGGGTGAAATGATTCTTCACCAATCCCTGTGCTTCCACTCTTCTCTTCTACCCCTTCTCTTTATTTTCCATCCTGTAGCCAGTATGCTCTTTGCAATAGACATAAGATTATGATGCTCTTTGCTAAAATTTCCATCTGACCTTTCATCACACTTAAAAAATTCCAAATCTGATCTTGGCCTACAGGACCTTACATGGACAGACTCTGGCAACCTTTTCTCCTATTTGGTCCATGCACACTCTAAAGTGGGCATATTGGCCTTCTCACTGTCCCACTCTGTGATA
This sequence comes from Phataginus tricuspis, assembly GCA_029783875.1. Taxonomy (NCBI): domain Eukaryota; kingdom Metazoa; phylum Chordata; class Mammalia; order Pholidota; family Manidae; genus Phataginus; species Phataginus tricuspis. Next base: position 36,641,699 of record JAQQAC010002594.1, read on the forward strand.
GCAAACCTAGGCTTTCTTCTATTTGTGTGTATGTGTGGTCTTTTTTTTTTCCACCTGATTCCCAGAGTTTTTAAAATGCATTTTATTTTCTATAATAAACATTTAAATATAAAATACATAAGAAAAATGCACATTAGCCTAATTGGTCAAAATTTCAAAATTAGCTAGAAAATTATTGTGAAGTGAATATACTAATGTTCCTATTATTCAGATATTGAAATAGGATATCACAAGCTACCCAGAAGTACCCTATTTTCCTTGACCCTTTCAGTCACTACTATCTTCTTTGAATTAATGGCTATCCTAAATTTTAGCACCATAAATTAGTTTCTCTTATTTATATTTTGGAATCATATAGTAGTACTTATTTCCTTTTGTCTTTTATGTGTCACCTGTTGGTTAATTCCATTGCTGTATAGTATTCATTGCATGGCCATACCACCAATAATCTCTTGACTTAATGAACAACACACATTTGTGTTAACAATTTTTTGGCCATTATTACTAATTATTATTAGTATACTAATTACTAATAAAAATCTTACATATGTCTTCTGGTTTACATTTTTTTACCATTCTGTGTATATATCTAGAAGTGGAGTTGCTGAGAAAAAGGTATATTTATGGTTATGATTTCTTTATTGACTGAATAATGTAGAAGTATATTAATTTCCAAAATTTAGAGATGTCTCAGCTCTCTTTCTTTTTGATGATTTCAAAGTGAATTCTAGTAAAGTGGACAATATACTCTTTCTGATTTGTATATTTCAAATTACTGAGTCTTGGTATATGAACTAGCATATGGTCAATTCCAATATCTATTCCAATCTTGAAAAAATGTGTATTCTCTTTTGTTTTATCTATATCTATAGCTATATTATCTCAAAGAGTTTACATTTTTAAATTGTGTTCTTCAAAACTTTCAGGTACTTATCCATTATTTTGTCATTTTTTTCTGTGTTTTTAAGGAATGTGTTTAGAAACTTCCTATTATGATTATACATTTATATATTAGTTTTTTCTTTTGTCAACTTTTGCTTTATTTTGAGGTTTTATTAGTAGATGTTACCAATTGATAAATTATATTGCTTTGAAATATTTATTTATTTATTATGAAATGTTTATTTTTATTTTTGGTAGTGCTTCTGGACTATGATATCTGATATTATTATAGGTACAACATCTTTGTATGATTACTGGCTGAAATAGATATTTTCCTACCTTTGTACTTACAATCTTTTACACTTCTATTTAAGCATATATTATAAACAGTATATATAGGTTTTAAAATTATGTCTGACAATTTTAAATTCACTTTAAATGATTTACATTTTCTTTTACCAGTATTCTGTATTTTTAATTTGTCCAACCTTCCTTATGTTTCTTTTTCTATTCTTTCTTGCCTATTTAAAAGAATTTATATCTCCAATTATTCCACCATTTTCTTGATAATATACATTTTTTGAATATTTTTTAAGTATTAACTTCTAATACAAAAAATGATGATAGTAGTAATAAATGCTGAATTGATGGTTGTCATGCTAAGCACTACAAATTCTGGCACATTATTTTTTGTCATAATATGGAAGAGTTTAATATCTATCTCATCATATTTAAAAACCTTTATGCTTCAAAGAACACAATCAAGAAATTGAGAAACCAAACTATCCAGAATGAGAAAATATTAACGAATCATATATCTGATAATATACTTGTATCCATAGTACACAAAGAGTTAATTTTATGCAAAAAATAAGACCACCAAATTCAAAACTTGTCAAAGTATTAGAATAGACCTTTCTCTAAAGAGAATATATGAATGGCCAATAAGCATATGAAAAGATGTTCAATAGCCTTTGCTATAAGGGAGATTCGAATCAAGACCACAAAGAAAGACCACTCAACCCACTAGAATGGCTATAATAATAGTAATAAAAAAATAGATGATAACAAGTGTTGACAAAGTATGGATCTCTCATACATAGCTGATGGGAATGTGAAATGGCATAACTTCTCCTGACATCAGTTTGGCAGTTCCTCAAAGAGTTACCATACATGACCTAGCAATTCTACTCCTAGATATCCATCCAAAAGAAATGAAAGAACATATGTTTATACAAAAATGCACATACCAATGTTCATAATAGCCACGTGGGGAAACAGTCAAAATGTTCATGAATTGATAAATGGATAAATAAATGTAGCATACCCATATACTAGAATATTATTCAGCAATACAGAACTACCACATGCATGGAACTCAAAAACATGGTAAGTGAAAAGAAGCAGTTGCAAAATACCATATATTTTTGGTTCCATTTGTACAAAATGTTCAGAATATGGTAATTTTTAACTATAAGAAAGTATAATAATGGTTGGCTAAGGCAGGGTGAATGGAGAGTGACTTCTAAGGCACATGAGATTTCTTTTTGGGCTGATGAAAATGTCCCAAATTTAGATTATGATGATGTTTCATAACTTTGTAACATACAACATATATTTGACTGTTATACATAAACATGGAATTTTATGGTATGTAAATTACATATCATTATAAAATACATTAAAATAATAAAAGTTATTCAGCAAAAGAATATTATAATTTCAGAAAGTTTTGGTGGAACATTTTATATAACTTCAAGTTCTTCATTCTTTCATTCTTGATTCTATAATATTTTTTTAAATGTTTCTTTTTACAATTACCTGTATAACTTCTGCATTTGTTTATGTAGCAAATTGTTGCAGTCATTGTTTACTCATTAAATCATGGGCTTAACATGCAACTTTTAAATAAATGTCTTGAAAATAAAAGCAGATTTAAGATTGGTAAAATCATGTTAAAGTTTTCAAAATTAGCCTCTTAAATATGGGATGAAACTCATGCTCACTCTTGGCAAAAGAACCTATCTGATATACTATGTATTATAAAAAATTGTGATACTCACAAAGGGTCATTGATGACTCTCTTCAATGCATTGAGCAAATCTGTACTAGACAGTGTCCCCAAATCCAGTCTGACAGCCGCTCCCTTGACCTCTAAGCGAGCGATGTTATCAGGTTGATCTGCAAACAAAGGAATGCCCACCATCGGGACCCCGTGGTAGATTGCCTCATAGATGCCGTTGGTCCCACCATGAGTTATGAAGGCTTTCGTCTTCGGATGACCTAGGATTAGGTGAATTTCAACAAATTATAATTATGAATCTTAGAAATAAAATGAGACTTGGACAATAGAAGGCGCTGAAAGAGGCAGTGTGTTCTAGATCACAGATTTTTATAGACACGAAACTGCATTAAAATGTTTTTCAGATCTCAGAACAGGAAGCACATAAGTCTGCTGAAGAGATAAATGAAGATTGGTGTGGTACTTATGACTTGAAAAATGAATACAATATTGTGGTGGAAAAGTTGAAAGAGAACATGTCAGATATAAGAAATGTGCAGAGAAAAAAGGAGATGGCACATTGGGACATATTCTCTTAAAGAATTAGTGAAGCCACTGAGTCTGACATACAGGGTGTAAGGGCAGCTGGAAATGTGACAGTGATGGATCTGGTGTCGAAGGAAAGGCAATACTTTAACCTGAAATGTGTTATCACTTCATGAAGATTATGGATATTGACCTATAGAAAATGGAGAATCGCTTGTAGTAAAGGTGGCTTTTATTTTTCATGGCCCTAAATTCCCCTATAGAAGGGGAAAGGATAAACATAATGTAGGAGAACTAGGAGTCAGAGCAAAGATCCAAGTAACTATTGAAAAATTCTTTGATCCTAGCCAGACTTATCAAGAAAAAAAGAGGGTCCACACACATAAACAGAATCTGAAATGAGAAAGGAAAAATCACTATGGATACCACAGAAATACAAAGAATTATGAGAGAATACTGTGAAAAATTATATGCTAACAAACTGGATAAGCTAGAAGAAATGGACAACTTTCTAGAAAAATACAACCTTCTCAGGCTGACCCAAGAAGAAACAGAAAATATGAATAGACCAATTACCAGCAATGAAATTGAATTGGTAATCAAACACTACCTAAAAACAAAACGCCTGTACCAGATGGTTTCACTGCTGAATTTTATCAAACATTTAGTGAAGACCTAATACCCACCCTCCAAAAAGCAGAAGAGGAGGGTATACTCTTAAACTCATTCTATGAGGCCAGCATCACTCTAATACCAAAACCAGGCAGAGACACCACAAGAAAAGAAAACTACAGACCAATATACCTGATGAAAATAGATGCAAAAATATTTAACAAAATATTAGCAAATCAAATTCAAAAACACATCAAAAAGATCATCCATCATGATCAAGTGGGCTTTATTCCAGGGATGCAAGGAAGGTACAATTTTCAAAAATCCGTGAATATCATACATCACATTAACAAAAATGATAAAAACCACATGACTCACCTCAATAGATGGTGAAAAAGCATTTGACAAAATTCAACATCCATTCATAATAAAACCTCTCAACAAAATGGGTAGACAGGGCAATTACCTCAACATAATGAAGGCTATATATGACAAACCCACAGCCGTTATACTTAACAGAGAGAAGCTGAAAGCTTTTACTTTGAGATCAGGAACAAGATGAGGATGCCCACTCTCCCCACTTTTATTCAACATAGTTCTGGAGGTCCTAGCTATGGCAATCAGACAGCACAAATAAATAAAAGGCATCCAGATTAGCAAGGAAGAAGTTAAACTGTCCTTGTTTGCAGATTGCATGATATTGTACATAAAAAAACCCTAAAGAATCCACTCCAAAACTACTAGATCTAATATCTGAATTCAGCAAAGTTGCAGAATACAAAATTAATACACAAAAATCTGTTGCATTCCTATACAGTAATGATGAACTAACAGGACATGAAATCAGGAAAAAAAATCCATTCACAATTGCATCAAAAAGAATAAAATACCTAGGAATAAACCTAATGAAGGAAGTGAAAGACCTATTCTCCGAAAACAACAAGACACTCATAAGAGAAGTTAAAGAAGATACCAATAAATGGAAACATCCTGTGCTCAAGGACAGGAAGAATTAATATTGTCAAAATGGCTATCCTGCCTAAAGCAATCTACAGATTCAATCCAATCCCTATCAAAATACCTACAGCATTCTTCACGAACTAGAGCAAATAGTTATAAAAAATTCATATGGAACCACAAAAGACCCCGAATAGCCAAGGAAATCCTGAGAAGGAAGAATAAAGCAGGAGGGATCTCGCTTCTCAACTTCAAGCTCTATTATAAAGCCACAGTAATCAAGACAATTTGGCACTGCCATAAGAACAGACCCATAGACCAATGGAACAGAATAGAGAGCCCAGATATAAAACCAACCATATATGGTCAATTAATATATGATAATGGAGCCATGGATAATCAATGGGGAAATGACAGCCTCTTCAACAGCTGGTGTTGGCAAAACTGGACAACTATATGCAGAGAATGAAACTGGATTACTGTCTAACTCCATACACAAAGGTAAACCCAAAATGAATCAAAGACCTGAATGTAAATCATGAAACCATAAAATTCTTACAAGAAAATATAGGCAAAAATCTCTTGAGCAACTTCTTCATTAACACATCTCCACGGGCAAGGGAAACAAAAGTAAAAATGAACAAATGGGACTACATCATGCTAAAAAGCTTCTGTACAGCAAAGAACACTATAAGCAGAACAAAAAGGTATCCTACAGTATGGGAGAATATATTTTTAAATGACATATCCGACAAGGAGTTAACATCCAAAATTATATATAAAGAACTCACATGCCTCAACACCCCAAAATTAAATAACCTAACCCTATTAAAAAATGGGAGGAGGATATGAACAGACAAATTCTCCAAATAGGAAATTCAGATGGCCAACAGGCACATGAAAAGATGCTACACATTGCTAATTATCAGGAAAATGCAAATTAAAACCACAATGAGATATCACCTCACACCAGTGAGGATGGCCAACATCCAAAACACAAACAACAACAAATGTTGGCGAGGATGTGGAGAAAAGGGAACCCTCCTACATTGCTGGTGGGAATGCAAATTAGTTCAACCATTGTAGAAAGCAGTATGGAGGTTCCTCAAAAAACTCAAAATAGAAATACCATTCGACCCAGGAATCCCACTCCTAGGAATTTACCCTAAGAATGCAGCAGCCCAGTTTCAAAAAGACAGATGCACCCCTATATTTATCGCAATACTATTTACAATAGCCAAGAAATGGAAGCAACCCAAGTGTCCATCAGTAGATGAATGGATTAAGAAGATGTGGTACATATATACAATAGAGTATTATTCATCCATAAGAAGAAAACAAATCCTACCATTTGCAACAACATGGATGGAGCTAGAGGGTATTATGCTCAGTGAAATAAGCCAGGCAGAGAAAGACAAGTACCGAATGATTTCACTCATCTGTGGAGCATAAGAACAAAGCAAAAACTGAAGGAACAAAACAGCAGTCGACTCACAGAACCGAAGTATGGTCTAACAGTTGCCAAAGGGAAAGGGACTGGGGGGTGGGTGGGAAGGGAGGGATAAGAGGAATAAGGGGCATTACAATTAGCACACATAATGTATGGGGGGAGCACGGGGAAGGCAGTATAGCACAAAGAAGACAAGTAGTGCCTCTATAGCATCTTACTATGCTGATAGTGACTGTAATTGGGTATGTGGTGGGGACTTGATAAAGGAGAGAATCTAGTAACCACAATGTTGCTCATGTAATTGTATATTAATGATACCAAAATAAAAATAAATTAAAAAAAGGAAAATTCTCTGAGGGAGATAATTACACCTGAAATAAAGGTACTGTGGTTCTGGCCATCAGGAGACAGTATAATTAATAAGACTGTATAATAAATGACAACTGTTATAGCTTATCCTTTTCCCCCTTGGAATGCAGAACAAATATAAGGAAGTTAAGTTTTGTTTTTGAGTTTTTCAATAATTTATGCTCAATAAATTTGTTCCCTGGTGAACTGTTATCACTGGGTGGAGTTACTCTCATTTCAGAGTTTGTTTTCAATTCTTACCAAGTAGGTCATTCTGGGGGATCCACTTATACAGCCGAGTATTCTGCCCTAAGGTATCTGGTGTTTTGCCATCATATCTCCACAGAACCTGTTAGGGTAAAGAAAATAACCAGATTCTATGAGGCAAACATAGAAGTTATAGCATGTGAGAATTCTAAAGAAATTAAGAGATATCTAGTTAAATCCCTTTCATAGATACATAAGTGATAGGGACAAGCGATGTTAAAAATGAGAACAATAAAACACTGGTATAATAGGAATGCCCACATTTTGCATTCTTATTTTATATTCAATCAGGTTATGTATACAATCCTGATGTTTCACACATAGAGGTTAGGCAACTGAGATTTTCAATGAGAAATCAAAGTATTTAAGACATTTTTAGGTAGTCATTATAATTGTAGTGCAAAAAAAGTAGTAAGTCACTGAGATCTATACATTTATTTTATCTTTTTATTACAATTGGTCTTATCTTCCAATGTAACAATATTTTTTTAGTGTAACAGACAGAAAATCACTTATATCCATTTGTTCCATAAGTTATTTTATTAGTTTTACATTTTTTGATTTACAGAAAGGCTAATATATGGAATCTACTTCTTGTGAGAAATAAACAATTCTTTTTATTAATAATTTATTAACTTTTTAGGCACTACTTGCAAGAAAAATTTAAAGAGGTCATTATATATACGAATACAGAGTATCTTTACTATTTCTAGGTGTGGAAATTCTTCAGATGTGGAGAGAAGAGCCTGTCAGTACTTCATATATAACAGTATCGTTGTTGCAAAAAATCCAAAGTTGTGATGATGCTGTAGTTCATTCAACACGTCAGTGATGTAGTACAGAGCACTGACAACGTTGGTGAATATGGGACTTACAGCCACATAATCTACATGCCCTATGTCAAAATAGATTCTGATTATGGAGTTCCCCAGTGATCCTCATAAACTGAATTATAATTTGTAGTGGTAATACATATTTGCTATACAAATGTTCAAGTAACTTCAGATTCTCAGCAGAAAATTAGCATAGATGATAAGGAAAAGCTGTTTCAGTTAGGAAAATAGAAAAAGGTCACAAACACCCCAACAGAGCAGGTGTAGTCTATATATCAGAAAACAATATTCTACTGTATTATGGAGAGGGGACACCTGAAACTTTCCCATGTTAAGCTTGCTTCTGGTTGACTCCTTCAGATCCTCTTCTTCCTCAAACAGGAGGGGTTGTTATTCTGATAAGTTAAAAGCAGAGTCCTTCCAGGGCCACATGTTTTTAAGCATGGGGTCACCTTGAGGGTGGACCTATTTCCCTTCTTCTCGTTTACCTTTTCCCTTCACTCTGTATAGGGCCCAGTCCATCAGGGCACGTCAGTTTTCCTCTCCTAAATTATCATGGCTGGATGGTTACCTAATGCGGCTGGGTGAGCTCTGACCATCCTTTCCTGAATAGAACCCTGAAAAGCACAGTGAACAGGCCTATTCCAAAATTTAGGGAAAATAAGAGAGGCCAGTATGACCTGGCAAACCTAAACTACATGATGCCTTTCAGACTTTATCATTTTGTGCTTAATGTCACTCCTAAGATTTAACATCTTTCTGGGTATGTCTGTAGTGTTTACACAGCCCTCAGGAATCCTGCGGGGGAATGATGCAAGTGATAGGAGAGAATTCGGTGGTATCCGCACCGGCCTACAATACCATTATAGTAGCAAAACTTCACACAGCATCTCTGAAATATATATTTTTAGTGATCACAATATTAATGTCAAAGTTATTGTCAAAAACACCCTTGGGACTACTTTAGCATTTGCCATGAATGTATCAGTTTGAACCTGAGATAAATTGTAGCTATCATTATAGTTCAGGGGTCATGCAGGAAATTTCTGTAAGCAGGCCCTTTACAGAGTTGAACAGACTCATTAGGTAGTTGCACACTATTAAGTTACATTATCTAACCTTTTGTGGAATCTGGGCAAGGGCTGATGCAATCGCATTGGCTCGCTCTTCTGACATGTTCCTGACCATTGACCCCAGAGTAAATACCACAATACCATTTTCTCCAGAGCTCTGGACAAACTGTTCCATTTCCTGTGGAGAAAGCATTGGTTTCATCACAAAAGAGCAACAGCATAGCAAATACTATTGAAAGGAATGCTAGAAACATCTAAAGAGAGAAACCCAGTGTAATCAGGAATTATTGGAGTAGTGCCTGCTTTTTCAGTTCTAGTAGAATACACATGACATAATACCATGTTAACTATTCCTAAGTATACGGTTCAGTAGTGTGTGCATTGACATTGTTGGGGAACTAATGTCCAGAGCTTTTTCATTTTGCAAAACTAGGACTCTATATCATTATATAAAAATCTCCCATATTTCCCTTCACCATCTCTAGCAACTACCATTTTAGTCTCTGTTTCTATGAACTTGAGCAGTGTGGATGCCTCCTGTAAGTAGAATCATGCAGATTTGTCTTTCTGTGAGTGGCCCATTTCCCTCAGCATGATGTTCTCAAGCTTTTCCATGTTGAATCATGGAATTTCCTTCTACTTTATGGCTGAGCAAAATCCTATTGTGTATAAATACATTTTGTTTATTGAACCATCTGTCAACGGACACCTGGGTTGCTTCTACTTTTTGGCTCCTGTGAATAGTGCTTCTATGAAATAGGTGTGCAAATATCTTATTGATATCCTGATTTTAGTTATTTCAGATGTATACCAAGATATGGAATTGCTGGGCTAAATGGTAATTCTAGTTGTAATTTTTTTTTGAGGAAGCTCACTTATGTTTTCAGTACTGTTTTTTTTTAAGTGGACCTAACCCTTCAATTCCTTTGAAAATATGTGTATAATATGAGGTTGATTTCCATTATTATGTATATTTTTGCAAGGGTGTATGTGCATATATAAGAATGAAATAGAGGCAGCACACAGTACTGGGAAGATCATTAGACAGACATTATTAGACAGTATTATACCAAGACTCTTCATTTATAATACTACTAATTACTAATATAGATTGTTGGAAGGAGGCCATGCAGCAGGATCTTATTTATTCCAGGCAGGTTTTCTGGCTAATTATTTTATTTTGGCCATTAGTATTTTATTTCCTTATGAGCACTAAGCATTACACTTGGGATGAGTTAATATAGTTTTCTTTCAATTATATAATTCAAACATACACTTCATTAGAATTTCCCAAACACTCCCCCTAAATCATTTAATAGCTAGAGATTAAGAATTACTGATATTAAGGAGTCTGGTATAGTTTTGCAATTTCCACAAAATTGCCTAAACGTCCTATTTATAATACAATTATATGTGTGTGTGTGTATATGTACTTACATATTTGAGTGACAGTATTTCCAGGTTTGTTACATATGACTTCTTTTATGGTGAAATCATATGGTAGAACTGATGTTCCACTAGTATGTGCTATTCACTGCACTGTGCTTCACACTGCACCTCTTAAATATATAATATATATTTTTTGTTATCACAATGTTAATGCCAGAGTTATTGTCAGTCATAAACACCCTCTCTACCACGTTAGCACCTGCCATGGATATTTTAGTTGGAACTCACACCTGAGATAAATTGGAGCTATCATAATGGTTGAGGTGGCAGGCAGGAAACTTCTGTCAAAAGTTAAAGATAAGGAGAAAAATATTGAAAGCAGGAAGAGAAAAACAACGTGCTATATACAAGGTAACCACCATAAAACTATCAGAAGATTTTCAGCAGAAACTTTTCAGCCTAAATGAGACTGGCATGATAGTACTAGAAGAAAAAAATTGCCCTCTGCCCAGAAAAGTTGTCTTTAATAATTGAATGAGCAAGAAAGAGGACTCCAGATAATTAAAAGCTGAAGTTCATCAGCACAGTCTCACAAGAAATGTTAAATTTAGTTCTTCAACCTTAAATGAAAGGGTGTTACTTAGTAACAGGAAAACTATGAAAGTGTGAACCTCACTGGTAAAGTGAATATATAGTTAAATTCAGAAAAATGTAATGGTGGTGGGTAAATCATTATAACACTACAATTAAGGTTAAAAGATAAAAATACTAAAAAAATAACTACAATAAATTTTTGATAATGGATATGAGTTAAAGTATAAATTTTAACAAAAACATAAATGTGTATGGACGAGAGTAAAAATGTATAGTTTTAATATGCCTTCAAAATTAGTCATTATCAGCTTAAAACAGACTATTATAAATACAAGATGTTTTATGTAAGCCTCACGACAACTATAGAGCAAGAAACTATGGTAGATATACAAAAGATAAAGAGAAAGGAGCTTAAATATACCACTACAAAAATCATCAAATTACAAAGGAAGAGAGCAAGAGAAGAAGGAAAAAAGATATTACAAAACAGCAGGAAAAGACTGAACAAAATGACAATAGTAAGTACATACCTATCAATAATTACTTCAGATTTAAATGGCCTGACCATCTAATCAAAATACACAGTGTGATTCAAGATGGCGGCATGAGAAGTGACATGGAGAACTCCTCCCAAAAGCACAAATAATACAAAAATATAGTTAATTAATACAACTAACCCTAAAACAGCAACAGGAAAGAAGGCTGAACCAGACTTCATACAGACCTCACGAACAGAGCAGATCTCAAGAAACAGGGTAATGTACGAAAGCCTTAATCCAGTGGGACCCAAGCTCTTCCCCCAACTCAGCTCACAGGCAGGAGGAAGAGAAATGGAGCGGGGAGGGGGTGGAAGCCTGGGACTGCTGAACACCTAGCCCTGGACATCTGCTTTGTGAGCAGAAGCCAATATTGTGTGGTGCTCTGGGTTTGGGGGAGCTCGGACAGGCGGAGTGCTTGGGAGACTGACATTCTGGCCATTTGTGGAGGAGGGGACCCACACCCGGCCACTCTGTGTCAGAGGAAGGGCGGGCAGTCTGACAGGCTTCCTAGCAGCGAGAGGACTGCTGAAGGGGCGGGGTTTGCACAGAGCTGGCTGCACAGGAGAAGGGAGAGCTGGACAAGGTTGGGTGTGCTCTTCCCAGCTGGTTGGGAACTTTGAGGAGCTTCATGAGCTCCATCCCCCTGGCTGCCTACTCAGCTCTGAGGCCCCTTACCGTGACACATAGCCTGTGGAGCCTTCCTACTGGCCTGACAACACCGGCTCGCAAACCAGCAGTCACTGCGCAGGTGTCAGGCCAGCCAGAAGGGAGGCCCCGCCTACAATAGCTAGAGATGCAAAGCACAGATGCTTACACGTTTGTGCTTGGCCCACTGGCTCTGACACTGGAGACAGGCACTGCAGATGGGAATCAGGAAACAGATCTTTCCTCCCCCCAGGTGACCCCCAACCTCACTCTAGGGGCTGAGAAGCTCCAGAGACTGGAGTTTCTGCGCACTAGTGGGCACCACACAAAAATTTTAAGTGTCAAAAGAACATGGTTCAGACCAAAATCTCACAAACCCCAGGAAAAGGGCCAAATGAAACTGAACTCACCAATCTTCCTGAAAGAGAGTTCAAAATAAAAATTATAAACATGCTTACGGAGGAACAGAAAAATATTCAAGAATTCAGGAACGAATTCAAGTCGGAGATTCAATCATTAAGAAATTCCATATCTGAAATGAAACATACAATGGAGGAATTTCAAAGCAGATTAGACATAGTAGAAGAGATGGTAAATGGAATAGAAATTAGAGAGGAGGAATACAAAGAAGCTGAGGAACAGAGAGAAAAAAGAATCTAAGAATGAAAGAATGTTGAGAGAACTGTGTGACCAACACAAAGGGAACAATATTCACATTATAGGGGTAACAGAAGAAGAAGAGAGAGAAAAAGGGATAGAAAGTGTCATTGAGGAGGTAATTGCTGAAAACTTTCCCAATCTGGGGAAGGAGATAGTCTCTTAAGCCATGGAGGTGCACAGATCTCCCAACACAAGGGACACAAGGAAGACAACATCAAGACATATAATAATTAAAATGGCAAAGATCAAGGATAAAGACAGACTTTTAAGAGCAGCTAGAGAGAGAAATAAGATCACATACAAAGGAAAACCCATCAGGCTATCATCAAAATTCTCAACAGAAACTTTATAGGCCAGAAAGGAGTAGCATGATATATTTAATGCAATGAAGCAGAAGGGACTTGAACCAGGAACAATCTACCCAGCAAGGTTATCATTTAAATTTGAAGGAGGGATTAAACAATCTCAGATAAGCAAAAGCTGAGATAATTTACCTCCCACAAACCACCTCTACAGTGCATTTTGGAGGGATGCCTATAGACGGAAGTATTCCTAAGGCTAAATAGATGTCACTCAAGGGAAGACAAAGAGTACAGAATATGATTCATAACATACAGAGAATGGAGGAGGAAGAAAAAGGAGGAAGAAAAAAAGAAGAATCTTTAGGTTGTGTTTGTAATAGTATACAAAGTAAGTTAAATTAGACTGTTAGATAGTAAGGGAATTGCCTTTGAACCTTTGGTAACCACGAATCTAAAGCCTGCAATGGCAATAAATACATACCTATCGATAATCACCCTAAATGTAAATGGTCTGAATAAACCAATCAAAAGGCATAGAGTTACTGAATGGATAAAAAAACAAGACCCATCTATATGCTGCCTACAAGAGACACGTTTCAAACCCAAAGACATACACAGACTAAAAGTAAAGGGATGCAAAAAGGTGTTTCTTGCAACTAATAGTGAGAAAAAAGTAGGAGTTGCAGTACTTGAATCAGACAAAATAGACTTCAAAACAAAGAAAGTCACAAGAGACAAAGAAGGACACTACATAATGATAAAATGGTCAATCCAACAAGAGGATATAACTATTATAAATATCTATGCACCCAACACAGGATCACCTGCATGTGTGAAACAAATGCTAACAGAATCAACGGGGGAAATAGAATGCAATGCATTCATTTTAGGAGGCTTCAACACACTACTCACTCCAAAGGACAGATCAACCAGACAGAAAATAAGTAAAGAGACAGAGGCACTGAACAACATATTAGAACAGATGGACCTAATGGACATCTACAGAACTCTACACCCAAAAGCAAGAGGATACACATTCTTCTCAAGTGCACATGGAACATTTTCAAGAATAGATCAAATACTAGGCCACGAAAAGAACCTCAGTTAACTCAAAAAGACTGAAATTGTATCAACGAGTTTCTCATGTCACAAAGGTATGAAACTAGAAATAAATTACACAAAGAAAATGAAAAAGCCCACAAACACATGGAGGCTTAATAACATGCTCTTAAATAATCAATGGGTCAATGACCAAATAAAAACAGAGATCAAACAATATATGGAGACAAATGACAACAATAATTCAACACCACAAAATCTGTGGGATACAGTAAAGGGTGTGCTCAGAGGGAAATATATTACAATACATACCTACCTCAGGAAAGAAGAACAATCCCAAATGAACAGTCTGAACCCACAATTAATGAAACTAGAAAGGAAGAGCAAATGAGGCCCAAAGTCAGTAGAAGGAGGGACATAATAAAGATTAAAGCAGAAATAAATAAAATTGTGAAGAATGAAACAATAGACAGAATCAATGAAAGCAGGAGCTGGTTCTTTGAGAAAATAAACAAAAAAGCTAAACCACTAGCCAGACATATCATGAAAAAAAGAGAGTCTACACACATAAACAGAATCAGAAATGAGAAAAGAAAAATCACTATGGACACCACAGAAATACAAAGAATTATGAGAGAATACTATGAAAAATTATATGGTAACAAACTGGCTAACCTAGAAGCAATGGACAACTTTCTAGAAAAATACAACCTTCCAAGCCTGACCCAGGAAGAAACAGAAAATCTGAATAGACCAATTACCAGCAAAAAAATTGAATTGCTAATCAAAAAACTACTTAAGAACAAAACTCCTGTACCAGATGGTTTCACTGCTGAATTTTATCAAACATTTAGTGAAGACTTAATACCCACCCTCATTAAAGTTTCCAAAAATTAGAAGAGGAGAGAATACTCCCAAACTCATTCTACGAGTCCAACATTACTCTAATAACAAAACCAGGCAAAGACACCACAAAAAAAGAAAATTACAGACCAATATCCCTGATGAACATAGATGCAAAAATATTCAAGAAAATATTAGTAAGCCGAATTCAAAAATACATCAAAAAGATCATCCATCATGATCAAGTGGGATTCATCCCAGGGATGCAAGGATGGTACAACATTCAAAAATTCATCAACATCATCCACTACATCAACAAAAACCACATGATCATCTCCATAGATGCTGAAAAAGCATTTGACAAAATTCAGCATCCATTTATGATTAAAACTCTCCACAAAATGGGTATAGAAGGCAAATACCTCAACATAATAAAGGCCATATATGACAAACCCACAGCCAACATTATACTTAACATTGAGAAGCTGAAAGCTTTTCCTTCAAGATCGGGAACAAGACAAGGATGCCCACCATCCCCACTTTTATTCAACATAGTTCTGGAGGTCCTAGCCATAGCAATCAGACAACACAAAGAAATAAAAGGCATCCAGATTGGAAAGCAAGAACTCAAACTGTCCCTGTTTGCAGATGACATGATATTGTACATAACAGACCTTAAAAATCCTCTCCAAAACTATTAGATCTAATATCTGAATTCAGCAAAGTTGCTGGATACAAAATTAATGTACAGAAATCTGTTGCATTCCTATACACTAATGATGAACTGGCAGTAAGAGAAATCAGGAAAACAATTCCATTCACAATTCCATCCAAAAGAATAAAATACCTAGGAATAAACCTAACCAAGGAAGTAGAAAACCTATACCGTGAAAATTACAAGACACTCTTAAGAGAAATTAAAGAGGAATAAATGGAAATTCATCCCATGATCTTGGCTAGGAAGAATTAATATTGTCAAAATGCCCATCCTGCCTAAAGCAATCTACAGATTCAATGCAATCCCTATCAAAATACCTACAACATTCTTCAGTGAACTAGAGCAAATAGTTCTAAAATTCATATGGAACCACAAAAGACCCTGAATAGCCAAAGCAATCTTGAGAAGGTAGAATAAGTTAGGGGGAATTACGCTCCCTGACTTCAAGATCTACTACAAAGCTACAGTAATCAACATAATTTGGTACTGCCACAGGAACAGACCCATAGACCAGTGGAACGGAATAGAGAGCCCAGGTATAAACCCAAGCATATATGATCAATTAATATACGATAAAGGAGCCATGGATATAAAATGGGGAAAAGACAGCCTCTTCAACACCTGGTGTTGGCAAAACTGGACAGCTACATGTAAGAGAATGAAACTGGATTGCTGTTTAACCCCATACACAAAAGTAAACTCAAAATGGATCAAAAACCTGAATGTAAGTCATGAAAGCATAAAACTTTTACAAAAAAATATAGGCAAAAATCTCTTGGACATAAACATGAGCAACTTCATGAACATATCTCCCCGGCAAGGGAAACAAAAGCAAAAATGAACAAATAGGACTATATCAAACTAAAAAACTTCTGTACAGCAAAGGATACCATCAGTAGAACAAAAAACATCCTACAGTATGGGAGAATATATTCATAAGTGACATATCTCATAAGGGGTTGACATCCAAATTATATAAAGAGCTCACATACCTCAACAAACAAAAAGCAAATAAGCCAATTAAGAAATGGGCAGAGGAGCTGAACAGACACTTCTCCAAAGAAGAAATTCAGATGACCAACAGGCACATGAAAAGATGCTCCACATCACTAGTCATGAATGAAATTCAAATGAAAACCATAATGAGATATCACCTCACACCAGTTAGGATGACCACCATCCAATAGACAAACAACAAATGTTGGCAAGGAAGTGGAGAAAGGGGAAACCTCCTACACTGCTGGTGGGAATGTAAATTAGTTCAACCATTGTGGAAAGCAGTATGGAGGTTCCTCAAAAACTAAAAATGGAAATACCATTTGACCCAGGAATTCCACTCCTAGAAATTTACCCTATGAATGCCACAGCACAGTTTGAAAAAGACATATGCACGCCTATGTTTATCGTACTATTTATAGCCAAAAAATGGAAGCAACCTAAGTGTCCATCAGTAGATGAATGGATAAAGAAGAGGTGGTACATATACACAATGGAATATTATTCAGCCATAAGAAGAAAACAAATCCTACCATTTGCAACAACATGGATGGAGCTAGAGGGTACTATGCTCAGTGAAATAAGCAGGCGGAGAAAGACAAGTATCAAATGATTTCACTCATCTGTGGAGTATAAGAATAAAGGAAAAACTGAAGGAAGAAAATAGCAGCAGACTCAGAGAACCCAAGAATGGACTAATAGTTACCAAAAGGACTGGGAAGGATGGGTGGGAAGGGAGGGATAACGGGGGGAAAAGGGGCATTATGATTAGCACATGTAATGTAGCAGTGGGGGACACGGGAAAGGCAGTATTTATAGAGAAGACAAGTAGTGATTCTGTAGCATCTTACTACACTGATGGACAGTGACTGTAATGGGGTATATGGGTGGGACTTGATAATAGGGGGTCTAGTAACCATAATGTTGTTCAAATGATTGTATATTAACAATACAAAAAAAAAAACCACACAGAGTGACTGAATGACTAAAAAACATGGAACCACCTATGTGCTGCCTCATTTCAGTGCTAAGGACACACAGACTGAACGTGAAGGAAAGGGAAAATGTATTTCATTAAAATGGAAGCCAAAAAAAATTAAGAGTAACTACACTTATATCAGTCTGAGTATGGTCACAGAAGACAAAGAAATTCATAAAGAATGATAAAAGGGTCAGTGTAACAGATATTACATTTGTAAATACTTACACACCTAACACAGGCATACCTAAATACAAAGCAAATAGTAACAGACCTGAAGAAAGATAGATAGCAATACAATCATGGTAGGGGACTCAATACTCCACTTTCAACAAAGATAGATTATCCAGACAGAAAGTCAATATGGAAGCATTAGTCTTTAGCTACATTAGAGCAGAAGGACTTGATAGATCTACAGAACATTCTATCTAACCACAGCAGAATACCCATTCTCCTGAAACACACATAGAACATTCTCAAGGATAGATCATAAGTTAGTTCACAAGACAAGTCTTAATAAATTTAAGAATATTGGAATCATACCAAGTATCTTTTCTGACCACAATAATGTAAAACTAGAAATAAGACAACTGGAAAATTGCAAATAGGTGGAGACGAAACAACATACTACTGAACCAAAGAATAAATCAAAGAGAAATAAAACATATCTTTAGTCAGATGGAAATGCAAATACAACATAACAAAACTTATGGGATTCAGCAAAAACAATTCTAAGAGGAATGGTTACAGTGATAAACACAATAAGAAAAAATAAAGATCTCAAATAAATAACCTAACTTTACATTCAAGGAACTGGAAAGAAAATAACAAACTAAGCCCAAAGTTAGAAGGAAGGAAATAACAAATATCACAAATGAAGTAGAGACTAAAAACACAATAGAAAATATCCCTGGAACTATGCTCTTATTTTGAAAACATAAACAAAATAGACAAACCTTTAGGTAGACATACTATGAAACAAAGAGACAGTACTCAAACAAATAAAATTTCAAATTAGAGTTAAGATATCACAAGTGATACCACACAAATACAAAGAATAAGAGACAGACTACTAAGAATGATTATATACCAGCAAATTTGACAACCTAGTAAAATGGATACATTCTTAGAAATATACAACCTCCAAAGACTGAATTATAAATAAATAGAAAATCTGAACAGAGTATTACTAGTAAGGTGGCTGAGTCAGTAATAAAAAAATCTTCCAACAAAGAAAATTCCAAAGCCAGATAGCTTCGTGTTGAATTCAACAAATAATTAAATAAGAATTAGTACCAATCCTTTTCAAAAAGTTTTTTCAAAAAATAAAAGAGGAGGTAAAAGGATTATTCACCCTAAGTAGGGTTTATATATTCCAGGAATACAAGGATGGTTCAGGATCCATATATATGAATAAATGTGATATACCGTATTAATGGAATGAAGGATAAAAATCACATCATCTTAATAGAGGCAGAAAAAGCATTTGACAAAAATCCAACACAATCCAAACACTCAAAATGAAAACTCTAAAGAACCTGGGTTTAGAGGAAACCTACCTAATCATAATAAAGTCCATACATGACAAGTCCACACCCAACACCATAATCAATAGTAAGAAGCTGAAAGCTGTTCTTCTAAGATCAGGAACAAGACAAGGATATCCACTATTGTCACTTTTATTCAACATACAACTGGGAGCCCAAGCCAGAGCAATAAGGTAAGAAAAAGAAATAAAAGGCATCCAAACTGGAAGAGCAAGTAAAATGGTCTCTATTTACAAACAACATGATATTATATATATAAAACCCTAAATACTTCACCAAAATATGTTAGAATTAATAAAAACAAATTCAGTAAAGTTCCTGGATACAAAATCAATACACAAAATTCCACTGAATATTTATACACTAAAAATGAGTTATCAGAAAGGGAAAAATCCTTTCTGGCAATGAAATCTAAATTAACCGGTGGGACTACCTCAAGCCAAAACCTTTTGCACAGCAAAGGAAATTTTGAAAGAAATTAAAAGACAAGCTACAGAAGGGAGACAATATTTGGAAATCATATATCTGATATAGGCTTAATAGTCAAAATATATAAAAAATCCATAAAAATAACAACAAATAATACAGTTGAAAAATAGGCAGAGGAACTGAATAGACATTTTCCAAAGAAGACATGCAATGGATAACAGGTACATGAAATGGGGCTTAACATACCTAATCATCAGGGAAATGAAAATCAAAACCACAGAGATATTACTTCACACTTGTTAGGATGCCTATCACCAAAAAGAAAAGAGATAACAAATTTGGTAAGGATGTGGAGAAAAGGAAACTCCAGTGCACTATTGGTGGGAATGTAAATTGGTGCAGCAACTATGAAAAACAGTATGGAGTTTCCTCAAAAATTTAAAATAGAACCTATCATATTATCCAGTAATCCCAGTTCTGGGTATCCAAAGGAAATGAAAACAGGATATAGAAGAGATATGTGCACTCTGATGTTTATTGAAACATTATCAAAACAGATAAGATATGGCTAATAACAACCTAAATACCTGTAAATGGATTAGTGGGTGAAGGAAATGTGATGTGCTACACACCAATGCAGGATTATTATTCAGCCATGAGAAAGAAAGAAATCATGGCATTGGTGACAACATAGATGGACCTTGAAGGCATTATGCTAAGTAAGCCAGACAAAGGCAAATACTGATTCCTATTACTTATATGCATAATCTTTCCAAAAATGTCAGACTCAGAAAAAGAGAGAAGAAAAGTGGTTGCTTGGGACTGGAGGGTAAAGGAAATAAGAAGAGGTTGATAAAAGATCACAAATTCTCATCTACAATGTGAATAAGGTCTGAGTATATAATGTGTAACTTTATACATTATACTTGTATAAGGTGTGTATAGTTGATAACACTGTACTGTATAATTGAAAGGTGTGTATAGTTGATAACACTGTATAGCATAATTAAAATTTGCTTGGGGTAAAACTTATATGTTCTCACACACATAGAAAAGATAAATATGTGAGGTAATAGATGCTGCTAATTAGCTACAGTGAGGGGAATCACTTCACAGTGTGTAGGTACATCAAATCACCATGACGTACATTTTACATATCTTACAATTTTATATGTCAATAATACTTTAATAAAGCTGAAAAAAACAGTAGAGTTAGATTGAATAGAATATTTACTAATTTTACCTCAGGCTTTAGATCTTGTGATAATTACCACATACAGCTAAACATTTTGCAGTCAAAATCAACCCTTAAATAAGATCTTAGTTTTCTCTTGCTATCAAACAAACATGATTAAGAGACCATAAAATAATTTAATAAAGGATACTTGCTTTTAAATTATGTCTTAAAGATACAATATCAATTTAAAACATGAGATTATTGCATTCCTCCATGAGGAACATCATACTATATACTAACAGAATCGTTTGCAATTTTATACTATGGCAGTTTTCAGATATCAGTGTTCGAAATTATTTGGTGTTTATTAAATATTCAGAATTTATGGTCCTTATTATATATGCAGTGTACATTTTCTCTGTGCTCATTTTGTTAGTCAACTAGGATGCTGAAAACCATGTTCCCCAGGAGAGCTTTACAGAGATTTTGTCTACATATGATATATAGTAGAAAACACCTGATTTAATAGGCTAAGCAATGCCTTTAATGCTGTAAGATGTCAGACCCTGGGATCTCAAATGAGGAACTGTTTAAATGCTGGAATGAGAGCAAAGAAATGTTAGGTTTGGTTGCAAATACTGTTGGGACACACATTCATATTGTTGAGGAGTGGTCTTTCTTTTAAGCCAGAGTACTGGTGAAATAAATGCCTCAAAGCAAATACAACAAAACAAAAAAGGAATCAGTTACCTTAGGCAGAGGTTTAGCAGGTTTGCAGTGGAGGCCTCCAACATACTGAAAATTGGGTAAGAGTGGGTGAGGATAGTCAACGTCCCAATAGGTCCGAATGAGCCACATATCAGCTTTCCCCATTAACTCATAAAGTGTAGTTGGTCTTCCTGAAAGGAAAAAAATAAAAGGTAGGGGAGATGAGAACAATGTAATGTGACAGTACTAGAGAATTTTAAGAAAGAAGTTTGGAAAATTGTACTCAAAATGTTAAAAATTATCTGTGGTTTCACCTAACATCATACTTAATGGTAAAGAGCTGAAAGCTTTTCCTCTAAGATCAGAAGCAAGGTAAGGGTGCCTGATTCTCGCCACTTTTATTCAACATGGCCCTGGAGGTTCTATTCATAGTAATTAGATAGGAAAAGAAATAAAAGGCATCCCTTCTGGTAAGGAAAAGGAACAATTGTCATTATTTGCAGAGGACATGATATTATATATAGAAAACCCTTAAGGCTCCACCAAAAAACTACTAGAATTAATAAATGTATTCAGTAAAGTCTCAGAATACAAAATCAATATACAGAAATCTTTTGTGTTTCTATATACAAATAATGACTAATTGAAAGAGAAGTTGAGAAACCAGTCCCTTCTTCAGTTACATCAAAAATAATAAAATAACTTGATTAAAAATAATTCAATCCAGGAGGTGAAAACCTGTAGCCTGAAAACTATGACAATGATGAAATAAATTGAAGGCAAAAATAAATGGAAAGTTATTCCATTCTCATGTATAGGAAGAATTACTATGGTTAAAATAGACGTACTTCTCTAAGCAATCTACAGATTCTGTGCAATTTGTATCAAAATATCAATGGCATTTTTCACAGAACTAGAGCAAATAATCCTAAAATTTGTGTGGAACCAAAAAAGACCTCTAAAAGGGAAAGATTGAGAATGAATTGTAGGTATCATATGCCCTGCTTTCAAATAATACTTAAAAGCCACAATAATCAAAACAATATTGTGCTGTCACAAGAACAGATACATAGCCCAGCGGAAAAGAATGGGAGTTCAGAAATAAATCCACACCTATATGGTCAATTAATAAATGACAAAGGAGGCAAGAATATTACAGTGCAGAAAAGATAGTCTTTTCAATATGGGGAAAACTGCAAAAGCATGACACTGGATTACAGTCTTACATCATATACAAATATAAACTCTAAATAGAATAAAGACCCATATGTAAGACATGAAACCATAAACGTCCTAGAAGAAAACATAGGCAGCAAATTTTTGAACATCAGTGCTAGTAATATTTTTCTGACTTCATCTGGTTTTCACCAGGCAAGGAAAACAAAAGAAAAATAAACAAGTGAGACTACATCAAATTAAAAAGTTTCTGTACAGCAAAGGAAACCATCAACAAAATGAAAAGGCAACCTATTGTATGGGAAAATATATTTTCACATGATAGATCCAATAAGGGGTTAATATCCAAAAGATATACAGAACTAATATAAATCAATGCCAAAGAAACAAATAATCTTGTTAGAAAATGGGCAGAGACCTGAATAGACATTTTCCTAAAGAAGGAACACAGATGGCTGATAGACACATGAAATAATGCTCATTACAAATCACCAAGGAAATGCAAATCAAAACCAAAATGAAATGTCACCTCACACCAGTCAGAATGGTTAATATCAGCAAGGCAAGAAATAAGGAGTGTTGGCAAGTGTGGATTACAGGGAACCTCATACATTTCAGGTGAGTTTGCAATGTGTTGCAACCACTATAGAAAGTAGTATGGCATTTTCTCAAAGAACTAAAAATAGAAATGCCAAACAATTCCACTTCTGGGAATTTATCTGAAGAATACGAAATCTCTAATCCTAAAAAATATATGAACTACTATGTTCATTCCAAAAAATGGACGCAACCTTTATGTCCATCGATAGATGAATGTATATAAAGATGTGGCACATATATACAGTACAATATTACTCAGCTACAAAAAATAATGTATTTGTGCCATTTGCAACAACATGGATGGACTTAGAATGTATTATGCTAAGTGAAATAAATCAAAGACAAATACCCTATGATTTCACTTACATGTGTAATATAAAAAAACAGAACAAATGTACAAATGAGCAAAACAGAAACAGACTTATAGTCACAGAGAACAGACTGGTGGTTGCCATAGGGGAGAGTAGTGGGGGAATAACTGAAATATGTGAAGGGGAAAAATTAGTGAGAATGTTTGATATCTTGGTCTGAGCAATGGTTACATGAGTGTATACACATGTCAAAATTCGTCAAGCTGTATACTAAGATCTGTGCATTGTATTGTATATATTTAATATAAAAGTATATATAAATAAAATAAGACAAACACAAAAAGTATGGCTTGATAACACACATACATATTAGAGAAATACATATAAGATTTATGTGTTTTATATATGTATGTATATACATATAAATATATATATACACACACACAAGACAAAGTGTAAGGCACTTTCATCACAAATAGCACAGCAGTACATTCACAGTCATAAACAGTTATTAATTCTATGCCACTATAGAATTAAACGAGCATTTGTTTACTCTATAAGTTACAAAACTAACACATGCAAATTAAACAATTTCATCTCCCCAGTCAATTAACCCATCACACCCACAGAAACACCTTTCCCTAGAGCGCTCAGTCCAGTTTCTACAGTACAGTTTAGAAAGCTATTTTCTTGGTCCTAGGTTTCCCAAGAAAACTGAAGTTTTTCCCAAAAAACTCTGGCTCACTTCTTTGTACCTATGACTGCACTGGTTCATGTTAGGAGCTTAATATTTGTCTATTAAATAAAAATATTTGCAAATAAAACATGGAAAAAAGTTTGGAAATAGATATGACCTTAATTTTGGCTTCACCCTTAATTTTGGTTCATTTTTTATTTAATGGATAGACAGTTTTCAAAACATAGATTAATAATGTATATGTCCACTTTTGACAAGATTTTAGGTCTTTAAAACAGATGATTTGTAGGCATTTTAGAATGAATGTGTAATAATTAGAAACCTCAAATTACAGATTCCTGAGTCTGGGGTAGAGCTATTATATCTCTCCATTGTGAAAGAATCCTGCTAATATGGCAAAACAGTTTAATCTTTAAATAAAGAAATTGAGGAAGAACAAGTGAAAGAACCTTTTTCAGTGGTCTGCAGTAGTGGAGCTAGCAGTATATAACTGCTCAATCTCATGTCTACTTTGAGCAAGATTGTTAGTGAAATTTCTAGTGCCTTTTCTTAAAGATGGAAAAAAGTATAGTGAAATGTATATGTCAGATAGGCATAGCGCAGAGGATTTTTAGGACAGTGAAACCACTCTGTATGACATAAGAGTGGTGGATACATGTCATAAATTTGTGGTAACTCATAGAATATACACCACCAAGAATGAGCTCTAGTGTAAGCTATGCACTTTGGATGCTAATGTGTCAGTGTAGATCCATCAGTCATAACAATAGTACAACTCTGGTGGGAGATGTTGATAATGGGGGAGTCTATGCATGGTTGGGGCAGGAGGTATATATATGAGAAATCTGTACCCAATACTGCTGTGATCTCAAACCTGTTCTAAAAAATAAAGTATATGATGGCTAATCATTTTGACATTTTTAGTAAAGGAAGAATCAAATACCTAGATAAATTAAAAAAACAGAAAAAAATAGGATTTCACAAACAAAGAATGGATATGTAATTGCTTCAAGAAATTCTCAGTGCTCTGATTTGTGGGTTTTGCCTTCCTGGCATGTCCTGTACTAGTAATGGACACAAAGTTCTTATTGAACCTATTATATATGCCTTCCCATAATATTTGTGATATTGGAAGATCATTTTTAATTACTATTTCATCATTTTAATTCTAAAAGACAAAGTCCTCTGTCTTTGTACAACTTACCTTCCAAGTCACTAGGAAAGTTAAGATGTTACATTAATACCTACTAAAAAATGACTTACCTAGTACTTCGCTGCAAAACTGATTCCACTTCTTCATATCAAATATTTGGAACCAAAAGTCAAAATAAAGCACATACATCATATTTTTCACTCTCTCTGTGAATGTCATCTTATCCCTTAATTCTGACAGAACAACAGGTACATAGGATGCAGGTAAAGGAAGTCCTCCACTGTGCTTTTCAAATTCATAGCCTGGAGAGAAGCGGAGCGTGTACACTAAAGGTATGTTGAGAAGCTGAGCCAGCAGCTCACCGCAGGGTCCAATGGCATCTGCAAGAATGACATCAAACCTTGCTTCTTGCAGCCTTGTCATAAGCTTTCTGCTCAAGACTACTTCTCTACAGAGCTTTTCAATACAATCACTAAATTTTAATGCAGCTTCTTGCATTAGTGAAAAATATGTCCAAAATGTATCTTTTGGAAAGTCATATGTCCATCTACTGATTATTTGCCCAAATAAATTCTCAAATTCATCCCTGGTTAAAGATGTAGGATAAATCTCAAATTTAATAGCAGATGATTTGGTGGGATCAACAAGAATGGAGGCTGAAGATACCAGAACAACCACTTCATGGCCTCTCTGGGCAAGTTCATCCAGCATTGCCTTTACGTTGATCCAGTGGCTGTATTCTGTGGGCCACACCAGCACCTTTCCGCAGCTCCCAGAGCTGAAGTAACAAGCCAGCTGTAGCAGCAGAGGAACTGAAATCCATTTCATAGACATCCTGGTGGAGAATAACGTCTCTCTTCAGATTTCTGTCCCCTTGTACCATTGCTGGTGCTTGTATCAGGGAGAAAGCAATCAGGAAGTTAATATATAACTCCTCCACCTCCAAGTAAATACATTATATGAACAGAGCATTTGGATGGCAAGTGGAAAAGGCAAAAAAGGTGGATGATCTTGCTTGTACACAAATGTGCTTCACATTTGTGTTATTATTATAATAGCCATCATCTAGCTAAGAGTCAATGACTAGAATATGCAAGTGATCTTTCTTATGTAATATATTTTAAAAGTGTGTTAAGAATGGTGGCAAGTGAAATGTAACTGTGTCTATTCTCCTTCTATCAAGAACTAGAGATAAATTAGGATACGGCTGAATCAGAATTTCTTGGAAACGATGGTCAAGAGATATTTGCTTTGTTTTGTTTATAAACACTTTGATGACATGTAATTCACAAACTGTACAATTGCCAAAATTAAAGTGTACAATTCAATAGTTCACAATATTGTGCAACCACCATGACAATCAATTTTAGAGCACTTTCATGACTCCCAAAAGAACTCTTACCCTGTGGTGGAAATCCCTTTTTTCTGCATCTCCAGCCCTGGCCAACCTTTAATCTACTTTCTGGCTTAGAGTGTTGCCTAAACTAAACATATCATAGAAATGAAGTTATACATTACATGTTTTTTTGTAACTGGCTACTTTACTTAGCAAAGGGTATTATTTAAACATATTTTCTGGCATTATTGATATATAATTGATACATTAATTATTTTAAGGTAAACAATGTGATGATTGTTTCATTTACATATTGTGAAATTGTTATACAGTATGATTAGTTAACACAACCATCATGTAACTTAGTTAACATTTCTTTGTGATGAATCTTAAGATCTGTTCAATTATCAACTTTCTAGTATAAAATAAAGCATTTTTAACTATAGTCACCATGGTGTACATAAGATCACTAAGTCATCTTGAAACTGGATATTTGTGCTCTATCACTACCTTCATCCATTTCTTCCATTGTCTCAGCTCTAGCAATCACCAATCTACTCTGTTTTTGTGAGTTTTTAAAAATTCCACAATAATTAAGATCATACAGTGTATGTACTTCTCTGCCTGACTTATTTCCTGAGCATAAGGCCATCAATGTCCAACCATATTGTCATAAATGGAAGAAGTCCTTCCTTTTTATGACAGAATAATATTGCATTAATTGTGTAATTTTCTTGAAAAGGTAAATTCTTTCTATACCTAATTGACTCAGAGTTTTAATATGAAAGAACTTTGAATTTTGTAAAGTGCTTCTTTCTGAATCTATTTGGATGATTATATGTTTTTCATTTGATCTTTCATTCTGTTAGTGGTGTGTATCACATTTATTGATTTGTGAACATTGAGCCATGCTTGTATCCCAGGGGTGAATTTCCCTTGATCTTGATGTATGATCTTTTTAATATGTTCTCTGTCTTTTGTACTTAGCCCAGCTAGAGGGTTTTAAGTTTTGTTTATCTTTACAAAAATCAACTTAGTTTAATTAATCTTCTCTATTGTCTTTCATGTCACATTTTATTTCATTCCTGCTATAATCTTTATTGTTTCTTTTCTCCTACTAACATCTGGTTTTGTTTGTTGTTTATTTTTTAGTTCATTGAAGAGTAAAGTTAGGTTGTTATTTGAGATCTTTCTTTTTTTTCTTAATGTAGGCATTTATTTTTACAAAATTCCCTCTTAAAATTGATTTTGATGGATTCCATAAATTTTGGTATATTGTATTTCCAGTTTCATTTGCCTCATGGTATTTTTTGATATTGCTTTTCATTTATTCTTTCAGTAGTTGTTTTTCAGGATGTTATTTAATTTATACATATTTGTCAGTTTTCAGTTTTCTTTTTGTAACTGATTTCTAGTTTCATACCATTGAGTCTAGAAATGTATGATTTGATTTCAATTTTCTTAAATTTGTTAAGACTTGTTTTATGATTTAACATATAATCTATCCCACAGAATGTTCTAGTGCACTTGCAAAGAATCTGAATTCTGCTACTGTTGGATGGAATATTTTGTATGTCTGTTATGTCCATTTGGTCCAAAGTGTAGTTCTAGTTCATTATTTCCTTTTTGATTCTTCTGTCTGAATAATCAATGCATTGTTGAAAGTGGAGTATCGAAGGCCGCTTCTGTTATTTCATGCATTTTATTTTTGCATTGAGATATGTTAATAAGTGTTTATTGTAATTAGGTGCTCCAATATTGGATGCATGCATATTTTGTTTATCCTCTTAATGAATTGACCCCATTTTTATTATATAATGACCTTTATGTCTTTTTACATTTTTTGACTAAAGTCTATTTTGTTTGAAGTAAATAGAGCTACCTCTGCCCTCTTTTTTGTTTCCGTTTTCATGAAATGTCTTTTTCTATCTTTTTACTTTCAGTCTATGAGTTATCACGTCTTAAGTAAAGCTCCATCTGATAAAGTGTAGTTGGCTTTTGTGTTCATCCATATGGACACTGTCTTTGTTTTAACTGGAGAATTTCAAACAGCTGTATTTAGAATAATTGTTGCTAAGTAATGATTTACTACTGCCACGTTACTGATTGTCTTCTGGTTGTTTTGTAGTTTCTTTGTTCATTTCTTCTGTTTCTGCTTTGTGAATTGGTGGTGTTTTTAGCAGTATATTTTTATTCTTTTTACCATTTGTTTATCTATTATAGGTTTCTCCTTTGTCATTACTATTTAGGCTGTAATAATACATCTTATAATTAAACAGTTTATTTTAAGCTAATAACTTCAATTCCATAAAAAAGTTCTATACATTTACTTTTGCCCCTCCACATATGTTGGTACATACCAATTTGTAGCTTTTTAAATTGTGTATCCATTAATAACATTTTTTAGATATAGTTTTTTAACAATCTGCATGCTAGAGTCACAGTGATTTACACAGTTATTGCAGCATTAGTAAATTTTTAATTTGACTATATATTTACCTTTTCAGTGAATTTATACTTTCATACATTTTCATATTAGTAATTACTGTTGTTTTTTTTCAACTTGAAGAGCTCCCTTTAGCATTTCTTGAAAGACAGGTCTAGTGGTGATACATTCTTTTAGATTTTTTTTTCTGGGAAAATCTTCATCTCTCCTTTATTTCTGAAGGACAGTTTCCTGGGTGAAATATTCTTGGCTGACAGTATTTTTCTTTGTGAATTTTGAATATATCATGCCACTTTCTCATGGCCTGCAAGGTTTCTGCTGACAAATTTGCTCATGGAATTATTGGGATTCCATTTTATGTGCTGAGTCTTTTTCTTTTTCTCTTTTTAGAATTTTCTATGATTTTTGAGAATTTCATTATTATGTTTCTTGTAAAAATCTGTTTGGATTGAATATTTGGGTATCTTAGAGCTGCATGTACCTGGCTGGCCATGTTGCTCTTCATAATCGGAAAGCCTTCAGACACTATTTCTTCAAATAAGATTTCTGCTCTTTCTCTCTCTTCTCCTTATGGTATTGCCACAATGCAAATGTTGTTCACTTGATGGCTTATCATAATTCAAGCAGTCTTTCTTCATTTATTTCATTCTAATTTCTTTTTTTCCTCACTCATGGGATAATGTCAAGAGATCTGCCTTTAATTTTGCAGATTCTTTCTTCTGCCTGATTAAGCCTACTATTGGGGCTTTCTATTTCATTTTCGTTATAGAATTTCTGTTTGCTTTTTTTCTTTTCTATCCCTATTTTGAACTTCCAGTTTTGTTCATGCATTGTTTTCTGGATTTCACTGAGTTGTCTCTCTTTGTTCTCTTAAATCTCACCGAGCTTCCTAAAAATAATTATTTTGAATTATTTTTCTGGTGACATAAAGCTCCATTTCTTTTGGATCAGTTATTGGAAAATTATTGTTTTCCCTGGTTGGTGTCATGTTTCTGGATTTTTCATGTTTCTAATGACATTGCATTGATATCTGTTCATTTGCAGGTATAGTCACTTTTCCAGCCTGTGAAGACTGGCTTCAGTGGGAAAAGACTTTCACCTGAAGGTGGCTCTGAAGTTGCTGGCTGTGTGGTGCAATATCATTGGTTCCTGGGAGGGAACAGTGGCATAGTGTCTGTGAAATGTATCAGCTGAGTCCAACATTGGTGCAGATTTCAGGGGTCTCCTGTGGCCAAGAATGTGGATGTTCCCTGTGGATGGATGTGATGAGTAGGGACACTGGAATCCCTTGGAAATGAAGCCTGTTGGGTATTTGTGTCCTCCTTTTGTGCCTGTGGTAGGAAGCTCTAGCTAAGAGGATAGCTCTTGTCATCTCATCCAGGGTGCTGGAACTGAGAGCAATAGAAAAGATGGTCCTGGGACAGGTATATGTGGAGCTACTGCAGCACATGGGGCACAGGTACACTTGCTACGGTGATCTTCGTGTCTAAAGTGCTGGCATATGCTGATCTCCCATGGAACCAACGTCCGGGGCTGGGGCTTACCAGAGGACATGCTAGTGGTGGGTGGGGCGGGGGTAGAATGCAGCAGCAGCATGGATTTTGGGATGAGAGTGTACAGTGGGGACTTACACCCAGTGGGCAGGGCACAGTAGCAGCACCACCTGGAATGGGGTGTCAAAGCCACAAATACGGCCCCAAAGGTCTGTTGTAGATGAGCAGCATCCCATCCTCTGAGTGTCCAGTGAAGGGCATCTGCTGGGGTTCAAAGGCAAGTTGCAGAGCAGTGACAGTGTGGCCCCAGCCATGATGGGTCAGAGCTGTGACATGGGATCCGGGAGGTGGGGTGGAGAGCAGTGGCATGATTGCCTCAATAATGAGTTAGTGTGACTTAATTTACCTAAGCATATCAGTCCGATAAAAGTTTATTTTTTAGATTTTTAAAATTATAGTTGACATACAATTTCATATTATTTTCAGGTGTACAACCAGGACTTGACAATGATACACATTCTGAAATTGTCACCAAGATAAATGTACTTAACATGTCAACATACAAAGATAACACAATACTATTGACTATATTCCCTATGCTTTATTTTTATTTATTTATTTATTTATTTTTATAATTTATTTTGGTATCGTTAATCTACAATTACTTGTGCAATATTATGGTTATTAAACTACCCCCTTCATCAGGTCCCCCCCACCAACCCCATTATAGTCACTGTCCATCAGCGTAGTGAGATGCTATAGAGTCACTACTTGTCTTCTCTGAGTTGTACAGCTCTCCCCGTGCTTCCCCAACATTACATCTGCTAATCGTAATGCCCCTTTTTCCCTCTTATCCCTCCTTTCCCACCCATCTTCCCCAGTCCCTTTCCCTTTGGTAACTATTAGGGTCAAATCCCCTGTGTAAATTTTGTTTAGGCAGTTAAGGGAGAGGTGATTTTTTTTCTTGAGTTGCTGTTCCCTAAATTATCTTCAGTTCAGAATAATCCATGTGCCAATTTGGCACATTTTCAGGAGGCTTTCTCTGAGTCCCTTCAAGAACACCCAGCTAGTGGCAGAGAATTGCTTATTTGATGGAGTAGGGGGAAATCCCCTCTGCAGCACTGGAAATTGGTATCAGACCCCTTTTACAATGTATTACAAATATTATCACTTCAACACAGAATAAATACAAAAATATGTACAAGATATTTTACTTTTTTCACATGAGATCTTGGAAAGCTTACTAAAACTTCTCAATATTAACTAGCCATATTTTAAGCACTCAGTAGCCAGATGTGTCTACTGGCTGCCATAGTGGCAACATAGCTCTAGATAATAGGACTTAAAGTGCTTGCTATATATTTTTTAAAAAATAGTTTTCTCAGTTTTTACAGGGAAGATATATCACTTTCATATAAGCACCAATAAGTAGCCATCAATGGTATTATTTACATTTCAAAGCCATGACCTCAATAGTCTTTTATACATCCTGAAATTGTACTATTCCCTGCTTAGTATTTTCTTGCCATAATCCTTTAAAGTGAAAAGCCCTGGGAAACACTACCTAAGTCATTAATCAAGTCAATCATACATTGCTACTCAGTTTGACAGATTTTTTTCTAGCTCATTCATTTAATAAACTATATTGTACCTGTTAGCAGGAGATATAAGGTGAACAAGATAGTACCCTGCTCTCAACACTCTAGCTGGAGAGACAGATATGTTAACTAAGGGGGGCATGTAATGGATGCATTGGGCACCCTGAGGAAGGATATGCAACTTAGGTTAATTGTGTAGGTAGTCCCTAGGTGAAGAATTTTTATCTGTGTTTCCTTAGGCTCTCTTATTCTCCACATTGGGTGTTTCAAATCATTTACTATCTCTTTAGACCTACAACCTTGTCACTTTCCACTTAATTCTTAGCAATTCATTTTGTTTTTATTTGGACACCAAACTTACCAACATACATGCTCTGTTCCCATTTTTCTTCCTTTCCTTCTGTTGCAATAGATGAGAGGTGCTATAGACTTCATCTCGGGACACGTTCTCAATAAAATCCATTTTATTGATTAGGCACTTTCTTTCCTGAATCTTTACCTTTCTCAGATGTTTCCCAGTAGTATTTAAATATGTTAAAGTCAATATAATCCTTTCAACCACCTCTTCCCTCTAATCCCCCTCTTCACTCCTCTCTTACCACATTTCATTTCCCGATTGGGTACTTTGTTCTCAAAGACTAGTCTCTCTCTCTCTCTCTCTCTCTCTCTCTGCTCAGCTACATTGTATGTCAGTCTTAGAAATCAGTTCTTTTTGATCTATTAGGATATTAGCTCTTTTATTCCATTTAAAATCTCATTATTCCAATATTAGCTTCAGTCATGCCCATAGTATGACCTATGCCTAGGATACAATGTTCTGCAAACTGAACTGACCACATCAAGTTATATAGGACTGTGATAGTTAGCAGATGAGTAGCAAATACTTTTGAATAAATAAGTTTGTGTAAACTAATTGGAATTAGTCATTATTTCTGTTTATTTAAAACCATGAAAAAGGAACACTGAAAAACATTGCTTATTCTGAAAAATTCATGGCTCAAACATAATAGAATTTTATTTATTACTCATATGATTGTCCAAGGCAGATGTTCCAGGTTAGCTAGTGGTCCTCTCCACAAGGTGTTTCAGGGACCAAGGATGCTTCCACACCCATTAGGGATATTTCATTTTTTTAATTCAGAAATTCATGCAGAAAAATAAAATGATCATGGAGGAGGCACATTTGCTTTTCTTAAAAGGCCTGCACCTTTTCTTAAAAGTGTAGCACACATTTCTGCTCACATACCACTAGAAAGTAAATCAGTCACACATTTACACCTAAGTACAATAGCTGCTGGAAAGTACACAGTTAGAAACAGACAACATATTTTCTTGAAAGGCTATTAGTCTCTGGCACAATATTACTAATACATTCTTATGCATGTTTGAAAATATTTTTGTAAGATTGATAACTAGAAATGTTACTGCTGGGTTTTGATATATATTGCAAAATAATCCTGTAGATATATTTTAACAATTTACACAATATACAATACTAGTTTCCTTGTATTCTCTCCAACTTGATACTCTCAATCCCTACCCCCTCATTTGATGAATAAAACTATTTTCCTAATTGCTTTTAATTGTTCTAATTTGCATTTCCTTAACTATTAAGCTTTTTCAACTCAACTAAGGCAAAGTAATTTCCCAAAGATCTACTGTTTATTGTACTTCTGTGAATGGTCTATTTATAGTGCTTACTATTTATTTCTATTGAGTTACTTGCTTTTTTCATATTGATGTGTTGGATCTCTTTATATATTATGGGTAGTAATCTTTTTTCTTTTACATATGCATGAAGTTTTTTTTTCCAGTATGTTATTTCTCTTTTATTTTTATAAGTGATATTTATCATACTACAGCTTTTTTAAGTTATCAATTCAATTATTCTCCTTTATTATTTTTAGGTTTTGTGTCTTAGCAACTCTTTCACATTAAAAATGAATAAAAAGTTTTCCATATTATTTTCTATTATTTTTATCAATTTACTTTTTTTTTACATTTAGCTTCTAAAACTCACTCGTGGCATGCATAGAACTTAAAATTTAGCATTCAAGCGGTAAGAAAAATATAGGTTTTTTTGGCCGTTCTTAACACTAGGAAAACTAAACTTATGATGAAAGAAAGAAAGATTGTTAAAAGGTATCAGAAAAACTTTTGGTTAACTTGAAATACTTTTCTTATATAACAGGAAAAAAATAATTCTGAAACTTAAATCTCATGTTATTATAGCAGAAGGAAAAGGATGCTAAAATTCTTCTATTATAAAACTATTAATTTTAGCCAATTGGAGCCAAACATATATAAATTTTTGCTAAAAATTTAAGAGTAATCATTACATAAATTGAAATAAGATGTAATTTCTAAACCACCCAAGGAATTATAAAGGATAAAGAAATATGCTCAAACCATTATAAAACAGAAAATAATAAAAACAAATTAAGCATTGCAAGAATCATAAAATAAGATGGCAGAAACAAGCTTAAACATATGAGTCACCATAATAAATATAAGTGAGTTAAATTCTTTTAAAGCTAGAGATTCTCTAAGTTCTCAGAAAATAAATTCTATAACAGAGATTTTTTATGTAGATGTTTATTGGGAAGTGTTCATAGAAATAATACCTGTAAGAGAGAGAGAGAAGCAGTATTGGGAAGAGGGAGAAGTTGCAACTAGGTTTTCAATCAGTGCCATACAGAGCTCTGACCTGGTGTTTCCCTTTAAACATGTGCTGGCCCCTCAGACAAGTCCTGCATTGAATAAAAGACATCAGGGCTGTGAAACCAATGCCGTCCTTCCTCATTGACCAATTATCTTAGTCCTTTTGAACTTCTATAACAGAATAACGTAGATAGGGTAGCTTATAGACAACAGAAATGTATTTCTCACAGTTCTGAAGGCTGGGATATCCAAGATCACAGTGCCAGCAGATTTCATGCCTGGTGAGAGTTTGCGGTTCATACACTGCCATCTTCTCACTGTGCCCTCATAGAGTAGAAGGAACAAGGGAGCTCTCCAGGGGCTCTTTTATAATGACACTAATCCCATTCAGGAGAATTCTGCCTTCATGACCCAATCACCTACTTGCGCCTCTGCAAATACTTTGCAGCTGAGCTCTCTGTACCTTCTCTTGTTGCCATCCCCATACCAGATCTTTAGGCAGGGTGATCTCCCTAAAACACAAAACTGGTTGGATCATTCTCCTGCTTAAAATCTCCAACGGCTGTCCCTTGGTTTTAGGATGAAGAAATCCTTACCATGGCTGACCAGGCCTCACAGGATCTGGTCCCTGGACCACTTCTTAACCTTATCTCAGGACACTGTCCCTCATTTTTCATGCTAAAGCCACATTAGCCTTCCTCCAGAAGTTCTAGGGGAGAATCCATTCCCTGCTTCTTTCAGCTTCTTGTGACCACAAAATTCCTTGGATTGTGGTCACATCACTCCAACCTCTTTCTATTTTCATATGCCCTCCTCTTCTGTGTGTTTAATTTCCCTCTGCCTCTCCCTTATGAGGACACCTGTGGTTGGGTTTAGAGCCCATCCAAGTAATCAAGGATAATTTTCCCACATCAAAATCGTTAGCCACATTGCAGAGACTCTTTTTTTCTTATAAGGTAACATTTCCTTGGAAACAGATAATAGTCCCAAGGATTATGACCTGATATCTACAGTTAGGCATCATTCAGCTTACTATACCTTCCATATGAATCCACAATACACTCCACATGGAGTCATATTGGCATACAATCTAATTTTAGGGAGCAGGGAGGGACAATGATTTGGAAGTAGCAATGAGGAACAAGAACATTCACTCCACCTATAGAAACTGGAAAAGGGGTTCAGGGAGAAAGATAGTTACCACTTGTGAGGGCGGCAGAGAAATTTGTGTACTGGAGGAAAGTCAAATTCCAATTAGAGCAAGAAGATAAAGAGGATGTTTGATGAAGGGATTGGGCACATGAAGATTTTTCAGAAAACATACTGTGACTTCCAGGAACACCAAAGCAGGCCTTAGAGAGTTGGCAAAGGAAATGAAAAGGACTCACACTAAAGAATAGGACAAGCATGAGCCTGGAGCTTAGAGGTTCCTGAGGTAAGTGATGTGAATAGGGATAAAGGGCAGGAGGGGATTGTCCTGATGGCCTCCAAGGCAATTTGTGGTGAGTACTCTGTGAAAGTCAGGTTGAGGAGAAAGAGGGTTGGAGGCTCCTAAAGAAAAGAGGAACCCAGTGAGGGAAATGTGTAGACAAACTGAGTCAAATCCTTATCAGAACTATGTAGGGAAGAATAACTTCTTTTGAAATTATGATTAGTTATATTATACCCTGTGCTTTGTTTTACTTTTAAAATTAGTGATCCTGCCTATAAAAAACTACCCTATAATTAAAAATAAATATGAGGACAGTATTAAATAAATTGTACTCATTGTACCATTTTGAAAAGGATGTTTTTCACAGAGAAATATGTAGGTAGGACTGTTGATGGGGCAACTAATCTGGAAATCAAAATTTAAACCAGGAAAGAAAATCTGCCTCTCTAAATGAAGTAATTCTTCATTTAGAGAACACCCTTAGGGTATCTATATATATTTTTTAAATTACAAAATAATTAAACTGCAATTGTGAATGTACTCTAAAAAAATCATGTGTCATTTTTTATAACACTAGTATTTTCAGGAAGCTGAGAATATATTGCAAACCATAAGAAAACTTGAAGTATCTACAATAGCTTGGAAAGTATTTGTTACTAAGGAGAAATGTAAAATTTTTAATTGTATGAAGAAAACCACATTTGTCACATAAATATATTTACACATTTTTTAACTATAAAGGTTTAAGACTATAGGTTTGACCACCAGCAGTGTATTAAAAGTTTTACAGGTTTGCTAAATAATGAATATTCATTTTCTTTTTATGAAAACTCCATTTGAAAGTGCATTGAAATGAGACGTGTATCTCTTAGACATGCCAGTTTTCTGAAAAATTCATTCAGTCATTATAAGAACAATATTTACATGTGTTAAAAACATATTTTATTTCTTTTATCATATATAATCATTTTAGATGGCAGATGAATTATCTTCTGTATCTTTTCTACCTGCTTCCACAGCGCCTTGTAAGGTATTTTGTAGTACAGTAAGTTTTCAGTACATATTATTGACAGGTTCTTTGTTTTGCTTTCATACAATTATATAATATGTAAGCATTTTAATAGCTTACAGATTAATTTTTTTTGGAAATTTTGCTGTGGAGTATAACACATTCTCAGAAAAGAACACAGAAGACAAATGTACAGGTCAATGACTTGTCACAAAGCAAACAGCCATGTGATTACCACCTAGCACACTGCCAGTTCTCTAAGCCACCGCCCTAAAGAAAATGCTTCCCCAAGCAATGTGCCTTTTTCCTCCACGGGGGGGACTGTACAGCTCAGAGAAGACAAGTAGTGATTCTTATCTCACTACACTGATGGACAGTGACTGTAATAGGGTTGGTGGGGGGGACCTGATGAAGGGGGTAGTTTAATCATCACAATATTGCTCATGTAATTGTAGGTTAATGATACTAAAATAAAATAAATTGT
The DNA here is from genome assembly GCA_029783875.1 of Phataginus tricuspis. Lineage (NCBI taxonomy): Eukaryota > Metazoa > Chordata > Mammalia > Pholidota > Manidae > Phataginus > Phataginus tricuspis. The sequence continues at coordinate 36,679,650 of JAQQAC010002594.1, forward strand.
AAAAAAAAAAACACTGTTCTGGTCTTCTAACTCTATACTTTAAATCTAATAGTGTTTGGCTATTACAGAAATGAAATCATATGGTGTATGTTATTTTGTATCTGCTTCTTTCATTTGTGAAAGTCATCGATATTTCTGCATGATCTGAAGTTTTTTTATTTGAAGTCCTGTAGAACCTGTTATTATATGAAAATACCACAAAGTATGCCACCATTCTACTGCTGATGGACATTTGGGGTGTTTACATTTTGGGGCTATGGTGAATGGCCTTTGGTGCACATATGCACGTCATTTCTGGTGGGTTTAGAGCAGGAGGGTAATGGATGCATGAGAAGGCATGCACATATTCTGCTTCAGGAGGAACTTCCAAGCAGATTCCCAAAGTGGCTGTACTCGTTTACACTTCCACCAGCAAGGATCTAGTAGCTTTTCTTCCTCGCTAACCCTTGGTATTATTACCTTTTTAGTTTAAGCCAAAATGGTCAATACATAGTGGATTTAATTTGCATTTCCCTGACAACTAACAAGGTTGAACACCTTTTCATATGGCTATGGACATCTGTTTTACTTCATTTTTCTGAAGTGCCTTTTAGAGTTTTCTTTTTTTCCTATTAGGATGTCTCCCTTTTTCTTATTAATTTATAGAAGTGCTTTCTCCTGGATGTAAGTATTTTGCCAGAAAAATGTATTTCAAATATCTTTTACACTCTGAAGCTTGCCTTTCACTTTCTTAATGGATCTTTCGATAGACAGGCATTCTAAATGTAATCCATTTTGTCAATCTTTTCTTTTATGGCTATTACTTTTGTGTAATCTTTGGGTGGAGAATTCGCCATATTCAAGATCATGAAGATTCTTTCTTAAATTATCTTCTAAAACATGCATTTTGTTGCTCTTTCCATTAAGATCAATGATCCTCCTGAAGTAGAGTGCAAGGTAGGGGTCAAATATTGTTTTTTTCATAAAGATACCCGATTTTAGACAATGAGCATACATTGACACTTAGGATGTCATCCTTAAAGAGCCCAGCCCCAAGCATCATAGGGTCCCCACCACCCTTACCCATAGCAGGCCCTGGGTCATCCTTTTTGACCCTGTTGCCTTCACACTGTCAGATGTCCTCTTCAGTTTCAGACTCCCAGCATCCTCTTTCAGAAATAGCAGTTCCAAATGGCAGGATAACTTCTTTGGGTTTATCTTCTACCTAGATCTTGATCTTGGAATTCCTCATTGTCTTGTTAGCTCTCTAATCTCTTCAAAGTAATTTTTAACTATATATTTCATTCGTTTTTCCTATTATAATTATCATAGATGATGGTCTAAATTTGCTTAGTCTATCACTACTGGAAATATCGGTCTCATTTATTAAAAAAAACAATCTTTATTTTACCACTCACTGTCTATGTGACGTTTGACGAGTAACTTTAACTCTCTGAAGTTCAGTTTCTTCAGTTGTAAAGTGAGAGTGACAATATTTATTTCATGGAATTATTGAGAAATTAATAGGAAATAGTGTATTTCATATTGGAAGAGACTATATAAGGCTGCAGGTATACCTTCACTAAATGGCAGCTGTTATTTTTGTTATATTAGTGATGATAGGATTTGTTAAGATTAGGAGGACAACAGTACTTCTGAATAACTCAGCCACATTGCTCCGATCTTCTAATCAAGAAGGGATATAGGTTAACCTGACAATATTTACTTTAAGTGAACTCACATAGGCTTCAAGTAATGATTCCTGCCAACTTTCAGATTTGACCAAGCCCTTCTTCTAATAATTTATTCTGGAACCTTTTTTATCCAAAACTGATGTCAGATTCAGTGGCAAATGATTTTCAATATCAAATTTTCTCAGTTAAAAAAATAAACATGAAATTTACAGGATAATACCATTCACATGAGGATAGAATAAATCAAATATATAAGACTGAGTCTAGCACAACACGTACATGACCTCTACTCAGATACTTTCAAAACTCTCTTAAGAGAAATTAAAGAAAACCTAAATAAATAGAAGAATGTATCAAGTTCATGGATTGGAAATTCATATGGAAAAAAATAAATGTATATTTATTTCTACTTCATAATGTACATAAAAATGAATTCCATATGAATTGTTTATCTAAGTGCAAATGGTAACACATTAAAGTTTCTAGAAGAAAACAGGAGAATATTTTTATGAAAGGCAAAGAATTCGTAAACAGACATGCCTCTGGCCTATGACCTTCACAAGTGTTTATCAGTTTTTTTCCCTTCTCTCAGGGGGACAAGATGGCTAGAATGGTCTGAAGTTGGGTATTTCCCTTCCTAGATCAGCTAAACTCTGATAATACCTCTAGTTAATGCACCTATCTGTGAGGGCAGACCTTGTCAAGAAGAATTGAGTGCTTTGGAATCTTTCAAAATGCTCCCTTTTTTCCTCTCTCTGCCAGAAGACCAAAGAATTTCTCTTTGGTATTTATTGTGGGTACATGGTTGAGTTTCTGGAGGTAAATTCACTATATTGTGTGGTCTCCCTTATGACTCAGTCCCCCTGGAATTTTTAACTCTTAAGTTGTTCATATAAGACACTCAACAATTTGTCAATGACAGTTCAGGTTTTCTTAGCCCATCACTGGTTCCCAGGGTGGTTTCCATTCCTGAGTCTTGACTCAGGTAAGTCAAGACTTAGCTGTATTCGTTTGTCAGTTTCTCCAATGTTGGGGGCAGTGGGTTTGCCCTGTTGTCCCCTCGGCTGTGGATCTAAGAAAAGAGTTGGTTTTTCAGTCTGTTCAGCTTTGTACCTAGTGTTAGGATGGAGTGGTGACTTCCAAGCTCCTTACATGCAGGACCACAAGATCCACTTTATATAGAGAACTCACATATATTCATACGAAAAAAAGATAACCCAATAGAAAAAAATGAGCTAAATTTATAAACAGGATTCTCAGATGAGAGTCCCTCCCCCTCCAAATATGGGAAATAGTGATCATTTTCTCCAGTAATTAGGGAAACACAAATGTAAACGATGAAGAAGCAGAATTGCATTTACATCAGAATGATGGCAATATTAGTTATATTAAAATTGATACCCTGTGAGAAGTCATTTGTCATAAATTTTTGCCTAGTTATCACTAGTGTAGTTGAGGAGGAAGAAGCTAGTATAATGGAATTGGTCAAACATAGAATTAGGATTATCCTGATTTACCACAAAGCTATTTCTTGGGTGTACCTTTTTAGGCGACCAATCCAAGACGAGGCTACTGTTTTTCTGTGAATAGTCAAGTCAAGGAAGTTTCTTGTTCCCTGGATGACTACTATCTTGAAACCATAGAAATAATGACAGTCATTCACACAAGTTAGACAAGTTTCATCTTATTTGTTCTCTACATTTCACCCAGCCCATAAAAACCAACCAACCAATACTGGATGTAACACATAAACCTGTGAAACATTAATCACCTTAAAAGCTGCACCAGGAAGCCCTTATTTTTATTACCACTGTCATCACTGTCATTATCATCACCACCACCACCACTGCCCCTGAAACCACCGCAACAATCAGAATATTATGTACAGTACAGGTAAATGGGATTTTATTTGGGAGATTCAGACTGTAAGACCTCACTAGTTGCTGCAGAGTATTTTCTCAATTGGTTGCTTTTATAACTTAGATTTTTATTTCTGGACATTGTGGAAATTGCAGTGGTAAGAGTGAAGTTGGGGACAGGGCATTCTTTTTTTCTTGTGGAAGGATGGGAGTAACATTATTAAAAAGAATTGTCTGGAATAACTCCTTAGAAAACAAGGGAAGAAAGTAATAGGATTTTGCTCCAGTACAGAAAGGAATTTCCACATTGATCAAGAAAGCTGTACGTCTGTTACCTGTAATGAGGTCCTGGCAGGAGTAGAGGGCAGGGAGCAGTAATGCTTTATTTAGGACTCTTCACTCACTTTTCTATTCATAACAGCAAACCCCCCCAAGCTCACGTGCATGCCTCCACTTGAACTCTCACTCCTATCACTTTTCAGACAAAAATTCTGTGGCACTGCCACTTCCAAACCGATTCATTGGTATGAATGCGAAGTTTGGGAAGCATATTTTTTCCTAAGCAAATTCCAGAAACTCTTGATTTACTTTTTTCTAATACTTCTTAAAACAATAACCCAGAAACTAAGTAAAGATTTGAAGGTCCTGCAAAGGTATGAACACTCTCACTTGGATCACTAAAGGCTGTTAGGTGACAAGCATGTGATCCCAGAACCAGGTTTTGTGGTTCTTCCAGACCAGCCGTTGATCCTAGGTCCTTGAAGGCTATGAAGGCTGAGTCACAGCACCTCTGCCTCAAAATATAGACCCTGCCACCAATGACCACTCATGAAAAGTGCGTTTAGGTAGAGCTTCTTGAAGGAGCAATACAGTTCCTGTGTTAGCTGCTGGAAAGGAGCCTGCACCAGTTTCTTCCCCTCTGTGTCCAGGACTTTGAGTCAGCACATTCTAGTGTGCCTTCCTTTAGCTTCCTACTCTTTTCTTATCTCTAAAGTCTCTTCCCAATAGAAAAGAGACTAGAATTTAAGTTAAACTCTCAAAATTTCATACTTCCCTTTCAGTAATGAGATGACTCTAAAGAGAAGGATAGGCCCTATAAAATATAATTGGAATTGAATTTTTTTTCTTTAAAACATAGTTAAGTGAGTATTTCAGAATGATGAGCATAATCACAGGGAAAGAAATCCAAAGATAATGCCAGTCCTCCTTTTAGTGAAAATGTCAGCTTCTTACCTCACTAAATATTTTACTACAACTATCATAAAACTGAGATCATTGTTTTTACTTCCTCTTCCTTTTTCCTTTGTGGAGAGGTGGTCAAAATATAACAAGGAGAAGTGAGAATGACTGATAATCAATATGTGAACTTGGATGACTATTAAATGTTGGATGTAACTGGCCTAGGAAAGTTACCATTTATGTCCTTGGATTGAAGATAATTGTAATATTTTTATCAATTTTATATTTTTTTAACTTCAGAAATCAGCAAGTCTAATGCTGAAATGCTTACCAACAACTGTAAGCTTAGAAACTTTTTATAAATTTAACATGTTCACAAATATTTCCCCATCATTTTTCTAAAAAGAATCTTAAAGTTCAGCATGTGAAAATCCATAGTATTTTTTCAAAAATTTTGGATATACCAGATACATATCTGGAATTTCTTTTTGAAAAACCCTGGCCTATAAATTTTAACATGTATAAGAAATTTGTACAAAGTTGTACAAAAAAAATTTGTAAAAAATTGTACAGAAGGATGAAATGAGAACTGATTCCAAAGAATGGAATCATGAGTGAAGAATATCATATCTGAATAAGTTAAAGTAATACTGAAGGGAAAAAAGGCGACTTAGGATAATATGAAGATATAAAACTAGGCTGTACCAAATACATTTATAATAAGATAAAAAAGAATTCTGTATCTTTTAAATAATTATCTTTTAGAGTATCATGTTGTCCACAAGAAACATCCATACCTTCATTCACTCAGTGGACATTCATAGGGTGTGTATTGTCCATTTTCTCAACTTATGTCCACATGGGGCCTTACAGACCTCACTGCATATGTTATGCAAGAGGCAGACATGAACGAAGCAAAGTCTCCACCTTCAAGAATTTTGCAATTTAGGGAAATGAGAATTATAACAAATAGATACAATGTAAGTCAATGGTTGAAAGAGGCTTGGGACTGGAAAAGAGGATAACTGAGTCACCCAAACCAAGATGGAGTGGGGTACTGTGATAAAGTACATTTCAGGAAAGAAATGGCATCCCTCAGGAGATGCTGGACCATCACTGAAGGGTTTCAAATAATTTTGTAAGATATATATCTTATAAAACATGATCAAAGATACCTGCTCTTGTATGCATAAATCCTTTATTCACATTGTGGGAGATGACCGCCAAGGGTATCAGAGCAGGCAACCAAATTGTGAACGAGAAGAATGCCCTGGTGGGAGCAAGGCCGCGGCCGGCGTGCAGTGGAAGGGCCAGCCCCACTGTGAAGCGTCAGCAGCAGGTGGCCATTATCTGCAGCTCCCTGCTTTGCTAAGTGTGAAAGTTTGACTAAATATAGGATTCTGGGGGCAAGTCTGTTTTAGATAGTCCTTGGCAGTTAACCTAAGTGTGTGAAAGTTCCCCAAGGCTATACAAAATTTACAATTACCTTCATAACTGAAGAGTAGTGGAGGCATTTACATTTGGCAAAGTAGGGGAAAATGAATGGAAGCAACTCACATTTTCCAAATAGCTGCTTTGGCCTGGCATTAAGTACTTTACCCACATCATTTTATTTAATCATAGCAATAATTCTGTGTGGAAGGAATAATTTAACCTATTTAAAGAGGAGGAAGTAGGGTTCAGAAATGGTGATGTGACTTAGCCAACGTCATATGGCTCATAAATAACAGAAACTGAATGTGGATTCAGGTATGCCTGACCCCCAGGTGCTTATTTGTCTTGCTTTCCAGGGGTTTACATTCTAGTTGGAGAAATTTAAATGTGATAAATTAAAGCTACAAGGAAGCAGAGTGTGGAAAATGTCACATGTACGACAAAGATAGTGAGTGCTGTGGAAATGTGATGAAGAGAGTGTATCCAAGTGTGAAAATGTAAGATTTGATCTGGACTCTAAAGATATAAGATTTGATTGATGGGGTGGGTAAATGGGAAAGAATAACATAAGTTGAGAAAATAGTCTTTTTCAACTGTGGCGGGATATTAGCTCCAAAACTGAGAGTTTCTGTAGAAACTGGAGAAATGGGCTAGAAACTCTAAATTAGAAGCCAAAATGCCTTGACATGGTAAACATAATAGAGTGATTGGGTGAGAACAAGTTGCAAAGATTTATGTACACCCGTGCCCAGAGCCTGAATCCAGGTGTGTGGCAAGGAGTGATTTTGGACCCCATCCGCTGAGGCTGTTCATAGCATTCCTACCCAAGTCAAATGCTCAGAAAATGGATGGGGCTGAAATAGCAGCAAAAGGCATCAGTGACTAGCTAGAAGGATGTGCAGAAGACTGACAGCTTTTATAGTCCTTAGCGCTTTTTTTACGTGACTGCCTCATTTATATCATTTCTATGCTAAAGACATCTTTAAAAATAAGAATTTAAGTGCTTTATACTGTTGGTTTGGGAACCTCATGACTTAAATTTATGAAATAATGACCACTATGAACACTGTTGTAGCTAAAAACTGAGTGTATTCTAATTAAGTTGTGTCCTGCAGGAAAAATAAGTCAGAAAACTGGACTGTCAACTTGGCACTGTAGTGAGTAAAGCTTATATGGCATGGAAAGTTCAAATCATTATTTTTCATGGGGTCCTTGATGATATTGCCCTTGTGCAGATTGCTGAACTTTCTTTTACAAAGTATGTTCATAGGATTTGTCTTCCCGAAGCCAAAATGAAACTCTCAGAAAATGGCAGTGTTGTAGTTATGAGATAGGGAACACTTTAAATGAATGGTAAGTTTTTCTGTAAAATTATAATAGTTTCATGGGAATAATCATTCAAGCAATTATTAATCACTCTTAGGCATTTAACCAATCAGTAAATATACTGAAAAGAAAACCAAATGCTGGGACCAAAGCATGGCATTGTCTTCAATTTCTTAAAATAAGAATTGACTATTCTCATTGGAATTGGAAAAATTGGAATTATGTGTGAGGCAGCCATCTATAATAAACATCAGAAAAAGACAGTCTAGTCTGGGACTGGCCTGGCTCTTGGTGACCAAAGAATCTGTTTTATCTATAGATGTTCTTTGTCTCAACAAACAAAGTTAAGATCCCCATAATATACAGAATGTATTTCCTTTAGGTACCCTTCCAGTAATACTTCAACAGGCCTTTATGAAGATTATTGACAACAAAGTTTGCAACCTCCACATGCAATATCTGGTGTGGTGACTGATATGATGCTATGTGTTGGATTTATGTCAGAAGCTGATGCCTGCCAGGTATCTATATACACTATCATATCACTTTCTCCAAAAGTCCTAACTAAATGGAACATTTTATCAATATGTAATATTTTTTTCCACAGAGTAACTTCTTATTTCAATCCATAGAATAAGTATTTACAATCCCATTTATGTACCAGACACCAGCCTAGAGGCTGGGGATGCAGTGCTGAACACAGTCCCTGATCTCATGGAGTTTTGAATCCAGGAATCTATATGAAGGATAGTATCTATATGGTCAGATACATTTGTCCCTATTTTCTGGGTGACCTGCAGGTGTAGAATGCTACCTCTTCCTTATGCAGAGATGTAGGAGGCAGTTTAGCAAGGGCACATGTCACCCATTCCTCAGAGGCTTCTTCATGGAGCAGCTACGTCACTTTCTTCTTGGTCAAGGCTGGACTCCTTATAAAGTCAAACTCTACTCTGCCCAATACAACATTTGGCAGCTATAGACAATATATTCTGATTTGGATTTGTCCTAGGTTTGAATAAACCTGAGTTCTACGGTTCTAAGCCCAAAGCGCGTGGGTTGTTTTCAGTGCCCAGGGGCTATCAATAACTTCAGAGGAGAGAGAATAAAAATTCTTTGACAGGACAAGAATTAAAAAAAGATTTTTTTTCTAAAATGATTCTGGTGGACTACTAGCATATCCTGACTCTAAAAATATCTGGCATCTTGGAATAGTAAGTTGGGGTGATGGATGCAGTAAAAAGAATAAGCCAAGTGTCTATACTCCAGTGACTACTTATGGTGATTGGATTAGCTCCAAGACTGGAATCTGAAAGAAAAGTAACTTTGGAATGAAGCGTAAAGACAACAGCTGGGTCTTCTCTGTTGATTCAAGATCTTCTTTTGGTTTTTGGTATACCAAACATTTTCTTACATTCGAATACATAAAGGTCTTTATAAATATTTTACTATACCTAAAACACTACCCATTTGTTTATTTATTTATTTAATATAGGAATAGGAAGAAAGAAAGAAAAGATGGTCAAAATATTTTTGTTAATAGCCTAGTTCTGATTTATCTTACCATTATATTCAGAATTGACCTTCATTTATTTCTCAGAATTTGGAAATATACACATGTTGTTAGTATAAAAACATATATGCTAAATCTAGCAAATTAGTTATTTTTCATGCTATAAGTTATAATTGTATTTTGTTAAACCAGAATATGTAAGACCATGTTCAATTAGCTTTTTATTTATATGCAAGATAGTTTATGTATTTTGTAAAATTATGTAATCTTGGAGTGGAGAAGGATATCAGAAGTCCAGCTAGACCAAGTCTCTCAATTTATAGATCTAGAAACTGAAGACTAGAGAGGAAAAATGACTTGCTCTTCATCAGCTTCTCTGATAAGTTATAATCTTCACATGAATTTCTCCTCATACAGTTTAAATCCAAAATTAGTTGGAAAGTTTAAAATGATTTTTAAGTTTCTATTATTTATATAACATTTTCTTCATGTCCTTCTTTCATTATTTGTTTGCCTTTGCTTGCAGAAAAAATAATGTGAGGTTCTTAAGGGCAGGGGACTGTGTGGCATTTATTGTAGTAGCTCTCCTTACAGTGCATGTGCAATTTAATGGAACGCTGGCTTTGTGATCTCTGCAAATAATTTACCCTTTGTAATTTCCTAAAATAAAAAAAGTAGCTCAAAATTTCAAAAGCACCTAAGATAAACTAAAAAATGTTGCTTCTCTCACTTGTTTGTATATTGCTCTTTTATTTTTTATTATGAAGTATGACACAAATGACATGCATAACGATGTCATACCAATCAATAACCTAATGTGTCAAGATTGTGTTTTTCTCTCCCTGCTCCTTTCTCAGGTAGGTCATACATACTTACTGAGCATCTGCTATGTTACAGGTGTCACAGTATCAGATTTAAACACAGTATCTTCTTTCAAGGATGCTGCATTTAGTGGCTGAAGAGAGACAGTGAAAACATGAATAAGAGAATTTTAGATTGTGATAAATGTTATGAAGGAAATAAAAAAGAGTATCATAAAAAATAGTGGGGCAAATGAGGTCTGCTTGAGATTGAACAGTCTGAATAATTTCTCCAAGGGAGCAGCACTTCTTGAGCTGGACCTAAGAGATGAAGGGCAAAACATACAAAACATTTGAGAGAAAAGAAATGCAAAATGCAAAATAGACTGTGTAAAGTCCTTGAAAGAGAAATAAGCAAGGGGGATGTGTGTGTGGGCAGAAGCAAGGCCAGTGGGATTGAAGCCTGGTGGGTGAGAGATGGTAGGAGAGGATTTGGAAGAAGCAGCTGGGGGCCAAGTCAAGTAGAACTCTGTAAAGCCCTTGGGTTTTATGAGTTGCAGTGGAGGCCCTGGAGTTTTCTAAGTAGTTTGTGAATGAGATGATCCAGTCACTTTGAGAAGACTGCTTTAGCCTTGATAAAGAGAATGGGCTGGAGTGGGGAATGAAGAGCACACCATGAGAAGCAGGAAGACAGGTCAGAAAGCTGTTTCAGCTGCCCTGGGAAAAAATGAACACTTATTTATGTGTGGATCACATAATGGATCAGGAATTTATCTAACTAGGATAACAGAAGGAATCTTTTTATAATGCAACTCAAAGTGGAGATAAAAAGAGACTCTTTTAGCATAATACTATTACTAAACAATATAGGAGGTATTACTGGCTGTGTCTCCTTGTCTTCTAGATACTTAATTCAGAAGCCAGATATTTGAAAACTTATTTCCTTCTACCATAGCCTCTTGAGCATGGTATCTTAGTCAGTCTGGGCTGTTGTAACACATTACTGTACACTGAGTAGCTTAAACAAGTTCTCACAGTTCTGGAGGCTAGAAAGTCCAACATCTAGTTGTCAACAGATCTAGTGTCTGGTAAGGTCCTGCTTCCTGGTTTGCAGATGGCTTTCTTATTATTGCATCCTCTCCTGGTGGAAATCAAAACTAGATCTTTTAAGTTGTAAGTCAGTATTTTGTTGAGTGACACACACTTTCATATTAATGCATCCAAGGAATGCTTTCACTGAAAAGTGAGCCAGAAAAGAGAAGATAAAATGATGCAAAGTGTGGAGAAGGCAGAAACAAGAAAAGTATGATATTTTGAGTTTAATTCTTAGAGAAATCACAGGCTTGGAGAGGAGCTGGAAACCATCGTGCCCAGACCCTGCGAACATTTGCAGGGCTCAAGTCCCACCTACCAAGAGATGGAAATTCTTGTTCCTGCATCCTGCCCAGATCCTTGGGAACATCAGCTTGGCTAAAGACTGATTACTCCAAAACTCCAAAACTTTTTCCTTTAGGCACTGAAGTCTCTCTGATTCAGCCCTTCACTGCCTCTGTAGTGAAGTCTTATATTAAATCTTGCTCTCACCAACCTGGACTCCTGCATTTCCCTGCCTTTCTTGACCTAACCCAAAGTATAGAGAATTGTTTTAAGTTTATATTTTTTATTTAGTTTTACACATAGGCCTAATATCCCAAGGCCCTGTGGAAACTCTATTCCATTGACTGGAAAATCATGGTCACAAACCTCAGATATGTTCTTGATACTCCTTGAAAACCCTTCTTGCACTTCCCTAGTCAAAACTCCTTCTATCCTCTTAAATAATTCATTTACTCCTTTCCTCTTCTTAACACCAACAGTTTTTTCTCCTTACACTCAACTAGAATTCTGCTTATCCTTTCACTGAGAAAATGGAAAGAATCAGATGAGACTTTCTACTCCTGCTCATCATAAAACTCTAGTAATCTATTTGGTTTTTGAAAGGCAGTATAGGTAAGTGAACTCTGGAGCTCCACTGCCTGTGTTTAAATCTTAGCTCTTCACTTACTAGATGTATGACTTTGGGCAAATTATGTGATGTCCTTGTATCTCAGTCTCTTTGACATGGTGATGAGAATAATATCTACTTCATGGTAGTGCTGGAGTTGTGAAGGAGTTAAGAAATCTAATGCACTTAAAACACCTAGCAAATGCAAAGCTAGGTGTTGGCTATTGTCATCTGTCTTTCCTTTTATTACAATGGATCAACCGTTGGATCAACACTAATCTAAGGCCAAAATCTTTACTTGTGATAAGATTCTATCTGCACCCATCTTCTCAAGGACTTTGTTTCTAAAATTGTTGCCTACCCCTCTTATGTCATCATTCTTACCCTCTCTACTGGATTATTTCCAGAGACACAAAAATTCTATATTTCCCAGATAAATGCAGAGATTTTTTTCTTTTATCTTACATCTCCTTCCTGCCATATTTCTCTGCACAAATGGTTGCAAGTGTCCTCACCACTTCTTTTCCTTCCATTCCTTCCATTTTTTTTTTCTCAAATTCATTCCTATCAGGATACTGACTTCCACTCCTCTAAAACCCTTCCTGTGAAGGTCATCAATAAGTTCTATGTTGCCACCTTCAATGTTCAATCCTCAATCTTCCTCCTATTTAAGCTATTAATAGCATTTAGTACTGTTGATCATTCCCTGTTGAAACACTCTATTTGGCTTCCAGAAAAAAAAAAAAGAAAGAAAGCACTTTTTTGGGGTAATCTTTCCATGTTATCAGCTATTCCTTCTTAGTCTCTTTTGCTGGATCTTCTACCTCTTCTCAAACTCTGAATGTTGGCATGCCCGAGAGCTCAGTACTCAGATCTCTCATCTTCTCTACTGATACTTGTACCCTAGATGATCTTAAAATATTTAATTATACCTTATGTAATCTTATAGGGATTCTTATAGTCCTTTCAAATATCCAGACTTGTGAACTCTTTGCAAATTTTAATATATAAAAGTGCAGCAACTTTAGGGTGGAAAAAGGGCATTACGATTAGCACACATAATGCAGCAGTGGGGGACACGGGAAAGGTAGTATTTACAAAGAAGGCAAGTAATGATTCTATAGCATCTTACTAGGCTGATGGACAATGACTGTAGTGGGGTATGTGGGGGTGACTTGATAATAGGGGGAGTCTAGTAACCATAATGTTGTTCAAGTGATTGCACATTAACGATACAAAAAAAAATCCAGTATCTTTCACTCAGTGCCCCCAAGAGTTGACACCTTACATAACTGTAGTACAATGTGTTGTACAATTTGACCACAGTACTGCAGTTATGTAAGGTGTTAACTATTGGGGAAACTAAAAGATAAATATGAAGTCTTTGTGTCATTTTTACAACTGTTTGTAAGTATAAAAGTATTTCAAAATAAAAAGTAACATTTTTTAAATTAAAAAAAAGTGCAGCAGTGGTGTGCTGAAGCTGGCTTGTACTAGTATAAAAGCTGAATGTTAAAATTTCCAGAATTATATTATCCAGTTATAGAACACAAGGTACTATACACAAAACTTGTCATTTACTAATTACTTTACTACATTTTATTGGTATTTATGGTCTTGAGGTTATTTATATCTATTGTTTCTGTATGGTAACAATAAACATAATAGAGTGATACTGCTCACCCCTTTTCCAATCCTTGTTTGATGATGTCATGTGCATTACTACATCTTGCCATGGTAAGTGTAGTTTCCCATTACCATACCAAAATACTACAGTATTACTGGTAATATTCTATATGTTGACTTCCATTCCTATGTCTAACTTATTTTACAGTCTTCAGTCTGTACCTCTTCATTTCCATTCACCTATTTCACCCATCCTCCCACACCAACAATCTTGTTGTACATATTTATAGGTCTAGTTCTTGTTTGTTTGCTTTGTTTTATTTTTTAGATTCCACATATAAGTGAAATTATATGGATTTTGTCTTTCTCTGCCTGGCTTAACTCACTTAGAATAATACCCATCCATGTTGTTGCAAATGGCAAGATTTTCTTTTTTTAATGGTGGAGTGACATTACCTTGTGTGTATGTACCATTCATCTAGTGATGGGCACTTGGGTTGCTTCCACATCTTTGCTGCTGTAAATAACACTGCAGTGAACATAAGTATGCACATATCTTTGAATTAGTAATTTTGTTTTCTTTGGATAAATTCACAGAAGTGAAATTGCTGGGTTGCATGATATTTCTATTTTTAGTTTTTTGAGGAGCCTCTGTATTGTCTTCCACAGTGACTGGACCAATTTACATTCCCACCAACAGAGTAGGAGGGTTCCCTTTTCTCCACAGCATCACCAACACTTATTAATTCTTGTCTTGTTGATATTAGCCATTCAGACTGGTGTGAGGTGATAACTTATTGTGGTTTTAATTTGCATTTCCCTGATGATTAGTGATGTGTAGCATATTTTCATTATCCTCATGGCCATCTGTATGTCTTCTTTGGAAAAATGTCTATTCAGGTCCTCTGCCCATTTTTTTATTGGATTATTTATCTTTTTAGTGTAGAGTCATATGAGTTCTTTATATATTTTGGATAATAGACCCTTATCAAATATATAATATATCATTTATGAATATATTCTCCCAAATAGTAGGTTGCTTTTTGTTTTGTTGAGGGTTTTCTTGGCTGTGCAGAAGATTTTTAGCTTGATGTAGTCCCACTTGTTTATTTTTCTTTTATTTCCCTTGCCTGTGGAGATGTATCTATAATGAAAATTTCTCATGTTCATGTTTATGAAATCTGTGTCTATGTTTTCTTCTAAGAGTTTTATGGTTTCATGTCTTATATTTAAATCTTTAACCTATCTCACATTTACTTTCCCATTGTATATTCATGCATCTCTCGTAACATAGTAATTTACCATATATATGTGGGTTTATTTCTGGGTTCCCTATTCTGTTCCATTGATCTATAGGTCTGTTCTCGTGCTGGTACCACACTATTTTAATTACTGTAGCTTTGTAGTAGAGCTTGATCTAGTGATGGGCACTTGGGTTTCTTCCACATTTTTGTTGCTGTAAATAACACTGCAATGAACATAGGTGTGCATAATCTTTGAATTAGTGATGAAGCCATGAAATGTAATACCCCATCTTTGTTCTTTCTCAATATTGCTTTGGCTTTTCAGGGTCTTTTGTGGCTCCATATGAATTTTAGGATTCTTCACTCTAGTTCTTTGAAAAACGCCATTGGTATTTTGATGCAGATTGCATTGAATCTAAATTGCTTTGGGCAAAATGGCCATTTTGACAATATTACTTTTTCCTATCCATGAGCATGGGATAGATTTCCATTTATTTGTGTCTTCTCTAATTTCTCTCATCAGTGTCTTACAGTTTTTAGGGTATAGGTCTTCCACCTCTTTGATTAGGTTTATTCCTAGGTATTGTATTCTTTTGATGCAATTATAAATAGAATTGACTTCCTGATGTCTCTTTCTGCTAGTTTGTTGTTAGTACATAGGAATGCAATAGATTTCTGTATATGAGTTTGTATCCTGCGACTTTGCTGAATCCAGTTATTAGTTCTAGTAGTTTTTGGTGGAGTCTTTAGGGCTACTGACAGTTTTACTTTTCCTTACCAATTTGGATGCCTTTTATCTATTTTTCTTATCTGATTGATATGGCTTTTATGTGCTCCTGTTTTGGGCACCTCTCTAATTGGTCTGAGACAGGGCTTAGAAAGCTGAGACAGCCTCCCTCTGTCCACCAGGCAGCAAAGTCTGACACTGGTGGGCTGATTGGGCTGGTGTGCTGGCAGGGCACAGGGACTGTTTGAGTGTGCCTGAACTGTTTGGCTGAGGCAGGGCTAGGGAGGTATCAGGCACCTGCCCCTTATCCTAAGGAGAGAGCTTCATCCAATCCTCCTCTCTCTGGTACCCCTCCCACTGCTGGCAAGTTTTCAAACTGATGCCTTTGTGTTGGGTTTCAGATGGACCAGTGGAGCATGCCTGTCCTCCACAAGCGGCTGGAGTCTCAGCTTCCCAGAGTATTCCAACTATTCCTGGTGTCCAGCCCTGCTAATTATCAGAACCCAATGCAATGTGGACTTGTGCTCTCAGAGCAGATCTCCAGGGCCAGGTGTGTAGGATTCCTGAGCACCTATCCGCTCTCCGCTCCATTCCTCTTCCTCCCACCTGTGGGCCGAGATGCCGGAAGGGCTTGGGTCCTGGTCATCGCTCTGTCACTTTACCCTTTCCTGTGTGCTCTTCTCTTCTTCACCAGGTGTTGGTGGTCTGTTTTTCAGTTCAGGTCATTTTCAGGTTTATTTTTATTTGCTACAGTTGCTTCCTTGATATCTGTATAGGAGGAGGTTCCCACCTTGCCTTCTTACTCTGCCTCTTTTGCCCCCCCAAGAGGTTCTTATAGGACTTCCTATAAATGTAACAATCTATAACAAGCTGATGGTCACTTCAATTCCAACACATTCTAACAGCACTACATTTGTTATTCCCCCTCCTCCACATTTTATGTATATAATATCTTCTATTACATTTTTTTATTGATTATCTTAATTTTTAGATGTAATTCCTTTTGTTGCTTGTCTTTTTAAAGTTATACTAGCTTTTAAATAATTGATCTGTATTTACCTTTGCTATATGTTTGTTTTACCAGTGGAAAGCTGTCCATTTCTTAAATTTCTTGCTTCTTTTTATGGTCTTTTCTTTTTCTTTTAAAGTATTCCCTTTAACATTTCTTGTAAGGCTGGTTTAGTAGTAGTGAACTCTTTTAGCTTATGTTTATCTATGAAGCTCTTTATCTCTCCTTTGATTCTGATTGTTAACCTTGCTGGGTAGAGTATTGTTGGTGGAGACTTTTTACTGTTCAGCACTTTGAATACATCATGCCCTTTCCTTATGACCTATAGTTTCTGAAGAAAAATCAGCTGATAATCTTATGGGGTTTTCCTTATAATCTCTGACATTTTGATTACAGTGTGTCTTGGAGTGGCCTTTCTTGTGTTCATCCTGTTTGGAGATCTCTGTGCTTTCTGGATCTGGTAGGCTGCTTCCTTCCCCAGGTTAGCAAAATTGGAAGCTATTATCTTTTCAAATGAATATCCAATCCTTTTTCTCTCTCTTTCCTCCTTCTGAGACTCCTATAATGTAGAGTTAGGATGTTTGCTCTTGTGTCAGAGCTCTCTTACCCTATCCTCATTTCCTTTAATTCTTTCTTCCTTCTGCTGCTCAGCTTGAGTGCTTTACATTACTCTATTTTCCAATTCACTGATCCATCCTTCTGCATCCTCTATTCTGCTGTTCATTCCCTCCAGTGTGTTTTTTATTTCAGGTATTAAATTCTTTATCTTTTATTTGTTTTTTTTTAGGCTATCAATGTTTTTGTTGAGGTCCACCTGAATCCCACTATTTTTTTCTCAAGTTTAGTGAGTATGTTTACAACCATCGCTTTAAACTCTTTGTCAGGTATAGCAATTAACTTTTTCATGTGTTTTTTTTTTAATGTGTTTTTTTTTCCCTTGTTTTGTCATTTGGAACTTATTCCTCTGTTTCTTCATTTTGTATGTATTTCCAGGCTTGGTTCTTTGAGTTCATTGAAAGGGCTTGCTGTTCCCACTCTGGAAGGACTGGCCTTTTAAGTGGGAAATTCCCCTGTGTAGACTTTGTGTGCCCCATGGTGTGGCAAGCTGGAGGCCTAGTAAGTGTGAAAAGGGCTTTTCCTGTTGCTGCGGCTCCCAGGGTATGGTCTTGGGAGAGTGGTCTTGGAGGGACTTCTGGGTGGGCGCCTGCAGGCTTTGCACTGGCATGGGGAAGGTGGTGGGCCAGCAGTGGATCAGGGGTTCACTCCAGGCAACTCCCAGATTGGTGCTAGCTGAGTCCCCTGTCCCTCTTCACCCATATGCACATGCACTTTCTGGGCTGCTCAGGACTGCTCTGGAGAATTCCTGCATTGGGTGCCCACCTAGTTTCACTTATGACATGTACTCAGGTTCTGTGCACATTCCCCTTGGCTCCTGTGCACTCTGAACTGCTCCCCAGCATTCCCACATTGGTGCCGGCTGGTCCTGCTGGCGGCTGGAGTTCAGCCTCACCTGTGTGTTCCCCTTTAGTGCTCTGGGGAGTTGCCTTGGTGTCACCAGCCTATAGATTTGTGCACCTTCCCTGTGAGCCAGTGATTTTTCCAGTCCTGCTGATGGGGGCTGGTCCAGTGGATAACAGTGGGCATCAAACAGGACTGCTTGTTCCCCTGCAGGGCAGGTGGGTATGGGCAGGGGTTCGGGGACTGCCTAGACTAAGTCTGACATTAGTTTGCAGACCCATATCCTGCTCTCAGCCACACTAAGATGTGTGGAAGGAGCACAAACAATGGCACTGGTCAGCTCCCCCTATCCCGGAGTGCCTCCAGTGGTTTCCTTGCCAAATGGTGGATGTTCAGTTCTGAAATATGCATTCTTTTGCTTATGGTCTAGTTCTACTTCAAACCGCAGGCTTTTTTCCTGAGCCTTAGGGCAGGGAGCCTAAGCCTGGCTCTTTCAGGGACACCGCCCCCTTCCCCCACTAGTAGCTATGCTGGGGGTTGGGTTCCTGTGGTTACTCTGTCTCTCTTTCCTGGTGTTTGGGGGGGGGTTTGGTCATCTGTCTGTCCCTTATTATACAGAAGGTGTTCACTTCAGTCTTCTTTCTTTTTCAGGGTGAAACGGTCTGTGTGTAGGTGTAGATTTGGTGCATAGGTGGAAGGTGGATTCAGGCTCTCTACTCCAACTTCCCAGAATCCCCTGAAAATCTGTATTTTATTGCCAATTCCACATTTTATTTCTATCAAGGATAAGCTTTTATTTCAACAAGTATATTAAAATTTTTTTAATTATATACGCAATGTATTAACACATTATCCTTGTGAAAAACATGAACCCATTGTAGACCAAGGTAAAGTTTCTTTAATCATCATTTTCAAATCTGGTCTCTTTCCTTTTCCTCTGGGTAATCACTGTTTTGTGAGTCCTTCCAGATCTTTTCATATATTAATTTTTCTTATCATAAATAAATACATGAATTTGAGTACATATATTAGCACCTATTAAAAAGTAGCGTTATTTACTATTTCTTCTAAGTATTAATGGTGTCTTATTGAATTATCATTCTGCATCCTATATTTTTACTAAATAAGTTTACTCTTGAAGTTTTCCTGTATTGATCTACAATTATAAATCAGTCAAAGATTCAGAGAAAGAAAGACATTTTAAACAGAAAGACATTTGCAATAGGAAATCATGTACTTTGAAAATTTTTGTAAGGGCAGCAGTGCAGGCTATAGGCTAGTCTCAAGGATGATCCACAGAAAATTGGGGGGGGGGATGCCCAGGTGAGGAGAGTGCAACTAGCATTATTTAATTCAATAGCTAATATGCAGGGATCAGAAAGCTACTAGCACTGATGATATTAGCACTATTAAGTCCTGACACCCACAAGCTGGTCTGGTCTCTGCCTACTCTAAAATTGTTTCTTGGCCCCCTGGAAGTTGGAGAATGGGAAGTGGAATGTTACTGTGGGAAACTTCAGATATCCATGAACTTTTACTAGCATAAATCCAAAAGCAGTCTCATTCCTGCCTTAGAAAGCATCTGACTTGCTTCTCCCTTCTAAGTTCCCACTGAGTCCATCTGACTGGGAGAGCCTATTTTGCACCTAGAGTCCTAGCTGCAGGCAAGTCTGGGAGATGTCATTTTTAGCTTTCTAATCTCTGCAGCATAAAAAGAGATCTTGGAATGGGGAATGAGTGAGTCACCACCATATTTACTTTAACCTGGTTCCTTTTAACACCTAATAACATTCCATAATATTGATATACCATACTTTATTTAACCATTAATTAATAATTTTTTATTATTAATAATTATAATAAAATATTTTTTTTCTTTTTTTATTGAAAATTTTGTAATAAACATCCTCTTATATTACTGTCTGATTTCATGGGCCAGAATGGACATCTAGACAGATACCTAGAAGTGACACTGCTTGCTTATAGGAGTCACAGTTTTAAAGCTAAACAGATGCTAAGCTGTCCTCTAAAGTTGTTGCCTCCATTCCAACTCCCACCACCAACACAGGAGAGCCCATTTACCCATATGCTCACCAAATCTTTGAATCGTATTTTAAATTTTAGTAGTACTATATTTAATGTATATTTCTATAATTACCAATGGATGATATTAAGTGTCTTTGTATATGTTAATTGTCCTTTTGTATTTCTTCTGTGAACACTCTATTAAAATTCTATCTATACTTAGTATTGTTTTAAAAAACTTTATCAACTTTTAGGAGGTCTACACATATTTTGGGTGCTAATCACTAATTTCAAACATATAATTCATTTACTGAACATCTACTGTAACATAAGCACTCTAATGATCATTATGAAAAACAGAAATGAATATTTAGTCCTTGCCTTCAAGTTCAAGCTGCTTACAATTTCACTGGGGTGAAAAGACCACCCGCAGGACAGATTTAAATAGAAATCACTATAGCATCACAGAAGCATAAATCTAAAGGGAGTATTGACGACAGAAAAAAGAGATCAAAGAGGATAATGCTTTAACAGGGCGGCCTCCATGAGGAAGTGGTGATTCGGTTGGACTATGAAGCATGACTAAACACTGGTTGAGTAGAAATGGCAATTCTAGGAGCATTAAACAGCATGAAAAATAGCTTAGAGGTAGGAAAGCACTTGCCATTCAAGGAATGGAACTGTGAGAAACAGCTCAAGTAAAGTCAGGTTTTAAGTAAGGTAATTGTTAAGATAATATAATGTCCTGGGCATTGTGTCAAGCATGTGGTATATATGATATCAGTTGATACAACCTTACAAATGCCATCTTATTAGACTTCATGAGAAAGCTGAAGCTCAGAGACAATTGTATCAAGCAACTAGTTACTTAGTGGGCCTGCATTGGGATAGAGGTCATGCCTTTTCTGTTACACCAAAATGTTATGGAATAAAACGGTAAAAAGAGATGGTATTCTAAAGAGCCTTGAATAGCAACCAGAAAAGTTTATTTTTTATCCTGAAAGCAGTTGAGAGTTTCACTGATTCTTAAACAGAGAAACGTTATGGTATGTGTTTTAGGAAGATTAGTCATACTAATTAATAGTATCTTTCAGATCTCTGTCCAAAAGCCACCTCCTCAAAAAGACCTTTTCTGACCACCCTAAATATAGCCATTACCCCTTCCCCATACACCACTTTTTACCCAAATACTCTGTTTCATTTTCTGTATAGCATGTATAAATATCTCACTTTAAATGATGTATATACTATTTTCTTCAGCATTTGTCTGTCTTTACCATTAAGTGTAGGCTCCATGAAGGAGGAAGTTTATTTTATCCACTGTTGTATTTCCACTACTAAGAATGAAGTATAGCCTTAGGAAGTACATGACAAATATTTATTAAACAAGTGAATGGAGTGAGTAGATAAAGATATGAAAGATTATGCCAAGAATCTAGATATCTATACCCAAAATAGCTAAATGATCTCCTGGTTTTTTGTTTTCATAAGAATTTGGTGTGTTTCCCCAAAACAATCCATATTCACTTAGTAAAACAACTCTTGACCAGATTAGTTAGTTTCATTTCCTGTAAAGAATATGAAAACAGAACTGATATTTCTTACATCAAAACCTACCTCTACCTATAAATCCATTCCTATAAGAGCGAGAAGTTTTAGGTTAAGCATGTTTCAAATGAGTAATGAATGCTGTAGCGGAACTGCTGAATCAAAAGCAATGTATAGTTAAGTCATTTTTTAGAGACTTCTCTGGTGAATATGGTTGGTTTCACTAAGGAGGAACTCTCTGTCATGAAAGGAATGGATGGAATCTGAGTCAGAACCCTTGATTCACCAGTCTGTGGTGGTATTTCTAGGTGGACTTCTCAGGTGACCAACCCAAGTTGTGTCTACTATCTTTTTCTAAGTATCCACTCAAGGAGAATTGTCATTTCTTCCTTCTTTAAACCACATCCACAGCTGTCATCAACACTTGTTAAACAAGTTTCCTTTTAATTGCTTTCTGTTATTGCACCCAGCCCTTAAAATCACAAGTATCACTCTGGTTAGTGCAGTTACCTGAGAACCACAGATCAGGACAAAAGAGACACAGAAGTTTCCTTTGTCTTTATTGACACCAACAGCCATTATATCAGCACATTATGTATAGGTAAGTGGAGCTTTGCTTGCCTAAAATTCTGACATAGAATTAACACTCCTTCCCCAGTGTAACTCCCACCTAAGGGTTGCAGTAAAATAATTGAATTTAAGGAAAATTTGTAATTTTTTTAATAGCATTTTGGAATTCCTGCTTGGAGACAGCCCTATCACATACATGCATTTGTGTCTGGAATCTCCAGTTTTATGTAATGATTTGAGGAGTACTTCAGAAGGGTGACATGCAGCTTAACGTGCTGTGAATGAAAAATAATATGAACGTGTGACAGTTGTAAATGGAAAGGAGGAAGCAGAAAATTGTCTTCTCTTATAAATCAATTGTTACATTGTTATTAGTGGTGATGATTATGACTCCCTTTTATTTGTTTAATATCTTGTTTTCTAAATTTCTTTCACGAATATTGTCTTGAATCTCACAATACTATTGCTTCATAGATGGTCTCTGTAGAATTACATTTAGAACCATGTATTTTTATCTGTAAAATGTTCAGGAACTAGAATAGTAGAATTATGTATAGAAATGTGCTGTTTATTTTTAAGTTATCTATTAGGGTAATCATTATGTAGTGAACAGTGATCATTAATGCCATTTTAAAAATATTCTTTTAACTCACAAGGTGTTTTCATCAAAATATACGCAATATAGCAAAATTAAGTGAACCCAATTACAAATATTTTAATGTTTAGAAAACTGAAATATAAATGCACATCTTACGCAAATATTTCTGTAAAAACATACATCTTGAGACAACAGTTGAGCCTTTTAATAGACATATATATTTATATTTTTTTCACAATATCAGTATTCATGTAAAAATGTATTTAGAAAGAGCATACTCACTATGATAGAATATACTAAAAACATCTCTTTCTTGAACTAAAGTAAGAATTTATTGTGTGATTTCTTTGTTAAAGTTTCTATATTAATAAGAACCTTGATGTTTTCTTATTAGCCACATCTCTGATCTATAATAAAGAGTGATCATACACATTTAAAAGTGGAGAAGAAATAGCACGATTGTTTTCTTTTGTTTTATTTTGCCAATAAAATACTCATCACCTTTACGCTGGGTGGATGATATATTTTTTTTAATTTATAGGGCACCTCCTCCCTGTCCTTCAATATTTTGATACTTGTGTTAAGTCCTAACCCTAAAGATTTCAAAGGGTTAAGCCGTTGTTTCTAAGCACTCCCAGGTTCCTAGGAAAGGTTCAAGCTCTAGCTCAGTGGTTGGGTTCTCAGAGGAGGCA
Source organism: Phataginus tricuspis (assembly GCA_029783875.1). Lineage (NCBI taxonomy): Eukaryota > Metazoa > Chordata > Mammalia > Pholidota > Manidae > Phataginus > Phataginus tricuspis. The sequence goes on from JAQQAC010002594.1 coordinate 36,702,912, forward strand.
TGAACCTGACTGCTGAGAGGAGCCTGGAAGGATCTGGACACAGGGATGATTCCGGAAGTGCATCTGAGGAGACTTCAGTCAGGCTTGTGGGTGCCTGTGGGTGCCTGCATGGTGAACTGCCAAGAGGAAGAAAAGAACACTAGAAGTAGAAATAAAGACTTCAAAGCTGCATTTTATCAATTTCAGTCTTTTCTGAGAGTTAGTCCTATAGGATAGAATGGGAAAAATCTCAAAAGAAAGTTGTGTTTTAGATCTTTGCCATGGTAGCATTAAGACTTCATGATTAGGAGACTTTTTTACAGCAAGATATAGTTGATATTCTATATCCTCTTCCAGTAATTCCACTTACGTATTTTTTTTTTTCAAGGAGAATCTGTAGTATGGACTACCAGAAATATTGGTTAAATAACTAAGTGATTTTCTACCTGGGAAGTCTATCATTTTTAAGCAGCTCTTTAATCTGTGTTATGGTTTCTAAGGTATTTCAGTTATGAGCTAAGGGTAGCTACACCCCAGAGAAGCATCTGAGCTGGTGACAGCAATAATCAAAATGGACAAAGAGGAAAAGGAATGTAAATATAAAATTCTACAGTATTTTCAGCAAAGGACAACTGGAAATCAGGAAATTATTTCAGTCTGCCACTTTCAGTCTGTAGTATATGAATGAAATCTAAGACATCTTATTTGATCAAATTTTAATAGATTTAGATTTATTACTGTTCTTATAAGAATGTAAGTTCTTAAATCTATATGCAGTCCTGCTCCAAGGTAAAGCTTTAAAACTAAAACTAGTCAAAACAAGAAATGTACCAATATACCCCAATTAAGATATTACTAGGGGAAAAAAGCAATTAGTAAGAGTTCATTGGAGACTGAAAAGTAAAGAAAGGGTGTGGAGTGAAGATTAGAGAACTAAAGAGTGAGCAAAGTAATCTTGGTGGAGCTAAATGCTTATGAGATATGGTAAGCGCTTATGCATCATTGGAAAGGGAACAATATTTTGAATTTGACAGTTAAGAACATATGCTGATAATTTAAAGTCTTTTGAAAGATTTTAAATCAGACTATGAAATTCAGTGTTTTGAAAAATTGAGATAAATTGTAGTTGGAATGGAAATAAATGTTTGCCTTGGAAAGAAAAATACCAATTTTGTACAGTATTTTATATAACAAGCACTAACATACCAATCCAGTTTCATATCAATTGTTTCTTCCCTGTTTTTGGATGACTCCTAAATTTACATCCCCAACTATGGCTTAACTTAACTACCAGTCTGCTATCTCCAATTGTGTACTGGTAGTTTAAATGTCTCTCAAACTCAAGATGTAAAGTATTTACCATTTTTCTTCCCAAGTTATCTCTTCTAGACTTCATATTACTCTCCTCCACTTCTTGAGACAGTCTTGTGTCCTTTTTAACATACCTCCTTCCTTTACTGGTATAGTTCACTAATTAGCCAGTTCTACTGTAAACTTGCTCAAATTCAACACTTTCTTTTCTTACTACCACCATTCAGGATCCCATTACTGAATTCCCATGAATTCCAGTAGTCTCTTTCCTCACTGGTCCTCCCTTTTCATTCTTCTCCCTCTTTTAAACCATTATCATACAGATTGCTTGCAGATCATCTTTTAAACCCTTCATGTCCTTTGATAGCACTGAGGGCTTTTCACAATCTGTATCTCTCTGATCTGTCCTTCATGATCTAATGATCCTTGGTATCCTTTGGCTCCACTCACTCACTACTTTAACAAGTATTATCTCTGATATGCTTGACACCATGCTATGCCCTAGGTATAAAACAACAAAAAGAATAAACAATGACATGACTCTGGATGACAAGTAGAGGTGAAAAGACTGCCATGTGAAGATAAAAAAGAAAATACTCTCAGTGTAGATCTAAACAGAACGGTTCATGGAAGACTTCAGTGAAGAGGAGATGGCAGAGTTGAGTGATAAAGTTTGAGAGGAAGTTCACTGGGTAGACTTGAAGTGGACATTTTAGGCAGAAGGACCAGAAGGTACAAGAACATGGAAGCATTAAAGAGTCTGGTTGGCCATGGAACTCTTGAGCAGTTTAAAATGGCTGGAACATAGGTTAGAAACATAGGTTGGAGAGTGAGATGAGAAAGTGGAAGGGTTGGCCTAAGGGCACAATTTATAGAAACATGAGGAAGAAGTAGAGCATGGGGTACAGATGAAGAGAAGTTCACAAATGTGATGATGGAGCTGTAAATAATCTTTTCTGATGCTTTCTATTTTCTCAGTGGACTAGGAAGTAAGGTTGCAACTAAGATTGAGAATGGGGCAGATGGTGCTGGAAGTTCAAGGCAAAAAGGAGAAATATGAAATATTTTTCAAAGAGTGAAAAAAAGATCAGCAGAGGATGGATTTTTAAAAAATGTGTCCTCCTGAAAGCCTCAGCTCAGTTTATTTTTATCTGAAACCCAATACATCATACACATCATCCCTGGTGCTGCCTCTAATCTGAAAAACATGATAATAGTTTAGTCCTGACTATGTTAAATCTTTTCCATATTTTTGCTATGAAGATAGTACATAGTCTAGTGGGAATCTGAGTCAAACTGCAAAATCTCAGGCCTTTCCAGCAATCTGAACTCCTCGATCTGAGGTAGGATACCATATTCTGCATATTTAGTAAGTGCTTCTGGGTAATTTTGATCCAAACATCCTCCAATCACACTTAGAGGGGCCCCAATACATAAGACAAAATATCAACAACTCTGTGTGCATGAAAGGTCCTTCTGGAGGTTGCCTTTCTATCAGTCAGGATTTTCCAGAGAAACAGAACTGATATGATCTCTCTGTCTCTTTCTCCAAATAGATATATATAGTTATAGAGGTAGATATAGATATATATGATATATAACCAATTGAAACTATCATCTACCTACATACCTATATCCATCTTTATCATCCACCTATCTAGCTTTCCTTCTATTTATCTATCTAGAGATTGATTTTATTTTAAGAACTGCTTCAAATAATTGTGAGGTTGGCAAGTCTGAAATCCACAAGACAAGCTGTTAGGCTGGAATTCAGGCAGGATTTCTATGTTAAACTCCTATGACAGAATTTCTTCTCCTGCAAACCTCGGTTTTAGCTCTTAAGGCCTTCAACCGATTGGATGAGACCCATCCACATTATTGAGTGTAATATTTACTTAAAATCAACTGATTATAAATGTTCGTCATAGCTTCAGAATACCTTCATAGCAAAACGCAGACTAGTGTTTGACCAGACTTAGCACAATAGTCTAGCCAAAGTTGACAAATGAAATTAACCATCATACTGTTCATCTTTGGCCAATCCATGACTCACATTTTGCTGCAAGAAAGTTGAATTTCTGGTCACTTTTGAGCTCTTTATGTTCCCTCTTCCTAGACTCTCTTCCCATGCCTCTTTGGGAACTTCCCACAAATCCATAGTTCAACCTAAGCTTAGCTCTCAACACATATGTGTTATCTAAATGAAACAGGGAAAATACCTTATTGCAGGTTGATAACAACATATACAAAAGATCTCTTTGAACCACAGCCCTAAACAAGCTAGTAAGAGAGATGGACACTGCTCTGACTCAGTGTGGTAGTTCATTATTTGTGTGTGTTCTTACAATAAGGACATAATAAGTAAAATAGGATTATGATCATACTTTTAAACAATTATGATAGGCTTAGACATAAAGAACTTCTAAGATATTTCTATTCCCCTCCTTTCTTCCTCTGCAACCTGGCAAGGTCTTCACATATTGATCCTAACTGTGTCACTGCCCATTAATTCTAGCAGGGAACTAGAGGCTCAGTACACATCATTTGGCACCAACCATCATAATCTTGAAAAATAATTTCCCAGCACAGATCCAGAGAGGTTTTAGTACAAGCTTTTAAGATAAACTCGGCTGGCTTACTTTCTTTTCGGACCCCGTCTCCCTTCTCTCTCTCTCTCTTTTTTCTTTTCTTCCTTCTGATATCTCTTGCTCCCTTCCTTCAAATATTTTGCTACTACTGTGCCTAAATCGTGGAGCTTCTAGGGTGAGCAAGAGGAAAGAAACAAAGATTTGGAATGACTGTGATTTTTCTGAAGTATCCTTCATTGATCATATCTTTTATTTGCAGACCAGGCACAGCACCCCGCACACCTTTGCCGCTGTGGGTGATCACCCTCATTGTACTCGGAGGGTTGGCGATCCTGGGAATAACTATCGGTCTCCTGGTTCATTTTCTGGCAGTAGGTTGGTGAAGTAGACATTTTCATTTGTTCCAGGTGTAAACATTTCTATTTCTTCAAAAGACAAAGAGATAATTGCAAACAGTGAATTATCTCCCTTTAAAATGGTCATCAATGACCCAAGATCCCAGAAATAGGCATTGTTATTAACATTTGCCAAACACTGTATTGCAGGTATCTTTTTGAGCACACGCGGGTAAAAGAATGTATACCATATGGAGATGTGAATGCATAGATAGGTGACTGATGGGTAGAAAAATTAATCTACTAAAATGATATTATATGTGTTATTTTATAATTAAAATATTACATTTATTTCATGTGAAGTGAGAAACCAAAGAATATTGAATTTTGACTGATTTTTCTTCATAACAAAGACTATAATATAAAAAATCCCTTTAATATAGATTTAAAAGGACTCAAAAACATAAGGTTGGAGTTATTTTTAAAAACCATGTCTTTTAACTTAAGATATTAGCTTATTTTATCCTGCTATGAAAGACAAGAAAATCAGAATATTTATACTTCACATTTTTCTTCCACACTTCCTAGTAATTTGTTAGCAATATTTCCTGTCAATGTTTATAACATTTTCTCAATGTTTAAATCACTTTGACTTGGAATCGTAGTTACTGCAGTTGTTTAGTTTCAAATATATATTTGTGTATTTAAATAGAGCGTATGCTTACTATCAATCCTTTCTCCATGACTTTGCCATGGTTGAGTGTTTGTTTTGTTTTTCCTCCAAAGCTGTATATACTCACAGGTTAATGAGTCAAACTGCCTGAGCCTTTTATGAGAAAATGCACCTCCTCCTCCACCACCCCTATTTCCCGTTTCTCAGAGATAAGCACTTTCAACTCTTTAAATTTATTCCTAGCATTACTGTATCTTAGGTGGGGTTTTTTGTTTGTTTTTTTTTTTGAGTTATTGTTATTATCTATTCACTTTCTATTATATAAAGTACAGATTCCACACTCATTCATGCCCTGTCTACATGGCTGTTGTCATGGGACTTCCTCTCAGCAGCATCCAGGGGATTGCCTTCAACTGCCTGTGGGGTTTAATCTCCACAGTCCTGGGTTCCATATTTCTTTTTTATTTTATTCACTTGACTGTGGTGACATATATACTCCAGCTCTCTGGGAGTATACATTTTTTACAACTCACATATCTGAAAATATCTTAATTCTACTGTTAACCTTAATTAATAATATAGAATTGTAGGTTAGAAAAGAATTTCCCTCTGAATTTTTAATTTTTAAGCTAACATTCTATTGTCTTAGTGCTTTCAAAATTTCTGTCAAAAAGTCTGATGCCATTTTGATTCTAGAATTTTGAGTGAAATGTCTTCTACTCCCATTTGCACACCTTCTGAAATCTTACTGGATTTTTTTTCTCACTATTTTGAAATGTCATGGTAATGTGACAGTCTAGATCATATTTTGATCCATTGTGCTGACATTTAGTGGATCCTTTCAGTCTAGAAACTCAAACACTTCAGTTCCTGAAAATGTTCCAAGATTATTTCTTGATGATTTCCTGTTCTATTTACTCTCTTTCTGGAGCTCCTGTAATTTGGATAATAGGCAACCTACATGTGGCCTTTAATTTTCCAATCTTTTCCTTTCTAATTTCCATCCATTAGTCTTTTAAAAATCACTTTCTTTGTCATTTTCTCAAGTTCATTTTCCAGTTGCTTTTTTGAATTCTTTATTTTGCTATTATATATTTAATTGCTAAGATCTCTTTTTTATTACCTAGATATCCCTTCATATAATATCTTACTTCTTACAAAATCTCTCTGCATATAAGAGTTTAATTTTTAGTCTCTTTCTTCCAAGATTTTCTTTGTTTAGTTTAGCAGTATTTCATATTAGATACTTTTCCCAAATAAATGTTGATCGTTTCATGTCTGCTAATATCTAAGATCAGACGTTAAAGAGCTGACTGGAAGCTCTCTGTGAAAGGGCTATCTGCTGACAATGGCTTTGACCGTAGGCTGTTCTACCTAGGTTTTATTGAGAGAACCCACATTACCAGTATATTTAGGTCTTTTCTCTTGCACTGGTCAGAATTCCCAGATGGGGAAAAACTTCCCTTGTTTGGTGTGAATATATTCCATGATGCTAGCTTTTCATAGACAAGTTGGGGAAAAAAACTCAGCATATAAATGTAAGTATGTGAGCCAGCCCCAGGTTTTACTTAGCAGTTGGGAGAGACACTGGGATCTAGCTGTTTCAACGGATCTTCCTAATTTTGATCATACTTCCACCCCTACTTCCTGAAGCGCCTAGGCCTTTAGGTTTCTTTGATTTAAAATGCCAAAATCTTTACTTGCCCTGCTGTGCTGCTTTTTATCCTTTGGGTTCACCAAGTACGGTCTGTCTTAGTGTTTTGCTCATCCTGTATCAATTTTTCTTAAAACATTATGGGTCCTTTTAAGCAATGAATTCAAATTAATTTGTCCAGTTCTTTTTTCAGGAATGTCAATTATTCATTTGTTGAATCTCCTTTGCTTCTCATGTTGCTCATTCAACTATATTTCAATGAAAAAGGTAAAAAAAAAAGCAATGATCATAATGCAAAAGAATGTCAACATTTATTTAGTGCTTACTATATGTGCTGGGCATATGCAATATGCTAATTACACAGTATTTAGCATATTACTATATGCTTAACATATATTACATGCTAGAGGTAAGATATATATCAAATAGCTTAGAATCTATGAAAATTCAGGAAGGAGACGTAATGGATTAGGTGTAGGCATTGGAATCAGACAGATGATGTTTGATCCTGTGCTCTTAAGTAGCTATATGATATTAGGTAAGTTACTGAATATCTCAGAGACCACATGTCTACTAAAAAATGGATATACTTCATATAGTTTTTATAAAGTATCTTTATATAGTATATATTTAATACATGGTACCTTTTTTTATTCATAGTCTGACAACTGATCATTCTAGACAGAAACCTCATTTATAGTATATAGTCCCATCTGTCTCAATTAAGATGTTCCTCTTCTACCTGATCTTTTGCTGATATATATCTGCTCTAGTAATGGCCTTATAAACACTTACCACAATGCCAAGATTATCTAATCAACTATGTCAGAAAGGTTTTCACAGAGTTTATCAATAACTAAATGAGCATTATATTTGTTAATTGGTAATACTATGTAATCTATATCTAGATTTGAAATCCATTTCACTTAAATAATTCTTGGATCATTTCCTTATCTCACAGAAAACATGACCTACTATTACCAAGGTAGCTTTCAAGTGTTGAATATACCATATAATAGAAATTATGAAAGGGAGACATCACCAGAAAATAACTACCTTAGCAAAATTCTTGAGACTAAGGTAAATTAGCATTTTCCTATACTTATTTCCTCTGAAATATAAGTATATTATTGGAATTTGATATTTGACTCTACGTTCTCTTTAACAGATGGCTGATGCATTTCAAAAATCTAGCATTTACAGACAATATATCAGTTCTCAAGTCATCACACTGGTGTAAGTAACTGATAATGGTTAGAAAAGAGCTCAACCCATATATATATATATATATTTCATGATCCCTATAAAAAGAGTCTATTAAAATACTACGTTTGTTACTCAATAAGTTACTAATAAAGAGCATTATCTTAAGCTAAGTGTCAGACTAATTGTTCAGTATAAAACCAAAGTAAAGATTGGGATATTTAGTTAACTAGATCTATTGGTAATGTATTATTCATTAAATTACAGACGACACATCTCTCTGGTTTCTTAAGTTTTTATGTCCAACAGACATTAGATAGTCCCTTAGAGCAATGTTCGGTAGTCCAGCATTGTTTTTTAGTGATAGCATAAATAAAGACCCTGTTTTTTCATGTCATTTACTTGCAAATCACCTAAAAACCTTGAAGAACTGCCCTAGAATTCTTATAGGGAGGAAAAGAGCATAGGCGTGCCAGGCTTTGATGCCAAAGAAATCCTGCAGTCTCTATAACAAAAAGTAAAATAGATATGTTTTGTTCTCTGCATTTGGGTGTGGGGAAGCACGATATAGTGAAGGGTGTCTGAGGATGGTTTTAGACAGCCTCAGCTCAACCTTTTCCACTCGCTGTATCACTTTGAGTCTGCTCTCCTATCTGTGAAATATTGATAACAACTTCACTGCCTTCCTTATAAAACTGTACTCAGAAACAAAGAAGATAATGTGTGTTGAAATATTTGCAAATAAACACATTTCTTATGAAGGCAAGTACTGTTTTTACCTTCATCAAAGCCGACAGACTATGTCTGCCCTTCTCCCCTGCTCCTGTAACTCATGGGACTCCTGGAATTTCAGACTGGATCAAGATCTCAACTAGAATTAACCTCGAGGGTCAGTTTTAGTATTGGAAAGAAATGGGAAGCTAAAACTGGAGGGCCCAAGTATCTACTGGAGATGACTGCAGCCACCAGAAATCTGCTGTTTTCCCATGCATGGAGCCTTGGTATCTTTAGGGAGTACATGCCCCTAGCAAGTGATGGAGGGGCTGCAGGACAGAGGTTTTCATTTTGGCACACCCTGCTATGGCGGCCAAACGTGCTTCCTAGGAATGATTACTGATTCATCTGCCAAAAAGCTTTGCCATCTCTTAGGGAGATGCAAAGCATAATGATGCACTGTGGACACGAGCCACAAGGCTGCATGACAATTCCTACAATACCACTGGCCAGCCTCTCGGGCCACTTACCCTCTCCAAATTCCAAACAAATCTGCCCCAGACCCTGCATCTATTCGAGCCAAGTCTCCTAGACATTGTTGCCACAGGCTGAGAGAGCCCTAGGGGACAGACTGTGTGGTGTGAAGAGCCCGGGTTATGGAGTCAGCTGCACGGAATCCGGATCCTAGTTTAGCAGCTGCAATCTTGAGGACATTGGGTAACCTGCAGAACCTCAGTTTTTCCTTGTCTGTATAATGAAGATGCTGCAGGGTCATTGTGGAGATGAAGTACAGTAATAAATGTGATAGTGAAGTCCCTGGAATACAGCAGATGGCCAGCAAGTGCCTAATTAATCATTGCTCTCCAGTCCTTCTGGAGCACTAGTCCTCCTCTTCTTTGCTGGATGAAATTTTCTACTTGATGATAAAGTAGTGATGAAAATACTTTTTAAGACCCAGTGTGTATGTCACTCCTTCTGTGAAAATTTCTCTGACCGTTTGAGTCAAAAATGACTTATCCTTCCTCTATTTGCATATCAGATAAAGATCTTATCACTTCTGCCTCATTTATTTTAGTCATGTATATACATGTGCCCTCTCTCCTAGAAATCTGACAATTCCTCAAAGGCAGAAACTGGCTCTCAGTCACTCCTGCATCACCTAACAGCACCTGGCCTAGCCACTTGTCTGTAGCAGTTCCTTAATAAATGATTGATGAGTACAAGAGCAAATGATCCCAGTGTCTGCGTGATAGGTCTATCGTGGGCCTCAGGCCTTTCCTATTTATCAGATTTGTAGAATTATTTGTCCTCTAATCTGAATAATATAGCTGCATGGATATTTTCACCAAGTAAATATAGGCAGGTAAATGATCCTGTGATTAATTTCAGGTACTGTACAAACCCATAAAAGGAGAAGAAATAGAGATATGATAGATCAAGGAATGAGGAAAGAAATGCTATTTTTTTTAGCAACATATAAAACTTTTACCTTGTTTCCAGTCCTGGTAGCAACAGTGTGACAGTACAGATATGGCTGATATTCAAGGCCCCCAGATCAATGAAGGAAAACATAAGAAGAAGAACTGAAAGCATCTTACACCAGGTGCTGAGGAACCACTCAGGACCCTGGACTACAGATCCCAATTCTCTCAGGCTCATGGGTAAGTGAGGTATTTGCTGGGAGCAGCATTACTTTCATCTTTTCATCCTTAACATGCTCCCAAGCACCAGGCACAAAGCTAATCTTCAATATTTTTCTTTTAATGAATACTCAGAGCAGTAACTTAAATTCTTCATATTAAAAACATAATAACAAAATCATAATAATGCCACATTTTAAAATAGGTTCTGGGAGGAAGAAAGTTACATCTCATTCTAAAGCAAATAGTAAGACTTTGAACAGTTCTTGTAAGTAATGGTGTGTCTTGTATTCTTTTCATGATATCCTATAATTTTCAAAAGCAGCATGTGATCTGTTATAATATGGGTCATTTTTCAAAGTTATTTTTGTGTACTGACAGAAATCAGATTCACTTGTGGGCCTTCCTGTTTTTCTAAGGAAATATTCTGGCAATTTTCTACTTTAGAAAATATAGAACACAATCCCAATTAAATAGAAAGAAGTCTCTCATGAGGAACTATGAAGATGGTATTTCCTTCCATATCATACATTCACATGTAGTAAAATGACAATTCAAATAAACCAATATTCTCTCCTTTCAACTGACAATTTATCCTCAGATTCCAAATAATTTCTGGACCCTCTTGTTCCACTGGACCTACCTTCTTACTTTAGTGCCTCAGGGTCATTGGACTAATGATGGCTATTAAGTTTACCTTGGGCTTTTTGTTCTATTCCAGAAATCAGTAAGGTCAATGCTGAAAAGATTATCAACAACTGTAAGTTCAGATACTTTCAATTAAATGTATGAGATAATCTAAAACAAAACAGTCAAGATTGGTTACTCTTCACCAGGCAATATTCTAACTGCTTTACTTACAACTCATTTGATCCTCACAATAATCCTACAGGTGGGTATTTTTGTTATCCCCTTTTAGAGATGGGGAAACAGAGGCACAAAGAAGTGAAATAGCTTCCCCAGATTCATTCAGGTTATAAATGGTGGGGCCAGAATGTAAGCCAGGGAGTCTGGTTGCAGAGTCCATGGACTTAACCATGACTTTATCTACCTCCCAGAGCTTTTGTATTCTCTAAGTGCTGAAGTGAAGTGCTTGGAAATACTATGCTAGGTCTGAAGGTGAGCCTGGGGCTGATGGTGATTGCTGTGTGGGTTACATTCCACTCCTCTCAGTGCAAGATACTGTCAGATAAAACCATACAAGAATAAGTCAGCTCACTTCTGGCTTTGCGGCCAAATCAGTATTATCTTCCTACCATCAGCTGAACAAAACTGACTCTTCCTGGCAGGTTGTGGGAGAAGAGCAAGGATGTCAGTTACATATGATAGAGTCAAGGGAGGCTCCACTGCTCAGGAAGGGGAATGGCCGTGGCAAGCAAGCCTAAGGAAGGACGGCCAGCACTACTGTGGGGCGTCTTTGATCAGTGAAAGGCACCTGGTGACTGCAGCTCATTGCTTTAAAAAGTAAGTTCATCATGTTGCCCAAGGGTCGGGAGGCCACAGGCCTTGGGACAGTTTCACTTAATACCTGTTATTTCAGCTTAATTACCAGTAACACTCCATTTCATTCTCAAGTGTCCTGGTAGGAAGATTAATTATGTGGCAGCCAATCTAAGACTTTCTTGACTTTCCAGAAAGAATGAAAAGAGCCAATATTATTCCTGATATTACTTGATTTTTTTCCCACGAGATTCTGATCTCTCATCACTTTATACTCCAGACATTCTTAACTACTTGTAGTTACTGAAATCCATCATCCTGTTTCATACCTCTCTCCCCCTCTGCACATGCCTGTCCACCTCTTCTCATCTTTTAAACAAATATGAGTCAGCTTCATAGACTCATCCAAAATGCTACTTTCCCTAAGAAATCTTCTGTTTTCTAGTACATGCAGATTTATGTCCACGTGTTTTGTGATCCCACTAATTACATACACACCGTGTAAGCAATTTTAACTGCCTCTGTGTATGCCCATCTTTCATTAGATTTAAATGTCTTAAAGGCATGGGCTGTTAATTTTTATTTCTATATCTCCATTACCTTCTCTAATGTATGGTGTAGGGACTCAAACTAAGACATTTTAAAAGAATTAAAAAATCAGATTGTATCACTGTGAATGGACTATAGAGCAAGGTAATATTAATGTCCCCAAAAGAACATAGTAGATGCCAGCCATATTTTATCATTTGGAAATAAATACAAAACACATAATTTTTCTTTTTTTTAGGACAAAAAATCCGAAAAACTATACTGTCAGCTTTGGCACTAAAATAATTCCCCCTTATATGCAACATTATGTTGAACAAATTATTATTCATGAAGGCTACATCCAAGGCGAATATCATGATGATATTGCAGTTATACTGCTCACTGAAAAAGTTTTATTTAAAAATGATGTCCATCGAGTTTGTCTTCCTGAAGCCACACAGATTTTTCCACCAGGTGAAGGAGCTGTTGTTACAGGATGGGGAGCACTTTCACATGATGGTAAGTCCAGTGAGAATTTACCATAATGTGTAAAGTATGAAAGCAACCATAAAAATTGGTGATCTATGTACAGTGTCAAAGGCATCATTCTCCACTGGTGTTCCCAGACAATCTCTCAGGGAATGGTGTATTTGGAGTTATGGCTTTGCAAATTTCTTGGTTTGGAACATTCCAAGGTGACCAGTTGGTTATAAATGCTCCCTAACCTGGAGAACCTAACTGAGAAAGGTCTGCTCCAAAGATGTAAGAAGAGAGAGAAGGACATAGAAAGGCAGCACTAGAAAGATTTAAAATTATTCTTTGAACATTTCTTCTTCACTGGCTTGAGTGAGGAAACTGAGTGGACTTTTTCATCCTAAAAATAGACAAGAGTCAAATATAGGTTTCATGCACAGAGGACAAAATAAGTTTTCCATCCTGCTCTGTTGCAGAGCAGCCCTTTTGCTGATAATGTTTACTTCCTTTAGGTGAATACCCAGTATTACTTCAGAAAGCACCTGTGAAGATTATTGATACAAACACTTGTAATGCTAGAGAATCATATAATGGTATGATACAAGACACAATGCTATGTGCTGGGTACATAGAAGGAAATGTTGATGCCTGTCAGGTAAGTTTGGACATTATTCACATTGACCACATAACATCTATGCAGCTAATATTATTTTATGAAAATCATCAATTAGAGACAATGCCATGCTTCAGTTAATTTGTACTTTGGCAATCCTATCAAATTCTCTTTCTGCTCTGGCACTAAAAGTTGTCCCTACATGCAACATGGGTTTATTAATGTTTATCAAACACTTATGTTGGGCTTACTCTGAGCAAAACATGACTGAAATCTTTTATAATTATTAATCAATTTAATCATCACAACCTCGTGACATAGGTACATTATTGTCATTTTATAGATGAGGAAACCAGGGCAAAGGCAGGTAATTTGCACACAATCACACAGCTAGTAAGGGGGAAGACAGCTGGCATACAAACCAAGGTAGTCTGGCATCACAATCCATACTCTTAACCATATTTCAAGAAAGGATGAGTCTCATAAAATTTTCAGTTACTTCCAGCCCATTTCTCTTACCTTTTTAGCCTTTTCATGGCTAGAGTTCTGGCTACTTTTCTTATATATGAAGGCCTGTACTCCAAGTTTATCCATAATACATGTCTCCCAAAAGCTTTTTTATAGAACTAGACCTTCTAACTCAGTGATTCAGGCCTTCAAGACTCAGGTCAACCCCAAGGAGCCGGCCAAAGCCAAGGTTATGGCTGATGCACTGATTTACACCATATACCTTCCTGTGGTCTCTATGAAGCATGCAACACAAACTTCCTCTGGGCTCATCACTTAGTATAAGTAAAGTATTTAGAAATTATCTAGAAGTGAACTCCCATACCGACAAATATTCCTTGTTTCATTTAGGGTGACTCTGGAGGACCACTAGTTCATCCCAATTCTCGAAATATTTGGTACCTTGTTGGAATAGTGAGCTGGGGAGTGGAATGTGGTTTAATCAATAAACCAGGTGTCTATGTACGAGTGACTGCCTACCGCAACTGGATTGCCTCCAAGACTGGTATCTAAAAGCAACTTGAAGCAACTATCTTAGGTTATGTTTGCCTATTATTCTTAACCTTAACATGCATTTTAAATTTATGTGTAGGATGGCTGCTTTGAAATAATTATGTTCTTTTGCCTAGTTTTGCCTGATATAGTCCTGAGAGAATATTTATGAATTCTAATTTTAAGCAAATTCTACAAGACAGAACAAGAAATCTCATATTTAGTTGAGAAAGGCTTAAGCAAAGAAAATGCTCCTATCAAAAATGAACTATTACTATTTGTTTTCTGTTTCATAAACTCAACATCATAGCTAACTAACCACAGCATAAAACTCTTGGTTTTTAGTCATTTAGACTCTCCGAAATTATCAAAGAATGTCCTTGTCCATTGCAAGTTAGCAGGCAGCAACGGGGAAAGCCTGCAACCAATACCTTCTGAGGGCTGGGCTGGAACATGCTGAGTCCACCTTCATATCATAGCTTTTGTGCAAGGGGTGTGGTTGTGAACTAAATCTGGTCAGAATTCTGGCTTAGAGCCTCTTATTTGTACTGAGGTCTTGATCAACTCTTGCAATCACAGTGAAAAAATTTTCACATCAGCAAAACTAGGTAAAACAACACATTTTAGAAGTACAGAGACCAGGTACACTAATTCTGTAGTATCGATACACGTTTCTGTGGAAATTCTTTATCTGTAACATATATAAAAAGTAGCTATGAACCATGAAAATGTATAATACATTTTAATTAAAACGAATTGAAAAGTACACTTTGTTCAGTACAATTTTCCTTCTTTCTCTCTCTCTGTTTTCTTAAGAGTCTTTTTCAAGTGACCATTCCTTTTTTTCTTCTTCTGCTATTATTTCCATTTGGTTCGCAGCTTGGGAGAGGGCTCCAAAGTGGTCATTCAGCTACCTCACGTCCGGCAGATGATGCTCAGGCAGGCCAGGGGGTGCCTCAAATGCCACCGGGCTGGGATGCTCCTGATTGTGCTTGAGGATGAGGCCCACGCAGCCAAGGCTGGGGCTTGGCAGTCTAAGGAGTATGCTCCTCTTCCCCAGTGAGCTTCAGCTCCCGATCTAGAGAGTGGTTCTCCAGCCACAGGGGAGGGGGAGGGCCCAGGGCGTGCAGACAGAGTGGAGCCTTGATCAGGCTCATCTGTAGGACAAAGGTGGTTTCTATGGTGTGCAGGCTGCCATCCTATTCATCTCGGGATGGCTTCTGGACCTCCTGGAAGATGGTTCAGTTGCCTCCTTAGTTTTGCATCTTCTAGAGATGCCAGGTACCCTCGTGCTTCTCCTCCTCCAACTTGAAGAAGTGGCAGATGCCTTTGGGGGCCAAGTCATCCCATGCGAATGGATGCAGGCTAACCAGGCAGTTGAACATAGCCCCTTGAGGAATAATTCTGGCTGATCTGGGGGCTCATGGACCCTAGGTGACTAAAAGTCAACTACACACAGAAAATGGCATCAGCAGGTCTCAAAAGCAGGTGATGGGATGGCCAAGAAGAGGGCTGTAGGAGCTGCGGCTGAAGGAGAGCAGAGGACAGCCAGAGGCTGGAGGAGTTTGAAGAAAGAACAGTCCCATCCCAGGAGAGATGGAGCCGCGTGCTGTGACTGTAGTGGCTATTTTATAGGGAGAAATAGTAATTGCTGGCCATATTCTTGCCTGCACAGCTTGTGGAGGCGATCATAGGGTCCTGTTTGATGAACCATAAAGTCTTCACAAGTCAAGAGACTTCCATTTGTAGTATTTATTCTTCAAGAGTAGAAATTTTTATCAGTATTTACTGAAAATTTGGAGTCTCACAAGAGCCCTTATAATAACGCTATTTAAATTTTATTCAGGTTTCAGTTATTTAGATCAGACATATAAGAAAAAAATCTTTTATCTACTAAGTTATCTCCTCCAAGAAAATATGGATTTTACTGTCTACTGGTGACTATTTTCTCACTACTAAAGATTTGTGATAAAAATATATCATATACAGCCATATGATGTGTTGTCCCAAAGTTTCATAATTTTGCTTCTAAGTGGCAGTTTTAGTTTTTTTCCATCATACACAATTCCAGTTTCTTCAAAATTTCAAAGACCAAAGGCTCTTAAAGAAGTCTCAGCACCTTAAATTCTAGTTATTAAGTACCTTTATATTTAATGCATTTGGCCATAATTATAATCAAATATTGTATTATTCATTATCATCACCATAACAAATGAAGCAATAAAGCTTAACCATTTACTGAGTTCTTGCCAGGAGAGACACAATTCTAATAACTCTTCATGTATTGTCCCAGTTAATCCTTATATCTTATGAAGCACACCACTATTATCATAACTACAGATGAGGAAGCTGAGACCAAAGAAGGTAACAACCTTGTCCAAGGATGCAGAATAACATCCATCCTTCATCGTTCTACCTCTAAGGAGGTGACTTTGACCAGAGATATTGACAGTTCACATTTTTTTTGGTTGTTGGTATTGTTTTGTTTGCTTGTTCTTATAGCTTACAACTAGTAAGATGTTCGTGCTGGGAAATGACACCAGCAGCACTTGCACAAAGTTATTTATAATTGTAGAATATTTTATATCTCTTGCTTGATCCTATATGAAAATGTCATCTGAATCATGGCCTGGTGAATTTGGTTCCTATTACATGTCCCTTCACTCACAGCTTTCCAAGAAACTCTATAAGCAGCACTAAATGTCTCCTACATTTCATCAAGCCCTTTAAGCCTCTCAGACCTAGAGGAATTAAACATACAGTGAGAAGGACATCAAAAAGCGGAAAAATTATCAATGTGCCTGAGAGTAAAACCTAATATAAAGTTGATAAAAATACCTAAGTAAGTTATTCCAAACCAAAAATAACTAAACACACAATTCTATTTGGCCTATGAAATTTGCAATGGTTTGTCCCAATAAAGTCATATTTTCTCTTTTTATTGGTAATTCTATGTTATCCTATGGCTCCCATATTCTAAGAAGATTTACGGAACATATGCAGGGATTCTTCACCATATCAATAGGAAGTGAACTTGAGCTTCATTCACAGAACTCGACTGCTACAGTCGCCCCTAAATGACTTCCCTTGCTAAGAGAAAAATTTATGTTATTTGTAACTGTTTTGCAAAATCTCTTTATTTTGTTATTGTTGATTTCAAAAGGGTCCTTAGAAAACCAGTATCATATCCCCTTAGAAGTAATTGCTGAAATTAACATAAAGTGTAATAAACTTCCTTACATCAGTAAAGAACTCATTCATATGATTTTAGAAAGGAGGTTTAAATCGAGGGTTCGGAAAGGATGGAGGAAAATAGGGGAAATTAATCACCCAGATCATCTTATTTTCATCTGGAGCCTGAAGGCCACATAATGAAGCAAATGGAGAACACCTAGAAGTTCCGAAGGAGACCAGTTTGCATTTGTTTTCATTTATCATAGACAGAAATATCAGATAAAAGGATAAATTGCTGTTCTTAGAATGCAGGACTTTACTGGAGTAGAAAAATAAGTCACATCAGGGAATTGCTCAAAAGACACACATATGAATAAAAAGGAACTAATTCATCTTCCTTTAAAGAGTGTCAGATCACTGAATTCTGGTCATGTGCCGTTTTACATTGAGGTGACCTTTCTGATAACTGCTTCTGTGAGCTGAGAAAAAAAGATTAATAACAAAAGCAATAAATCTACCTTCTTCCAGAAGGGCTAAGAAGGATTCAAGTAGAGACAGGATACCTACTCATGTAGAGGGAAAAAAGGGATTCGAGGATTTGGGTTTTGAAGTGTAGGTAGGTTTAGAAATGGGAAGAGTGATATTAGTGACCAATAAGATTCTTCTTGATCCTGTAATTGTATGTTTCTGAGCCTTAAGATGCACTTTCCAAAATAGTTGAAACGTTCAACACAAACCCTTGCCGGAACTCCATCTTGGACTTAGAATCTTCTTGGCCCTTATGTTGCCCTATGAGGGCCAGAATTTATTAATGTGGAATAGTAAGCTTCACTAAAAAGTCTGCTTATTACAAATAAATGTTTATGTACCTCCCTTTTTCAATTCAAAATTAAAAGTGCTTTATGGAATTTACTTAGTAAGTTATTTCAAATTTTAAGTATTATTTATGCTGTACTCTGTATTTTATTGAATGCAAGTTTGTTAACAAAAGACTACAATGAGGAGGAGAGTGCAGGGTAACTGTTTTATATATAAAATTTTATTGACTTCTGGGAAGATGGCGGTGGGAGCAGGGCGGCGGAAATCTCCTCCCAAAACCAAATATATTTATGAAAATACAACAAATACAACTATTCCTAAAAGAGAGAGACCAGAAGACACAGGACAGCATCCAGCCTGCAGCTACACCTGAGAGGGCTCAGCACCCCGCGAAGCGGGTAAGATATGGAGCCGCGACTCAGTGGGACCCGAGCACTCCCCCACCCCAGTGCACTGGCAGGAGGAGAGGATTCAGAGTGGGGAGGGAGTGGAAGCACAGGCCTGCCAAATAATCAATCCTGGTGATCTGTGCCGGGAGCACTGACACACATCGTGCAGTGTATTGGAGATTGGAGAGATAGAGGTGCAGGATCTAAGACAGCAGGTGCACTCAGCCGGTTCCCCGGGACAAAAGAAAAGCGCACACTTTTTGGGGGGCCTTAAAGAGACAGGGGCCCAAAATAGGAGCAGGATCGTCCCAGCGCACTCAGCCAAGCAGGCTGGGAGTCCTGGGGAATTTCGGTCCCCTTGGACTGAGGCTGGGAAAAGCAGTTGCACTGAGAATTCCCACAGAAATCAGCAGGCCCCCTTCACTCCCTAGCCAGCCAGAGTCACAAAGGGCCCGGCAGAGCAGCATGGCTGTGGGATAGTGGGGTAGCAGCGCCACCTACAGGATCGTCACAGAAACTACACCCCACTGGCTTATTTTTTTATTTTTTATTTTTTATTTTTTTCTCTATTTTCCCTTTCTTCATTTTTTCTTTTTCTGACCACTTCTATCACCATGAAAAGACAGAGGAATACGGTACAAACAAAGCTTACCCACACAACCCCAGAGAGGGAGCCTGATGGGATGGACATGCACAATCTTCCTGAAAAAAGAATTCAGAATAAAAGTCATAACCATACTGATGGATCTACAGAGAAATATGCAAGAGCTAAGGGAGGAAGTGAGGGAAGTGAGGAAAGACAATGCAGAGATGAGACAAGCAATCGACAGGCTTAGCAGCAGAGTGGACAAGATGCAAGAGACTGTTACAGGAATAGAAATCAGAGAACAGAAATACAGAGAAGCTGAGGCAGAGAGAGATAAAAGGACCTCTAGGAATGAAAGAATTTTAAGAGAACTGTGTGACCAATCCAAACGGAACAATATTTGCATTATAGGAGTACCACAGAAAGAAGAGAGAGAAAAAGGGACAGAAAGTGTCTTTGAAGAAATAATTGCTGAAAACTTCCCCAAGCTGGGGAAGGAAATAGTCTCTCAAACCATTGAAGCCTACAGATCTCCCAACACAAGGGATGCAAGGAAGACAACACCAAGACACATAATAATTAAAATGGCAAAGATCAAAGATAAGGACAAAGTATTAAAGGCAGCTAGAGAGAGAAAAAATATCACCTACAAAGGAAAATCCATCAGACTATCATCAGACTTCTCAACAGAAACCTTACAGGCCAGAAGAGAATGGCATGATATATTTAACGTAATGAAACAGAAGGGTCTAGAACAAAGAATATTGTATCCAGCACAATTATCATTTAAATTTGAGGGAGGGATTAAACAATTTCCAGACAACTGAAAGCTGAGGGAATTTGCCTCCCATAAACCACCTCTTCAGGATATCTTAAAGGGCCTGCTCTAGATGGAAGCACTCCAAAGGCTAAAAAGATGTCACCAGAGAAAATAAAATCATAGCAAAGAAAGCAGATCATCCAAATACTAACCAAAGGCAAAGAATAAAACACCTAGTATATAAAGAATGGAGGAGGAAGAATAAGAAGGGAGAGATATAAAGATTCATCAGACTGTGTTTACAATAACTTAACAAGAAAGTTAAGTTAGAGTGTTAGATAGTAAAGAAACTACCCTTGAACCTTTGGTAACCACGAATCTAAAGCCAGCAATGGCAATAAGTACATATCTATCGATAATCACCCTAAATGCAAATGGACTGAATGCACCAATCAAAAGACACAGAGTTACTGAATGGATAAAAAAGCAAGACCCATCTATATGCTGCTTACAGGAGACTCACCTGAAACCCAAAGATATACACAGACTAAAGGTGAAGGGATGGAAAAAGATATTTCATGCAAACAACAAGGAGAAAAAAGCAGGTGTTGCAGTACTTGTATGAGACAAAAATAGACTTCAAAACAAAGAAAGTAGCAACAGATAAAAAAGGACATTACATAATGATAAAGGGGTCAATCCAACAAGAGGATATAACCATTATAAATATATATGCACCCAACACAGGAATGCCAGCACATGTGAAACAAATACTAACAGAATTAAAGGAGGAAACAGAAAGCAATGCATTCATTTTAGGAGACTTCAACACACCACTCACTCCAAAGGACAGATGAACGAGACAGAAAATAAGAAAAGACACAGAGACACTGAACAACTCACTAGAACAGATGGACACATCTACAGAACTCTACACCCAAAAGCACCATGATACACATTCTTCTCAAGAGCACATGGAACATTTTCCAGAATAGACCACATACTAGGCCACAAAAAGAACCTCAGTAAATTTAAAAATATTGAAATTCTACCAACCAAAGTCTCAGATCACAAAGGTATAAAACTAGAAATAAATTTTAGAAAGAAAACAAAAAACAAAAAGGCTCACAGGTACATGGAGACTTAACAATATCCTCCTAATTAATCAGTGGGTTAATGACCAAATTAAAACAGAAATCAAAGAATATATGGAGACTAATGACAACAACAACACAAAGCCACAACTTCTGGGGGCCCAGCAAAGTCAATTCTAAGAGGAAAGTATATTGCAATCCAGGCCTATTTAAAGAAGGAAGAACATTCCCAAATGAACAGTCTAAAGACACAATTACTGAAATTGGAAAAAGAAGAACAAATGAGGCCCAAAGTCACCAGAAGGAGAGACATAATAAAGATCAGAGAAGAAATAAATAAAATTGAGAAGAATAAAACAATAGAAAAAAACTCAAAGAAACCAAGAGCTGGTTCTTTGAAAAAATAAACAAAATAGATAAACCCGTAGCCACAGTTTTTTAGAGAAAAAGAGAATTTACACACATAAACAGAATCAGAAATGAGAAAGGAAAAATCACGACAGACTCCACAGAAATACAAAGAATTATAAGAGAAAACTATGAGAATCTATATGCTAACAAGCTGGAAAACCTAGAAGAAATGGACAACTTCTTAGAAAAATACAACCTTCCAAGACTGACCAAGCAAGAAACAGAAAAACTAAACAGACCAATCACCAGCAATGAAATTGAATCGGTAATCAAAACCTACCCAAGAACAAAACCCCCGGGCCAGACAGATTCACCTCTGAATTCTACCAGACATATAGAGAAGAAATAACACCCATTCTCCTTAAAGTTTTCCAAAAAATAGAAGAGGAGGGAATACTTCCAAACTCATTCTATGAAGCCAGCATCACCCTAATACCAAAACCGGGCAAAGACCTCACCAAAAAAGAAAATTACAGACCAATATCCTGATGAATGTAGATGCAAAAATACTCAACAAAATATTAGCAAACCAAATTCAAAAATACGTCAAGACGATCATACACCATGATCAAGTGGGATTCATCCCAGGGATGCAAGGAAGGTACAACATTCAAAAATCCATCAACATCATACACCACATCAACAAAAAGAAGAATAAAAACCACATGATCATCTACATAGATGCAGAAAAAGCATTTCACAAAATTGAGCATCCATTGATGATTAAAACTCTCAACAAAATGGGTATAGATGGCACGTACCTCAACATCATAAAGGCCATATATGACAAACTCACAGCTAACATCATACTTAACAGAGAGAAGCTGAAAGCTTTTCATCTAAGATCGGTAACAAGACAGTGATGCCCACTCTCTCCACTGTTATTCAACATAGTACTGGAGGTCCTAGCCACGGCAATCAGACAAAACAAAGACATACAAGGCATCCAGACTGGTAAACAAGAAGTCAAATTGTCACTATTTGCAGATGACATGGTATTGTACAAAAAAAGCCCTAAAGACTCCACTCCAAAACTACTAGAACAAATATTTGAATTCAGCAAAGTTGCAGGATACAAAATTAACGCACAGAAATCTGCTTCTTTCCTATGCACTAATGATGAACTAATAGAAAGAGAAATCAGATAAACAATTCCATTCACAATTGCATCAAAAAAAATAAAATACCTAGGAATAAATCTAACGAAGGAAGTGAAAGACCTATACCCTGAAAATTACAAGACACTCCTAAGAGAAATTAAAGAGGACACTAACATATGGAAATTCATCCCATCTTCTTGGCTAGGAAGAATAAATATTGCCAAAATGGCTATATTACCTAAAGCAATCTACAGATTCAAAGCTATCCCTATCAAAATACAACAGCTTTCTTCAATGAACTGGAACAAATAATTCCAAAAATTCATATGGAACCACAAAGGACCCCGAATAGCCAAAGCAATTCTGAGAAGGAGGAATAAAACGGGGAATTACGCTCCCTGACTTCGAGCTCTACTACAAGCCACAGTAATCAAGGCAATTTGGTATTGGCAGAAGAACAGACTCACAGACCAGTGGAACAGAATAGAAAATCCAAACATTAACTCAGACATATACAGTCAATTAATATATGATAAAGGAGCCTTAGATATACATTGGTGAGATGACAGCCTCTTCAGCAGCTGGTGTTGGCAAAACTGGACAGCTACATGTAAAAGAATGAAACTGGACTACTGTCTAACCCCATACACAAAGGTAAACTCAAGGTGGATCAAAGACCTGAATGTAAGTCATGAAACCATAAAACTCTTAGAAAAAAGCATAGGCAAAAATCTCTTGGACATAAACATGAACGACTTCTTCATGAACATATCTCCCGGGGCAAGGGAAACAAAAGCAAAAATGAACAAGTGGGACTATATCAAGCTGAAAAGCTTCTGTACAGCAAAGGACACCATCAGTAAAACAAAAAGACATCCTACAGTATGGGAGAATATATTCATAAATGACGTATCCGATAAGGGGTTGACATCCAAAATATGTAAAGAACTCACGCACCTCAACAAACAAAATCAAATAATCCAATTAAGAAATGGGCAGAGGACATGAATAGACACTTCTCCAAAGAAG
Source organism: Phataginus tricuspis (assembly GCA_029783875.1). Taxonomy (NCBI): domain Eukaryota; kingdom Metazoa; phylum Chordata; class Mammalia; order Pholidota; family Manidae; genus Phataginus; species Phataginus tricuspis. The sequence goes on from JAQQAC010002594.1 coordinate 36,726,425, forward strand.
AAATTCAGATGGCCAACAGGCACATGAAAAGATGCTCCACATCGCTAATCATCAGAGAAATGCAAATTAAAACCACAATGAGATATCACCTCACACCAGTGGGGATGGCCAACATCCAAAACACAAACAACAACAAATGTTGGCGAGGATGTGGAGAAAAGGGAACCCTCCTACACTGCTGGTGAGAATGCAAATTAGTTCAACCATTGTGGAAAGCAGTATGGAGGTTCCTCATAAAACTCAAAATAGAAATACCATTTGACCCAGGAATCCCACTCCTAGGAATTTACCCTAAGAATGCAGCAGCCCAGTTTGAAAAACACAAATGCACCCCTGTGTTTATCGTAGCACTATTTACAATAGCTAAGAAATGGAAGCAACCTAAGTGTCCATCAGTAGATGAATGGATAAAGAAGAAGTGGTACATATACACAATGGAATATTATTCAGCCATAAGAAGAAAACAAATCCTACCGTTTGCAACAACATGGATGGAGCTAGAGGGTATTATTCTTAGTGAAATAAGCCAAGTGGAAAAAGACAAATATCAAATGATCTCATTCATATGTAGAGTATAAGAACCAAGAAAAAAACTGAAGGAACAAAACAGCAGCAAACTTACAGAACCCAAGAACGGACACGGACTAATAGTTACCAAAGGGAAAGGAACTGAGGAGGATGTGTGGGAAGGGGGGGACAAGGAGGAAAAAGGGGGCATTACGATTAGCAGACGTAATGTTGGGGGGGCTTGGGGAGGGCTGCACAACTCAGAGAAGACAAGTAGTGTTTCTATAGCATCTCACTACGCTGATGGACAGTGACTGTAATGGGGCTGGTGGGGGGGACCTGATGAAGGGGGTAGTTTAATCACCATAATATTGCACATGTAATTGTAGACTAATGATACCAAAATAATTTATAAAAAAAATTTTATTGACTATTTTTAAAAACATACTTCCAATTAGCATCACATCCCCCCATAACACTACTCAAAACAGATGTATAATCCTGTGGATATTTTTAAATGATAGAATACACCATAGACAAAAAGTTATAACTTTAACTATATTCTACATAATTATGTAAACTGTTAATTTTATATAAAGGACAGCTAATTTGTTTCCTTTGCTCATAATATGAAAATTTTAAATTCGTTTCCTAATAAACTTGATATTATCATTAAGAGTAGTGCAAAACTGACAGCAACATAATTTTGATTAGAAATGTATTTTTCTTAACTACTTCATATAAATTAATTAAATGTGCATACAACATGTTTGCAGTCAATGCATAATAAAAATGAGCTTTCAAATACAAGTGTTTTGAATGCTGTGGCAATGTATATGTAGCTATGGGGGCACGTGTGCTCCTGACACTGGACAAATCCCCTATGAAATTGGTGAAACCGAAATAAGTCAAGGGAAATAATAGGTTGGGAAAAAAACTTTTTATTGCTCATAGCTTGCTCAAATTTGCTAGCTAGGCCAGGCCACGTCCATTTCTCTGGCTGGTGCTCTCGCTCTGCTCCCACAGCATGCTCCCTACTTCTCACCCACCCCTTCTGGGAAGAACTCCATTGATGGGTCCCCAGTAACTGCCAGACACCAGACCAATTATGTACCACGAATGGAGGGAAGGAGAGGTTATCTCTCCACCCTTTGACCCAAAGGTTGTGGGAGACTGAAGCAGTTAACAGCTTTTCATATGTAAAAGAACTAAGGCCAGGCAGGAGATTCTGGACATTCTGTCATTTACCCCATAGTATATTATGGATTACAAATATTAAAGTTTAATACTTTTAAATCTTGAGATTTTAAAAAAAAGAAAACAATGATAACTTGAAAGGGTTGTTAGGTATTTATTCAGTCTGTATCAGAAGAAATCCATTCTCAGAGAGCTCAGTGTCTATCAAGTCTGGAAACTGATGTCTAGTTAGTAATCCTAACACTTATTTTGGTCTTGGGACACGTGCTTCTCCTAGTGCTGCAGTGATACTGGATTGTTGCTGGCTTGGTGATTTTTATCTTTTTCAGCTGCCTTAAATATTTATATTTGTTTCTTGCTCCTCCTTTGTCCTTATATACTCAGTAGGGCTTTGGCAGGGTGCTCGCTGGTGGTGCCAGATGCTGGGACTGATTTCTCTATAAAGCCAGTATCTAGATGTTTCTATGGACCTTGTTTGGAGTTTTGATTTTTCAGTGTTTTTAGCTGCTTATTTTTTTCTTTAATCATCCATTCTTAGCCACAAGATCTTCCACATGCCTTAAGAGAACTGCTAATATGTTCGTTGGGTTTGTTAGTTTACTCCTTTATGATCTTTGATATCCTTCGAGGCTTTGTTTCCAATAATACATGGCCTTTTTGGCTCATTTTCTGAGTTTTGGGTCCTGTCAAAAACAAAAACAAAAAGCAACAACAAAAAAACTTGAATTTGTAGCCTTTTTCCTCTCAGCAAAGGCTCTTCTTCTGGGGAAGGAGACAGCGCTCAGCCTCCTCTGAAGGCAGTGGCTGTGCAGGCTGAAGATGGGTCCCTCCATTCTTATCTGTGTTTTGCTGGGATATCTTCCTCCCTCCCTGCCTGCCCCTTTCCTTCTTTCTTTCATTCCCCCAAGGCCCCCAGGAGTAGTAACTTTCTCATGACGCTATGTAACATGTCCTATAAATGAGCCTGCTCAGACTGCTAGCAGCACAGTTTCAAAAAGATAATTTACAGCAGTAAAAAGTCTCTTAGTATTTCCCTTCAACTAAAAACCTATATGCTTTTCTACTCTATTGGTGAAACAGGTGTTCTATTACTTTCTCTAGTTTCTGGGGGTGGCTATCAGTGCAGGGGCAAAGGGGAGCAGCGCCCCAGCACAGGGGTGTGGGTTAAGGGGCATTCCAACAGGGTGTGTGAGGGGCTCTCTCATGCACCTGGGAACTTCCTCTGGTAGCAGCTTTTATTCTGAAATTTTATCCTGATTAAAAGACTTATTAGAAATTAGTCGTATGAGGCCTGTGTGCTGGAGGATGCCCATCACTGCTATAGACTTTTACTCGGTGCCTATGTAGACAGCCTACTATGGTTGTTTTGCCAAGTCCATATCCTTGATCCAAGATTATCTATAGCAGTGGTTTTCAAACTGTGAGCTCTTGGGTATCCTTTACATTCTTCAGAATTACTGAGAACCCCAAAGAACTTTTGTTTATATAGGCTATATCTATTGATATTTATCATACTAAAAATTAAAACTGAAAAAATATTTTAAATATTTAATGCACTTAAAATACATTAATAAACTCATTATATTAACATAAATAACATTATTTTTATTTAAAAAACAGACGTATTTTCCAAAAGAAAAAAAACAGAAAGTCTCATTGTTTTACAATTTCATATCAGACTTAATATAAAACAGCTGGATTCTCATTTTTGCCTCTTTATTCAATTTGTTGTTTTGCTGAAGTATATGAAGACAATCTGGTATTACGCATGTAATAATAAAAGGATGAGTATATTAATAGCATTTTCAGGTATTTGTAGATATCATCCTTTGAAAATATGCCAATACTGAAGTAGTTCCTTCCTATGTGGAAGCTTTCCAGTGTGTGCCATATCAATTAACTTTTTGTGCTTTATTAAAATCCATTAGTTTATCTTGCATTTTGAATGGGTCTTTTATCCATCCATGATTTTGTAACAACATAGTTTGGTAATTTTGAGTTATGCAATTTTCCAAACATTTACAACTTTTATTACACAATATTTTAAAAAATCACAATCATTAATATCAAAACTAGTCCCATCATAAAGTCATTAATATCAGAGGGCACATACAAATGTATCGGAATTTGAATTTTCATGATAAATCTCAGATTTTATCATTAGCAACAAACACGGTCATATTTTTCTTGTGAGAGGTTTTCTTTCTTCATTTTTAAGATAGTCTGCTAAATATCAATTCTAAGTAACCACAGTTTGTCTATCATTCTTTTCAAATAACATACTGTTCCATGACAAAAAAGGTGAGTTCAGTGTACAAATCAGACAATTGTTCAAGTGCTTTTATTCAGATAGTCTATTTTAATTCAGTTTGCAGCTGAAGAGCTCACGTGTTCTCCTCATGTTGTCATTTAGAATTCTGGTGTTCCACCCAGGAAATTCTCGAATGACTTTAGAATCACTTCCCCATGACCGTGTGGCAGGGAGGAATACGCCACGGTGACTCCTGGTCATCCACCTTTGCCACAACTTTGACTTTCTAACGTTCCAGCGGTTTTAGCCATCACTGCTTTTGTACCATTGGTTTGATTTCACAGACTTCTTGCAAGGGTCATTTTAAAACCACTGATCTATGCTAATTATTCTGAAGGGAAGTGTTCATAACCAATATTCACAAAATTATTGCATCAATCCATAAATAACCAAGAACCACCATCTGTATACTCAGTATGACAGAAACACATTGAAGAGGCAACTAACCCAGAAAGGGGGATTGGGGCAGTCAAAGCTGAGCCCTGTGAGATGGACAAGAGGAAGCCAGTAAAAGCCTTCTTGAGGAAGTGGTGGAGGTGCACGGGAAGGGCACCCAAAGCAGGGGAAACACATTGTCAGACACCGTGACGGAATATAACATCACATATTAGTCAAGATAAGCTAAATTATATTGTAGTAAAATACACCTAAATCTCCCTAGCTTAACAGAGCAAAATTTATTTCTCACTCATAGACTATTGCCAGTAGGATGGCTCTCCAAGTCAAGTGGATCAGCAATCCAGGCTGCGCTATCCTGGGGCCGTGCCATGTGAACATGTAGCTTCCACAATCACTGTGGCAGAGGAAGAGAAAGCTGTTAGTAGATCACCTAACAGAACTGAAAATAGACCCACTAATGCTATCAACAACATTATCCAGAACTCCTCAAATGGCCCCTTTTAACTTTAAGGGGGTGAGAAATGTGAGAGAGCACTCAGATATGGAGAAGCATACATGACTTCGGTCTGACTTTGCTTCTTAAAAATAGACAGTGACACTAAATTCTTCTACTGCCAAAGAACAGTTTCTATAGAGCGAAGAATAAAGGGCCCTGTTAATCAACCAGAATGATGACGAGTAGAGAGATTCACACTGAAGTTTAAGATCACAAAGGAGTAGAAGTAGAGCTGGAGGGCTCAGACAATAAGCAAGAGATTACAGTGTGATGCTCAAAAGCTCAGGCTGGTATTGGAAAGCTAACTTTTTTCTTTAAGTGGGTAGCAGAAGAAAAGGAAAACAGGTACTATGTAGAGAGAAGTAGACTTTAAAATTACTCAAACTTATGTGTAAGACCAAAAGAGGAAAAAAGTTACACAGTTCTGCTATGTAGTTTGTCTCTATTATATAAAATATGCATGGAGGAAAGACTAAAAGGATATACAGGATAATTCAACAGTTTATTCTGGTGATATTATGAACAATTTTTTAGCTCCTATAGTCTGTCTTATGTTTTCCATGATGAGCATGGTTACTTAATAGCCAAAGGAAAAAATTAAGCTTTATTTAAAAAGTGCCAATCTTAATGATAAATTTTCTATCAATATGTCAGATATTGAGAGGAGATGTTCATGAATACAGCCAACATACTTTCCTGTTTAAACTGATACAAATGGCTTGATATAAAAATTTGACAAGATTGAAAATTTTTTATCAGTCTTGAAAAATCATAAACCATGTAGACACAAAATACTGGAAGGCTGTAATTATATTCCTTTAAGCTCAAACAGGACTTATTTATGTCAGAGATTTTATCATAACACACATTCTTGCTTTTCCACAAATGTGTTAATCAAATTTGTGGTGATCCAATTTTTATGAACGAAATTACATTTTAAATATCCAAATGTATTATTTTGAATTACTCTTCTATATAAGTACATGCAGACACATATAATATATTTGCTTAAAAGCTAAAACATTTTTTATTTTGATCTCTGATCTGGGCTTTTCTTTTATCCCCTCTTCTGCTAACCACTGGAACACCTGTGTTCTATCGCTTTTCCCAGCAGAGGGCACTACCACCCAAGTATCACACTTCACTTTTTTCCATAAATGTCAAACTTTCAATAGTTACTTGAAAACTGTCATAAATGAACCAAATACAGTCCCATTAAGAGGCAGGAGAATAGATAATCTATTCTATTCTATAAACAAAAAACTTCCTATCTTCATTTCTGGTAAAATTTAAAAAAAGAATATAAACCAAGATGACTTGTGCATATTCTTATCAATGTGTCCCAGGAATCAAATGAATGGAGAAAGCTAATAGCTCAGAGGGCAATCAAAGTGTATGAGCATGGCCTTACATCTAGAAGGGGTTAAAAATGGTTCTGGGAAGAACATAAAGTTCTACTGTAAAGGAAAATATCAAGGACATGCTTGTAAAGAACAGAATCAAGTTCTGTGATAAATATGTATATACTGAGTAATGGATTCTACTCTAAAAAATTATCTAGTGGAGAGAAAGTATGAATACACAGAGAGCACAGATGTCAGACAGCAGTAATATCTGCCAGGTTTAGTCTTCTAAACTCCATGTCATATCTCCAGTTGCCTCCCTGACCTCTCCAAACAGTTCGAGGTCCCATAAACTTAACATGTTCACAATATTTCATCATCTGACCCCCATATATGTCCCTCTTCTGTTCATTCATTTATTTAATGACATTAATGTTCTTGAATGTTCACTGTCACCTTTGACTTCCCATTCTCTACCTTCTTTTCCCAAGTGCTAACTCCTGACATTCTCTTATAAACATTTGATGCTTTACTTCTACATGCAGCATAACTTTTAAAATCTGATTTACAGAGCCTTCATAATCTGAATTGTATGTAAATTCTCAGTCTTACCTTCTAGCAACTCAGCAAGCCAGTCCAAATTCTAATTTCCTTCAGTCCCATCTCCAATTCCTCTTAAGAAAGATTCCTGGGTAAAAATTTTTCTCTCTTCTCACTCCCCAATAGCACATCATTTGAATTTCTGTTAGAATACTAATCAATGTCTGTCTTGTACTAAAATAATGCATATATGTCCATTATGCCATTTTCATCAGTTTTGAGTCAAAAGGCACATTGAGCATGGTGGAATTTTAATATGCTGAATCAAATGGTGCACCAGTAGTACAAGCAAGGTGCCCTATCCTTGTGTTTTTGTTCATTTGTGCTATTCAATGCTTATTCCACTTCCTTATGAGAGCTGCACTGGAAGACCATAACTTTACAGTCACAAAAATTTTAAAGATATATATAAATCCTAAGTCTGGTGAAGGGCTATAGAGAGGAGAGTGTCTTTCAACAATATTTTCTAGGTTAAGGTTTGGTTAATGAACAGCAAATTGGCCAAAGGAGTGAACTTAATGAACTCTAGTAAAAAGCACTTTTCAAAATAGGATTTTCAGATTGTCCCTTGTATAAAAGGAAGATTAAAAGAAAAACAACCTTCCATCTCCAAAAGTAGCTTTTTCTACTTGTTCTACTGTATTTGCCAAAACTAAATATTGGCTATGAACTAGCATAGTATTTCTCTGGGACACCTCATGTGAAAAACTGCTGAATGTTTCACATAGGAGCACATGGGTACAACTAAAACTGGCAGATCAAGAAATTCTTCTGAGAGGAGATTACTTTAGCTTAATTTAAAAACTGAAGTTTTTCAGGCTGTCAAAAAATGTTTCCTGAACTTGTGGGTAGGGAGCATTCCATGCAATGGGAAAAATATTCACAAAGGGTTGGAGGTGTCATTGAGCATACAGCCTGTTTTCAGAACTGCGAGTAGTTAGGCCTTTTTTAAGTAGAGAACTTTGGAGGAGTTTGGGAGTTGAGGCAGGAAAGGCGGGTGAGGCCTTTGTTAAATTTATTGAGAAGAAATATCCCAAACAGGGAAAAAGATAATACAATTAAATGTGTGCTTAGTGACTAATCACCAAACCTTTTCTGAATATACATGTGTTCATAACAGTAAACATTGTCACTGAGTCAAGAAGTACAAAATGTGGTCCTTGCCTACAAACTTGGGAAGTACAAACTAAAGTAGATGAAGTGGACAAAGCAAGCAGAAGCAAGTTAGGAAGTACACTTTCTGTAAGCATTCTAAGAAGGTAGGATCATATCAAGATGGAATAGTTGTCCTACAATTGTTTAGGAAAGCATACTAGACAGTGGTCTAAAGCATGGACACTGGAGTCATCAGACTCTGTCAGAATTCTGTCCCTACCACTGTCCAGATGTATGAGCTTAGGCAAGTTTCTTAAACTCCCCAAACACATGTTCTTGTCTACACAGTAAAACATAATAATAGTACCAAAGCTTGTACATAACATAATGAATATAAAGCATTTAGCACAGTGCCTAGCACATAGTAAACACCCACCACCACACCCTATCGGTCATCTATTGTTGGGGAAGCTAGGTCTTGATGGGAAGGGAGAATTTGGACAGGTAGAGAGTGTGGGAAAAGACTGGCCTTTCAGGTGAGAGGAATAATGAACTTGAACAAAGCAGTGGACAGGGCATATTGGAGCACACCGGGAAAGAAAGGCTCCTAGTCATTAAGAAGCAGAGGGATAGGACTGGGTACATGGGATTGAACTACAGGAGTGGGTCCCACCTTTAGAGTCCTAAGGAGAAGAGTGGGCTGTGTAGTTCTTATATGGAATCCTCAAAACCTTAATGCTCCAAACAACACCTTAAGCAGAATATATATTACGTACCACTTTCCAATATGTATAGATGCTACTGAAAGTCATTATACAAATTTATTTTTTAAAAAAACCATTGAAGTTTAGATATTTTAAAATTTATCAGTGAATGCCACTGTTCAGGTCTCAAATTAAATCTCACATCCTCAGAGAGATTTTTCCTCATTCCATTACTTAAAGTAATGCTTACAGCCTCTTTACTCTCCAGTCTTTATTCTGCTTTAATTATTTCATAGCATCAAAAACAACCTGGGTTATATTACACATTAATTTTTTTTACCCCTGCCTCCTCTCTTTGACTGCAAGCTACTCTGAGGGCAAGAACTTTGCTGTTTGCTTCCATCACTTCAACATCTAGAACAGTATCTCTGCATGGTGGGCCTTCAGTAAATATAAGACGTACACAGAATTGGCTCAATTAAGGGAAATGGGTCTCTGTTCTCAAAGGCTGCAGTTTAAACATGTGAAGAATATTCCTTTCGAGATGTAAGTGATGTAAGTACATGGAATATCTATTCATGTCAATGCTCAAATAATAAAGACATTAATCAGAGCTTCCCTTAACCCCAGACAAGTTAAACCTCTAACATATTATTTAAAATTAGGTAATGTGTGTCGTCACTTGCATGCCTCAAGTTTGAACTCCTGCAAACTCAGCCACCATAAGACAATGACCACGTGTCATGAGATTGCTTAAGGTATAATAGAAACAAGATCTGTACTTAGGTATTAAGCAATCAGGTCATCAAAGGATATACTAAACATTTGATGAGAAATTTGATGTGACCCAAAATATTTAATATATAGCATTGTCTCAGGATACATCTGAATTTTTAATATCAGTGCCACATTATTTGATCCTGTCATGCTTATTGGGCTTCCTGACCTTTATTCTGACATTTGTAGACACATATCAGTTAAAGTGCCACTAACTGTATGACAAAAGTTGGTATCTGCACTAAGATATTTTATGTGTCTGAAGTTCCCTCTCCCAAAAGTTTGATAGGGTTGTCTTCATTTCATTTTCTTCCTGTGAGAGGACAGGAAATAATAGCCATTCTGTGTTCTTTTATTCTTTCAAGTTTGTTTGTTATTCTTTGAACAAAATACATTAGCAAATTTTCTCAGGATATTTGGCCATGAATGAACAGTATGTATTAATATAAACCACAAGAGTAAGTCAATAAACAATTTCAAATAGGATATCCTGTTTATCCATATACTCACCTATTGCTACATCAGAATTATTTCTGAAATGTCTGTACTTAAAAAAAATTCCTAAACTCCACCTATTACAAACCAAGTAAGATATTTTCAGGGCCAGTGACTTGAACAGTTGCATGTATTACTCCCTTCCACTCACCATACCATCTGTTACCTATGAAGCATGAAGTTAAGAGTCAGGAAATATGTCATGGATCTCCTGGTGGGACAACCTTCTCTACTTTCTTGGAGCCCAGTAAATATGGTTCTCTCTTCTGTTCCTCCTTTGTCCCTCAACCAGTTAACTATAAGTAAGTCCACAAAAATAGTGTCTACAATTTAAAGCTGAGTTGCTGATATTTTTTAATAAGGTGAATAGGACTTACCTCTAGGGAGAGAAGCTAGTGGTAGGGGGTCCTCAGATCACAAACTATCTTAGTCTGGATGGCCTAGAAAACAGAGCCTGAAGCAAAATCTTTACTTTTTGGGTTATGCAAGCCTAGGGAAGAAGGAGTGAGGGAAAGGGTCCAATGGAACAAGAAAGAGATGGACAGCAAACCCGAGGGGTAGGTTACCAATCTGGCTGGAGCTTTGTATCAAACTAGTGGGACATCTTTAGGAATCTATATGAGCTACTGTGTTTCTGAATAGTCTGACTAGGGAGAGAAAGGGAGAAGAATTTATCTACCTTCTCCTATGAGCCCTTGAACAAAGTTTACCCAAACACCATATCACTCAATAGTGATGCAATTTTAGGTTGTACCACTTGGCCTTTCCAGCAGCCATGGGAAAGTTTAGATCCCAGGACAGCAGTGAAAGCATCCATTGAAGCAGCTACACTGCATGGGGAGAGCTGTGAGCAGAGAAAGTCAGTGACACATCTCCCCTAGCCCCATCCACAGACAGACTTCAGTCTCACAGACTCACCTGTAAAAGCCAGGCACCTCCAGTGTGTCTAAGAGGCAAAGGAAGAGCCCAGGTGAGAAGCAAGAGGTGCAAAGGAAAGGATAAGATAACATGCTGGCAGATGCTGCTTGAGAGTCCCAGAAGGGACTGGAGCAGCGTTCTCAATTAGACTGGCTTGGCCAAGCAGGAGGAGGATCATAAAAACATGGTCCCACTATGAAACATTAACAAGCTTTCCTCCCACAGTTTGAAGTCCCTCTTCTATGACCTATGCTAATGTGGTAGTTGCCAGGAAATCTTCTGGGGGCTTATTAGGAGCATCCTCCAGAAAATTAAAGTCTAGAACCAAAGAGTTGAACAAAAAACTAGGTTCAGCCAGGACCCACCAGAGCTGGGAGTGAGATCATGATAGAGGATTGCAGTCATTGTAAGAAAAAACTATTTATGGGAAACAAGCTTGTAAAAGAAGCAGGGGATTAAGTCATTTTTAATTCTTATCTATTAACGGGTTCACGATACCCAGTCATTTCACAGTATTCACCAACATGAGGAAAGTTAACCAAAGCGAATAGTATGTGCACCATGGGAAACATGAGGCACTGGGAGGTAATGAAACTGCTTGGAAGGAAGAAAAAACTGGATTCCAATTCCGCTTCTTTTGCTTATATTGTGGATTGAGAAGATTACTCAATTTCCCTGATCTCAGTTTGCTTTCCAGCTTAATAGGAATAGTGTACACTTATCAGCATTATGAGGATTAAAGGAAATAAAGCACTGAAAATCCTGAGCACAGCAACAGGAAATAAGCAAATCTTGGTTAAGTCAGAAACTGCTCCCAAACTATATTTTGTCATGTAAATTTGTATGCCAATATCTTCCACCAGCTAAATAACACCAACTGGTTGGATCTCAAAGTGATTTTTGCTTTGAATTAGTTAAAAATTCAACTGAGGTGTTACAGACATTCTCTGAAGAATGATTGTTCTTGGGTATCAATATCTGGACACTGATAATAACCCCTCAAAATTCTAACTTTTTAAAGCACTTCCTATGTAGTGAGTGGCAAGCAATAGGCTTAACATGCATGATTTTATTTAACTTCCTAATAGCCCTATGACATAGGAACAGGCCAGATCCATAATTTGTAGGGCCTAAGGAAAGTGAAAATGAAAGGCCCTTAAGCTTTTTCCTTTAAAAACATTTTTTTACTTATGAAATATAATAGGGATATTGATGGTATATGTGTAACATTGCAAATGAATAAATTGCAAAAATATAATTTTCAGAGTAATAATTTTAGATAATACAATAAATAATAGTACTTTATAATGTAATATCTTAATTTATCATGAAAGTTTTGAGCTTGCTTTCATGAGAGCTCTTTTGTTAGATTATCAGAACTTATGCTTTTATCAGTCTTGTTTTTAATTGATGTAATTGAAATTAATGTTAGCTACTTTTGGAAAAATCACATGTTTTTTATTTTTTAAAAGATAAACTTTTAGTTTTAGGTCAGTCTTAGGTCTACAGAAAAGTCGCAAAGGTGGTGCAGAGTTTCCATATGCCCTTCCCCACCAGCTTTTTTCTGTTAACATCTTACATAATATGTTATATGTACCTTTGTTATAATTAATTAACCAATATATTGGTACATTATTATTAAATAAAGTCCATACTTTACTCATATTTCTTCTGTTTTTTCCTAATGTCCTTTTTCTGTTCTAGGACCCCATCCATTTATATTATAACTTTTCCTTAGTTTGTTTTGGCTGTGTCAGTTTCTCCACCTTACTTTATTTTGACAATCTTGGTAGTTCTGAGGAGTACTGGTCAGATATTTTGCAGCATGGCCCTCAACTAGAGTTATTTTTCAGATATGTTTCTCATGATTACATTGGGGTCATAGGATTTGGGGAGGGAGACCACACAAATTAAGTGCCATTTTCATTACATCATTACATATTATCAACGTGATTCACCACTACTGATGTCGCTCTTGGTCACCTGGCTATGAAATGTTCATGAGGTTTCTCCACCGCAGAGTCACTTCCCCTTCTTCTTCCCACACAGTATTGTTTGGAGGGAAGTCACTATTTGCAGCCTACACTGAAGAGTGGGAATGATGTTTTACCTCCTTACAAATGGAGTATCTACAGAAATTATTTGGAATTTTTCTGCGTGGAAGATTTCTCTTTTCTCCCTGATTTATTTATTTATATCAGTAAGGACTCATGGATATTTATTTTATACTTTGAGTTATAATCCAATATTTTGTTGCTTAAATTATTCCAAATTTGACCCACTGGAAGCCCTTTTAGTTGCTTACTATGGCCCAAATAGTTGACATACTGTCATCACTTATTTTTGCTTTGGGATTTTTTGTTTTTAGCACTTATTTTCTACTTGCAGAAAGTGGTTGTAGATACTACTTGTAGAAAGTATCTACCTAGTTGTAGATACTGTAGGCTCATTTTGTATATTTCTTCCCCAAGTCCTAAAATCAGCCATTTCTCCAAGTCTTGGTTCCTTTTATTGGAGAATGGCATTAGAAACCAAATTCTGGGAGCTAATGGTGCTTATGGTACTAGTTGTCCTGTGTTTGTATACATATATGTGTATATACACTATGTATATACATATACATACGCAGTACATACATAGTAAATATGTGTGTATACCTATATGTCCAGTGCATTGCACATATCTATAAATTTTTCTCTGTGTAACAATTTGTATTCATATTAAGCCAAACATGAGACAACATAGTGATGTCTCCAAGTTTAATTCATTATCACATGGCTCATTCTCATCTTGCAATTTTTGAAAATTTTTAATTTTAAGAAAGCTACTAGACCTCCTAAGAGTACTTAAAAGGATCTGTCAAACATTTGAATAAGTTTCTAATAAATTACTTAAAAATAAGTTTTAGTACCTCTAGAACTGATGGTTCTCACATGACAATTTTTATTAAAAGATTTAAGTGTGCATAGAAATCAGGTCTGAGTAAGTCTGAATTTAATTTTAAATTCAAACTTATACAATGGAATTTTAATGTTTTTCCTACATTTCCTGTAATTTGTGGAGGTCATAGAAGCAATTGAAAGTGGTTTCATGATTTGCATATAATTCAATGTGCCTGTTCAAGCAAAGCTTAATTTTAAAATTATCTTTTGCAGTAATAATTGCTTCATTCAAAGTATCATATGACCAACAGGCACATGAAAAGATGCTCCACATCCCTAATCATCAGGGAAATGCAAATTAAAAACCATAATGAGATACCATCTGACACCAGTTAGGATGGCCGCCATCCAAAAGACAAACAACAACAAATGTTGGCGAGGATGTGGAGAAAAGGGAACCCTCCTACACTGCTGGTGGGAATGTAAATTAGTTCAACCATTGTGGAAAGCAGTATGGAGGTTCCTTAAAAAACTCAAAATAGAAATACCATTTGACCCAGGAATCCCACTCCTAGGAATTTACCCTAAGAATGCAGCAGCCCAGTTTGAAAAAGACATATGCACCCCTATGTTTATCGCAGCACTATTTACAATAGCCAAGAAATGGAAGCAACCTAAGCGTCCATCAGTAGATGAATGGATAAAGAAGATGTGATACATATACACAATGGAATATTATTCAACCATAAGAAGAAAACAAATCCTACCATTTTCAACAACATGGATGGAGCTAGAGGGTACTATGCTCAGTGAAATAAGCCAGGCAGAGAAAGACAAGTATCAAATGATTTCACTCATCTGTGGAGTATAAGAACAAAGAAAAAACTGAAGGAACAAAACAGCAGCAGACTCACAGAACCCAAGAATGGACTAACAGTTACCAAAGGGAAAGGAACTGGGGAAGATGGGTGGGAAGGGAGGGTTAAGGGGGGAAAGGGGTATTACAATTAGCACATATAATGTAGCAGGGGTGGGGGGATACAGGGAAGGCAGTATAACACAGAGAAGACAAGTAGTGATTCTATAGCATCTTACTATGCTGATGGACAGTGACTGTAATGGGATATGTGGTGAGGACTTGATAATAGGGGGAGTCTAGTAACCATAATATTGCTCATTTAACTCTTCATTAATAATAGCAAAAAAGAAAGTGTCATATGAAAAGTGTTCTTTTTCATCAAATTCAATGATCTTTAAATGTAATTCTATTTCTAAGCCTGTGGGTATTTGTTTGTAGTGTTTTAGCTGTTGTTAAAACTGGAGATTCTAAAAAATTTTTTTTAATTCTAATAACTCCTTGATATACTTTATTGCAATGTCCATGTGTATGCCTTTATTTTATAATAATTTACTGGTGAGGTTTGCTGCTTGAATATTTGCAGTAATTCTGCCAATAGCTAGGCTGGAGAGTTAATCTTTGTACAGACACTGCAGGGATAGATCTGGGGACAGATGGATGAGCTGGCCTTTCACCACCAGTTGCAGCCCTGACTCCCTGTGGAGACTTTCCTCTCTCCTAGGCCACAGCAACTTCCATTGATACCTCCACTGATGCTGCCACCACTGCCACTACTAATCTGGACTAGTGTCCTGTCCTGGTAGCCTGCTCAGGCATGCACATGCACCCTGGACAACAGGGCCCACTGCTTGCCGTCTGTGCTGCCCATCGTGCCCAGGGACCTGAGTCCACAGATATGGCCCCTGCTGCTTGATGACAACTATCTGTACTCACTGTCACTCTGTGTATGGCCTCTGTTCATGCACATGTTCAAATATAAAATTATTAAGAATTTCAAGATGACAACAGTAAAGATTTAAAATAAGCAGGAGCCCTTCTAGTGGGAGGTGTCCTATGAGACTATACAGGTTTCACTATAATGAACCTATCCTTAGAATATGGACTGTTACTATCCCTATAAAAAAGAGTTAGAAAACTAAAGTTTGAAAAGTTACTTGTCCAAGTTTATATAGCTAATAAGCATCAGAGCCAGGGATTAAATCCAAATATATCTAATCCAGAAGTTAAACTCTTAGTTACGATGTTGTGCCATTACAGAAAAACTCCCTCCTAAAGGATTTTCTCTTAAACCTCCAGCTACTCAGAAACTTCTGATGGCTTATTCTACTGGAGCAGTAACTCTCTCTTTCTTTGGGTTAATGCTTTATTCCAAAGTCAGAAAGAAAAGAAGTCTGTGGTCCTGACATCCACAGTGGCTTACATGTATAATGGATGAATGGCTGGGAATGAGGCTCATTCCTTCAGTCATAGCACTGGAGGGTCCGTAAATGATACTTCGGGGGTGGGTGTACTAATTCAAATTCCAGCTGGGCTACTTACCTGCCAGGTGACCTTAGGCAAGTTGCTTAATTTCTCTTTGCTTTGCTCCCCCACATGTAAAATGGCAGCAAAGTAAGGCCTGTCTCACAGAGTTCTCACTGAAGATATAGTGAGTTAATCCCCATGGCCCACTTCGTAAATTGCCCAGCATATGTATTCATGTACTCAATAAACGTTAGCACTTATACAGCTTTAAGATTTTGTAACAGTTTTATATTTGTGGATATGAGGAGTGAAGAGTGATTTCAACGGCGATTATCTCCAGCTGATGGGATCGAAAAAATTTTCTTCTTTGTACGCTTATGTATTTCTAAATTTTGTATTGTTTAAACATACTAATATTATTATAATAAAAAAAGTAAATTCTGTTTCAAAACAGAAAATAGTATTTCTTATCCTGCTCTCCATCCAAAGTCATCTAAATTTCGTCTTTTTCTCTCTCTCCACACCCGCATAAACACACACGGACTCAGAACAATGCACATCTAGAGAGATACAGTCATGGATTAATCAATAATAAAGTTCTAGAAATCTTATATAGTTCTATAACTCAATTATAGAATAGATATTTATCTGAGTTACCATATTTAGTAAATAAAAACACAGGACACCCAGTTAAATTTGAATTTCAAGAAACAAAATATATTTTTTTAGTATAAATATGTCCAAATATTGCTTGTCATAGTAAATAAAAAGCCCAGCTGGTTTCAAACCTGGGCAGTGCAGCTCAGGAATACAGGAATGTGTAAAACACTGAATGGAATATACTTACACTAAAAAAAATTTGTTTATCTGACTCCAATGTAATTCGGAATCCTGTATTTTATCTAGCAATTCTACTTTTTAGGCCCTGATGATAGATTGGTGCTGTTTTCCCCTCTTTCCTAACCTGATCTAAATATAACCAATGGGATGAATTTGTTTCAAATCTTCTGATTAGAGTTGGTAGGTCAATATTTCTCCACCAAAGTAACACAATTGCTGAAAGGTTAAAACACCTAATTTTCGCTCCCCTTTCAGCCCTGAGTTCTTGTTCTATCATACACACAAAACCCAAAGACACACATGCAGGAACATGTCCCTCCTTCTCCACTACACACCCTCCTTCTCATATCATGATGACCCATTATCTCCATTCTTGTGGTCTATAACATTTTTTTAAAGGGAGTGAAGGAAATGGAACTAAAATATTACACTAAGGAAGTAAAGTCGAAGAGTTTGAATCAGAGTAACTTACCTTGTTCTCCTTGTCCCCTCGGGTCTGGGATGTGTCTCCCCAGTCTCCACGTGAGTCAAGGCCCTTCCTTCGCTTTGCTGAGTCACAGGGACTCCAACTGCTTCAGTATCAGTTGTTATACTGACAAAGAATTGTTTTTTTCAGAGTTAGAGTAGCCTTGAGCTGAGTCCTCCATTCCTTTGTGTTCACTTTGTTACTTTCCATTTTCATCTCTTAAGCTGGGAGCTCAGCCTACTTGGGCAGCCAGGACAGTGACTTGCAATTTATTTCTGCTGTCCAAACTATTTATCTTGGTTGTATTTCTCTTTAAATTGGTCAATAGTTCTTTGACATTTGGGTTTCTACCCTGTCTTCTTTCTAACTCCATCTTTCCATGTCATTAACTCTTTTCAGATAAGAGAGTCATTTTGAATTTTAAAAACTTACCCTTCAGAAAATGGTGGTTAGGCCAAGGATGAGTCAACTCTTTCCATTAGGAAGTCAGCCAGATAGAGTCTGTGAGGCTCCACAGTCACTGGCTGGAATTGGAAGTTCTTATACCTATGGAAGTAGAAGCAGTGATGAGAGGGATTAGCAGTCACTGATACCACCTCTCCACAGTCCTTGCTTAAATTTTGGAGAGGAAGAATGCAGAAAACTTTAATGCAGAGGAGAGATTAACATCTCTCACCGTCTCTCCACAGATTAATAGCTGACACTGTATAGTGGAAAAAGCAAATCTATGAAAGTAGAAATCTTGGCTCTACTGCTTACTAGCTGTGTGACTGAGTTTTTTCATTAACTTCTCATCTTTTAAAGGAATTGTAATACTTAACTCTAAGTTCTGTTGTGTGGATTAGAGATAATATAATAAAGCACATGGCAGACATAGAAACTCTACAAATAGATTTATCTTGATTATCATGCTCTCCCAATTGGAAATTTAAAGTTGAAAGTTGTTAATATTTTCTTATATGTGTGGCAATATCATACATTTACAAATTTCAAGTCTTCTCATGATTTGAATGTGCCCAACAGAATTTTTCTATGAGAAAATTAAAGGAAAAATGATGTGTCCTTTAAGTATTTCAACAGGGCCATAAGTTATATACAGTTTCACCACAAGAGAACTCATTAAAAAGACACAGTGAAGAATATTTCAGTGTTACTTAAGATCTTAGGGAAAAACCTAAAGGTATTATAAATATCAGCCTTATTTTGTTTTCTCATATTGATCTTCTTTGTAGCCTAACCAAGGGATAAATTAAGCACATTTACTTATGGTGGCTATCTCATACCATAATTAAAGACAGATTCTGTGTATATAATTTTTGAATGCAGACTTATAATTTTATAAATCTAATAATGTAAGGTATTGCCTTTAATAGAGAAAAGCAAATAAGAGTTAATGATTCAAGAAAAAAATCCTGAGAGTTTCAGAATGCAAGATCTTATACTAGAACACTCTATTTCTAATATATTTCTTGATTGGAATTCCCTTTGACTACAGTAATATATCAGAAGGTAAACCACAGTTAAACATGAATGCCTAGATTCAAGGAGATCAAAAGAATGTCCAGTTGTTCCAGATGGGGTGAGGGAAGGAAAAAAAAAGAAAACAAATGACTAGGAAATTTAGGTTTCCATTCCTAGAAAAAAATTATAGATAGTATTACTCTCCAGAAGATTCAATTCACTATACTGTAAAAATCACAGTATTGTAGGAAATCAAGGATGGAAAAGTATATGTAATAAGACAGTATTTTAAAAATTACATTAATGTGCTTTACTCTTTTGTAGTTTTTTGTGCATGAATAATTCCCTATCATGCCAAGAATCCATTGTCTTGGGGTTAGGATTTTTACAATGGAAATGTTGTAAGAGAAAGATGCAGCTTTAAAAATCTAAAGCAGGATTAATTTTCAGTTTGAGAGAAGGCTTTAATTTTGAAAGCTAAGCTTTGTCAAGAAAGGAAAGTATTTCCCAAATTCTTTTAGCTCCTTTTTAGGGCCAGGTCTAGACAAGATCATTAAATTTTTCCATAGCATAGAAAGGATATTACTTCCTTCTTCAAAACATACTTTGAGGCTTATTATCTCAGAGAAGGAAGTTAGAAGCAGTAAGTTTGTATTGGAGAAAAGGAAGAAGAGAACACGCCATTCTTTTTGATGTGGCAAACTACGGGGAGAAAGAAACAAGTCGGGGAAGAGAGTTTGGATACCCACATCCTGTCCTTTGCTCCCTGTTTAGGGAGAACTCTAGGGTGAGTGGAGAGGCAAATAAAAATAGGAATGAATGAGCCCAAGAAGGCTGGGGCTGTGAGAGTCCAAGAATGCTGGAAGGTGTGAAGTGCTAGGAGAAGCCTAGCATGTGTCTTTACCGAGCTTAACGTAAGAGCAACATTGCACCGTAGGTGGAGGGAAATAGCTGGATGGATACCCTGAGGCTTATCCCCTATGGCCTACTCTGAGGGTACTGTTCTAAGAGTAAAAGTTGTTCCTCTGTACCCTGATGAAATGTGGAGGTGCTGAGAGAGCCCTGAAAGTGACAGAAGCCTGGAGTGAAACTGGCTGCAGGAAGGAGGGAGTCTGTGACAGAAACAAATGGCCAGGACCAGGTATAGTGGTAGTGCCGCCACAGTATCTCCCAAGCTGGGTAAGACAAATCACACCTCAGTGTTGACCAGTCCAAAGGCCAGACCAGAGAACAGCAAGGTTCAAGAAGATTCACCATTACTCTGAGGCCCCCACTGCTCAACTGCCTTAGGTCACAAACACTGTTTACTCATACCTCAATATATTATCTTGCAGAATAGCAAAGGAGAAGTAAAAAAATAAAAAATATACATATTTTCAGGACATTTACCTGAAGAGGAACCTCTAAACCAGTCCCTAACAAGAATTTGAACTTTGAATTCAAGAAATGAATGTCCAAATTAGGAAGTGAAGAATTAAAAGAATTTAAATGGAAAGACATAGACTTCAAGTCCTACACACATACCACTCGGGCCAATGGTGCATGAGGGAAAAGAAGGAATCTTTCACAGGAAAAGAAAAGAAACCATATTTCTTTACATGTCTGGGTATAGTGAATAAATGTTTTATTTACATGTCTGGGTATAGTGAATAAATGTTGACCTCAATATATCTCCTAAAATTGATATATGAATACAGGAAAGTATCTCCAGCTGAACCTCAGCCACAGTCTCTCCTTGCACCTGCCATCTCTACTCAGTAATATACATGAGATGTCTCCAAGTTAACCTTGGGACCATGGCCATATAAAAAGAAATCAGAGGCAATAATGAATAAATCCACAGAGAACTTAATATTTTGTAAGCATCACTTACCAGTGTGGAATTAGTTCAAATAATTTGATCATGAATACACAATAAACAAACATCAAGAAAAAATGAAGAAACTAACAGAACATCTAAAATATGAGTTAATAAAGAGGAAACTGTGAATATTTTGACCCATTCTCATCAATTTTAAAGGTATGTAAAATTAAAATAAGGATAATAATACTTGGTCATAAATTGTTAATAAACTCAAAAGTCTTGAGATAGCTACTTTACAAAACAAATACTATTTCTCAAGTATTAATTCTCATATATTTAGAAAAGGCACAATTAATATGTTTTAGACAAATTATCAAGCATTTTAGAATCTGTTCTATAGGTTATAGAATGTAAATTATTAAAGAAATACAGAAGACTAGATCTAACAGGATGTAAGCAATATTTTCAAACAAGATTTTCAAACTTGAAGCTACAAGTTCTAGAAATCTCATATAGTTCTATAACTCAATTACAAAATATTTGAGCTATTAGCATAGCCAGATTATCCAAGAATGTTTACTGAGTGTTCTAACAGACACAAAATTGTGTCAATTACTATTTAGAGCTAATCTGGAAAGACAAAAGTTTTACAAAACCCAGGCAAATGGATTCCTTCCCCTGAACTTCATATGATTATCTTTCCTTCTTTCCTTTTATGAAAAATAATGTGAGGACTGTGGCTTTCTCTTTTAGAGCTTTCTTTTTCTTTTTTTAAAATAAATTTCACAATTAGAGGAAAGTTACAATAGTCTTACAGGAACTTTATTTTCTTCTCGCCCCTACATACTGTAGTGTGTATTTCTGCAAACTAGGTCATTATTTTAGTACAGTAAAACTACCAGAATCAGGAAGCTAACATAAACACATTATTCCTCCCCATCCAAAGACCCCATTCAAGTTTCACCAGTTATTGCAATCACATTCATTACCGCAAAGAATCACATTTGCATTTGTTTGGACTCCTTCGATCTAGAAGAGTTCTCTGGTCTTTCCTTGAGTTTCATGACCTTGACATTTTTGAAGACTATTGGCTACCTATTCTGCAAGCTATCTCTCTATTTGGGTTTGTATTTTTTTTTGGCAGAAACATCATAGGAACATTGCTGCCATGTTCTTGTTACACCCTATCCAGCAGAACACAAGTTCAGTTTGCCGCATTGCTGGTCATATTAATTTTGTCCACTTAATTAAATTGTCTGCCATTTTTCTCCACTGTAAAATTTTCCTAATAAGTAATTGTGGGAGATATGTTGAGTCTTTGCAAATATTCTGTTCTTCATCAAACTGGCACTTACTAGATTTTGTATCCATTGACGTTTCTTGGCTGAACCAATTATTATGATGGTTGCCAAGATGTAATTTTTCTAATTCCATCATTATTTTTATATTCACTGATGGATAGCCCACTAAAAGGAAAAACTATTTCTTTTCTCTGTTTCTTTATTCAATTAATTTTTAGTAACAGTATTGATGTATAGCTTCTTATTTTGTTTAATGAGTTATAATCTGGTATTATTGTTATTTGTTTTGATACTAAAATTGTCTGAGATTTGGCTAGTGGGAACCCCTTCACACTGGCTTCTGTACCTTTTTGACGTGTTCCTATAATTCTTTGAGTACATTCATACTTGCTGGCAGAACACAATGTTCCAAGTTTATCTTGTAGTTAATGTGAGTCAAGATTTAGATATTCAAGGCTGGAGTTCAGAGGAGAGATCAGGATTAGAAAGTTTATTTCGGATTCATGAACAAATGGAGAGTATATTTGAAACAAAGGAAGTGGATGAAACTCACAGAGTAAATGTGGTAAAGAAGACATCTGAAAGCTGAGCCCTGAGAAGTTGCAAGAGTTAGTGACTGGGAAAAGGTACAGGATTCAGCAAAACGTTTCTGAGTTGTTGTCCTGTAATGAGCAATTGTTAAGGAGTCATATAACTCTTAGACGTTTCATGTTTCAAGTATTAGACATAATCTACTGTTGCCAAAGTAATGCTTATAGCATAGTGTATAGTAGATAGAACATATTTCCTTTGTTAATAAGCAATAATTTAAAGTGAAAAGGCAGCTGCAAATTTTTTATTGGGGCATTTGCTCAGTAACCTTTTGAATTAGATGTTTTAATCAAACACTAACAGTACTGTGAATAATTTATGTAATAATAATGTCTGTGCAATCCTTTATATCTTTAGTGCCTAAACGCATGTTCTTAGAGTAGTAGGAACTGAATAAATATTAGTTCCATTCTATAACGTTTCATTGGCAGATATATAATAATCAATCACAAGGCCATCTTATGTACTTGCAAATACTCTAGAAATCATTACTATAGGGGATATTCCTATTCATTTTATTCAGCAGAATAAAGAAATATAAATGAGAAAAAAGGTATTTCTTGAAATAAGGATCCCATACTCAAATTCTTTCATCAATATTTCCACTTCTGACCTACTATGAGGCTTTGATGGAACCGCCTAACCCTTGTACAGAATGAGCACAGTATTTTCTTTCCACATGTTGGAAGCTGAAAGACCTGATGGCATATGTGTTTTCCTCAGAACTCTGGTAGAGCGCCAAGAATAATGACAGTGGTGATTACAGGTGTGTTAGAAAACGCCTCACTTGACCAGCTCTTGTTTTTAACATAGCTCTATGATTGGCTAAAGAAAGATGTCATGTGACTAGCTTCAGCGTGGCAAGAACCCTTTTGAAACCATGGCCTGTGCTTGACTCACATTTAAAGGATTAAGTCCTGGGAGGAGGTTAACTCTGCATTGTCTTTCATATATTTTGGATGTCAGAGGGAAGATTCCGGAGTTGCATTCTAGGACCATTTCCAGTAGCTGCCAACCAAAGTAGACGCTATGTAATGAAGGAACCACCTCAAGACTATAAACTAAAGGTATGGAAAACAACAGTTAAAAGGATTAAATGAATATTTTTAAATTCATTTGTTTTCTTCCTTATGTCCTGTTATAGTTTACTATGGTATGATTTTGTTTTTAATTTACTTCTTGTGCTTACATCTTTAATTTGTCTTGTTCAAATTTCATTCTCTCTACTTGAACCTTGAATGATCAGACATTTCAATTTATGGCCTAGAAATGAGCTCCAGTCAATTTAAAAGTATCTTGTGAGGTTTCCAAGAGCATTTGTTTTGTTTGAAAAATTTAATTCAGTACTTCTCAAAGTGTACCATTGACTCCTGGGAATCCCTAAGACTCTACTGGGCTATTGATACCAAAATCAAAGTATAATTTATGGTTTGCTGTGTTGACATTTGTACTGATGAAGCAAAAGCAATGATGATTGAAGCTGTTGCCACCTCAGTGTGGTCAAGGCAGTGCCACCAAACTGCACCAGCAGTCATACTATTTGCTTTCAAGCACCCCAGAAAAAAAGAATTTTAGTTCCCTTAAGCATGTTCTTGATGAAGCAGTAAAAAATATTAATTTCAAGAGCTACTAACAGACAAACCATGTTTGAACTTAGTTCTTTAGTGGACAGTTTATTAAAAACTAATAAAATGAATCTGTCACTTCAATGAAAACAAACAATTTATTTTTTATGATAAAATTCAAACTCTCAAGTGGAAACTAGAATTTTGAAAACCTTATTTAATCCCATGTAACTTTGGTAGCTTGCCAATATACTTAAAAACTTTTTATAATGAGATTTGTGTTGATATTAAGGACTATGGTTTTTTGATATTATATAATGAAAGGTGTCAACATTTGGGAGATCTGCATGATTATGTGGATTTAGTGAATTAACTTGATGAATAGCCTATGCATATGACTTAAAGATCCACTCAAAATGCAACAGAAATTGATGGATTTTAACATAAAGTGTAAAAATTTCATTGATATGGATTCAAATTCTACATTGCAACAGCTAACATCTAGCTACCACTTTTCAACTTTTGATGTAGAATCAAAGAATATACACAATTATTTAAAAGGCTATCAAAATATTCCTTCTTTTCAATTACAGTTCTGTGTAAAACAAAGTTTCCTAAAATACTTCAATCAGAACAACACATGGTAATACAGTAAGTTCAAAAGTAGACATAAAACAGGATTCACAATTTTTTTGAAATTGGTTTTTAAAAATAAAAACACTTTAAATGGTTTATTATTTTAATTTTATGTCAACAAATAAATATTTTAAGTATCTTAGTTTTAAGTTCTAACACAAAGAAATAAATTGCCCACATAAACCATACCTGTTTGGAATCCTCAACAGTTTTTAAGGGTATGAAGTAGTCTTGAGATCAAAATGTCTGAGTAGCTCTGGTTTAAATCATTGCAAGGGAAAAGTCTTAACAGAGCTATGTAATGATAGGGTGTTAATTTATAAGCCTTGAAGACAGATGTTAAAAATTTATAAGCCCACAAAAAATCTTATCTTTTTCATTCATTGACTCAGTTTATCACATATATAACACAGTAATTATGCATCTAATGACTGAGCAGATCTGAAGTTTAAAAAGTATGCTGTTGCTCTGGGTGATATTTTTTGTTTAAATAATGTTTATCTCCTGGCTGCAGGCATTTAACACAATCATTTTCACAATCACACTGAGGATCTCTAGCAGTATATATTTTTGATTACCAGAACTTTATTGGACCCTACCACAAATAGTCTTAGTTTTGTCATATTATGTAATTAAGACCATGAAACTATAATTATTTTAGAATAGAAAAAGACATCAGAAATTATGTTGTCTAAACTTTCTTTTGGCAGAGATAGAAATAGATGTCCAGAGATGGGGTAAATAAGCTATGTGAGGTCAGTGTGTGATTAATTCTGGAACTGGATTCTGGTTTCCTAGTTAAATACTCTTTTCATTATACCGCTATTTATTCTCTTGAGATCTCTACTTTCTGATATATGAATCTTTGATGAGTGTGAAATACTGAAATGCAATGTTACAGAAATTCCATACTGCTGAGCTGGCAATCTTTCACCTTCTTCAGTCCAGAGGGCCCAAATTTAAGTTAATGTTAATTTATTAAATTAGAAGTGGGAAGAGTCAATGCTGAAAATCAAATTTGGAACTTTATTTAATTTTCCAATTAGTACTGTCCTAATTGCTGCTACTATACCTGTTTTGTAAAATGTGTACATTTTTTACTGTGATTATTTAGGTAACATTGATAAACTGGAGTCCCAGAGATTGTAGATAGAAAGCATTCAAAGAGCTATGATCTGAGAACATTCTGAGGTTTATGCCTAAAGAAATGTGAGCATTGTAACCTTCAGAATTTATGTTCCTTTTCTCACTTTCTTTCTTTTTTTTAATTGTTTTTTGCTCATTTTCTTCTTTTTCTTCTCTACTATTCCTGTTTTTTGTCCTCAAACCTAATATGATTTCTTACATTTCAAAAATGTTCCATTTATTCAATAATTGTACCTTCCAGTTTTCACTAAAATCATCCATTTAGCCTTATATAAATGTTTCTTTCTTTGTAATATTTTTGTGCATATCCTTACAGCATTTTTTCTTCTCTTTAAAATGTGTATAGCTTTCTCTGTGTGGGTCTTGCACATTTCCTAAAGCCATTACTAGTTATATTAATCATTTTTGCTTTTGTGAAATAAATGTAAATTTTATTATTATTTACACTTGACTAATATAGACAAAATTATTAAGTTTACTATAATTTTTTGAATCAAGTCACTTTGAAATCTTTTATTAATTTAGCTATTTATTTCTTAAATTAACTTGGATTTCCTGTGTAGAAAATCAGTCTGCAAATAGTATTTTTACCTACCAGCCTTTCATTAGTTAAATGTCCTTAAAATTCCTGCCAAATCATATTATCATGAATATACAGAAAACTGTTAAATGATATTTAAATCCCTCATTTTAACAATGAGAAAAATCATGACTCAGAGAAAATGATAACCTATATTAATATAACCAATTAATAATGCATATTAATTTGTAATCAATCCCTACAATCCCTATTAAATCAGGTTTAAGGTCATCTTCTCACTTGATATAAAATAACTGAATGGTTATTCATGGAGAACAAAATCATCCTCTTTTAAATCTTTACCTAAGTACATTTGATAAAATTTTGGTTGTTCGTAATAAATTTCTGTAAGTTGTATAATAAAGATTAACTCCCTGTTTAAAACTGGTCTCTATCCTAAAGAAAAGAGTAGATAAGAAAGAATAATTTGTAATATTCGAGATGTGTCATTAAACATAAACTTCTCATCTTGCTTTTAATTAGGCATCTAACTATAGTTTTCATGAGGAAATTTTGACTAGCCAACATTGTGTGATGACTGGTTTCATTCATGAATTATGGGCATAAAGTAACTCCTCCAGTGAGAAGTACTTGAATTCTGCGCAGTGATAGAGATACCTAAGGAGTTAGTTCACTCGTTGGAGATGAATGAAACAAAACACATGGTTTAAAAGGAATGGAGATCAATGAACTTCAGTGTAATGTGAATTTGGAGTGGAATAAGAAATTGGCCAGAGTTTAATGATAATAATGTTTTTAGATAGGGAGTGGAAGTGGGGAAGAAATTGAGAGATGAATGCAGGTGAGCGCCAGACTTGGGAATGGAAACGCCAAAGAACAAAGGTCGGGGGTGGCGGGTCTTTGGGCAATACCCACCCCTCAGCCTAGACATGGGCTTTGGTGTACTATTAACTTCGTTTGTGCCTGGTGCAGAGGCCAAGGAAAGTAAACCAGCTCCTTAATTTCCATTTTTACCTCTCAACAGAAGAAATCTAGTTGAGTTCCTATTTTGAATTATATCTAGTTCATGGGACCCCGGGGGAACTACTGAATTCATTCTAGAAAAGTTTCCTGGTGGTTCTAATTTGGATGGCTAAGGATCAAATTAGAGCAATATGTTTCAGAGTCAGTGCCACTACCTGTCAGTAGTAAAGATTACTGTTTTGTGAGACATGTATGTTTATCCATGTGTGTAGTGTGCTGTGATATAGTATGTAATTTTATTGTGGAATATAGTTAAAATTTTTAAAAATACAGCTGCACTAAGATGTGTGAGAATCTCTAAAATTGATCAGAAAATCTAATGCCTACAAGGCTAGTTTTAGAGCATGGTGTAGGAGGTAATATTGAAGTGGGGCATTAGTGGGAATAGTCCACCCCCAGCAGGGAGGAATATTTTATCAATAATTTTTGCCTAGAATTGCTGGTGCATGGTGATATTAATAATCACACCAACTTTAATCAGTACCCTTTTATTTTTAAATTCTTTATAGAAAATCTACCTCCCTTATTTCCTGCATGCAAAGCAGACTGCTTCTACCACCCCTGATTCCAACCGTGGTGTGCCACTGCTTTAGAGCAGTAATGGAAGTTCCAAATTATTAAATACCAGAGTTATACTCTTTTATCAAGTTATCAATAAAGATGGTAAGCCATTTATGAATAATATAGAAGTCACTGCAAAGCCTAAATCAGTCACCAATTCAGGAAGTAAAATGTTTAGGGGAAATGGCTATTCTGATTTTTTCTTAAGCATAATTTACAAGAAGATTCCTTTTTCTTGTTAGCTGGAAAGCTAACAATGCAATTTTATATGCATTGAAAATTTGTTTTTACTTCCAAGATCAAAGTAAAATGAGGGGATAGATCACATTTCCAACTTCCAGACATTGTGTACAGATTAAATATGAATTATAGTTCAGAATGGAATAAGACAATCAGCCAGGGAGTAGTTGGAACCCAGCAACAGGTCTATACGAGACACTAGAAGATATCTCAGAAGCAAAAGATCCGGTTTCTGTTCTTTAGGATTTTAAAAGCAATTGCAGAGACAAAACTAGAAATAAAAAGACAATAGCAAATAACACAAAACTGTGTATCTGCATATCTTTAAGGGAAAAATTGTGGGTCATAGATTTTAGGTGCTAGAGAAGTCTACCAGAGAAGAAGCTGAGTTCTAGAGTAATATACCATTACAACTAAACTATTGATGATGATGATATATTTACTGAGTGATTACTCTCGTTACTGTTCCAAGTCATCTACGTTCATTATTTCATTTGCTACACACAGTTATTCTGAATTATAGATGATATTTTCATCTTTGTTTCACAGATGAAAATTTGAGGCACAGAGAGATTGACTTAACCAAGGACAAATGTAGTGACACAAAGAATGAGAATCTGAATCAAAGCAGTCTGTACCCGGGAACTGCACTTTAAACTGCTCTCTGAAACTGTGAGAGGTTTCATTAAGGAGGTGGTAATTGGGTTGAACTATTACAAATTTTCATATTTAAGTGAGAGAAAAGAATAAGGAGAATGGCCCAATGAGAAGGAGGCTGTGAAAATAGAAAAGAAATTACAAAGTCAGAATGAATATTACATGTTTTAAGGAGGAAAAACCTAATTACAGTTAAAATGTATAATGTGATCTATCATAGGAAATAAATTTGGGTTGGATTTGATTTGTAGATTTTGAATTTTATTGAGTGCATTCTTGAAGACATGGAAAATAAAGCATCATTAAAAGACTTCTTAAATAGCCACATGATCAAAGTCATGTTTATGAACAATTAGTCTTTAATAAGCATGAAGGAGAATTGGCAGGAGAAAACAACAAGTCGTGAAGTTCTGCTGGGAAGCTGTTACAATAGCCTAAGCTGGATTAGGAAGAGGAAGGGATATATGGACCAAAGAAATAATTTGAAGGAATAGTTATCAAAAGCACTGGCTGGATACAAAGAATGAAATTGAGGGCTGAGTCAAGCATACATTTAAATTCTAAGTGTAAGTAATTGGGACGTTGGATGGTGCCACTGACAAAAAGAAGCTCGAAGGCACAAAGATTTGTGACTGTTGAAGATACTTGATTAGACTGTAAAATTATCTGAGAGCTAGGTGGTATCATCACCATTTCACCTTTAGCATATACAGAGCAGCCATACACAGAGGTGATCAAGAAAATATTTTTTAGGTGCTGGCATATAGTTAAATGGCCAAGAAAATATTTTTTAAATATATGATTGAAGATAGTCATGGGAAGATAATGAAACAAAAACTCAGTAGGCATCTACAGGACTACAATTTCAGTAAGGGAATAGAGTGGTGATACAGATTTAGGAATTGTCTGGATAGAGGAGAGTTCTATATATGAGAATGAATTAAAACATGAAAGAAACTTGTTTTGAAACAGACAAAAATCCAGCGGACCTAGTATAGGAACCCCCTACTTGAGGTCTTAAAGGACTTCCTTCAATTTAAAAATTGTGAAGAAATATAAATGCTTATTTTGTGCTTGTGTCACGAAATAGCTTCTTTGGATTTAATCCTGCCAGTGGACTTTATCGTGTGTTGATCGGTTTGACATATTATTTTCCTATCAAAAACACTGAGATACGTCTAGTATGTAAGAATGTAAAGTAGATTAGTCTGTCTTACTCAGATCTAGTATCATTTGATAAAGAAAAGACTATTTCAGTCTCTTTGATTCCAAATGAGAAACACCTAATGATTTTTTGAAAGTGTACACTGGAAAATGTTAGTAAATCATATTCACAGTTCATGCTTTCCCATCTGGGAATGGTATACACCACAACAACGGCAGGGATTAACTCTGAGAGGTATGGGGAGACAGAAGAGCCTAGAAGAGTGGGTATTAATCCAAGAAGACTGTAGTCATATCTTTAATGTTTAATTGTATTTTAGAAGGAGGCTGGATGCATCATATTATTTAAAGGTATTAGAAACAAAAGCTTACACTTTCTCCCATGCTCCTCTGAAAGAGCCAATAGTTCTGAGTAGGTCAAACTTGGATTTGTTTATTATTTATACTTAATGTTTTCCATTTCGTGAAGAGAGTCTACCTAAAGCCAGATAGTTTTATTCATAAATAATTGACCTAATCAAATATACATAAATTGCAATACATCAAAATATGATGAAAGCAAATCAACAAATGTCAGTACGATTGCCAGTCAAACCCCTAGTCTTTTCCTCAGGGTGTCTGAGATATCATACGCACCAATGACCTGACATCCAAGGCTGAATAAGATGCCAACATCCATCAAGGAATTAAACATTAGCAATGCTTTGCATCTTTATTAATATTCTTTCCAGTTAAAATACATGCAAAATGAGTTCCTGCAGTTTCCTCCCACATCTGTGCTGGTAACCTTGGATCTCACCCTGCTCAAGGAGCGTGAGCCCGTCTCTTCAAGGACACCATAGCAGAATAGTCTAGATTCACTCTAAATGTCGATAATTAGAGGTAGATTGGAAAAAAACAAAGCTTGTAAGATTGATTCTTCAAGCAGGAAATGTTCCCTAAATGTTATCTTAAATATAATCAACAGGACTATGTAAGTGTTATCACACCAGTCACATTGTTTTCTGCACAGCTTAGGGCAACCAATCACGGTTTATCAAACTGAGAAAACCGAGCTCTCTAAATATCACCAGGACATCAATGATTGCATTCAACAAATTGATAGTAGAAGTAAATATTTCCCTAATTCTGCCCTCATTCCCAGATTAAATGTTTCATACTCTATCCTTCCATAGAAATTTTTTAAGTAATAAAAAATTAAGAGTAAAATTAAACTCTGAAAATATCCTAGTTACTCTCATTTTATTTTAAATATTACCTTGATAGCCCAAATAAATTTAGTCCTCCCAAACTGTTTACTCATATAACTTGAAACTGCACTTAAATTATAACAATTCCACTGAAGTCTATTAGTATATGAGTGAGTGAAATAAGGCCATATAATCTCTTGATCTAAATTATTAGTCAACGGTTACAGGGCAAACGTGCAGTGATTCTACCCAACAAATAAATCACAGGAAAATGTGAATGGGACGTGGTGAAGTCCTTAGAAAATATTGGAACACATTAAATTCACATTTGACAAAATTAACAATTCTGAAAGCGAATGACACTGTTATATACCTACTTTGTAAAATTCAACTACGAATGTTTGATTTAGGAGAGATTTCTTAATTCTACATTATTTTTTAAAGAGCAAAGGGATCAAAATGATTTTTAACCTGATCACCATTCTTTCTAAATTTCTTCTCTGTATGGACTGAAAATTGCTAACAAAAACATGAAATTTCATAGTGACACCTCCCTTTCCCACACAACATAAGATTTTGGGGGAAAAAAACAAAATAAAAATCAAACCAGTTTTAATTTAGAATATCAGTAAGTTAAAATTTGAATTAAAATAATAAATTTAGTCATAATTATAGCTACTTATTGAAACTCTTGAGCCTAAGGTACTATAATAACTAAAAGAAAGTTACATAATAATGAGCTAAAAGAATCTTGGGGGAACAATGCATAATTTGAAGCTATAAATATGGTTTGATACTATAAACTGGATTACTGTTTCTGGAATCTGTTATGAGTCCTTGGGCTTTTCTGTACCTAATATAAAAAACAAAAAACATTGGGTAAAAATTCCTTCTTTCTCATCTCCCATCCTTCCTTCCGAATTATTAAGTTGGCATTAGAAGTGAGTCTGATAAATTATGGAAATGAAGAAACTACATACATCTATAAATATTCTATGAATTCACATTTGTATCTATCTGACAAGGCTTTCACAGAGGTAAAGACTATCTTAGCAAATATGAAATACAAGGTCAGTAATACTTAAACGAATTCAACTATAGAGTGAAATAAAACTGTGTGAATATTCATTGAGAGGAAACATTGATAGTTTGACTTCTCTGAATCCTTGAATGGTCACTACACTAGTCAAGTATGCTACTGTAGCACCTTGGATTTCTATCACAACATATTTTATTATGATTTTTTGCCTGATGATGGTCTTCTTTGCTCAATTGTAAAGTCTTTGCAGAAAGAAATTAATTTGTTTGCTACAGTGTGTTTAGCAATTAGCACACTGTTTGGCACATAGTTGGTGTTCAAGAAATATTGTTTAATGACTGTATTCATGAATAAATGAAAGTTTGAGTCCAGTTTCTAAAAGAATCCTTAATTTGGAAATTTCTAAAGATGGCAGAGTGGTTTGATTATTTTGGGTGACCATATAATTTGGAATGAGAACTGTACAGATATAACTATTCAATAATTTAGAAATAAAAAGTGCAACCATTATATATATGATAAAATATTAATACAAATTTTCATTTCTCCTCATTAAGGATAGTGTGAAAATTCTTAACTATGTGGTCAAGAGAATATATCTGGAATACATCCAGATTGGATTCTTTCTTCTCTTGTTTTCCCTTTTTTCCTATTCTTCCCTCTCTGCTTGTCTTTCTTTTTCTGCTTCTCCTTCTCTGTCTTCTTCTTCTCTTTCTCTTATCTCTCCCCTTCCTTTTTCTTTTAGAGTTTGGGACATTAATTTTTATCCACATAAGGTAGTGCAGTTTATGTATGTATAGAAAGAAAGAGAAAAAAAAGAAAAGAAAGGAAGAATACATATTATAAGCCTATATACATCATCAAAACTGCCTCAAAATTTCGGAACAACTTTTCCACAGAGAGAAGTAGCCTTTCCTATGCACTCTCCCCTGAGGCCTCCAGAGAAGAATACATGGTCAAGTAAGTAAGAATTATCCAAGCATCAGATTAGTGTTGGGTTGGGCGCTACATGTGGGAGAATAGAATATAACCAATCAACAGGACCTCAAAGTCATCAGTTTCAGGAGTTCTTAATAGGTCTTATGGCATAGAACCCAGGGTGAATCTGGTGAAATAATAAACCTTTCCTTTAGAAAAGGGTACACACATATATACAATATATTTCAGAGTAATTTCAGTATATCCGACTGAAACATATCCATGGCCCCCAGACCTAGTCTAAACCCTGAAATTAATCTATCTCATTATCTATGGTCTCTCTCTCTCTATATATATATGTATATATATATATATCTGTGTATCATCTATGTATCTATCTACCTACCTACCTATCTATTCATCCATCATCTATATAGAAAATGAGATCTAGAAATGTTATCTGCATTAGTCAGACATACAACTATGAGGTAGCAGTCAATTCTGTCACTAGAGTTCTAGCTTTGTGATTATATATATTTTTATTCCTCATCCTGGAAAGGAGATTATAGAGGGGGAAGGGATTGTTCTTTTGCATATCTCTGGCACTTAACAGATTTTCTTAACCAATTGCCTCCCCTTCAATCTAAAACCTAGTCTAGCTATGTGCCTATAAATGATTGCTTCAGTTCCCATGTGGGGTGAAGAAATCTTAGCACAAACTGTATCATGCTATTGGATTCCTGTGGCTATTTCCTCTGGTTCCTCCCTCATCTTTGTTGATTCTCCTCAAGGAAATAGTTTTAGCTGTTCCATTTCCAACTAGTAACCTCATCATGTTCTTAAGTAAGTAAATACCCTTGATGACTAAGTCCATAGCGTGTGTTTCTAGTGAAGGTTAATACCTTCCTCCAGAAAAGAAACATTTCTTAAAAACATTTTGGCAATGCTCAGAATGAAACTTCTATTTGTGACCCAGCAAGCTGCCAGCTGTCCCTTTGACAATTAATGGTACACAAGTAGAAAATGACTTGAAACCATATTGTGACCCTAAGACAGGATGAATACCAATAAAGAGAATGAAAGGCAATGATGACTCCTTTAGTCCAAGAAATGCATCAGTTCTTGGGGAAGAATATTCCTGGACAACTGGATGCATCCACTGGGAGATGAAGCAAAAACCTAGCTGTGGAGTTCCCAGTTCATCAGTCTGATGTAGGGGAATCAGTATGGAAGAAATGCAATCTCACCTACCCTCATGAATTATGCCCTTCATAGTTTTGCATTATGATGTCAAACTTATCTACCGGGAAGGTTTTCAATATTTTTTTTTCTGTTGCTATTCATGAGTTTGGCTATTATTTGTTCATTGGCCATTCCAATGATCCTGAATATTAATTATCTGATCTATTTGATGATGGAGAAGCCTACATACTATCTGTGAAGGCCCGGGGAAACCCTTCCTGTATCACTTGTTGACATAGTATTATTGGCAATCCGTGATTTTGCCATTTGATTTTGATGTTATCATTGTGCTCAGAGAATTTTTAAAGAAAGGTTATCTTGGTAGAAGGATAATTGGCACTAAGAAGTGTGTTTTATTTTTATTTTTTCCTTATAGCCTACTTTATTGTCTAGCATTCAAGTTGCTTGTCAAGTTAGAGATCAGACTCAAGTTTTCTTTTTAATGATAAGTGTTAGTCAATCAGTAGTTACAAACTGCTACCATAAAACCCCAGGAACATACATTCTTAGACTTCCTCAACTTCAGAGATGTTACTAAGCCATTTATCTACAAGAGTTATTCTTTATAGAGAACTGGAGTTGAAAGTATCATGAACAAAGGTAATTTGTAAACTATAAATATACTGACAGTACAGTGACTCTAATGGGGTATGTGGTGGGGAATTGATGATAGGGGGAGTCTAGTAACCATAATGTTGAACATGTAATTGTAGATTAATGATACCAAAAAAAAAATGTTCACTGCAATAAATATAGTTACCATCTGTTACAATAAAAATAAATAAATAAATAAATATACTGAAAGTATAAAAGAAGAATTTCTAAAACTTTGACTTGAAGTTGTAATATTCCATTACAACAGAGCCTACTCATTTTTCTCCCAAGAGTGAAACAATTTGTACATAAAATGTTTTCCAATAACATCACCCAAAGAATGAAAATAAATGGCTATTTTAGTATTAGATACAGATTCTCAGTGGTGCTGATATCAGTCAATTCACTTCAGTATAACAAACTTGCACATCTGCTATGTTCTCAGCCTTTAGCTGGATGGGTTGAACACAGAGTATAAAAAAACTAAACTCTACATATAAGAATGCAGAAATATATTTTAAAATTACTTGTAAAATAACTTAGGCAGCAGTATTTTTAAATACAAAAAGTTCTCAATTATGAAGAGTACAAACTGAAATTTTATAAGATTTTGTGGTGTTGAAAATTTCTAGGATATGAAACATTGATATCTTCTTCATCTTTGATGTTTATTTGATCCTACTGTTACGTAGTAGGAACCTCAAAGCTCTGAGGAGATTGTCCAAAGACTGTTATGTAAGTTAGTTCCAAAATCTAACTGTACTGCTTAAAACTGATGAATTGTTTAAGCTCAAATACAGATATTTATAAGCAAGGACTTCATTTTAGTATTTTATACTTGAATAATAATAGAACATGTCTACAACAATGAAGATGATTATAATGAAATAATTAAACTATGATACAGAAGTAATTTCTCTTATATATGAAATACATAGTTTACTTAAAAATAAACAGTATTCCAAAAGAAACAATTAGGATCTGAGAAGAAAAATTATTGGCTTGAACACTGGCTCAAACAACTCCAAGGTCTACGTTTTGAGATTTAAAAAATTGCACATATATTATGTTTTTAGTTCCATAATTTAATGAACAGTTGGAAATGATCCATGGAGATTAGCTGATCTTAGCATGAGTGTTCCATTATTGTTGTCTCTGTTGTCTGGACAAATAATATGAACTAGTTCTTCTAATATATTGGAGAAAAGCCATCTAATGTGCTCTCCTTTTCCTTCAACCAATGACACATTCATTGTAATCACAGGATTCACTGTCTCCCTTAAGGATGTCATCTTCCTTCCATGTTATCACCTTTTGGCAATGTCACACCTGAGAAGGTGTGATCCCCCCCAAACCCCTTAAGTTCTTTCTTCAATGGCAAAATATTATACTAATTGTTTAATAAGTACAAAGTAAAACTTAAGGTGAGCCATCAAACTTTAGGCTACTAGTAAATATGAGGTAAACTATTTGTGATAACTCTATTTATTAGTTCATAAATATAATTAATTTATTGTAAAATCTGTAATTATAGGGAAATGTACATAAATCTTTTATAGATTCTATTCTAAAAGTTATCTCTCTGAGTCCTTTCATTTATTTTGGATACTGAAGAAGCATCATCCATTTGGGAGCATCTTAACTTTCCCCTTGATGTCCCGATGCTGGGCCATCTTACCGTGGACTTTTCCCCACTGACATTCTGCATCACACACTCATTACTTTTGACAGATAATAAATCAGTCAACGAGGCAGCAATAGAAACCAGTGTGGTGCCTGCCCACATGAAACAATGTGTGCTGAGGGTGTTGGGAACCAATGAATTACAATTTACAAGTAGTAATTTCATGTCTATAGGACAAATTACTAATGCTAATCAGAATTAGCTGATTGAGTTACTGAGCCTTATAAGGAACATTTGTTTAAAAAAATCTTCATATGCTACATTCATTAGTATCTAATACATCAATTTTTAATTATTTACTGCACGTAAAGCAAAGAACTAGATATAATATGTTACTGAAAAGAGAACTATATAAGCAGAAGAGTTTGGAAAATACCACTTTTGAAGTGTGTTGAAAACAACTAGCAATAAAGTCTGATCCTAGGGAAAAAAATGAACGTTGAGAGAGAATAAAGTGCCTAATACTTTTGAGGGTTTTATTATGGGCCAGGCACCACTTCACTGAACTATTTCATGTATTCACCAAAAGCAGAAGGAGGGGGTAAGAAAACAAATAAATAGAACCTTTAAAATCAAATAGAAGACAGTTTGAGAGAATGGCATAACAGGAACAGTTCCTGAGGTGGATAGTAGAACTCTGTATTTCAGCTTTTGAAAATAAGATAGCTTCTGTGTTCTTTGCTTATAAAATGTTAAATGTCAAGTGACTCTAAGTGTCTTTATTAAAATGTCTTAGGAAATATATTTCATGTTAATGCCATAGTAGAATACTGTAATACAAATGTCAATATTACATTCATATTATATTTATAGTATTTTAGATAAGTGTTTTTTATAAATAACAAATATGCATGCTTAAAGCTTTTTGCTTCTTTTTTCTCTTTACAGTCTCCTGGCTCTGAGCCTTTAAAAGCACATCTTAAAATTGTAGTATCCATCCTGCAACTTTACTGATCTTTATTACAAGTTCATGTATCAGACTAAAATCTCTGTGGATAAATGCAATGATCTGAACTGATTATCAATACTGAGGAATTCACATACACTAAGATGGACTAATCTATTCTTAATGACAAAGGAGAAAAGAGGTTTTTTAAACTTTGCCCCTTTGAGGGTAAATAAATTCAATAACATGTCTCTTTATAGCAAAATTGGATCATATTAGAAAAAGTTAATACAGTCCTGCCATTTTGCTTATGAGAAAAGTCTTAATGAGCTGTGCAGCTTGCCCATGGTCACACGACCAAGGTGGCAGAGACAAGCTCCCTGGCCCATAGCCTGGTCTTTCCCACACCACCACACTTCATGGTTGCCTGAAAGGGAAGAGACATAACAAGTCTAATGAAGTAGGAAATGCCATCGATACACTCTAATATTTTGGAGTCACACTTCAGTGCTGATCATACTTGCCCAGTGGGAAAGATAAGGCCTTCTGAACCATCAGCAGTTGTGTGTGCCCTCTACAACTTGGAGCTTATCTGTGTGGATATCAATAGTCACTTCACTGTGTGGAACTGGCTGCCACAAAATTGATCACATTCTTATCAGGGCTACAGACCTCAGTCACTAAACCTGTCAAGCTTGTTTCCATTCTTACTGCCAGTGACTCTCATTATCTTCCAGCCTCCCAGCCCTAACCTGGCTGACACAGATGAGATGGTGACTGCATAGAAACTGCCCCAGTCCTGGGTCCATAATGTACGCGTAAGTATTGAGCTTCTCTCAGTCAACTGTCAACAAGGACAGAGGTTAACCGACTCCTGAGTCAGGCAGGACAGACATTGGCTGGTGGAGAGTGCTTTAAAATGAAGAGTTTTGCGTGTGTGTTACTGTATTTTGTGTTAAAGTTTTATTTTGTTGCTGTTTTCAAGTGTAAGAATTTTTTTAAAGAAAAGGGGTCAATATGGTCCTTTCTTTCTAAATAAAAGAAATAGAAATATTAGGCAGAGATATATTTACTATATCGTATTTGAACATTTCAAAAAACTTGTTTCAAAGAATAAAGTATTTGTAATATAGTTCATTTAATTTCTTTAGTATGATCATTAGCTTGTTATAAATTGTCTTATGTTGCTTATTGAAATACATTCTGGGAAAACAATATATAAATATATGAGGAGAATTTATTAGAATTTTTATTTTTTAACTTTAATAATA
Organism: Phataginus tricuspis; assembly: GCA_029783875.1. Classification (NCBI taxonomy): domain Eukaryota; kingdom Metazoa; phylum Chordata; class Mammalia; order Pholidota; family Manidae; genus Phataginus; species Phataginus tricuspis. The sequence continues at coordinate 36,765,292 of JAQQAC010002594.1, forward strand.
GAAAATATAGTACCAATAACATTACTGTATACATCAGATGAATGATTGATGAAAATAAAAATATTCACTGATAAATAATTGTTGAATTAATAAAATCAACTCTATGTGACATTTGTCATAATTGGACTCCAAAATAACTGATCAGTGAATTTAAGGTAAAGAAATTTGCATTTAGGTAATTTCAGGCTATTGTTTTACCGACTCAGAAATGAATAACTGATATTTGATAAGAGTGATTTCATTCAAACACCTGCTTAGTCTAACCTTGCTTCTCAAAGAAGCCCTTGACCTCTCTACAGACACCAGTTTTCCACATGGTCTGTGCTATGTTTCAAACTTAATCATGATTTTATGATAATTATAATAGTACAGTCATTTGATTTTGTTTTCAGTTAAATACTTTAAGCCTGTGATCTCTGGCACTCTTAAATGATAAGTGTTCTTGCCCTTCCTAGTTTATTCTCAAATAATAGCATGAGCCGGAGGAAAACTGTCCATTTCGTGCATAAAGCTTCCCCCCACCAACCCTTTCATAATAGCATAATATACCATATTATCTGTGCTTATTAAAAATGAGCATTACTTTTTCTTCACCAAGCTAGTTAATATGGAGAACATTCACTTTCTTAAGGCACTAGAGAACCATTTAAATTACCCCAGAGTGTAGGACAGACAAGATAAGGGCACAGTAAACCAAAATGTGTAGTAGAAACAACTTACATGTTTAATATGTTTAATAATATTCATATAAATATGATATGCTAACAATTTCAGTTTTTAAAAATTAACAAAGGACTTCGAGTTCTACTATTCTCATTTTGTTCAGAATTCTGTGCTTCTCCATCAGCCTGATTCTCCTCTTCCCAACTATGGCATCTTCTCTACTCACTGACTTTTCTACTCTGAAAGAATCATTACAAATCTGAAATTTCTATGTTGAAGCCTCAACAACTTTGATCCAGAGTTTATAGGTCTAAGGATTTTAAGTATCTTTTTAAAATGGATTCCAAATCAGTATTGTTTTTAATACAGATATTCTATCAAAAAATATGGATTGTGCCATAGAAATAAGAAGGTTAGCCAGTGGGTTCATCGAGATCCGTAGTAAAAGTATTTTCCTCAAAGGCAGAGTCTCTCAGTCTCAAACAGTAAATGAGTTAGATATGCTATAGCTTCTTAGCAGAAGTTCTGCCTTTCTAATCATAGTATAGTGGAAAGAAAAATAGCATGAGATTTAGATGTGTTTGAGATACAGTTTTGTTCTCATTTGTCTGGACAAGTCACACCTCTCAAGACTTGACTTCTTTTCTCTGTAAAATGTGGGGGGAGTTTAATAAATGCGATGTGAGCTCATTTTTGTGGGTAAGCACAAAGCTACTTTTTTGATTTATTACTTAGTTTATTTTGGTATTTTTTTCTTTGCTAAATTAAATAATTATGAAATAATATCGGATATTAATTTTTTTCTATTTTTCTATAATATAAGTAGTAAGTATAAGTAGTATGTTGTGGAATTGTTGTTTTAGATGTATGATTATGTGTATTTACCATGCTGTGATATGGAACATTTCTCTGTGTGGGTCACGGTCAAAAACAATTTTAAAACATTGCATTAGATAGCTGTAAAGTCCTTTTGAATACTTAAATTCTATGATTACAAAAGAGTTAGTAGCTAGTTAATATGGAGAACATTCACTTTCTTAAGGCACTAGAGAACCATTTAAATTATCCCAGAGTGTAGATTATTTTTCAAGAGTCCCGATAGCTAGGGCCCCCCACGGGTGAGGCAGACAAGAGATACGGTTGTCAGCAAATAGTCTTTAGTGGAAGGGGTCACATCCTTATGGCGCAATCTGAAAAATGTAAAAAAGCTTAAACAGGATGCTATGGGGTGCCCACTCTATTTAAGGCTCCTCTGAATATAATGATTGAGTTTAGTCTTAAAAAGCTAGTAGGAATTAGTTAGGGGACACAGAAGGGGGATTCTGGGCTGAGAGAACAAAGCCCTTGCAAAGATCATGAGATTTGATACACACTCGTGAACAGGTGTTAGAAATTATCAGATGAAATGGAGCGATCAATCAGACCATGAAGGGCTTTTGCACTATATTAAAATCTCTGAACTTTTCATGAGGGTTGAGTAAAACTTTAAACATGAAGATATGATGAAATTTGCAACGTAGAGTCATTAGAGTGACCCAGAGCAATGTGGTGGTTTTATTGTCCTCTGGGACAGTTGCAGAACTAAACGGAGTGGCAGAGAGACTGCCTATGTACAAGTTGATTATTCTGCCTACCATGAATGTTCCTAATCACATTCGGTGAGACCCTGCAGTCTTCCTTAGAGATTCTAATCAAAATTACTGTGAAATTTTTCTCCTACCCTCACATCTTCTGTCTTAACTATTTCTGAAGCACCGCCATCCTATTCAAACTCACATGACACAGTGTATACACTTCTGTCATCACTTCTCTGTATAGTTAATTATTTGTTTACAATTATGCCTCCCCAGGTAAACAGTTCTCTGTATTCCCAGTGCCAAACACCTTGTCAGGCCCATTGTAGACTCTCAACATTTGGTGTTCATTTATGGTAACATATGTCAAAAGCCAGAAAACAGGTACTACGAAGAGAGGAAAGGCTAGAAGTAAATGAAACTTTCAAGTTTACCTTTCATTACATATCAAGAAAGCCTATGAGACATAGCTATAATAATTGAGAAGGTAAATAAAAAGCTGAACAGTGGAGAGAATTCATATGAAGTAAACTTATGTTGGGGTACTGATGGGGGTTTATTGTAGAAGAGATTAAAGTATCTGATAAATGCCTAAAGACTGGATTTTAAAGTTTCATTTATTTGTTATTCAACAAATGTTTGTTATTCTAGCTTATAGTGCACTAGTAGAGCATTATATATACAAATAATATATGTACATATCTACACACAATATATACACCATATGTGTTATGTGTATCTATAGTCTATGTATACATACACATACTATATGCACATAAACAAATATATACACAGACATATATGTGAATAAAATATAGTCTCTACTTTTACGGTACTCACAGTATAGGAGGAGACATGCTAAACAGATAAGCAAACAAATGGATGTGAATTATAAATATAACTATGAGGTAAAGCTTTTGTACTTTTTTTCCCAAAATTTTTCTAATTCATTTCGTTTCTTTTAAGAAGTCCTGGATTTGATGATAATCTGATAGTAATAACTGCTAGCTTTTTAAAAAAATAGACTTTCAGATTATATGATAAAATACTTATGGACTGCTTTTGTTTATCTGCAGAAAAATGAAAGCCAACTTGTGAAATGCATTTTGAATACACTAAATACTGAAAAAATTTTTCACTGTGCTTAAAGAATCCCTCTGAAGATCTAAATAGGACCTCTTACTACTATTGAGCAAGAGAGGCAAACAGCACAGAAACACTATCTTGCCCAGGAAGATAAATCTATGCTGCTTTAAGCAGGTCTTTCTTTGCAGTAAGTAGTCTTTAAAACGTTTCCCTCTCCTGCTCCAGCAGAAGCACACAAGACGTCCCCCAAACCTCTCAGGTTTAGATAAGCCCCCAGTTGCCCAGGTAATCACTCATCGATATGGAGATGAACTATAACTCTTCACCCCTGAGGAATGCCTGTTGATATGCAGATGTGCTACAGCTAGGTGAGATATTCTGTAAATACTACAATTTTACCCACACAAGGATTCTGTGTTTATTTCTTGAGTTCACTGAAAATGTGAAAAGGTGAAGGTACTGTCTCAACCATGTTATCTGATAGTATCCCAAGTAAGAAACACAATATCCCAAGAGTTAATAAGTTCTTTAAGGTGACATGATATATAAGCAATGAAAAACTGAACTAATCTTTCATCCACCTTACCAGTAGTGGAAATGATGGCCAGTATGACCTAAAGCAACTAAGTTTGAGACTGGAAATGAAGGTATAATCAGAGACTAGTAACTACCAAGAAGAAAGATGATTATGGAAGGATGAACAATAGAGGGAGGGGAAGGCAGGTAGTAGGGTCATAATGAGGCAGGAAATGCCTCACTGACTTAGTAGAGAGGAGAGCTATTACAACATTATCTGCTATAATTATGTTATCTATCCCTTAAATTAAGTAAACACTATTTAGAATGGACTCTACCTGTTAGAACTGTGCTTTCTTTCATTCATATGCTAATATTGTATTTATGATATTTAACTAAGCTTAACTGCATAGGAGAAAATATGTGGAAATTAGATTTCAAATCCCAAAGTATACTTAATGAAATATGGCCATTATTATGCATACAGTTATGAAATAAGTTTTCTTTCTGGCTCTAATTCCTTTTCAAAGTTTTCTTTGTAGCCAGATATAATACTATAAAAAACTGATTAATGAAATTTCATGGAAATACATAAGTAAATTTCTGTTGATCTATTTATGGAAATAAATGTAGGATATATCAGAATATGAAGTTCAATAGTGGACCTCTAGTTACCCTGACAAAATGTAATATTTACATTGTTTAAACCGTATATACACCATATACATTTTCCTTAAAAGCTTAGATGTGAAAATTGAATTATTCTAATGTGATTCCATAGCTACATGGTATGCCTTTTCAATTTGTGTGAATTAGATGATTTTGGTATAGCAATTATCAATGAATCACTTAATGTATACTCAGATCTTCAAAAAAATAGCTATTTGAAAAATTATAAATAGAACGAAATAGCATTTGGGTTGCATTATATTTTAGTTAATTCACCAATGAAAAGGCAACTCAGCATTTGAGAAGAAAATTCCAAGAATGAGAAACTCTTAAACTTCTTTGTATGCAGCATTTTAAATTACTCATTGAATCTTTCACACATAGCCCTTCCGAATTTGTAAAAGAAAGATTCTGGGACATGTTAATTTTGTTTATTTGATATACAGATTATATTAGTAGTTGTAAATGAGAACATTGTTGAGCTCCTTTATCTAGGATATTTGCATTTTAATCATAGCTCCTCCCTCTGAACTGGATTGCAAAATACCTCTGAAACACAAACCTTTATACGTCAGTCAGTCATCCTAAGCTAAGGAAGAACATTGGCTGCTTATTGAAAGCAACTGCGTTTTTTAAATACATATTTATTCATTTAATTACTTATTTTACCAGTAACTGCACAGCAATAGAACATTCTGTTCAGTATCTGTAATAAAATTATATATATATATATAGAGAGAGAGAGAGAGAGAGAGAGAAAGAGAGAGAGAGAGAGAGAGAGAATAGAGCTGGTATTTACTGCAATAATCAAGTATCAAGTTTTTTGTTAACTAACAGTACTTTGTATAACTACCTGGTATTCGAATAGTAGACAAAGCATTGAAGATATTTTAGGGATGGCATACCAAAAATGTTCAATATCAACAAATACACAAAATATTTGTAGGGAGCGTATGTACTTCGCAGTTTGTGAATTTTTTTTCAATCATCAACACTATTTTAACTCTTGATTTTGTCCCCTAAGATATTCTCCCAAACTTAATCACAAGTAGCAAAAGTGATTTCTCAAGAAACATTTTATACTGTGTTGGATGAAGATGGGTAAAGTTACTTTAGCTGAAAGAAACAGGCTTGAGTTGATAAGAGAATCTATTGAGAGTCCATTGGGCTTTCTAATAAGACTAAAAAAAAAGGAATTGACATGGGAGGTATGGACCCAGGATGGCTTTAGTCAGCTGGGGGTGTTACACAGAAGGAGAGTTGAGACTTATATTCACTTTCTTGTAACTGAGCACTTTTCTTTTCAATGTCTCTTATGTCAGTATTTGAAAAGAGAATTCCTGGGTCATATTTGAGGAAAAATGTAAATGCCCTGCCTGTTCCCTGATCTGAAGTACAAAAACCTAATGAAAAAGTCTTATTGTTCTCCTTACTGTCGGATGATATGTGTTCTTATGTGTCTACAGTCTCAGGGGACAAAATAAAACCTCAGGCCAGGGATTCTTAATTTCATTCTGGGAAGTTATTATGGTTGTTCTTATGGGTCTTCTTATTATTACGTATCCAACATTGACTTAAGTCCTCCTTGTCTTTGGGAAAACCTGACAAATTGTGAATCGGAGGTCCACTGTGATTCATATTCATACTTGAACTTTTCCAAGTCAACAAGATTTTCTAAATAATTCCTATGCAAGAGCTTTTTGTAAACAGAAAAGCAGAAGTCAAACCTCTGCCCCTTAGGAATTTAGAATTTTAGAGAAATAAACTTTACACACATAAGCAAAAAAAGCATACAATCAAGGCCTGAACAGGGCAGTAGACTATAGAATACAAGTAGATAGGACAAAAGAATGTCAGTAATATGCCAGGATGCTTATATATCATGCCAGGTAGTATTTTATAATTTGTATACCTTTTGTCTAAATAGTATCCCTGTTAACACTTTTACTATCATTTTCACAATAACTAAATTTTCTAAATCTTCAAAGTAATATGATGAACTCTATTTATATTATTATTCTTTAATGAAATTTATATACTATATTGACCAGACTTATAAAGTCAATTTTGCACATGCACACAAAAACATTTTTATAGAATTATTTTGCTTATCTCGTTGCAGCGACATTAGGCTCTTCCTTTTCGCACTCTGGGTCTCACCCACACTGCTCTTTTTCCAGTATATGCACTTACCAAGCTTCTTACCTACTCATGCTGCTTCTGTCTGTGCAGCTCTTCCTTCCAGGCATCACCTAATTACATAGTCCTTCAGATTTTGGTTTAAATGTCTTCAGAAGATTCTCCCCTGAGCCAGCACTCTAGCTAAGACTTCCCCGTTACTGGAGAGAAAAGCACCTTATACTTTCCTTAGCGTTTTTCATCATGGTAATTATAAACAAATTCCTATAATATTTTTAAATGTCTGTATCTTCCCCCCAGGCTGTAAAGCCTATGAGTATGTCTGGTTAACCATTCCACCCCCAACCAGTAAAAATTTTCCGTAACAATTTTTTGAATGAATGTAAATGTCAGAATTCTTTACCTAGGATAAAGCTGAGGATCTGCTTTATCAAAGAATTGTTAGAAATATTTTGTAGTTAGCATATCAGGCATTTGTAATTAGCACACCAAGAACTTCTAAACTGCATAAAATGTAAACAAACTTTCTACAGTGGGGTATATAGTATTTTCTTCCTAAATGTTTTTGTATACATGTAATACAAAAGCCTTTGTCCAAACTATCAAAATTTGAGTTATAATAAGACCTTGAACTGAATCTTTCTTGAAGTTTCAAAAAAAAAACACAAAAAAGCCTGCCATATTCTTGAAAGATACTTGAGGCTGTGAAACTAATATTTAAATATGTGTATGAGCTTGGAAGGTTTCAATTGCAATTAATTAATTAAAAACCCAGCCTCAAGCTGGCTTAAACAATAAGAAAAATATTATTTAACATAATAGTAAACCAAAGGCAGACTAGACTGAGTGGTATTCGATACAACAGCTCAAACGTGTGATAGGAGGTCCAGGTTCTTTCTGACCCCGTAGCTGTTCTTGTGAGTCAGCTGTGTGCTCAAGTGGGCTCCTCTAAGAGCTGTAGGACAATGGCAGCAGTCCCACACGTCACACCGACATGCAGCGTTCCAAGGAAAAGAAAAGCAGCCATCTTTCAGTTTGACTTCTTTTAGAAGAAAATAAGTATTTCCTAACAATCTCCCAACTAATTACCCTCACATTTCATTGGCCAGAATTGAACTGCATGCCCATCCTTGAATAACCATTGACCAGAGGAATGGAACTATCCAGATTAACTAACACTAATCACATGAGGGTGAAATAGATGTAGGGATCTATTTTATAGGAATTTTTGCCCAAGGAGAATGGTAATTATTAGTTCTTTTTATAATTCAGTGAGTGGAAGATTAAGAGGTAAACACTAGCCACAAAGGTACTTCAATGAAGATGCCCAACTTCCTATTCAAGATAACATTAAATAATAATTGTATATTACTTGTATTAGGTACTCAGATTCTTTGGTGAGAACTTTCTTTTTTTATTATTGCAAATGCCATTTCAAAATTTCAAGAAAGCACCTTTCCTCTTGCCATGTTAGGGGATAAATATGAAAAGAGATTTGACTGTTCAGTATGTGAACATGATTTGAACATTTTTTCTTCCATTCTCTATTTGGGAAAGTTGACAGGTTTCCTCTGGTCTCTAAAACAGACACTTTAAAGTAATAGGCATTGAAAGTTTTAATAAACAGGTTTAAGTGATCTGTATTTTTACAGTTTTTCTCTCTCCCTTTGTTATAATGTAGCCTGTAGGAATGGAATGCCTAAGCTTTGCTGAATCTTTCAACTAGTGATAATCTTACTAAAGAGGGTCCTAGTTAATGAGATTCTTAACACGAAAAATGGCAAGCAAAATACACACAAGATTTTCCAAAGACACTTGCCACATATACATGGAACCCATCAAGATAGTTGTTACACAAAAAAATTAGATCTTCTTTTATTATACTGATTTAAGTCATTTTAGTGGAAGGTTTGTCTGGCCACTAACTTCACTCATAGGAGTCCATCCAGCCTAATAGTATGTTGCGAGTGGCAATCCCAAGAGATATAACATGTAATATCTGTATGTCCTTCTTGTTATCAACACCAGACATTGAATATACTGTGTGTTTTTAGTTGTCATTTATGATTTTGATAGTTATAACCTATATGAATTCTTTTTCTCCACTGTTTCCTATTAGTACAGTTTTTGGAATGAATGTCATAAATGCATTATCTATTTTCAAAAGTCTCAGTTTCTATTTGGCCTGAGTCTAGTTTAAAAAGATGCTCATTCTTTTTAATCTTTTGGGATTTCTTAAACAAGTTTTGATAATGACACTGCTCAGGCTTAATCTTTCCAACT